>CM029396.1:12496666-13117500 GCA_017139565.1 Luffa aegyptiaca
TAGTTTTAAGTTGCTTAAACTATATTGCTGGACAATTAGTTTTAAATTCACTTTACTTCATAATAATAATAATAATATTGTTGACGGTCAAATTTCGCTTAGGAATTTACCCTTCGCTCCACGTGACGATCAACAATGAATTTGTAAGAGAGTAGGAAAGACGTGACCTGCAAGACGAGCAAATGCTGCACACCGGTGTGGTGTAGACCACACACACTCCGATGCTTAAGTTAGCTTTGGCCGGAAAACACGTAGAGTGTGTTTAGGGATTGATGTTTGCATACCTGAATGTGTGTGCGGTCTCCCTTTTTATAGATTTCCCCTTAGGATTTTCGTCGACACCAGACTTCAAATGATCTCCGGGCCTTTGGCCCTGGTCGACCTCGGCAATGGGCCTAGGTCGACCTCATCCTCCTAGGGTTTTTAGGAATTCAGAGGTGTTTCGGGACGAACCAGGCGAAACCAGGGCAGTCATGGACATCAGGGACCGAAGGGAGGTGGCCAAGCTCGGCCCGTGCCCGCGGGCCAAATTGGCCCGACCCTTTGGTCCGGTCTTCCTCTGGGTCGGCTTTCTGGTCCCACCTCTGCCCGATTGTCCTCGTCAGCTCCTTGTGCGTCAGTGTGGTCCAAAATTACCTATAACAAATATAGTCAAATTATTACACGTGCATCGCACGTGGTAAAACCCTAGTATATTAAAAAATAAAGCATGGTCAGTTTCAAAAAAAAAAAAATAAATAAAGCATGGTCAATAAATAAAGATGTTACTCTAAATTCACACAAACATACTAAAAAATCTAATTATGAAGTGAGAAGTAGTAAAATTAGGATTACAAAAAAGTGAATAAGTAAAAGGAATAATAAATAAACCAAAAAACTAAAACAGCAAGTAAGAAATCTAAATTTACTGGAATAAAAAAAAGCAACAAATAGAAAAAAATTAATAATACAAATAATAACAAAATGAAAACATTAATGAAAAAAAAAGAAACAAAATTAAAAAAGCATTAAATTTTTTTTTTTTAAAAAAAAAAAGGAAAGAAAATGGGTGCCTTTTTTTTTTACCCGCACATACTGCCAATGCCACATTTTTAACTTATTAAGTGTTTTAATTTAATTTTTTTTTAAACCCCCATCAAGCCTATTAGCCACTAATTTTCATTGTTTTTATTTTCTTCTCCTAACCTTTTTTTTTCTTCTCTATGTGTCTTTTCTTTTTAGCTCATTATTTTCCAACTCTTCTCCCTCAACCTACAGTCATTCCGTTTTTTTTTTTTTTTTTTTTTTTTTTTTTTTTTTTTTTTTTTTTTTATCGAAAGCAAAAGTTCATCTCAATCACCTAACTAAGGTATGTTGCACTCTCTTTTCTTTTTATCTCACAACGTTTTTTTCTTTTCACTTGCTCTTCCTTTTCTTTTAGCAAGTAAAACTCTTAATAAGTAAGAAATAAAGGAGAGATGGGTGATAACATAGATAGATAAACAAGATTAACAAAAAAAATGCATGTAAAGATTAGCAAGAGTTGACATTGTAAAAATAAAGAGTTAAGAACAACAAAATAATAAAAGTAAGCTTTAAATACCGGGCAATTGGAACTTATGGGCCCATTTGATTGTTGATTTGTAAAAATGGGCCCATTTTTAAAATCTCTTATTTGGGGACTCCTTGCTGATTTTTGTGATGTCATCAACCATGCAAAATGTCCATTCTAACCCTATATGAAAACTTTTATACCCATTAATTTCAAACCAACAAAAATTTAAAATTTCAACAAATTCTACCCAAGTTTACCCACTTTCTTTTTTAAAAAACAACTAACTAATTTTTCTTAACTATCAAAATGTCCATCCATATACAATATATTCCTAATTTATTTTTTTTTTCAAATTTGTTAAAAAAAAATAAATTTTAAGTATAATAAAGAAACTCTTAATTAATCAAAACATTAAAAAAATAAAAAAAGAAGAAGAAGAAAACAATATGCCGCTTAATTATAAAAAAAAAAAAAGAAAAAGAAAAAGAAAAAGATGAAGCCTGGCCGAAAGTGGCCAGGCTCCATATGCATTCTCGATCAAATTTTGGTCGGGAATGCTTGAATCCCGACCGGGATTCATTATTTTCGGGCGGGATTCATTAATTTTGGTCGGATTTGCATGATTTTCGGCCAAAATTCGACCGGGAATGCATGAATCCCGACCATTTTCAACCGTGATTTACTAAATTCGGTATCAACATTCCCTTTTCTCTCTTTTTGAGTTTCTTTTTTCCTTTTATTTTTCATCTTTTTAAAATGATACAAGTTATGGGTCGGTTGCTGTCGAGCGTGAGGAAGAAGAAGGGAGCAGCAACGGTCGAAATCGAGAGGGAGAGCGAAGTTTTAAGGGCAAGGCTATTTTGGTAATTGCAAGGTCACAAGGGTCCACAAATAAGAGATTCTAAAAATGGGTCCATTTTTACAAATCAACAATCAAATGGGCCCATAAGTTCCAGTTGCCCTTAAATACCCTTACTCAACTATTGTTTTTCAGGGTGCTCGAGAAAGAAAAAAAAGGCGTAAGAGACGAAATCAAGAACAACAAAATACCCGCTTGTTGCTTGAGGTGCGGATCCTTGGGACAAAAGCCCTACCAAATGCAACCTCCAACTAAGATGTGTTTTCTTCTATGTTCTAGATTTTGGGATTTTTTTGTTGAGGGCTTTGTGGCTATTCTTGTGTGGAAAACTCATATTTGGTTGGGAGAGTATGGATGTATGTGGTTTTTTTTTGGTTGAATGAACTCTCTTCTCTAGGAATTTTTTTTG
The DNA here is from genome assembly GCA_017139565.1 of Luffa aegyptiaca. Classification (NCBI taxonomy): domain Eukaryota; kingdom Viridiplantae; phylum Streptophyta; class Magnoliopsida; order Cucurbitales; family Cucurbitaceae; genus Luffa; species Luffa aegyptiaca. The sequence continues at coordinate 12,499,469 of CM029396.1, forward strand.
GCTCCATCAACTCTCTCTCTCAGGCTCAACAAGAAGGGTTTATATAAGAGAAAACCCTTTCCTTTTTGGGTATAAAATTTAATGGCTATTTTTTTTAATTTCAAAACAATGTCAAATATAAGCTTTGCTCAAAATGGAATGCAACTTTTGTAAACCAATTCAAAATTAAAAAAAAAAACTTGCTTCTTTGATCCATTGGTAACCAAACCAACTAAATTGGTTCCTCTAACCAAACTAAGAAGAAGACCAAATGACATTAACAAACATTTCTAATGAAATCAAATTTTCAAACATAATTATGCATTTTAATGATTAAATTAACAATTAATTTAATAAGTCGGGAAAAAATAGGTGGCTACACAACCCGCAACAACAGTGGCTAAATTGAGAACAGTCTTGGTGAGTGATTAGCAGACACGCGGCGCAGACTGGAGCTTCACAGTGGCGGCAACCTACAGCAGACGTTCAACGACGGCGGCGCACGAAGTTCAGAAGGCGCGATGGCGTGACTTGCGGCGGCGACGTGGGGCTGAGATCGTTGCTCAAAAGGGTGGCAGCGGCGCGGGGATGAAGCTGCTACTCGGACAACGACGGCTGGTTTGACGTGAGCGAGAGAGAGAAAAAGGGGAGAGAGAGCTGGTGGGGGCTAAGAGACATGAGGAAGAAGGGAAAATGCGGTTGGAGGAAAAACGTGAGGATGAGGCTAAAGTTTCTTTTCCTTTTTTTATTTTATTTACTCCAAAATCAATTAGGGTTTCCACAAATAACAAACAAGGCCGAATTTGACTTGAATAACCCACAATTGACTCTAAAACCCAACCTTCTCCTTTAAATTCTCAAAATAACGAGGATTCATGAAGTCAATTAAATCTCGACAAAATTTCTATATACTTTAATACGAATAACGAAATTTAATTAGAAACTTGAAATTAACTTAGGACTCAAAAAGAATTTTACCTGAAAATTTTGGGGCGTTACAGAGATAATGCAATTTAAATGCTCCCATAGAAATTAAATGCATATATAGAAGGGCTAGTTGCATAGATGGCAAATTAGACCAAATTAATAGCAAATATAGCACACTTGCAAACTAATTGCATATATAGCACAATTAGTTGTAAAAGACCAAAAAGTGCATCAAAGTCCATTTAGCCCGAATATTTTTGCCTATCAATTGACAGTTTTTTGCATGCAAACCCTAATCTCTCATTTTCGTATTTCAGTTGAGAAAATCAATAAGTGTTTTTTTTTCTTCAAAAAACCAATTCTAAACAGCTCATCTCGTTTCTCTATTGATTTATGTTGATTTATGTTTTTTCAACCTCGGATAGACTCCAATAATTGATTTTTTTAAAAAAATTATCGAAGATAGACTCCAATTATAGGAATCTACCAGTGATAGTCACAGATAGATTGCGTTAACTTCAACAAACTTTGCTCTAGTCAATTCAAAACATTGAAATCCCTTTTTAGAAAATTATTGATTGTCATTTAGACTTCAATTAATCAATCATTGATAGACTCCATAATTTGCAAAATAGATTGAAGTTAATGGCCCAAGACTAGTTCGTTGGGAATCACAAAATCCCGAGAATTGGCAAAATATGAACGAGAAAATATTCTTGGCAAATAATGTAAGTTGCTTTTATACTTTTTGTTTAATTTTCAAGACATTCTTGACGAATGATGTAAGTTACTTTTATACTTCTTGTTTAATTTTCAAATTTTGTATACATGTTCAATTTCAAAAACTCGGAGATTAGAGCCTATCTATCACTTATAGATTTTGATTAATTAGATTCTATCAGTGTTACACTGATAGACTCCAATTAATCAATGTCTATCAATGTCTATCACTGATAGATTTTGATTAATTGGATTCTATCAGGGTCTATCACTGATAGATTTTGATTAGTCACTGATAGATTTCGATTAATCGAAGTCTATTAGTGATAGATACTGATAGACTCTGAATCGAAGTCTATCAGTAGGCTGATAGATTCTGATTAATCAGAGTCTATCAGTGATATACTCTGATAGATTGTGCTATATTTGTCATTCTTTTTACATTGTGCTATATTTGCAATTATAGAAATCTTATTTGCCACCCACCGCAAATTCTCTATATAGAATGTGAAAATGTAACGCCCGTAATTTAAGATAAATTTGAAATTTCCTAAGTTGGAATTAATTTGGAGTTAAGAGAGAATTTGAAAATTTGAATATTGGTGAAATTTTAAAAATAAGGGCTGGAATGGCATACTTGTAAATAAGTTGTCTTTGTAGCCAACCAAACCCTAAGCCACTTTCTTTTAAATCAGCCACGTGCAGCCCTAGGTGAGTACTTTTTCATCCTTTCTCTTCTCCTCCACGACCCACAGCGACCAGCAGCCTTCGTTTGTCTTCTTCTTCGGCCGGCGGTATTTTCCATCTACGGCGGCGTCACCCACGGCTCTTCGGCGAACAGAGGTGCGGTGGCAGCGTTCCTCCGACATCTTTCTCCTTCAGCTACGGCGAACAAGTTCAGCGGTGAGGTGAGCTTCGTTTTTCATTCCTCTTCCGACGGTTTTCTTCTCTACTCGGTCCAGCAGGTGTATCGCGCGTCCCTCCGGTGAACTCCCTTCAGGCGCAACTTCAGACGACGGTTTTCGGTGGCTGGGCAGTGTGGGTGCGGCGGAGTTGTGGTTTCCGGCGGACAACAGCGATTTTTGGGATCTTTGGAGGCGTTTTTCGACGATTTTTAGAGTGGGTAAGTGAAATAATTAAAGTTTTGGTTAATACAAGTATATGGGAATGTTACCCATTAGTTTTTGTCTTGATTTCAAGATTCTCTTGGCATTGGGAGTTTAATTATCGAATTGGAGCGTTATTGGGATTCCGATTAGCCGCTAACTTGAGTTTTGGGTAAGCCTCGATCTCGTTTTGGCCTTTTTGGATTTTTAAGATATGTAAGGAAGATTAGTAGGAATATTGGGGTGATTTCTGAAATTGTTTTGGTGTAGGAATCGCTTAGTTCAATTAGGGGCGATATCGGCTTTACTAGAATTAAATTATCGATTCATATTAAGGAGTTAAAAGCCAAGGTAAGTGAACTTACTATTGAACTCTTTAATTGGGAGCGTGTGTTGATTTTCTAAAATTATCTTGCTTATGAGTTGTTCTTGAAATTTATTATTATTGTTTAAAAGCATGAAAAATTTATTATTTTCATTATGTATGAGTTTATGAAAATTGTTGAAAGCATGAGCTTTATTATTATTTCTTGTTGGTGGTCTCTCAAAATTCCATTAAAGGAATGAGAGTAAATTATTTATGAGTTTTATAAGTGTACATGAAATTGATGTACATTCAAAGATGCCTACACAGGACTTAGGGACATGAAATTGATGTACCTAAGTCGAGGTTTGTGAAATTGACGACCTCGAGGTTTCGTGAAATTGACGGCCTCCGTAGGAGACACATGAAATTGATGTGTCTAGGATATGCATGAAATTGATGTATATCCTCTCTCATTAGTAAGTTAAAATAAAGTTTAGAGCCACCAAAAGATATTTGTTGTTGATTTTTAAAAAAGTTTTTAAAGCGTGACCCAACGCCTCAATAGTAGGGTCACTTACTGAGTATTCTAAATACTCATTCTTTTCAAAAATAACTTTTCTCAGGTAAAGGCAAGGGCAGGTGCAAGGTGACTGATGAGAATCCGTTAGGCAGCCATGAGGGAACTAGGAATTTCATGTTTTATTCCGCTTTAAGAATTCTGTTTTACTTTATTTGTGATTTATTTGAGGAATTTTCTAGAGGCCACGTACACTTATATTTCAGGAATTATTTAAGATTATTTAAAACTTTGAAAATTTGGGATCCCAAATAAAAGTTTTGTTTTAAAGTTTTTACTTAAATTAAGTGTTTATGTTTCAAAATATTTTTATTTGAAAATGCCTCCAAAGCATGCATTGTCGTAACAGTCCCTTAAAGACTATTTAAAATTCGGGTCGTTACAGAAAATGTAGAATATAAAAAGAAAAATTTAAACTATAAACTATCCTTAAAGTAAAAATTTTAAGTTAAAAAGAAAAATTGACTCTCTTAAATTGGAGGAGTACTAGAGTCCACAAATTTGTAGATTGAAATACTATTATCTAACTTAAATTTTCTTCTACTATATTCGATAAAAAAAAATGACTTCCATAATTTGTTTTTCCTTGGAAAAAAATAAAAAAGAAAGAAAAGAAAGAACGATAACCACAAAAACATTAAAATCATTCTAATAAATTTTTCACTCTCATTTTCACCACCTCTCTAAAAGTTGTCCCCCTCAATTAAATATAAATTGTTAATTATTTTAATAATGATCAATAATAAGTAAATCATTATCAACCATAATAAATAAATAATGCTAAAAAAACCCATAATAAATATAGGAATCTAAAAAGTTAGAATATGAAAAGGGGGTTGTTCACACGTAACTTCGAAGATGGAGACACGTGGAATAAACGTATATTTGTATTAATATTTGTATGCGTGTGGATGTACAATCTCTAATGTTAATCCTCTGATTCTCTCTCTTGTGTGTGGATGTGTTTCACTCGAGGGCTGGAACGCTTGATCTCGAGTCTGAAGCTTCAATGGATTCTTGGAGCTCGAAGTCTTCTAATCTTGAAGGAGTCTTCAATCTTCAAGAAGTGTTCAGCACTTTGAAACTTATGGATTCCAAGGAGTCTTCAGTCTTCAGTCTTCAATCTTGATGGAGTTTCTCTGAATTCTCTGACTCTGGCTTGGAGCTTCAAAATTCTCACCCCTTGAAATGGTGGAGAACTCCTCTATTTATAGAGTTCTCGCTGGCTGGGCCCTGGTAACTTTTGGGCCTAACAACTTGGACTTGGGCTTTATTGGTCTTGGGCTCATCCATTTAGTCTTGGGTTTAGTTCATATTTGACCCAAAACCATATGACCCAAACATTTAAAAGACCCAAATTTGATCCAAATAATTATTATTTTTAATTAATGGGTCAAATTAATTAATTTGATCAAAATAATTTAATTTTAATTAATTGATCAAATAGAAATTTGGCCCTATAAATTTATAATTGGCCAACTTTATCTCCAAATTAAATTTAGGACACATGTCAATTTATAATTGGTCCCAAATTTAATTAATTTTAATTCCGTCATTGATTTTATGAAATGACGTGGCAATTCGTGATTGGTCAAAATTTCTCCATCAACAAATGCCCCCTTTTCGAGATTTAGGCGCAAATTATGTGTGGATGAATCTCGAAAAGAAATTATTTGGAATCAATTTTTTTTAAAATTTTGACTCCGCTTGATGTGTCAATCAAAATATGAAGTTTGGTCAAAATTTTGATTGATTTTCCCTCCTTTGGCATCAAACTTTGATTTGAACTTTAGTAGAATTTATGCTCTACTTTAATTTCAAATTAAGTTTAAAGTAAAATCCAAATTATATATAAAAAATAATAATAATAATAATAATAATAACTTGAATTTGGAGTATTCTGAACCTTGAAATCAAATATTTCAAATATTGAATTTTTGAATTTTATCAAAAATCGTGGTTTGAAATAACATTTGAGATTGCAACCAAAATTTAATTTAAATTGAAAATTAAATTTCACCAAGGTTTTGAATTGGAGTACTTGCTCAAATTTGACTCCGTCCAACATAGATTTTGTATGTTGCTTTGATTTAAATCAAATTTCCCACATTGTTTACGATTTGAATTGGCACTCCTAATTTGATAAGGATCTAATTAGAGATAAAATTCAATTTAAAATCAAATCTCATAATACCTTTTCCTTATGGGTTTGACCTAATCATTTTTTTATAAATAGAAGAGGTTGCATAGGTCAAGACACAATGCCATTCAAGCAAGAAGTCTAGGTAAGAAAATTTTTCTCCTCTTTAATTTCTCTTTTCTTCTTTCATTTGACTTCAACTGCTCATATATTTTCTTCTTTGTGTAGGCCTTGATTTCGAGCGAATATCTCCCTTCGTGCCTCTTTGTCGTGCCGCCGGTAAGTCAAGATCAACATTGAATTTTTTTTATAAGTTACTGCCGCCACAAATTTACTAAATTTACAAAGCTTTGACCCACGAATTATAGTGTACATAGATCAACATTGTTCATAGACTTCTTACCGTGACTGCCGTGCAAATTCACAAGTGATTTTTTTTTTGTTTTTTTTTTTCAACGCTGCTTCATATCTTCTTTGTGTGGCTAAACTCAGATTTTTTATATCCCGCCGCTGTTTTTTTTTTTTTTGTGCCATATGCACACACCTATTTTTTTAAAATATAAACATACTTACACAACCAACCACCACTTTTGTCTTCAATCAAATTTTCTTTCTTTTTTTTCCAAAATATAAACACACTTACGCAACCAACACAACTTTTGTCTTCAATCAGTTTTTTTTTCTTATCCCATGCTGCTGCAAATCAAGCCTCAACTATCGAAACTAACAAAGAAGAAAATACTTGCTATTATTGTATAACCAATTTCCTGATGCTGAGTTTAAGTGTTTGATTGGGTACCAATTACCCGCTTCCAGTCGTGTCCCAAAATTTTTTTTTCTTTTTTTTTTGAAATAGCGCCATAGCGCCATGAACTTCATATATATATATATATATATATATATATATATATATATATTCTCAATTTGTTGCAGTACACACAAGCTTCAATACTAAGCTTCATATATTTTTCTATTTCAATTTGCTGCCACCGTATTCCATATTACTTCTGTGTTTTAGGTTAAAGCGCCACCCTTTTTTTACTGCATTATGCCTCAACCTTAATGTATGTATACATCCTTCAAATTTCAAGCTTCTATCCGCTGCCCTTTTTTTTTGCTCATACATGCTCCGCTTGCTTGATTTTATGCTTTGGTGAATGACCCTTGGAGAGTAAATCATGATGCAAATATGCCAATCTTTTTGCATTATGCACTTTTTTTTTTAACTTTGCCGCCGTCTCTTCTTATTTTTTTCTTTTTCTTTTTAACTTTGCCGCTTCTTTTTTTTATTTCATCCCTTCTAAGTACATATTCAAAACTTTTTTTTTTTTTGGTTTGTTAATAACCGTCTTCTCTTTGTAGGATTTGGAACTAACAAAGTTGTTTGACGATTTCCTGGGCACCACATTAATCTTTGTCGCCATTTAAAAGGTATATACATAACTTTTTTTTTTTTTTTGAATATGTATATATTCCATCGGTGTCCTTATTGGATGTGTACATATGAATTGCTTTGATTGTGCCATAGATTTTCTTGTCTCCTACCTTTTTTTTTGCACATATATTATTGCAATTTGTTTCTTTCTTGCTTGAATGTGTAAGCTTTGTGCAACAGTCGTCACCAACTTCACTTGCAGTGATTTCACCACCTGTCTAGACCAGTCACTTTGATGACTGTAGTTTCCTGCAGGGGTGGTCACCACGGTCGTCATCAGATTCACTTGCAGTGATTTCACCACCTGTCTAGACCAGTCACTTTGATGACTGTAGTTTCCTGCAGGGGTGGTCACCACGGTCGTCATCAGATTCACTTGCAGTGATTTCACCACCTGTCTAGACCAGTCACTTTGATGACTGTAGTTTCCTGCAGGGGTGGTCACCACGGTCGTCATCAGATTCACTTGCAGTGATTTCACAACCTGTTTAGACCAGTCACTTTGATGACTGTAGTTTCCTGCAGGGGTGGTCACCACGATCGTCATCAGCTTCACTTGCAGTGATTTCACCACCTGTCTAGACCAGTCACTTTGATGACTGTAGTTTCCTGCAGGGGTGGTCACCACGGTCGTCATCAGATTCACTTGCAGTGATTTCACCACCTGTCTAGACCAGTCACTTTGATGACTGTAGTTTCCTGCAGGGGTGGTCACCACGGTCGTCATCAGCTTCACTTGCAGTGATTTCACCACCTGTCTAGACCAGTCACTTTGATGACTGTAATTTCCTGCAGGGGTGGTCACCTTTTTTTATGATTGATTATTTATGCATCATTTTCTTGCTTTCATAGTTTATTGGACAAGATTGACATCAAACTTTTTTTTCTTGTGTAGAAAAACTTATCTCCATCATGGTGTATTTCACTGAGCATCCTGATCCTGAGAAAAACTGCTTAGTCATCTTGAAGGATAGGGATCAACCTGTTGAAAATGGAGTCATTCTTCATGTAGGAGAGGCGGTGCATGGAAACTTTAGGACATTGCAGCCTTCCTTAGATAGTTCTAGAGTTCTATCTAGATGGTCTGAGGGAAGACCCTTGAATCAAGAATCATCCCTGAAAGTATGGTTCCTAGAATCTCCAATTCATAATAAAGCGCCAAGTCAGAATCCAGAGTCAACACTAGGTCGTCAAATTATTGAGGGTAAAGCTCGCTGGAGTTCATCGTTAAAAATCCATGGAGAATTCAGTTACACTCGCCATTATTGGGAATGGTTGGAAATCGTGGTTGCTCGCAATGAGCCGACACTTAAGAAGGCTCGTCTGCTTGATGCTGTGATGACTTCCTTATACACCTATGATCGTAACACCGATATAATTTGAGCCTTTTGTGAAGCGTGGTGTCCTTCAACAAATACTCTTCATACATCGTCTGGAGAATTGTCTATCTCCTTATGGGACATGTGGAGATTAGGGGGCCTTTCCATTAAAGGGAAGTTCTATGATGAAGTCATTCCTTGCTGCAAGGAATTGTTAGCATCATCTGACCAAAACAACGAAGGCCTCCCGAAAAGTTGTGAGTATCTATTTGCTGCTTATTATCATATAGCCTCTCAGAACCGTGATCATTTCCAGATTTCCATTAGTTCATGGATTTCTTTTTGGTTTAAGAGAGATTTGAAGTATGAGAAGCCTCCTCCTCGAAAAGCGAAGAAAGCTAGTCGTCCTCGTTCGACTCATAATCCAAATGGAGTTCCTATCAAATGTTCTGACTGGTCTGAGACAAAACTCGAGTTCTTTCATGAGCTGGGTGTAGAAGACGATTTGATAGAAAAGACTTACTTGGCTGCTTTTCTTTCTTGTTGCAAGCCTTATGGCAGAAGGTTATGCTTTTAGTCTTGCTGTCCCGGTTTTGGCTAATATCTATCATGGATTGGGCCAGATTTATAAAGCGTCTCCTTCGGCAGGACGTTCAGAGGCTTGTTTTCCAGTGCATTATGTTTACGCTTGGCTTGCTTATTATTTTAACACGCATTATGCAGTTCTAGAGAAAGTTAGGGGTCCAATGATGGTTGAGTTTTCCAGAGAGGGTGGAGCTAAATACTTCGACGATTTTGAAGCTCGTGTACATATTCATAAAGGTAAATATGTATCGTGGTATGCGAATCTCCCTCCCCGCAACAAAGGCATGGTTCTGACAGATGATGACCAACTATCATTTTGGCATTCCTCATTCTTTATAAGTATTCGATCATGCTTCTTATCTTCCCGATGTGGGTCTTCGATGGTCATTGAATCTTATAATCCTTGTCGATTTAGCCGACAATTCGGATTTTACCAAGATGTGCCAAACGATCTAAGTGAAGAAGTTCCTGAGGTCAACTTAGATAATGTATTGCGCCTTTGGATGATATGCGTTCGAGCAAAAACATTGTCTCAAGTTTATCTCCCTGTGCACGCGATGAAGCCACACATCCAAATTACCCAATGCTACAGGAGTTGGTGGTTGACAAAAAATGGAAATTATCTTGAAGAAGGCAGAGATAAATTGGTGGCTAGTGCTATTCCTCTTCCTCCCAAGCCAAAATTTCCTAAAAAGGTTGGTAATGACAACGGAGGCAAAAGGATTCGCATGTTTGAACCTGGTGAATTTTGCTCCAAGGATAATGATGGTAGTCAGAGCAGTAGTGGCGATCATCACTGGAAAAGGTCTAAAAAGTCCAAACAACCATCAGTATGTGAAGATGAATATTTTGATGGAGTTCCTGGCTCATCACAATTTCCTGAACTCCCTGCACCACTGGTAAGTGTTTTTTTTTATTCCCTCTTCATTATAATATTTTACTATTATTATCATCATCATTGCTTACCCTTTTTTTTTTTTTTTTGCAGTCACCTTTAAATGATCCCCTTATAGAAGTCGAGGGGCATCATAGTCCTCCTTCTTTTGTGAGTCCAGACGTTTTTGACTCTGTAGCTGCACATGTGGGCAATTCTAAAGCGCCAACGGATAGAGTCGTGATTCAATCTTATCATCCTGTAATTGATGAAATTCCTGAACAAAAGAAGACAACGACCCATGCAGCTGCGTCTGAGATCTCTGATTACTGTGCTGACGATGTTATTTCCAACTATAGGAAACAGTCTGCCCTTGCCCTGTGGGAGAGCATACACCAAAAGATCATACGCACTCCGTTCGACAAAATACCTCGTCTTAAACAAGAGGCAGTCAAAATACTTCATACAATTTCTGAGATTCGTGTACCCGGCTTGGATTCTCTTAAAGAAATTGTAAGTGCGTATTTCAAGAAGGTAGAGAAGTATAACCAGCTGCAGTCGTCATTTTCTTCTCAATTAACTTCGGAGAGTAAGAATCGCCAACTGGAAGAGACTAAGTTTAGCTTGGAGAAGATACTATATAGTGAAAGTGAACTACTCACCACGAAAGGTTCACTTCAGCAACAACATCTGTAAGCTAGGCTTGAAGCTGTGAAAGCTAAGCGATGTGAGATTTCTAAAGTCGATTATTGAGAAGGAGGATCTTTTAAAACAACATCAACTCGAGGCTTCCAAGCTGCGAGGAACTATAAGTAGTATTGAAGATGCCTCTGTTCTTACTGATGCTGATGCTAAAACTCTGACGATTCTTCGTGGAATGTTGGAAGATGCACAAGAAGAGCTGAAGAACTATAAGTGGATACCATGATCAGACTTCATTTTTTTTAATCATTGTAGGACTTTTTTTATATTCTTTTATCGAAGATATCTCCATTTTTTTTTTGTAATAGGCAAGATTTTTTTTATTCAACATATACTTGTTTCGCATAATGGAATAATGATTTTTTTTATTTTATGGACTGAGCTTAAAGTTTCCTTTAAGTTGCCTACGTACCCATTAATAAACGGGATCAAGTCATAACGTAGTTCAGGGTAAATTTTTTTTTTTTTTTGGTCGTTCACCTTTTTAACTCATGCGAGCTAGGAGTATCATGCAGTTTAGGCTCTTGCGATATGAAGCATTACATTTCACACATAAAACTTTTTAAGAAATTTGCCATTTATCGGGCCTATTCTTAATCCGTCTTTATCCACGATCTTGTACGCTCCATTTGTGTAGACTTCTTTGACGACGTAGGGTCCATCCCATTTAGGTGTGAATTTGTTCCCTGTATGTCGTGTCGTGATGATGGGTCTTCGAACAGCAAGTACAAGATCACCCACTTGAAATGATCGAAGCTTCACATTCTTGTCAAAGGCTTTAGACATTCGTGCTTGGTAGCATTCCAACGCTTGTTGAGCCTCTAACCTTCTTTCATCAAGTGCTTCTAACTCTTGAAGGCGCAACCTAGCATTATCTTCCGTTATCAACCCTTCTTGGACAGCCATCCTTAATGAGGGAATCTCTCTTTCTAACGAGAGCACAGCTTCTACCCCATAGACGAGAGAATAAGGTGTGACCCCTGTAGGAGTGCGATGAGTAGTTCGGTAAGCCCACAACACTTCACCGATCTTTTCTTGCCAATCTCTCTTTGTCTTGGAGACTACTTTCTTCAATAAGTTACACAACGTCTTATTGAATGCCTCTGCCAACCCATTTGCCGTGGCATTGTACATAGAGGACTTGTATTGCTTGAAGTTAAACTTCTCACACAACTTGTCCATTAGGCCGTTGGAGAATTGCTTTCCATTATCTGTCACAATGCGATGAGGGATACCATACCGATAAATTATATGAGTTCGGACGAAATCCACAACATTTTCTTTCTTGGCTTCTTTCAATGCGACAGCTTCAGCCCATCTTGAGAAGTAATCCGTCCCTGCAAGAATGTAAGAATGTCCTGCCGAAGACTTGGGTGTTATAGGGCCAACAAGGTCAAGTCCCCAAGCTTCAAAAGGCCATGAAGCTACAGTCGGATGAAGAGGCTCCGGTGGCTGATGTATGAAGTTTGCATGGAATTGACAGGCTTCACACTTCTTTGCATATTCCATTGAGTCTTGAATCATTGTAGGCCAATAATAACCCATCCTTTTTAATTGAAACTGGAGTTTTGGACCCGACTGGTGGGCGCCACAAACACCTGAATGTGCCTCAACTAATGCCTTTGCTGCTTCTTCCTTTCCAAGGCATCGAAGGAAGAGTCCCTCGTAAGAACGACGATAAAGGGTCTCTTTGTAGTAGATAAATCGAGCACCTCTTCTTCGTATATCGGCCCTACGTCTGGGATCTGTGGGAAGTCTTCCATGTTGAAGATAATTTATAATAGGTTGTCGCCAGTCCTCTTCTTCAATTGCAAAAACAGAAATCATATTTGCTTCTTGGCATTCATCTTCTACTGGCGGCACAATCCACCTCTGACAAAGTGAGATGTTCATCGACATATCTTCCGGGATCGTTAGGGCAGTCGCCAAATTTGCTAGAGCATCTGCCTTTTTATTTTCTGATCTCGGAACATGCTCCAGTACTATACTATCAAACCTTTCTAGCAGTTGTCTTGCATAGATAAAATAAGGCTTCAAGTCTTTATGCTTTACTTCATACTGGAGTAAGAGTTGACTAACGATCAACTTTGAATCACCATAGACCTCTATATATGTTATGCCAATCTCCAAGGCCATTTGGAGGCCAATTATCAGCGCTTGATATTCAGCAACATTGTTTGAGCACAATTCACCAAGCACAAAGCTGTAGGGGAGCATGTGTTTCTCAGGCGAAATAAAGACGATTCCTGCCCCTGCTCCACTTCTTCGTGCTGCGCCATCAAAATACATGGTCCAAGGTTCGGCGATTTCAACATAGAAGACTTCTTCATCAGGTAGGTCTTCACATAACTTCCAATCCGACGGGATTGGATGATCCGCCAAGAAATCGGCTAATGCCTGCCCCTTAATCGCCTTCTGAGGTACATAAACGATGTCATATTGCTGGAGTAAGATGGCCCACTTAGCTAGGCGTCCAGAAATAACCGGCCTCGATAGAACGTACTTAATAGGATCAGCTTTCGCGACCAAGTGCACTGTGAAAGCTTGCATGTAATGCCTTAACTTGTCAATAGCGAAGAAAAGAGCAAGGCACATTTTCTCAATGGGTGAGTAATTTATCTCAGCACCATTCAGAGTCCTGCTTAAGTAATAAAGGGCTCGTTCTTTTCCTTTCTCACCTTCTTGTGCCAATAACGCTCCGAGCGATCTTTCTTGAGCAGCGATGTATAGAATCAATGGCTTTCCAGATATAGGGGCTCCTAAGACAGGAGGGTTAAGCAAATATTTCTTAATGCTTTCGAAAGCGTTTTGACATGCTTCATCCCACTCGAATTTTTCTCCTTTCCTCATTAGCCTTTGAAAAGGTTGGCATCGACCGGCTAAGTTAGAGATGAATCTTCGAATGTAGGCCAGACGACCTTGCAAGCTTCTCAACTCATGTAAGTTTTTAGGCCTTGGCATCTTTTGAATGGCGTCAATCTTTGACTGGTCTATTTCGATTCCTCGATGTCTAACAACGAATCCAAGGAATTTCCCAGAAGGAACACCGAATGCACATTTGAGAGGGTTCATCCTCAATTGATACTTTCTCAAACGATCAAAGACCACTTTTAGATCCTTCAGGTGATCTTGTCGTCTCTTTGACTTAACAACAAGATCATCGACATAGCACTCGACATGTTTATGCAGCATATCGTCGAAGACCTTTTGCATAGCACGTTGATAAGTAGCACAGCCATTCTTCAATCCAAAGGGCATCACTTTGTAACAGTATATCCCTTTTGGAGTTCGAAAGGCTGTCATTTCTTCATCTGCAAGAGCCATTCGAATCTGGTTATAACTCGATGATCCATCCATAAAAGACAAAGCTTCATGTCCTGTGGTGGCATCCACCATGAGTTCTGTGATTGGCAATGGAAAATCGTCTTTTGGGCATGCGTTATTCAAATCGCGAAAGTCAACGCAAACGCGAAGCTGTCCATTCTTCTTTCTAACAGGAACAATGTTGGCTATCCACGTGGGGTATTTCACCTCACGGATGAATCCTGCTTCTATCAACTTATTGACCTCTATTTCAATTTGAGGGATAAGTTCCGGGCGAAAGCGTCGTTGAGCTTGCTTGACTGGTCGATAACCCTCTTCAATTGCGAGATGATGGACAGCTACTTTTGGATCAAGCCCAGGCATCTCTTTATATGACCAAGCGAAGATGTCTATACGAAGCGAGTAAACTCATATATTCACCCTCTTCTTCGGGAGTAAGTGACATGCTTATAAAAGTTGGGCGCGGCTCTTCTGGTGTACCCAGGTTTACCTCTTTAAGCTCATCTACTGTGGATTCGTTGCCGTCTTCAAGTGATAAAGGTGCTTCGTCCTCATCTACTTCAGACGTTTCGACCTCTGCTTCTTCTTCAACAGTGATATGAAGACAAGAGGTTTGTTCTTCTTCCTGGTCCCTATCTTCTTTCGAAGGATTGGTGATGACAACATCACGTCGCTTCACCTTCAAGGAACCATCCGTATCGACAGTAACAAAGGTTTTTCTTTTCATTCGCGAAGGAACCGCACTACGAATTTCTCCATCAGCCTTCGTGATCTTTTCATTTTTCATTGCATCTTCATACTGAAGTCGGTGAGAAATCGATGAAGCAGACTGTTCTTTTTTGTCTCTTCTCGTGGTAACACTTAACCTCTGAAAAACTGATGGTCGAGTCACATCCAGAGTTGAAAATGTACTCTCTTCTTTCCCCATGGGCACATTTAACCTTTGAAAAGCTAAAGGTCGAGTGACATTCGGAGTTGAAAATGTACTCTCTTCTTCCTCACTAGGCATACTTAACCTTCGAAAAACTGAAGGTCGAGTGGAGCTATTGGTAGGTTGTGTGCTCTCTTCTTCTGTTTCATTGACACTTAATCTCTGAAAGACTAAAGCACGAGCAACCGGTGGCCTGATGCGCCTAAAAACAGAAGTTCGTTGGTCGACACTCTCTTTTTCTTTTGAGTCATCCACCTCCTCTACTGTTATATGATTTGTGTCTGCCACTTTTTCCTTCCCTCTTCTTGTTATGCGAACCGGCTCTGGCGACCTATATCCAAGCCCTTTTCTTGTTGTAGGCAGACTATAACCTTCCTTTAGAAGTTTCTTCTGTGTTGCAGAGAGCTCAGATCTTCCATCAAAAACCCTTTAACTTTTAAACTCAGTGTGAGTTGTGAAGTCATAACCTGCTTTCGCTAGAAGTTTGTATGCCTTGGGGTCGAACCCGTCTTTAGTTCGTTTGTCAGGCAAGATCGCTTTTATCTGATCATCCTCAGGTTTCTTAACCTCTTGTCTTGTGATCTTCGTAAGAGGCGTAGTGAAACTTTCCTTCAAAATTTCAACGTCACCGACCTTTATGCTCTCTGAACATTCAGTGAAAGGTGATTCCCCCTTTTTTCGTCGAGATAAGGGGACGTACCGTAGGATAGGTGAATTTAAACATTTCTCATCCTTTACAACCTTAGGCTTCACAAGGCTTGTAGACGCTTCACCCTTCTTCAGGTCGGAAGTATTCACATCTTCAACAACTTCCTTTCTTGCATTTGCCTGTGGCTCCAAATCGAGTTTATCATTTTTTTTTATCAAGGGGATTTCTGCAGGTATGGTTTCCCCTGTGTTTTCATTCTTCAGATAAAACTTTGCATCAGCGAAATGAGACTCAGCTTCTGAAAATGGGTTAGGGTCAGCCTCAACTTTCTTAATGCCATCTTGATAAAATTTAAAGCACTGGTGCAATGTAGAAGTTATCACTCCATTGCCATGGATCCAAGGACGACCTAATAGCAGCTTATAAGTGGTCTTGGAATCTATCACATGAAACAAAGTATCGGCCTTCAAATCTCCAATGATGAGCTCGAGACGTATCATGCCAATCGCTCGTTGTCCCCCTTGATTGAAACCTTGAATCACCAACTTACTGTTTGATAGTTCTTCCATCGAGATGCCTAACTGCTTCATGGTTGACTTAGGCATTATGTTGACAGCTAATCCATCATCAATGAGGATCCGACTAACCTTCTGTTCTCAGATGTATCCCGAGACAAATAAAGGTCTATTGTGAGGCCTCGACCCTAACAACAAATCTTCATCAGAAAATCCTATAGACATACAACACGAAGCGCATGTGAGTGCCTTAGAGGTCGGGATGTTTGAACTATCAGACTCGATCAACGCATCAATAAGGACACTTTTAGCTTCCTGAGGAAGTGACAATAAGTCTTTTATGCTGAAGGAGGATAAGTCTCCTGGACTTGCCACCGTTTCCGAGGAATTAGCAGGGACATCATCATCTTCCACCACGTCCACAATGTGACACGTGACGATTTCAAGTGCTTCTCTTTGACTATCATCGAGAAAGCGCCTTGGGAAGTATTCTGCCAAAGTTATGGGTTGTGGAGGGCAAAAGAAATCTTCATTTTCCTCCACGACAAGCTTTGACCTCCTTGACTTCTTTTTTCCCTTCTTCCTTTGAGACTTAACCTTTCTTTTACTGTCTCGAAATAGGCGGGACTCTTTTCGTGTGTAACTTTGCTTTCGCTTTTTGTGACGAACGACAAGGGTCCAGCCTTCTTTCTCATCTTCAATGGAATCATATTTTTCTTGGGATCCCTTCATTGTGGCTTCTTTTTGGAAACGAACCACTACAGGATAAAGGGTGCCAAACTGAATCAGCCTTTCTTCATAATCACATGAGAAGATTAGAGGAATTTGATCCGCTACACTCGCCATTATCGTTGCATGATTTGCTTGGGCCACCTCATCAAGGTCCAGCTCAATTTTCTTTTCACGAGCCAACTTAAGGATTAGCTCCTTTAAAACGAAACATTTCTCCACTCGATGGCTAACGACTCGATGATACTTGCAGTAGTTAGGATCATTGACTTTTCCTAACTCTTCCGATCGTTTGCATTCGGGGAGTTCAATTAATTGCTTCTCCAACAGTTGTTCCAACATATCTGGGACGTCGGAGCCTGGAAACGGATACACCTTTTCTTGTCTTTCTTTTAAAGTTAGGCGACGTCTCTCGCCTGTCTCCATTCGCTTATCGGTTTTACTTTCTTTTCCTTTGGAGGAAAATTTCAAAGGGGTCGTGTTGACGACCATGGATTCTTTTGTGGCACTCTTCGTAACTTTCTCAGTGCCTTTGACTTCCTTCTTTTCCTTCCTCATGTCTGGGACTACGGGATCTTTGTTCCCTCTACTAGCAATGCTCAACTCCATATCATGAGCGCGAGTCGCCAGTTCTTCAAAGGTCCGGGGTTTTATCCCCTGCAAGATGTAAAGAAGTCCCCAGTGCATGCCTTGGGTGCACATTTCAACAGAGGATACCTCGGAGAGTCTACCCTTACAGTCGAGACTCAAGGCTCTCTAACGGTTGATGTAGTCGATGACTGGTTCACCCTTCCGTTGCTTTGTGCTCGTGAGTTCCGTCATACTAACTGTAAGCCTCGTACTGTAGAAGCGATTCAGAAACTCTCTCTCAATCTGTTCCCAACTGTCAATTGTCTCAGGCTCCAGGTCAGTGTACCAATCGAACGCGTTTCCTTTCAGTGTTCGGACAAATTGCTTAACAAGCAAATCTCCCCGAGTACCAGTGTTCTCACAGGTTTCAACAAAGTGGGCGATGTGCTGCTTTGGGTTGCCCTTTCCATCAAACTGTTGGAACTTGGGAGGCTGATACCCAGCGGGCAGTCTGAGATTGTCAATCCTCTTTGTATAAGGTTTAGAATACAAGAGGGAACTTTGAGTGGGTCCACCATATTGAGCTCTGATGGAATTCATGATCATGTCTTGCAGTTGTTGGACAGACAAAGAGGCCACTGACGCAGAGTGTTGTGGTTGGTCCTCATGCACGATAGCCTTCCCCTTATCATTCTTTCCTGCACCAGGGGTCTGGCTAGACTCAGCCGTTTCTCGGTTTTGCAGCTGGTTCTTCAAATAGGCAATCTCCAGATCTCTTTCATCAACTGCCTTCATCAAGAGATTGAGTTTTCTTTCCATCTCTGCCATTCTTTCATCCTGGTCTACATCAGCCATCATGACAGACATCACATCAGGATTTAGTGCATCCTTTGGCTGCTTAGATGTTGGAACGACAGATTCGAACAGCGGGTTGTCTTTGACTGCAACCTTATCCTTAGAGGATTCTTCAATCAGCTTTGAGATCCTGTTTGCAACAGCAAGAGGAGTATGATCCTCCCTAATCTCAATTTCTTGGGAACGACTACAAGTGATAGGACCAGTGTAAGAGTCGCTTGATGTTGTAACCTTCGCGGGAGCTTTCTTTGATGCCATCACGTTGGTTGGATCTTTTAACAAGAGAAAGAGATGAGAGGTAGAGATGTCCCACTGGGCGTGCCAATTTGTTTACACGTAACTTCGAAGATGGAGACACGTGGAATAAACGTATATTTGTATTAATATTTGTATGTGTGTGGATGTACAATCTCTAATGTTAATCCTCTGATTCTCTCTCTTGTGTGTGGATGTGTTTCACTCGAGGGCTGGAACGCTTGATCTCGAGTCTGAAGCTTCAATGGATTCTTGGAGCTCGAAGTCTTCTAATCTTGAAGGAGTCTTCAATCTTCAAGAAGTGTTCAGCACTTTGAAACTTATGGATTCCAAGGAGTCTTCAGTCTTCAGTCTTCAATCTTGATGGAGTTTCTCTGAATTCTCTGACTCTGGCTTGGAACTTCAAAATTCTCACCCCTTGAAATGGTGGAGAACTCCTCTATTTATAGAGTTCTCGCTGCCTGGGCCCTGGTAACTTTTGGGCCTAACAACTTGGGTTTGGGCTTTATTGGTCTTGGGCTCATCCATTTAGTCTTGGGTTTAGTTCATATTTGACCCAAAACCATATGACCCAAACATTTAAAAGACCCAAATTTGATCCAAATAATTATTATTTTTAATTAATGGGTCAAATTAATTAATTTGATCAAAATAATTTAATTTTAATTAATTGATCAAATAGAAATTTGGCCCTATAAATTTATAATTGGCCAACTTTATCTCCAAATTAAATTTAGGACACATGTCAATTTATAATTGGTCCCAAATTTAATTAATTTTAATTCCGTCATTGATTTTATGAAATGACGTGGCAATTCGTGATTGGTCAAAATTTCTCCATCAACAGGGGTATTATTTATTTCTCAAAAATTAAATGATTTTCACTAGATATAATGAATAATATATAATAATAAATTTCCAAAAGTTTGGAATTCCAAAAAGTTTGTAACATTTAGGAAAAAAAAAACAATTGTTTTTTCTTTATTTTTAGTTATTTTTAATTTCCTTACTCTCAAAGCCTCCCTAATATTGAAAGCAATTGTAGACATACCTTATACTTTTCTTTAGGATAACATACCTTATACATTCAAGTCTACAAGATGCATATATCAAAACTACATCACAATTTGTAAGTTTGGAAGATTATAATTTTAATTTAATGAAGTTGAATAATCGATTTTCAGTAGAAACTAACATTCAATTTTAAGATGTATGGAGAGCTTTGATTTTTCTTAACTATTATTTTTAATGTTATTTTATACCTACTACAAGTTTTTTAATTATTTTTTATATATTTTTTATTGTATTTTTTTTTATTTAAGATTTTTGAACCTGCTTTAATTTTTTTTTTTTTAATGTGAAGGTGAGAGTTCAAACCTCTTACCTTTTATTTAATAATATATACCTTACAAAATGCCTCAATACATTTTGTTTTAATTGAAATTTTTAAAAAATTGTTTTTAATTCTAAATATAACTTTAAAAATAAATAAAAGCAAATTATAAAATATATATAATATTGTTAAATAAAAATGTGATAGGTATGTTAATATAAAAGATTAATAAGTTTATGAAATGAAAATTACATCAATTAATTTAAATAATTTATAAAATTTTAAATTATATCATCTATCATTTTATTTTTTTTTATAAAACTATTTGGTTGTTACAAGAAAAAATATTAATAATTTGATATACAAACGTGCATCGCAGGTGTTAAAAAACTAGTTTATAATCTATAATCTATAATCTATAATCTATATATATGACACTTAAGGGGAGAAACTTTTGATTTTCTTGTTAGCCCCTTTTTAATCTTCAAATTCCTTATTTGTCCTTCCTATTTAATTATTCAAATTTCCCTTTTTTAACTTTTAAAAATGGTTTGATATATAGATTTAGATCATTCACACATTTATATTTAAGAATTAGTTTGAGATATGAATTCAGATCATTCCCACGTTTATATTTAAGAATTGTAAAAATCTTTGGTAGATCATTCCCACGTTAATCTACATTTTTTAGGATTAATTAATATTTACAAATTTTAAAATTTCCCTTTTTAACTTTTAAAAATGGTTTGAGATATGGATTTATATCATTCCCACGTTTATATTTAAGAATTTTAAAAATCTTTGGTAGATAATTCCCACTTTAATCTACATTTTTAGGATTAATTAATATTTAATTATTTAAAAATTTTCCTTTTTAACTTTTAAAAATGGTTTGAGATATAGATTTAGATCAATCCCACGTTTATATTTAAGAATTGGTTTGAGATATGGATTCAGATCATTCCCACGTTAATCTACATTTTTAGGATTAATTAATATTTAATTATTTAAAATTTTCTCTTTTTAACTTTTAAAAATGGTTTGAGATATGGATTTAGATCATTCCCATGTTTATATTTAAGAATTGGTTTGAGATATGGATTCAGATCATTCCCACATTTATATTTAAGAATTGTAAAAATCTTTGGTAGATCATTCTCACGTTAATCTACATTTTTAGGATTAATTAATATTTAATTATTTAAAAATTTCCCACGTTTATATTTAAGAATTGTACGAGTTCCTTATGGACAAGTTTTAAAATATATTACAAACTTTTTAAAAAAAAAATGAATTAAAAATATACTATTATGTTTCATTAAATATTCACATAAATAATAAAATTAGAATTTCATAGTTTGTGTAACGACCCGACTTCTAATATGGACCTATTCGGGATCGCTACCACATGCATGCTATGGAGTAGGGGTGTGCACGGTTCAGTTCGGTCCAGTTTTGGCCGAAACCAATGATCGAACCAAACTCTTCAGTTTCCAAAGTTTCTAAACCGAAAAAACTAAGGACTCGTCCAATCGATTTCGGTTTGTTCGGTTCGATTTCGGTTTTTTACCCTTTGATATTCAACCATTGATGAAGACAAGTACAAGGCCCATGAAGAAGGTGGGTGGCTGCGATGCAATGTTGGCGACGTCTCGACATGAGAGAGAGAGGACAGAGAAAAGAAGGAGATGAGAGATTGAGTGGATTAGGAAGAGAAAAGTAAAAATTTTAAGAGAGAAGCGACTTACCTGGGGAGAAGCACGATTGGAATGACAATGAAAAAGTTTGTAACCTTAAGTGAGAGTTAAGGTGGCTACGAGACAGTGACGAAGGTGAGAAAATGGAGGACAGAAAAACAATATGGAGTGATGGGGGACGACGCTGGAAAAGTAGAGAAGATTGTAGGTTAGGGTTTTTAGGTGGATAGGAAAAAGAGAAACAAAATGGGAAGGAATGGCTGGGCTTGTAATTTGAGGGGAGGAAGAATTGAATTGGGCTATGGTAAGAATGTAGGCTTTAGTGGATAGATATGTATATGGGCATCGTGGGTAACTAGAAATCTGAGCTTGGGAAGGGTGTAGTATATATATTTTAAATAATTTTATTATTAACAGTTCGATTCGGTTTTTTTTTTCGTTTTTAGAAAAACCCAAACCGTGAACCAAACCAAATATCACGGTTTTTCATTATTTGAACTGAAGGAACCGATTTTTTTCAAATAACCGGACCGAACCAGTCGGTTTGGCTCGACTCGATTCGATTCGTCGGTTTTTTCGGTTTCATGCACACCCCTACTATGGAGGCCCTTTTAAATCAAACATTTTAATAGCATAAACGCATAATTATTTAAACAAAACCTCAAAGTAAAAACACTTTTATTCGAAATCCCAAAACTTTAAAAGAATAAATTAGTGTCAAAATAAATTCAAGCTAACAGTTTTTTATGGACTAAAAAAAACCAACAAGTTTACTACAAGAATAAAAGAACAAAAACATGGTTCTTAAAAGCGGAAGAAAATTAAGAAATCCATGAGTCCTAGTCTCCTCATGGCCACCTAACAGATTCATCATCCATCACCATCACACGCCCTTGCCTTTACCTGGAAAAAACATTTATGGAAAGAATGAGCATTTAAAATACTCAGTAAAGTAACCCCACTGTCGGGGTCAGGACATGCAAACACATACAACATGGTTTATGCTTACTAGTGGGACCCTATTCCTCTTTCATTTTAACTATAAGTTTCTTTTAAGGCCTTATCATGGACAATTACCTTTCCTCTGGTTCCTCTCTCAACTAAGAGATACAGTAGGCATCCTCTAGAGAATACGCCTCATTTAATAGTCAGTTGGCACCTAATTAGTGGGGTCGAATCTCACCTACAGTATCTCAGGTTCCTCTAGATGTACATCAATTTCCTCTAAGGTAATTGTCATGGACATGGTTCTTTTATTTTCATGAAACATACATATATGCATGGGGTCCCATATAAAAACATCATAATTCATGATAATGCTGTTGGGTTTTATGCCCTAAAACTCGTAGATAGTGAATGTAAACAAATTGTATACTTGTTTCAATAAAGTGTTATTGAGTTTCTACAATAAAGTGTTATTGTTAAATATTGCACAATTTGACCCAAATCCAATAAACTAAGATCCAAGGTTGTTTACATGTGACTTGAACTAGTATGTGGGGACATACGGGGATTGGTGTTCAAGTAACAACCTAAAAGGTCTATAGTACAAGGATAATGTTGGGTACCTTATCCTGGTAACACTATGTGATACGGCCCGCTTTGTATTCGATACAGACGTATTAATCCAAGGCGTCCATGTAGGAGACATGCGAGCGGGGGTATCCTATGCAATGAGTTTGCATAAGACCGAACCACGAAATAGTAAACCACTAGATGTAACACCGTTAACTAGTTAGTTTACTGTTTCAATACGATGACCTAGGTAACTCAGTCTTAATCCTGAGTGTGTCATGAACTCCTTCTCATGAGGGATTGTCCTTTGATTAGCATGGGTGAGAGTGGCCAATACGCCGACTCAATATGCCTTCCTTTTTGGGGACAAGACCGAGTGGGAGGCTGGGGACATGACAACACAAGAAGAAATTCACTCCTTCCCACATCTAGGAGAAGTAGATGAGTGTTCCCTTAAGTGGTGACTCCGGGACTTGAACAAAGGGATCCCGCCCTCTCACTGGCCCGAGAGGGACTTTCTGTTTAATGGTTGGACCATAAACAGGTTGTTCATTATAGGAGCACTGGTACTTAAGGAGACAGATGTAACACAAGGGTAAAACGGTAATTTGACCCAGCCGTGATTACGAACACTCGTGGAGGATTGACTTACCGGCATAGGTCTACATCCATGGACACAGAAATGTTCTACAGTGAGAAGAGTTCAGCTGTGGGTCTTTAGTGGAATGACCCACAGTTAATGAATATTGGTTAACCTGATTAATGAGTTTAATCTATTAACCTCATATCATTGGAGCTTCTGATCTGTAGGTCCATTGGGTCCCCCTGCTAGCTCGTAAAGAGTAATTAGGAACAAATATATCTTGAGAGAATTTGAATAGTTCAAATTCATATTGGGAATTAAGTTAATTGTACGAGATACAAATTAATATAATGTATAGTGATGCATTAAAATATAAAGTTTAATTTTAGATTAAACTTTATTATATTGAGAGATTGATATATTTGAAAGAGTTCAAATATATGTCTAATTAAATATATGGTATTTAATTAGAAGATAAATTAATTAATTATTCAATTTAGTTTAAATTAAATGAGATTTAATTAAACTATAGTCTATGAGAGAAATAAATATTTGAAGAAGTTCAAATATTAATATGAATTTGATTCATATTAAATTTATAGGATATAAGAGAATTTGAAGGAGTTCAAATTTTAATATGAATTTGATTCATATTATAGAATTAATTAATTGAAGGTCTCAAATTAAATATATGATATTTAATTGGGTAATTAATTAATTAACTAATAGAAGGTCTGAAATTAAATATATGATATTTAATTGGTGATTAATTAATTAAAGAATTAATTAATTGGAAATTAATCAATTATGAAAATGATTAATCACTTATGGAAGTAATTAATCATTTATGGAAATGATTTAATCACTTATGGAAGTGATCAATCATTTATGGAAAAGATTAATCAATTATGGAATTGATTGGTCATGGAATTGGTTGGTTATGGAATTGATTAATTATGGAAAAGATTAAATCAATTATGGAAATAATTGATTTTGAAATGAATATTTTATTCATGGCCTTTCTCCTATAAATAGAACACTAAACCTAGGGTTTAAGTACAACAACATAAGGCCACAAGAATGCACTCTTGCATTCTCTCTAGCCTCCCTCTCATATTCTCTCAACTCAGGAACTTTAGGGAGAATTTTCTCTCTAGAGTTTTTCCCATTCAAGATTAGGTAGTCCCACAACTATGTTCCTAATCTCAGAGTTATAGCGGGGAAGATCAAATGGTGGTGTTCTTCGTTGTTGCAGAACAATCAAGAATCATCCGTTGAAGTATTCAGAGTCGTCAACGGAGGTTTGCTTCTCTTTTCTTTATTATAGATTTAGATCTAAATTTTGTATGTTTAGCCTTAAGTTTCTATAGAATTTGTTCTATGTTTTAACCAATGCAATAGTATTTTTGGATAAACAAAATTAACTACGAATCGGTCCCAATTACGCTTCCGCTTTAACGGAATTGGGGAATTCCAAATCCTTTCAATTGGTATCAGAGCCGATCGTAGATTTAATTTCGTTTCTCTAAAATTAGCATTGGTTCAATGGTGGGTATTTTAATTTCATATATGTGATGTTGTTTTAATTTACAAAATTGATTATTTAGGCATATTTGTTGGCATTAGATTTATACTTTTGATTAGATCAATTGTAAATGCCAAAAAGGAAAATATTTGAAGACCAAGATATGTCTTGGATTTAAATTATTGTAATTTAAATTGCTTTCAATTTCTTAGGATATACCAAATATGCCGGTCAATTTTGGTACTTTTAATTTAATTATGCATGTGATGTATGTATTAAATTAATTGATTGTTGCATAAAGTATGTCATTTAGCTTAAAATCCCACCATAGGTTAAGCATATTCGTGCATAGTTATTATTATAAATGTTATAATGTATGAAATATGTATGAATTTTATTTTCATGAGTATTTAATATAAATTGTTAAGATTAAATGGATGAAAATTGAGAAGCATTGAGCATGAAATTACTTTAGTAAATAATATAAGAGTTATATTTATGAAAGTAATTTATATGCTTATTTATTTTCATGAGCAATTAATATAAAGTGTTATGTTAATGTATGAAAATGTGAATGCTTATTTTAATTTTCTTGGGTAATTAATTTAAGAGTTAGATTAATTGAAGAAAATTAATTTGCATCGAGCATGAAATTACTTTAGTTTAAAAATATAAAAAGTTATATTTATGAAAGTAATTTATATGCTTATTTATTTTCATGAGCTATTAATATAAAGTGTTATGTTAATGTATGAAAATTTTCTTGGGTAATTATTTTAAGAGTTAGATTAATTAAAGAAAATTAATTTGCATTGAGCATGAAATTACTTTAGTTTAAAAAATATAAGAGTTATATTTATATTAGTAATTTACATGCTTAATTTTCATGAGCTATTAATATAAGTGTTATGTTAATGTATGAAAATGGTAATGCTTAATTTTAATTTTCTTGTATAATTAATTTAAGAGTTAGGTTAATTAAAAGGAAATTAAATTGCATTGAGCATGACATTACCTTAGATTAATATAATTGTTATATTTTTGGTATGTCATGTATGCTAATGTATGGTTTTATAAATTAATTAGAATTTGATTGTTAATTTATTCACCATAGTAGCATGTTATAGGGTTAATTCATTAAAATTTATAATAGTTATAAAATTAATGAATAGAAACCGTTAACCTATAACAAAGAATTGCATGCAAACATAGGATCTTAGGATAAATGAATTAATTTTAAAATGTTTAAAATTAATTAGACCTAAGATCTCATTTCTAATAGGATTAGAATTATTCTTACTTAGAATTAAAGTTAGTTTTAATTGACTAAGTAGGAAAAACATTACTATGATTATAAGGGAACTCCACCGATTAAGTTCTGTCTAAGGCTGGGGATATTTAAGCTGACGGTTTACGGAACACCTCCTACCTGGGAACTGATTCGGAATACCGGAGTTGAATTAATCATAGTTAAATGTTAGCATGCAATGTCACTAGGTTTGTTAAAAGTATTTAATACACCTAGATCTTTAGAGTAAAGACCTTACATTACTGTGGTTATAAGGGAACTCTCTCGGTAAAGTTCTGTCTAAGGCTGGGGGTATTTAAGTTGACGGTTTACGGAACACCCCCTACCTGGGAACTGACCCGAACCTTGAGTTGAATTAACCATAGTAATGTTGACTTGCAATGTTGGGTTTATTAAAAGAAGTTTAATTCACCTAAAACATTGCAGTTGAATCCTTTCCATAATTGTTATAATAGGATCAGACTTAGATAGATTGACTTAGCCGAATTTTATCTAAGTTAAACAACCCTAAATTAACCTTAGGACATTTTCAGTGGGAGGAAAATTACAAAACGAGATTTAAATCAAGTTTTGCTCCTACGTCCCTATATTCACAACGTGAGGTTCATGCTCGGCTTCGAGTCGCCTTAGGAGCGGCCTCCCTTCGGAAAGTGTTTGCATGGGTCAATATCAGGGTGAATGGGAAAAATGTCTAGAGTAAGTGGGAGCGGGACACGTGTCAACGTATCCCTCGGTCTCCGCCCCTAGTTTGCACCGTGAGAGTCCTATGATCCGCCTGCAGGTTGTCTTGGCGCAACCATCCCTTCGGAGGGCCTGATCATAGGATTCGGAACACCGTGAACTCCTGAATAGGATAAGGTCACTTAGGCTAATCACCAACAGTTGTCTTTCCCTTCGGTAGCCTGTTGGTGCGTGCCTCTGAGATCTGAAAGTGGGAGGGTTACACTTACGGGGATGAGTTAAATGTGTTAACTAACCCTTGACCGAACAACGGTAACTAAACGCTAACGGAATATGAGTTATTCTGGTGTTAGAGTTTGGTTGAGATTGTCTCAATTCAGAGGAGGAGTAGCTGACCACCCTTCGGTGGCTGTTGTTCTAAACCTATGAAGTATCGTTGCAAAAACTAAATCAATAGTTTTATAGGGTTTCTTTGATTGCTTATTTGTTTTTGCAGAATTTGATTGGATTATTTGTAATGGGTTAGTGCAATTAATAATACAAGTAATTTGTTACTTCAGCAATTTTATAATAATTTTATGTGTATTGTCTTACGTCATTTTATAAATAACGGTAATACAACAAGCTTAAACGACAAATTGTGGTAAATAAGTCTAGGATTATTCTTAACTGAGGAATGTCCTCATGCCCCATATGTTTAATTCATTAAGAATTGTTCTTGGTGAATATGACATAGAACCTTGCTTAGCAAAAGGAGAACTTGTTCAAGACCGTAATTTTCATTTACCTGTCTTGAAAACGTGATTAGTGAAGAATAGTGATTCTCCCTGAATACTTGATTCAGGGGCCACAAATCACGTGTGTTCTTCTTTTAAAGGAATAAGTTCCTGGCAAGAGCTTGCTGCTTGTGTAATAACTCTCAAAGTTAGAATTAGAGAGGTTATTTTGGTTATATCAGTGGGGAACATTAAGTTATTTTTCTCAGTGGGAGAAAACACATATTATTAGATAATGTGTATTTAATTCCTAAGATCAAAAGAAATTTGACTTCTGTGTCTTATTTGCTGGAACAATGTTACTCTTTACCTTTCTCTGCTAACGCAGTTTTTGTTTCAAGAAAGGGAGTTGACATTTGTTTAGCTTTACTGGAAAGTAACCTAAATGTTTTAAGACTAATCAAGAGTAAAGCAGTCATGAACACTGAGTTGTTTAAGACTGCTACTACTCAATGTGAAAAGAGGCAAAGTTTCTCCTAAAGGAAAATACATTTCTTTGGTTTTAAGGTAGACCATATTAATCTCAATATGATTGGGAGATTGGTCAAGAGTGAACTTCTAAGCAAGTTAGAAGATGACTCTCTACTACCTTGTAAGTCATGCCTTATGGGCAATATGACTGATAGGTCTTTTACTGGAAAAGATCTAAGAGCTAAAGAGCCCTTGGAGCTTGTACATTTGGATCCTTGTGGTTCAATATGTTAAAGCAGTGGGAGGGCATGAATAATTCATTTTTTTTGGATGATTATTCAAAGGTATGAGTATCTTTACCTAATGCAACTTAAGTCTGAAGCTCTTGAGATATTCGAAGGGGCTTAGGACTGAAGTTGAAAACTTGTTAGGTGAGATGATAAAAGCACTTCGATCTGATCAAAGTGTTGAGTATAGGGATTTGAGATTCCAGGACTATTTGATAGTACATGGGATCACACCCTAAATCTCATTTAGGAGAAATGGAACCCTATTGGATATAGTTCATTCCATGTTGAGCTATGCTCAATTGTCTGACTCGTTTTGGGGTCATGCAGTGTTGACTGCATTGCATATTGCAGTAGGCAACCCCAAAGAAAACGAGAAGTGGATACTTCTTCAATTCACAAGAGAATAAAGAATTTGTATCGACAAATGCTAAATTCTCAGAAGAAGTCCACATCAAAAATCATAAACCACAAGAGTAAAGTCGGTTTAAGTAAGTTAACTAATGAAGCTACAGTAACATCCACAAGAGTTGTTGATGAGGTTGGCTGTTCAACAAGAGTTGTTGATGGATCAATGCATCTACTCAAACACATCCATCTCAATAGTTGAGAGTGCCTCGATGTAGTGGGAGGGTTATATTATAACCTGAACGTTACATGGGCTTGATTGAAGCCTAGGTCATCATACTTGATGATGGCATTAGAGGATTCATTATCTTTTAGAAAGAAAATGAATGATGTTGACAACGACCAGAGGATTAAAGCCATGAACCTAGAAATGAAGTCTTTTGTATTTCACTTCCATCTGGGATCTTGTAGATCTGCTTGATGGGTAACACCTATTAGTTACAAGTGGATTTACGAGAGGAAACGAGACATTCATGTCTTAACCAGAAGGGTTCATACAACAAGATCAAAAGCAAAAGGGTTTGCAAGCTTAAGTGATCCATTCATGGATTGACCTAAGCATTTCGATCTTGAAATATAAGATTTGATATAGTGACCAAATCTTTTGGCTTTAATCAGAACATTGGTGAGTCCTGTGTTTACAAGTGATCATCAATAGTTTAGTAGCTTACTTAGTGTTGTATATGATTGATATCCTAATCATTGGGAATGATGTAGGTTATCTTACTGACTAGTAAAAGGAGCTAGCAGCTCAATTCCAAATGAAAATTTGGGAGAAGCTGAGTTTGTTCTTGGGATCCAAATTTTTTAGGAACCGTAAGAACAAAAAGCTAGCCTTGTCTCAAGTATCTTATATCTACAAAATGTTAGTTAGATATAAGATGCAGAATTCCAATAAGGGTTCACTACCTTTTAGACATGGAATTCTTTTGTCTAAGAAAATGTTTCCTAAGACACCTCAAGAGGTTGAGGACATGAGACGAATGCCCTATGCAATAGGGATTGTCAGTAAGTATCAATCTAATCCAAGATTTGATCACTGGAAAACCGTTAAGAATATCCTCAAGCATCTTAGGAGAACGAGGAACTATATGCTCGTGTATGGGACTAAGGATTTGATCCTTACAGGATACACTGACATGGATTTTAAGACTGATAAGGATTTAAGGAAATCTACATCAGCATCTATGGTCAATCTTTACAAATGAGCTATAGTATGACATAGTTACAGTCTTGACCATATAGGCTGAAAATATAGCTACTTGTGAAGCAGCGATAGAGACTGTATGGCTTAAGAAGTTCTTGACTGATTTGGAATGTGTTCCAAATGTGAACTTGCCCATCACACTTTATAGTGATACAGTGGTGTTATGGCAAATTCAAAAGAACCTCGCAGCCCAAGACAAACAGACACATTGAATTGAATGGGATTTTGCTGATTAATTCACGAAGGCTCTCTCGGCTAAAGTGTTTGAGGGTCATCTAGAAGGTCTAGGTCTACGAGTTATGTACAAAAATGAAATCTAGGGCAAGTGGGAGAAATGTAATTGGTATAGTGATACCATTATGTAATGGGTATAGTGATGCCCTAGTTTATTGTATTTGTACATTGTATATGTTTTATACATGTATTTATACACCTGCTGCTGTATAGATTATTGTACATCCCACTAAACTAGAGTTTTAGTTCAAGTGGGAGTTTGTTGGGTTTTATGCCCTAAAACTCGTAGATAGTGAATGTAAACAAATTGTATACTTGTTTCAATAAAGTGTTATTGAGTTTCTACAATAAAGTGTTATTGTTAAATATTGCACAATTTGACCCAAATCCAATAAACTAAGATCCAAGGTTGTTTACATGTGACTTGAACTAGTATGTGGGGACATACGGGGATTGGTGTTCAAGTAACAACCTAAAAGGTCTATAGTACAAGGATAATGTTGGGTACCTTATCCTGGTAACACTATGTGATACGGCCCGCTTTGTATTCGATACAGACGTATTAATCCAAGGCGTCCATGTAGGAGACATGCGAGCGGGGGTATCCTATGCAATGAGTTTGCATAAGACCGAACCACGAAATAGTAAACCACTAGATGTAACACCGTTAACTAGTTAGTTTACTGTTTCAATACGATGACCTAGGTAACTCAGTCTTAATCCTGAGTGTGTCATGAACTCCTTCTCATGAGGGATTGTCCTTTGATTAGCATGGGTGAGAGTGGCCAATACGCCGACTCAATATGCCTTCCTTTTTGGGGACAAGACCGAGTGGGAGGCTGGGGACATGACAACACAAGAAGAAATTCACTCCTTCCCACATCTAGGAGAAGTAGATGAGTGTTCCCTTAAGTGGTGACTCCGGGACTTGAACAAAGGGATCCCGCCCTCTCACTGGCCCGAGAGGGACTTTCTGTTTAATGGTTGGACCATAAACAGGTTGTTCATTATAGGAGCACTGGTACTTAAGGAGACAGATGTAACACAAGGGTAAAACGGTAATTTGACCCAACCGTGATTACGAACACTCGTGGAGGATTGACTTACCGGCATAGGTCTACATCCATGGACACAGAAATGTTCTACAGTGAGAAGAGTTCAGCTGTGGGTCTTTAGTGGAATGACCCACAGTTAATGAATATTGGTTAACTTGATTAATGAGTTTAATCTATTAACCTCATATCATTGGAGCTTCTGATCTGTAGGTCCATTAGGTCCCCCTGCTAGCTCGTAAAGAGTAATTAGGAACAAATATATCTTGAGAGAATTTGAATAGTTCAAATTCATATTGGGAATTAAGTTAATTGTACAAGATACAAATTAATATAATGTATAGTGATGCATTAAAATATAAAGTTTAATTTTAGATTAAACTTTATTATATTGAGAGATTGATATATTTGAAAGAGTTCAAATATATGTCTAATTAAATATATGGTATTTAATTAGAAAATAAATTAATTAATTATGAATTAATTAATTATTCAATTTAGTTTAAATTAAATGAGATTTATTATGGAATTGATTGGTCATGGAATTGGTTGGTTATGGAATTGATTAATTATGGAAAAGATTAAATCAATTATGGAAATAATTGATTTTAAATGAATATTTTATTCATGGCCTTTCTCCTATAAATAGAACACTAAACCTAGGGTTTAAGTACAACAACATAAGGCCACAAGAATGCACTCTTGCATTCTCTCTAGCCTCCCTCTCATATTCTCTCAACTCAGGAACTTTAGGGAGAATTTTCTCTCTAGAGTTTTTCCCATTCAAGATTAGGTAGTCCCACAACTACGTTCCTAATCTCAGAGTTATAGCGGGGAAGATCAAATGGTGGTGTTCTTCGTTGTTGCAGAACAATCAAGAATCATCCGTTGAAGTATTCAGAGTCGTCAACGGAGGTTTGCTTCTCTTTTCTTTATTATAGATTTAGATCTAAATTTTGTATGCTTAGCCTTAAGTTTCTATAGAATTTGTTCTATGTTTTAACCAATGCAATAGTATTTTTGGATAAACAAAATTAACTACGAATCGGTCCCAATTACGCTTCCGCTTTAACGGAATTGGGGAATTCCAAATCCTTTCAAATGCACATAAAATCCTCAATCATGTATGACACAAAAATCTCATAGTTTATCATGGTTTGTTCAACAAATAAGTTCATGGTTATTGTGTCATCAAGTCATGCATCACATAATAACCATATGTAACAACTATATTAAAGGTATGTGAGAAGAGGTTATTTTTCGTAATTTACCCAAACTTTGAGTAAGCCCTAACCCAATTTAACTTTGTTTTTCAGCCACTACTTCCCCTCTTCTTCTCACGTGTTGCAGCAGCCGCCCCTGTGTTCACTTTCCCCTTTTTTTTCTTTCTCTTTTTCGTGTATCACTGCCCAGCCACCGCCCTCCTTCTTCGTTTTTCTTACCACAGCAGCTGCCACTGGTTCCGTCCCCCTCTTCTTCATCGACTGCAGCAGCCCCATCGCCGGCGACAGGTAGCTCGTGCTCCGACGGCGCCTTCATCCTTCGGTCGGCAGGTGAGTTCCATCCTTCTTTGAGTGTTCTTTTCTCGCAAATATATCTCTCCCACGTCGATCTCTCACTCCCCATTCTCACACTCACGTTTGTGCAGCAGTTTTCAGGCGCGAAGGGGATCGGTTTTGGTAAGCTCCAGTGGCTGTGTTGTTTGGACGCGCGGACAGCAGCATTTGGGGGTCGTTTCCTCTGTTTTTCCAGTGTGTTGTCTAGTGAGTATGCAATTAGAAGCTTTTCCTTGGTTGGTTTTTGAGTTTGGATGATTACCCATGCATTTTTCCTTCCGTTCAGCAGACGTTCTTTTCGTGTCCGGCGATTTGAGTGTTGAATCTCCAAGTTCCAGCATCGTTGAGTGGGTTTGTCTTTGGGTAAGTGAGTTAAGCTTGTGTTTGGTTGGTTCCTCTACGTTAGGGGTTTACCCATTGATTGTAGCATTTATTTCCAACGTTTTCGTGGCAATAGGAATTTTATTTGTCGTTGGAGCATAGTTTGAGAGTTGGGACAGTAGGCGTGTTTCGCTATTGGGGTAAGTTTTGGGAGTTTTGTTGTTTTCAACTTTAAGTAGCTCCTAACTATGGCTGGCTTAATTCTCCTATTGATCGTGTATGTACTTTTCCCTTGCGGTGTAGTCGATTAAGGGTCTTGAAGCTAGGAGGTTCTATTGTTGATCTCACAAGCTTTCAATCTA
Organism: Luffa aegyptiaca; assembly: GCA_017139565.1. NCBI lineage: Eukaryota > Viridiplantae > Streptophyta > Magnoliopsida > Cucurbitales > Cucurbitaceae > Luffa > Luffa aegyptiaca. Next base: position 12,533,225 of record CM029396.1, read on the forward strand.
AGGTAAGTAGCTTTTGGATAGAGTGTAGTCGCTCTTGGATCCGTTAGGTGCATAATGGTAGTAAAGTTAAACATTGGATGAGTTGTATGTTTGGTCTAATATTTCTCTTGGGGCGTTGTATGCTTACTTGGGCGTGATTTTAAATGTTGTCTACTTGGACATGAATCAAACATTGTTACTTGGGCAAAATCTTAAGAGTCGTTTATGCTTTTAGAAGTTTGTATTTAGTTGTGAAGCATGACAATAATATGAGAACTTCTTAGTTTCGGTGGTGTTTGTTGTTTTACTACTGAGCATGTTTGGATTGATTGATGCATGATTGTTTCTGGGTGCTTGTTTATGACTCTGGAGGACGGGCTGAATGGTTGTTGAAGTTGTGGTTGAAGTCTGGATGTGAGGTTTGACTCGTTGTGTTTATAGGAGTGTTTTGTTCTTGTTCCAGGTGCGAGGAAAAATTTTGGGTTCCCTATATGTATGTCGTTATGCTACCAAATTTTCGGTAGCATATTAGTGGTTCAGGGTTTGAGTTATGCACGCCTAGGACCCATAATCTTCTTCGAGGAAAGGCTTAGAATAGGGACCTCAGCCACGTTTTAGGGCCTCTGGTAGACTTACAATTCTTTAAGTCTTGCATAGCTAGAGTGTGTTCCTTCCCCATTTCAGGACTGATAGAACTTAGTTGTCAGGCACGTTTACGTGTGTTCTATTAGTTGGTTGTTAGAGCTCAGTTCAGGCACGCTAGCGTGCGCTCTCTCAGCTCAGGACGGTGTTGAGCTTATGATCAGGCACGTGTTCGTGCGCCAGTTGATACCAGGCATGTTTACATGCGTCAGTTGCTCCACCGTATTTTTTTATCTTTACATTCAGGGGTGTTGTGTTGGGATAGGTGTAGTTCTGCTAGAGGTGGCCAGCTAGTCTCTAGTTTACTTACCTTAACCGACTGACCCACACAACACTCTAGTTGGCACAGGTTGGGGATAGGTTAACACCCTAGACGAAGCATGTTCATGTGATCAGTTGTGGCCCTAGGGTTAGAAACCCGAAAGTTATATTCAGTTAGGCCCCTATGTTCGCTAAGACCCAGAAGTTCAGGACTTCAGTTTCAAGGTATTAGTTTCGGCTCTTAAGTGGGCTACTTACTGAGTATATTCTTATATACTCACCCATGTTATTTGTCTTTCCTTTTCAGGTGGTACTTGAGGGCGCTGGCGATAGGCGAGGGTCGTGGCTTGGCTGGCTATGGGATTGCAGCTGCAAACTATGTCATTTTTCTTAGGAATTCAGTTCCTTTCATCCTAAGACTTGTTTATGTTGAACTTCCATTTTTAACAATTGTTTTGTGTTTCATTTGGGATTCATTCAAATGTTTTCTTTTCGTTATTTGCTTGAGAAACTTGTTCACGTTATGGGCCCTACTTGAACTAATTGAAAGACATTGTTATATTCCGCTTTAAAGTTTTACAAAGTTTTCGTACTCATGCATGTAGTAGCGACCCCTTTGTATGTTTTTATTCCCTCTTTAGCCGGGTCGTTACACCATACATGGAAATTCTATCCTAACAACACACAAGTTTCCAACCTAGCCTAAGCGTTTCCGGTAGTAAAGCCACTTACCTTGGCTTAAATAATACAAGACTTATCCTCTTCAAAATTCCCCAATTTCAAGACTTTAGACAAGCTACAAAATAGAAGAAAAAATCGGCCTTAAACCCAAAATCAATGGGTAATCCTCTAAATCGTTTTAAACAACCCAAAAACTAAATTAATCCTCTTACCCAATGCCGAAACAACTCAAAGACACCGGCACTCGAAGACCCACCGCTTGAATCGCTGAAATTTGAATGGTGAGTTTGCTGAACGGAACAAACAATAATGAGCGGGTATTCAATCAAAAGCTCAAAAACAACCAAAATATCCTTTAATCCAACTTACCCAAGGTAGATCTCGCCAAAATCCACAGGAGAAAGACGCTACAGCCGCTGCTATGCTTTATTCCCACCGGAACTGTTCTTGTCGCCCTCGTGCAGCGATCGTCTGCTTGCAAACACAACCAGCAGTGAATGGGAGATGGATCGTGCGATAGGGAGAAAGACGAGGAGAGAAAATCCACCGAAAAACAGAAAAAACTCTCTCGCTTCACCGACGTCAAAGATCTCGGGTACGTCAGAAACCACTGCCACCAACGCTATCGGTGCTGGAGATGACGATCGGAAGGAAAACCCACTGGCCGACAATGAGAGGGATGCACAAAGGAGGAAAAAAACTGACCGGAGAAGACCTCAAATGGTTGTCGAATCGCGAAGGAGAAGAGAAGGAAGATGGAAAAGATGGAAAAGATGGTTGGCTGTTCTGACTTGGGCTGCATGCGGCTAAAGACTATTATAAATGGCTAGGGTTTTGGCTCAATCATCCATCTATTTACAAAAATGTCATCCCAGCTTATTAATTTAACATTTCACCCCTACATTCCATTTAAATCCCCTACTTTACACTCAATTCATGAAAATTAAACCCAAGATTAGAGAAATTAAAATTTACCTTAAATTACCGACGTCACAGTTTGCGAGAGAAAAAAAAGTTTCATTTTTTTTCTTCCTTTACTACTGTCGCTACAAGTTTGCGACGCGGAGCGACCGACTTTGTTCCCAAGAGGAGGAAAATGGAATCGCCACCAGTCTTGATTTAGAGGGTGTGACTGGGCACCCAAAAATATGCTAAAATGGTCTACAAATAAAAGATTTAGGGTTCGTGGGTCTTTTGTTTATGGGGAAGGTATTAGCACCCCACAACACTCGTTCAAAGCACGAAATTTTATTTTTATTGTCTTATTTAAGGAAATTGGCCATTGTAAATAATAAAGTATATTTTTTTTTTTGTTGATTTTTAAATGTCTCATATTTTACTTCTCATTATTCCTTAAATAAAATAATGAGCAATAATTATGGGTGGCATATGAATTTAACACTGGGTGTATTGACGTGTCGCTCCTCCCGTTTTCTCTCTGGGAGGTCATCTCCGGCGTGTTTCTGCCGGCCATCCCCTTCTCTTTTGTGTCTTGAAGGTTTGTGAGAATCAATGGATATTATAGAGAAACTAAACTCACTCCAGCTATCCCAGAAGGAGTCTCTTGGGATCAGTAACGAAGAACTAGGCATACAAGGAAATAGCTCAAATCTGGAAAACCGTTTTGTTTGCAAGGTTGCAACGAGCCGAATTATCAATACGGATGCGTTCCGAAAAGTAATGCGTAAGGCTTGGAACTTCTGTCGAGATTTAACGATCGATAACATTGGTGACAATATGTTCCTTGTTAACCCTCAATCAGCTCAAGGGCGAGAAAAAATCATCGAGGACGGACCTTGGTGTTTTAATCGATGTTTGATCCTCATCACTTTACCATTAACCTTTGACCAACCAGAAGAGATGGTTTTCGAAACAGCAACTTTCTGGGCCCAATTCCACAATGTCCCTATCGGGTTGAGAAACGAAAAAGTAGCAAGAATATTAGGTGGTCGGATCGGCGAGGTTCTCAAAATTGACACCAACGAAGCGGACGAATGTTGCGGTCGTTTTCTCCGTGTTAGAGTGAAACTTCAGTTTAACGAACCGCTTTGTCGTGGATTAACTTTAACCGGCGGCCCAACAGGTAAAGTTTTGGTAGGAATAAAGTATGAACGCTTACCCGATTTTTGCTATATCTGTGGAATGCTAGGGCACAATGATGGATCTTGTCCGGAGAACCAAAAATCAGAGAAACCGGAAAAACAATTTGGGTCTTGGCTCCGAGCAGAAACGTTCTACATGCCAAAACGCCCTTACACCAGTGGTCGTTTTTCCGATGCTGGGCGACGGGGTCGAGGACGTTTCAGGTACCGACCAAGGGGCATGCAAGACTAGAAATCTGACTCTGAATCTGAAGAAAATGAAGCTCCTGATCTGGAACTTGTAGAACCATCGGACCGCCGAAACACGATGGTCGACGAAGATCAAAATCGACCAGAGATAGGTGAAGTGCGGCAACCACAGGAATCCTACCGCCGGAACAAGCCTGAAACCGACCAGCCACCACAATCAAAGCTGCCGACGAAAATCACGGAAACGGGATCAATAAGGAACGGTAAACAAATAATTAATGCTGATTTATTTCCAGAAACGGACGCGAGGGACGAAGAAGGAAAGGAATCACGCATCAAGGAACCCAAAAATCACGATGAGTTAATGGCTAAAAATCTCTTTCCAAAAATGGATGGGAGAGATGCGAAATCCTTGATTGACCCAGACAACACAATTGAAGGAAATTTTCAGAATAAAAAATTTGGGCCTAACAATATCTTGGGCCAAGTGGAAAAAAATTTGCCAGGGAATGAAGGGAATGAAGGCCATGGAAACAAAGTCTATCCATCTGGGCCCTCTAATGCACAAAATTTTATGGATGTGGACAGTAACAGTCCTCAGCTTAGCATTTCTCGATATAAGAAAGGGAAAAATGGGCCACAACAGCAAATCAGCCCAAATGATTCCAACGACGGTCATATGCAAAATCTGGGCCAAACAGATGAGGCTATGGTCGAACAAGTGGATGGGCAGAATATGGAGAGGAAAATTTTAAAGATATGGAAGAGAGTGCACAGGAAAGGAGGCCAAAGATAATCAAAAAATTCCAAATTACACACTCTCACGAGTTTCATTGGCAAGAAAAGAGAGGCAGATGAGCCTTGTCCAGCAGACAGCGAAGGAAAAAAGATCAAATGTAGCACATCAAATATTGATACGATGATATCGGCGGAGCCTGTTAATCAGGCCCGCCGGGAGCCATGAAAATATTTAGTTGGAATGCTCGGGGGGCGGGGAACCCTCGAACATTCCGAGCACTAAAAAATTTGGTGCAAGAAAAAGATCCCCAAATCGTGTTCTTGATGGAAACCAAGGCGAAAAAAAGGCGAATGGTCTCTCTTAAGAATGCTCTTTTATTTCATAATGTTTTTGTTGTGGATTGTACTGGTCTTAGTGGTGGTTTAACTTTGTTTTGGCACTCTTCTATTAATCTTAATATTGTTTCTTACTCTAAGGTGCACATTGATACTATTATTGTTCATGATGGAAAATCATTCAGGTTTACAGGTTTCTATGGGGAACCTAAGACGGAAAATCGTCATTTATCTTGGACATTACTCCGACGCCTTTTTGATTTCCCCCACCAGGCTTGGGTGGTAATGGGAGATTTCAATTCCATTAGTAAAGAAAATGAAAAAGATGGAGGGAGGTATATGATAGTAAGGAGAGCCAAAATTTTCTGAACGTCATAAACGATTGTGCATCGAAAGATTTTGGATTTTCAGGCAATCGCTTCACATGGCTTAATAATCAACCTGGACAAGCTTGTATTTGAAAGCGGTTGGACAGATGTTTCGGTAATGTAGATTTCTTGGCTTTATATAATTCTGTTATTATTAATCATCTTGGCTATTTGTCCTCAAATCATAGGGTCATTGAACTTTGCATCCAAGACCAGAGAGTATCGGCCCACAAGAAGCTCTCTCATTTTAGATTTGAAGAGGCTTGGACCCTTCATGAAGATTGTTCCATCAAAATCCAATATGGGTGGAATAAAGGAGCAGGTGACAATTCCCCTACGAATCTACTTACTCGTATCAGAAGTGTGACTGAGGAGCTCAAAAGGTGGGGCAGAAATAAAACAGGAAAATTCAAGTCTCGAATTGAAGAAACAAAAAGGCGAATAGAAGCTTTGACGAAAGATAGGCTGGAGGAGAGGTCCATGGCAAGCCTCAGGATGGAAGAAAAACGCTTAGACCATATCCTGCTAGAGGAAGAAATCTACTGGAAGCAACGATCTAGAGAGGACTGGCTGAAGTGGGGGGATCAAAATACAAAATGGTTCCACTCTAAGGCTAGTCTACGTCGTCAGAGAAATAAAATTCAAAAGATAGTTGACTTCGATGGAAACAGCTACGAAAACAGGGAAGATATCGAACGTCTTTTCCTTCATTATTATACTGAACTGTTTAAAGCCTCTCCTTTAAATGTGCAGGCAATGGACGAAACAATCCAAGCTACCACAGCTAGGGTAACAGACACAATGAATGCACATCTAGACCGGGTTTTTACAGCGTCAGAAGTGGAGGAGGCCCTCAAGCAGATGCATCCAACAAAAGCTCCTGGACCAGATGGTTTACCAGCTCTTTTTTATCAAAGATACTGGAATGTTGTTGGAGATCAGGTTACCAGTACATGCCTCAAGTGTCTTAACGAGGGAGATATCCCAGAACAGATCAATGCCACAACGATAGTCCTAATCCCAAAGATGAAAAACCCAAGCACGGTGAACGATTACCGCCCTATCAGTTTATGCAATGTTTGTTATAAAATTATTGCTAAAGTGATTGCTGATAGATTGAAATCGATCCTTAACTCTATTATATCTGATAATCAAAGTGCTTTTGTCCCAGGTAGAATTATAGCTGATAATATTATTGTTGGATATGAATGCTTACATTTCATAAAAGGTTCAAAATCCAAGAAAAACAGTTATGCTTCCATCAAATTAGACATGAGCAAAGCATATGATAGAGTGGAGTGGTCGTTTTTTTTATCGCATCATGGAAAAAATGGGTTTTAATACATCCTGGATTAAAAAGATTAGAATGTGTGTTGAATCTGTCTCGTTTTCTATACTTATCAATGGCACATGTACTGAAACTTTTAGACCCACTCGAGGGCTTAGGCAGGGCGACCCCCTTTCACCTTATTTATTTCTCATGTGTGCTGAAGGTTTATCCAGCCTCTTAACAAAGGCTGAGATCTCTCAAAATATTTCAGGTCTGAGAATTGCAAGAACGGCACCGGCCATTTGTCACTTATTTTTTGCAGATGACAGCGTACTGTTTCTGAAAACGAGAAAAGAGGAATTTGCGGAGCTACAAAGGTTATTAAAAGTCTATGAGGAGGCCACAGGTCAAATCATAAATTTTCAAAAATCAGCAATAGCCTTTGGACCTGGAACTGCAAACAACATACGGAGCGAATTGGCCAACATTTTGAAGGTCAAAATAGTAGCTGACCATGGAAAGTACCTCGGCTGCCCATCTTCCCTTTCAAGAAACAAGAAAGCGCCGTTGAATTACATCAAAAGTAAGGTCCAAAAAGTTCTTCAGGGTTGGAAAGGGAAGATGTTTTCTTCAGCTGGAAAGGAAACACTTATAAAGGCAGTTGCTCAGGCAATTCCCACGTATACCCTCTCATGCTTTAAACTTCCACAAGGTTGCTGCGACGAACTGAACAGGATGATGGCTAACTTCTGGTGGGGAAGCTCTGATCAAGGGGGAAAAATCCACTGGTTGAAATGGGGAGCCATGACAAAACCGAAGGAAAGAGGAGGCATGGGCTTCAGAGATCTTAGGCTTTTTAATCAAGCTTTATTGGTGAAACACTCTTGGAGACTTCTACAAAGACCTCAATCTTTAGTGGCACAAGTTCTGAAAGCAAGATATTATCCTCATCATGAGTTCTTGAAAGCAGGTTTGGGGGGCAGACCATCATATGTGTGGCGAGGAATTTTATGGGGCAGAGAATTGGCAATGAAAGGTGGTCGATGGAGGATTGGGAATGGTGAATCCATTGACATCTATGAGGATAAGTGGATTCCAAGGATGAAAACTTTTAAACTACTCTCGCTCAAACGACCTCTAACTGACTATAGAGTCAAAAACCTTTTCTCTAGTAGTCAATCCTGGAATGTAAATTTACTAACAGATCTTTTTGTGCAGGACGATGTAGAAAAAATTCAGGAAATTCCCATTGCAGGTGCTCAACATCCAGACAGTTTCTTCTGGCACTATGATAAAAGGGGCAGATACACTGTACGGAGTGGGTACAAGCTTGCATTGGAAGACTCCCAAGGAGAATCTTCATCATCTGATTCATCTATCTCCAGCTGGTGGAAAATTCTTTGGAATTTAAACATTCCAAACAAAATTAAAATCTTTGTTTGGAAGGCCAGCTTAGATATATTGCCATGTAGGATGAATCTCATAAAAAGACATATCTTGTGTGACCCATGTTGCCCCATGTGCAGGAAAACAAATGAGACAGTAATCCATGCTCTATGGGGGTGCAAGAAGACAAAAAAGCTTTGGGCTTGTTGGACGCCAGTACAAACTTTCATTGATGATCGTTTTACTAATATCCTCGATCTCTTTTGCAGGGCCCAAGAGACTCTATGTATGGAAGACATGTTGATTTTTGCAGCAGCTTTGTGGTCCATCTGGAATAATCGAAACCATGCAGTCTTTCAGGGCAACTCTCTCCCACATAGACAGACAGATGATCCTATTGCCTGGGCATCAAATTACATCTCTGAATATGTAGAGGCTCACCCAAACAGAAGTAAAGGAGAGGCGAGGGCGACGATTGGTGATCCTAGTCATTCTGCAACCTAGTCCCCACCACCACAGACCCATTTCAAGCTGAATGTCGATGCAGCAATATCTAATGGCGAGATGGGTTCAGGCATTGTTATTCGAAATTCAAAAGGAGAGATCATGGCCACTGCAGAACTGTTCAGGAGAACGTGTTGTTCGGTGGAATGGGCGGAAGCTCAAGCTCTTCTAGATGGGGTAACAATAGCGTTGGAATCTGGACTTACGCCAATCTGGATGGAGACAGATTCTAAAATAGTTTGGAATCTATTGCATGACCATGACCAACATTTCAATGAGATCGCTCCCCTCATTGTTCAGCTCAAGCAATTATTCCATGCCCATCAAATCAGGGGGTTCTTATTTACTCCTAGAGATGGGAATAAGGTTGCCCATAGTCTAGCCACTCATGCTCGCACAACGAAGCGCTCTGAAGTCTGGATCGAGGATTGTCCCCCTTGGGCTCAAGGCAGCTTAGTTCATGACATGACTCATTTGGATGTAATATCTTCTTTTCATGTTTAGTCTTTCTGTTTTTGTTCTCCTCAAAAAAAAAAAAAAAAATTATGGGTGGCATAAAGCCATTCAAAATTTGTATGAATTTAATTTTGCATCCCAAATTAAATTCATCACACCTCAAGAATATTAGGAAAATCAATATCTTGATTTCCTAATTTATGTCATAGGAAAGTTTGTTTTTTTTTTTTTTTAAATGTTTGGTTTATTAATTTTGAAAATTGTATGAGTAAAGAATTATTTTTAAAGAAAACTCTTAATTAATTTTTATTTTTAAAGAAGTGACACTTTCATGGAAAATAATTTGAATGGATTTATTATTTTGGAAATAAAGTCAATGAAACAATTTTAGCAAAAGCTTTTAGTACATTCCTTTTACAAGAAAATGTCTTTTATAAAATATGCTCCTTTTGAAAAAATAAGTTTTAAAAGAAAAATATGAATATTTTTTATTTATGTTTTATAAGGAAAAAAATATCAAAATCAAATCCCGACATCCCAAGATTTTGATTTTTCACCTCAAGAAACTTAAATATCGACATCTTAAAATTTCAAGATTCCATCGTTGGAGATTTTTTTTTTTTTTAATTTTTTAACACAAATAACAAAAGAAACATTGGTTTAGACAAAAGTATTTACATATTAATTTAAATGAAATTACATGACTAGATTATAAATAATGATACAAGATTCAATTGTAAGATAAAATTAACAAATTAATCATAAACAACATATAACACAATTTTAAAAGTTTAACTACACCAAAATACAAATGATAAAATTGGATATGAAACATGTATGCAATTGTTAAATGTACCCTAAAGAATATTCACATAACTTCCTAAATGCTAAAAAAATTACATTAACATAAAGGAAATGAAACAATAAACAAATAAACTAAACTTTATAAAAGCATGGAAAAATTAACCTCATGGAAAAAAAAAACTATTGGAGAAAGAATTGAAAACAAAGGTTAAAAAAAATACTTACAAAAAAAAGCTTGTGACAATTGGGTTGGGAATAAGACTTGATAGAGTGACAATGTGAAATTGAGAGAGAGGGTGATGGTGAGAGGGTGAAATTGTTGGAGAGGAAAAGAAAAATCCTTGAGAGTAGGAGGGAGAAGTTAGGTGGGAAAGGGGAAAAGTGTACTTGGGGTTTTAAGGGAGGGAAGGAGTCTATTTTTAGCCAAAAAAAAAAACGTGTAGGAGGTCTTCCAAAGCTCCAAAAAATCGTGAATTGAAGGGGGAGGGGCTCCCATTTTATAGCCAATTCCCAACCATCACATATCAGGAGGGTGATCAAATAAAATCTAATAAAAATGAAAAAAAAATTGAAAAATGAATCAAATAAATATATACAAAATTTTATTTGTCAATCAATCCTTCAAGGAAACAAAATATTTTGCTTAATTAACCTTGTCAACTAAACCTAATTTTTTATTTGGAAAATCAATTAATTAAAATAAAATATTTGAGCTAATTATTTCTACCAAATTTAATAATATTTGAATTGGCTAATTAAATGTTCTAGAATGCTCTTTTTCCCCTTTTTTTTTTCTTTTTTAAAAAAATGACAAAATCAATTAAGAGAATAAAATATTCGAATTTAGGGGTTTACGAATACGAAAAATTATGAATGAAATATTTACTATTTAAATTGAATGAAAAATATTCATTCAACATTTAAATTTCACCATAAAAAAAATTGTTTTGAAAATTTTTAATCACATGCATCACACGTGTCTTTTAACTAGTTTCTAAAAGTGCTTTATCTACATTCCTTCGTCCTTAAAATGACATAAATATCATCCCACTTAAAAAATTCCACACCCGTAGTAATAGTAACTTATTAAAACCTATTTTTAATCTTCCTCAATCATTTAACTCATGGACTTTTCACATTCTCAACTTATCAGTAAATATATGGATAATTTTAGGTCTGCATAACGTTCATCATTTTCCTTCATTCTTTATTGACATCACATCTTTCTTTGTTCTATTTTCAATTTCAATTGTTATATCAAAATGTCTTTAGAAAATTATATCTTGCTCAAAATTTTGGAGTCGTTTCAAAAGGAATGGAGTGTAAAAGTCATGGTTATTTGAAGAGGAACAGTGGAGACATACAACGCAACCATATAGGTCCACTTCAAATATTAAAGCTAATTTTGATTGATGAAGAGATAATTTTTTCTTCATATAGAATGAAGAGGTTTATTTTTTTCTTCACAATAGTATTTTTCAATTAAACTGTTGAGTTTACTATTTTTTTATTTATAAAATAGGGAACTCAAATCCAAACGATCATGTATAATGAAAATATTTTAAGATTGGAGCATACTTTGAAAATAAACACAAATCATATTTCATTATCAATGAAAATGTTAAACAGGTCAATAATAGATTTCTCAATATCAACCCAAGATATTGAATTATCTATATAACTGAATACAAAAGTTTGAGAATCCAATGAAATAATTTCAACAAATAAATTTGCCTTCATTTTCATCGAGTTTAAGCACATTATCAATGCGCTAGATAAAAAGAATAATAACTATTGTAATATTTTAAGAATAATAATAATTATCATTTTTTTGGGAAAAAATACACTTTTAGTCCCTGAGGTTTGGGTTAGGTTTCATTTTGGTCCCTGAGTTTTCAAACTCAACAATTTGGTCTCTGTCATCCATTTTACAGTTAAATTGTTGAGTTTGAAAACTCAAGGACCAAACTGAAACCTAACTCAAACCTCAGGGACTAAAAGTGTATTTTTCCCTTTTTTTTACAATAATCCAAAATAACTATTGTAAAATTTTAATTATATTGATTAGTCTGTGTGTTTTTAAATATTTAATGACTGACTTTTTTTTTTATAACATGTGGGGGTTGGGATACGAACCACATACCTCTCGGGCATTAGTATAAGTTCTATGTCATTGAACTATGCTCATGTTGACAAATATTTAATGATTAATTAGCCTGTGTGTTTTTAAATATTTAATGGCAAACTTGTAATTCATAATTAACAAGTAATATATATTACTTATAAATACTTTTAAATCATATATTATTAAAATTAAATATTAAAAGAGGAAAACCACGTGCAACGCACCTATACAAAATCTAGTTATAATTAAATGCAAAGACAAAATTAATTAGACTTTATAAATATTTTACGTACTTTTATATATATATATATATATATATATATATATATATATATATATATATATGTGTATATATAATTTTTTTTTTTGAAAAACATATATATAGTTAATTTTTGACGGGGAGTTAAGATGATGTTTCAATTGTTGAATATTTATTTCCCCTTTTCTTTCTGAAGTGTTGTAGACGTTGAACGTGGTTTAAATTGATTGATGGAACATCAATATTGATTATTGCATAGTAGTATTTAAAGGGCAAACCAAAGTTGGGAATAAATATTAAAGCAATAATTTGTCACATGTTCTGTTAGGTATGACATGGAACAATATTTATATTGGGCTGTTCCTAAAAGAAAAAAAAAAGATTTATATTGGGTTTGTTGACCCGAGTTAATAGATTTGAAGATGATATCATTATATTGTCAATCCAAACATAATCCACACTTATTATTTTATCAAGGTTGTCAAAGTGAGCATAATGAACATATATCTTTGACTAAGAGATGAGAGATTTGATCCTCTAACCTTGGTCGAGAGTTCAAACTTTATGTCAGTTGAATTATTCTTGATTGACTTATTTTATCTAGGTTAAAGATTATAAATCCACCCTAACACCCTCAATATATTAGTTAAAGACTAAATTATAAAAAATACATCTGAACTTTGGGGTTTGTTTAAAAAATGGCCCTGAACTTTAAAAAGTTTAAAAAATACCCATGATCTTTACAAAACGTTTCAAAAATACCATTGCAGTTAATTTTTGGATGGAAACCGTTAAAACTGTTAAAAATGTTTCAAAAATACCATTGCCAAAAATCTAGTTAAGCTCTTGGGATGATGTGTAGAAAGAGAAGAAAAACTTCTATATGAATACATGAAAAATAGGTAAAACTTCTCATTAATTTTCATGGAAAGAAGAATTTGTTGGATTTTGGTGTAAATGTGTGAAAGAAAGTGATGGTTAGTTGATCAAAATGTTTTAAAACGGTTGCTTAAATTATGAATTTAATGTCCGGAATTAAATTCATAACTTGTGTGAAGATGAACGGTTTGTGCCTTTCCGTGTTCTACAACTGCTGTAAGTGCTCATAATTACAGAGTAATCGTTTGACCTTCTGTATTCTGCAGCTGTGGTAAATACGCATAAATACACTGTAATTAAACGTAGGGAAAAATACACTTTTGGTCCCTGAGGTTTGAGTTAAGTTACACTTTGGTCCCTGAGTTTTCAAACTCAACAAAATTACCCCTGAGGTTTAAGATAAGGAGCAATTTGGTCCCTGCCATCCATTTTACTGTTAAATCCTAACGGGTTGCTGACGTGGCACTATTATTTTAATAAAAAAAATTAATTTTTAAATTTTTAAATAAAAATATATTAAAAATAATAAAATTATTATTATTTTATATTAATTTTATTTCTTTATTATTTTTTCTCCATTCTTCTTCTTCTCCTAAACCACCATCACCTCAACTCTCTTCTCAACCACTATCACTACCAACCCACAGTTGCAGCCGGCCGCCGACAGTCGCCGCTCGCCGCTGGCCGACAGCCAGATTTTTTTTTCTCTTCTTCTTCCTTCTTTCTTCTTCCCTCTTTTTTTTTTCCGAGCTTCTTGACCCACGCGGAGACGATTCTGGTTTTGTGCTCAAAGACCCATGGTTGCTGGAATCGGAAGACCCACGCGCATCTCTCTTCATATCTGGTAGTTCCAGAAAGACCCATGGCTCGACGACGCAGATCTGGCCGAAAAATATTCCAAATCTGAAACTTCCAGCTGGATTTGTCGAGAAACACGTTGGAGAGGGAGGAGAGGGACAATCCCGGGCCGTCGATGACCCAGCGTTCCAGCCGGAGATGTGGGCAACAACGGCGACGCAGCGGCAGCGTTCACGAGCGACGCAGTTCACGACGTGGAGAGAGGGACAATACTCCGACGACGCAGCATTCACGAGCAGCGGCTGTTCACGACGCGAGTTTCTTTCTCCTTCGAGTTTCTTGCAATCGACTTGGTGGGCAACAACAGTGGAACTCCAGATCTGGGTCTCGATGCTCGTCGGAGAGCTTGCTCGGAGGGGAAGAAGATGCCCGCCAGAGATGTGCGTGCTGTCGGAGGATGCTTGTGGGTTTCGATTGGTGAGTTGAGGCTGTCGGAGGAAGCTATTGGGCGGTGGCAAAGGAAAAAAAAAAAAAAAAAAAAAGTTCGCCGCCGACGACGGTGGTCGCCGGCAGCCACTAGAGTTGAGGAGATGAAGAAGAAGATGAAAAAGGAGGGGTTGAAGAAAGAGAAGAAGGAAAAAAAGGGAGAGAAAGAAATAAAACAAATATTTAAATAATAATATTTTTATTATTTTAATAGATTTTTATTTTAAAAAATTAAAAAATATTTTTTTTATTAAAATAATAGTGCCACGTCCGCAAACTGTTAGGATTTAACAAAAATTGGACGGAGGGACCAAATGTGTAACGAAATCCAAACCTCAGGGGTATATTTGTTGAGTTTTAAAACTCAGAGACCCAAGTGTTACTTAACCCAAACCTCAGGGACCAAAAGTGTATTTTTCCCTTAAACGTAATTACAGAGTATTTATTGTTGCCTTTTCGTTTTTCCAGAAAGTTACTATTTGTACCACTATAAATAGTAGCTGATTTCTTCATTTTCAGATCATCCCATTTTCGAGTTTTCTTACCATGTTCCTTATTCCATTTTCGTGTTTCTCTTATCTTTTCTTCTTTTGAGTTTGGTTTTGTTGAGAGCAAGTATCCAAGAGTTCTGCCAGATCCGTGTAGTTCGAGGTTGCTGTTCTACCGGAATTAGTCGTTGTATCCTGCTGAGACAATCGCTGTAGTCTGCTTGCAACCCGTGCAGAGCGAATAATTGTCTTCGGGACAGCGCTTTGAAAGCGTGCCTCGACTACATATCATCACATTCTTTTGTTTTACAGGTTCTGTTCGTTTGATGTGGTTGTTGTTGTCAATCGGATCATCTACGACCTTTGGAGCGCTATTGAGATTCTTATATGGTTTAATTATGGTTTCTGTAATTATCGTTATATACAGTGTCTGTACTGTTATTTACACTATATTTGTTTGTAGCCAGTTGCATTGTAATCTGTTTGTTAGTGTGAAACAGTTTCTATATACAACGTATTTCCAACAGAATTTACGGTGGGATAAAGAAAAAAGAAGCATTTTCAAATATGGTTATTTTTTAAAATCTTTAAAAATATTAATGAAACTGGAATTTTTAATGGTTTCCATCCAAAAATTAACGATAAGGGTATTTTTGAAACATTTTTTAAAATTTAAAGATATTTTTGATACTTTTTAAAGTTTAGAAGCATTTTTGAAACAAACCATAGTTCAGAGGCATTTTTATAATTTAGCCTTGGTTAAATGAAGTTAAAAGAAGGTTGACGTTTTCACGAACTCTGTACCTGCGCGCAGTCGCACCAAACAACACGTCTGAAACCCACCTCGGTTAATGAATGATCTCTTCCCCGTTGCCTTTTCTTGACAATTAAGTCTCTCTTATACTTTGACGAAATTGCGCCCACGCTCAAATATTTGCACATATTCTCTCTCTCTCTCTCTCTTCTGCTCTTCAATCTTGCATTGTTTTCATTCCTCCGACAACGCAACCGCACCAACTCATCCTCGCCTCCGATTTTCCGTTTCTAGGGTTCTTCCTCAATCTGTCAAAATCAATCTTCATCATAAGCTATCCACTTTGAATTTGCTTCGTTCTTCGTAGTCCCCTTGCCAGTGCTGCTCTGCTAGGTCTGAATTAGTTCGATTCCCGACTCGGCAGATGTTCTTCACGGGCGATTCATCTACTCGTAAGCGAGTTGATTTAGGTGGCCGGAGTTCCAAGGAACGAGATAGGCAGAAACTTCTCGAGCAGACTAGATTGGAGCGAAACCGCCGATTGTCGTTGAGGCAGCAAAATTTTGCTGCTCTCAGAATTCAGGTTCATTTTCCTTTTCCTCTTGCATTCTCTTGTTCGACCTTTCAATCTCATATTTACTAAAAATTTCTACCGATTCTTGATCACGAACCGGGCCGCTGAGTTGTGTGGGGGTTTTGCTATTTTCTGCTGGTTCTTCCTTTCAATTTTGAATTTCTGTTTTCTAGCGTAAGATGCTATCGCCAAATTGTTGGAGGGATTTTGACTACAGCGGTCTTTGTCTCTGTCTTCTCTTATCCCCCCCTTATTCTTTTCTGTTGATGTGGATGTTAACATCGCTTTTGATAATTTGTGAACTTCATCTCTGATTCCTTAAGAATTTTGATACATTCGACGTGTGGAATCTTGTAATAGTGGATCGAGGTGGTTTGCAACGCCTGTTTTTCCAGTGTCTCCTGTTCTTGTATAGCATCTAATGTGAGGCGGTGAATTGCGTGTATTCTATGTAGTAACAAAGCAAGGACTTCCAGTTCCTCTTTCCCGCTGCCCGCCATTTCATTTCATTTTATTTTTCCTTGAAAGGAATTCCTCTTTCCTCTTTACCGCTCCCCGCCATTTCATTTTAGGAGGAAATAAAATGTGGATTTTTTCTCCTTAAATATACGCTGGGCAATGAACCAACCTTCTTTTTAGTAAAGCTCTTACAGGTTTTAGTATCAGTGGGAAGGGACATCTACTTCCCAACAAGACTCAGTTCGGTAGGCTCCCTCTTATTCTTGGTATGGGTTTTTCCATATTTTATCATCTCATAAATCTGAGATATATGGGAGAGGACCATATAAAACAATTTTAAATTCAAAATGGATCAAGACAACCCATCTTTGTCTAAGTAGAGTCTTTCAGTGGTATGTTTTGGAGATCCATGCTTACCTCATATTTGCCTATTGTTTTGAAAGCGGATAAGAGAATCTCCAGCAATCATCATTTATGGATAATTGCATAAAGAGCAAAACATGTACTTCTTCTCGAACAGGAATTTTGTGTCTTTTTTTTAATTTTTTTTTTTTTTGGAGCAGGATCATTCATTTCATGTTACATACTCTACTGATTAATTATTTGCTTTATACCATTGAAAGTAATTCTTGTTTGGATTTACATTTACTAAATAGATTTTTGGACTTTCATCACGGCAAGTCCCTTATTCATCTGCTAATCTTTATTTTGACTAGTTTATTTCTACAGAAATGCTTCAGAGGGAGAAAGGCCTCTGAAGCTGCACGTTGTAGGGTGCGAGAGCAATTTCGTGTTACTTATGGAAAGCATTGTGAGAAAGTTGACAGGTAGAACTTAAGAACTGTGTACAATTGTTATTAACAACAATAATCTTTTTACTTTCCCTGCTGCATCCTATTTCAATCGAGTTCGTCTAGTTTTCTTGACATTATTTGTTCAGTTAATAATAACCATTGCAGATACAAATTTTTAATCTGATCATTGATTTTTTTTTAATCTCAAATTGTCACTTCAACTCAGGCATTGTTTTGGTCCTGATTCAGAGTTTTTCCACCAGCTACTCTTTTTCTATAATGCAAAACACACTGGTGACTTTGTGGTTCTTGTAGAGGCCTGTCGGTTACTTCGGCAATTTGTTCAAGACAATGGTAATTATACAAGTATTTCCTTCTCTGAAAACTGAGCCAATTATCTGGTATTTTTCATAGACCATTTTTACTTAGTTTAGATTAGATTCATTCCTATGGTTGCTTTTGTCATAGTTTGTATTGTATTTCCTTTATCACCTATCTAACATTTAAAGAATAAGAGAATATGCAGATATGTTTTTTCTATTTTTCTTTATTTGTTTGTTTATAATTTTTTCTTCCATATGGGGGAGCCATATATGTTGTAATTCTTACAAGATTATGAGGTAGTACACTTTTCACTCTTACCTTTGCAGTGCAGTCTATTTTGTACCATTATCCCTTTTATCTTTATCTGTTTTATTTTCTTGAAGTTGGACAAAATAAAATCTAGTCATATTACTGTGGTTTGGAAGCCAGTTGATGAATTTTTCTTGTCAAATTTATTTTAGGATTATTCATTTTTTCTTAAGGGAACATTTAGGCACATTATTAGGTGCTACTCTCAAGCTTATTATGGGGATTTTCTTTTGGGAAATTATATTATATAAGTGACTACTGGCAATATCTGAAAATATTGCTCACTTTCCCAACCACTGTAATACCCTTTTTGTTATTTTTATGTGTCCTTGGTACTGCTCCTGAACTTGGTTATTCTTAAAGTATTTCTGCTTTATTGCTAGTATTTTCTAACCTTTTTTTTTTTTACAAATAGGGGATATGTTGAGCATCTTTGCTGGCAAGGATTATTTATCTAACAAGGGCTTAGTGGATTACAGAGTTAAGAAATTTGCATATGCTTGCATCCAGACTGTACACCGTAATAGGTAATAAGCTTTTCCATTTTAATATTTCTCATAAAAAAAGTTTTTCTTTTTCAATATTATGAATGGAATAGATGTTTGGTTTGTCATCTTGATTTTGTTAGCTTTCTATCTCCATTAGTTGTGTATGAGATATTTCTCATATTTTATTTAAGTAGATATAGTTGGCACAATTTTTTGTTTTTTTGTTTTTTTACCTTGAGCTGATGAAATTGGATATAACTTCATTTTTATATTATAAATTATTGCCTTGTTTTTTTGCAAATTATTCTTACATGGTGTTATTCTGGATAGAAACCAATTGCGGAATCAACTTTTTGCTGCACCTGAGAATTCCAACTCACCTGCAACTGTATTGTTAGACGCAATTGTTTTCTTATTACAACCTGAACTCCCATGGGTTTGTAAAATTGTTGGCTACTTTCTGGAAAAAAATGCCTATGCGCTGATTAGGGATATCACTTTGACAGGGAAGGTATATATGCACTTCCCTTTTCTTCTACCTGGTGTTAATTTTTATTGTCTTTTTGTGGTTTCACTTGCAATGAATTTTTCTATAGCAGTTCTGTTTTGTCAGGATTATCCTCTGTAGGTGTTTCCAGAGAACTAATTCACATTCAAGCTATTGCAGGAAAGTACAAATTCACATCCCAACAGTTCAGTGCCTTCTTTAGAACATCTGCTTTCTCTTTTGAGTTCTCATGTTGGTGAGAGGCCATGCTGTTGCCCACGAAGTGATCTCAATTGGAGTTTCTCGTCCCAAATTCTTACTCTTCCTTTACTTTGGCAGACATTCCCTTACTTAAAGGAGGTAGGTTTCCTCTTAATTTCTTATGCCAGCAGACATTCCCTTCTTGGTGCAGTTCAAATCACAAAGATTTCTCTTGTATTTATAGTCTTTCCATGATTGTTAGAAATTGGAAAGCCCTTCTTTGATAGTTCTTTTTTGGTGGGGGTTTCCTCTACCCCTAGCCCTTAGGCTGTCTTGCTTTTTGTGGCTTCAATATAGCCAATTATACATTTCTTATCCCAAAAAAAAAAAAAAAAATCTTATGCCAGCAACACGTGTTTGATTGGACAATTGCATTCATGAACTTTGCTTTATTTTGTCCACCTATTTTACGTATATTTACTTTTAAGTTGGAGTTCGATTGGACATTTTTGCCTTTTAACCTTTCAAGTGTAAATTTGTTTGCCTTGGTTTCTTCTTTTACAAACTAGTGTACCTTCTTTTAGGTGTTCGCTAGATCGGGATTGATTGGACATTACATTCATCAGATGGCATCGTGTGTTCAAAATTATGCAAATGTACTTCCAAAGGATGTAACAGCTGACATTCCTGCCTATGCTTGCCTTCTTGGAAATGTATTAGAAATTTCCAGAACTGCTCTATCTCAGCCTGACTGCTCATCTGAATTGGTAACTAGCTGATGTATTTTACTTTTTCTTTTCACATTTAGCACCTCTCCCTCTCTCGTCTCTCCCCAATTGACAAAGTTGCATGTATCATCCTCCTCTAGGTTTGTGTACCTGCGGAACTTGTCCATTTATTTACTACTAAGTATGGTTTTCTTAAAAAAATATTTTTATTTTATTTTTTTAATACTGGTCTTTAATTATACAGAAGCAGTATACTTTAGAGAAGCAGTATACTGATTGAACATTGGTCCCTTCTGGAACATCCGATTAAATTGGGTTATACTGACTGACCGTTGATGTTTTGACACAATCTCAACCATCCTCTTTCCTTTTATCTTGGCATGTGATTACAAAATCCTTTCTCCCATACTCATGCATCTGAAATGAAGTAATGAATTTCATTAATTTTGCTGCTTTGGATTTAATGGTGTTACTGAGAGTCTAAAGGTCATATTTTCTCAATAACGAGAAATAAAACATGCATGTACTTCATTTATTTTTTATATAATTTATGCAAAAAAGTTTTCTTTATAGATTTGTAGTAAGGGCAATTTATTGGTTACTTAATTCTAGTACACTCTGAGGCTCTGTGGTCATTGAATTTATATTTTTGAATCCATTTTTTGTGTGCTTTTTGTGGATAGGCTGTAGATCTTGCTTCCATCACAACATTCTTGTTGGAACTACTTCCTTCGATGAAATCACCTCCTAGAGATGTGAAAGAGAGTATGTATTCACCATCATCTTTTTTTTTTTTTTTTTTTTTTTTTTTTTTTTTTTTTTGTTTTTTGCTTCAGTTCATGAAATTGGTTATCTAATTCATCAGACTTTTCATATGTGTGGCTAATGATTTTTTTTGTATCTGTATGCCATCAATAGGTGCTGCATTGGGTGAGGATGATGTGGTTGTGTCTGATCAAGAAATAGAGGTAGCATTGAATAAAGATGTTGAGAAGCAGATATGTGATGCTATTCGTACACGTTTTCTCCTGCAGTTGGTATTCTATCTTCCGGTCTTTGTTGTCCTTGAAGGGAAACATTTTAATTAATCAAAACATCTCTATTTATTTCAAAAATTTGGAATTGGTTTGTGCTTCCTAGGCAAATGCTTTATTTGGACAAATTTCACGAGTTAGTGGATCTTATGATGGTCCTGATGATAAAGAGGTCAAAGCTGTTGGTACAGCCTGTGCTTTTCTGCATGTCACTTTCAATACCCTACCTCTGGAGCAAATTATGACTGTTCTAGCATACAGAACAGAGTTAGTTCCAGTACTTTGGAATTTTATAAAAAGGTGCCATGAGAACCAAAAATGGTCATCCTTTTCAGAGAAGTTGGCATATTTATCAGGAGATGCACCTGGTTGGCTATTACCTTTGGCTGTTTTCTGTCCTGTGTACAAGTAAGATTACCTTCTTGATTCTGATTTATCTACTTTTGAACTTTGTTTTGATTCCTGATCTGATGTTATATATGGTAATGTTCTGATGAATTCCTTTATTATGGATCAGACACATGTTGACAATAATTGACAATGAAGAGTTTTATGAGCAGGAGAAGCCACTATCATTGAAGGATATCAGATGCCTAATTATTATTTTAAGACAGGTAAGTTATCTTGAAAGGTGCCTGTTATTACAGTGCTGCGATGCCATGCTTGTAGAAACTTTCTTAACATGGGTGTTCGGACCTTTTTTTCATTTCTGGATAAAAATAGTTCCTGCTTTAGATTTTGTTGAAAAAAAATTATAAAGGGCTACTTAGTTTAGGATAGTCATATTCGTAATGTTGCCATTTATTCTACTTTCTGCAGGCCCTATGGCAGCTTTTATGGGTGAGTCCTACAGCTCCTAGTAATTCTGCAAAACCTGCGGCTAGTGCCCATGTTACTAAGAGGCACACTGTTGAATTCATTCAATACAGGGTTACAATTGTTGCTTCAGAGCTCCTGTCACAGGTATATCAGTTCTTTGAGCTGTGTAGTGTCTGGTTGGTTGCTTTAAATTCTATATCCCCGTTTGTTATTTTATGATGCCATTCTATGTTATGAGCGCAAGCAGTGTTTTAAAAGGCGCGCCCGGGCGCGCGCCTAGGCGCAAGTCACAACATTAGTGCCTCACTTCGAAGAAGCGAGGCGCAATGAGGAAGGCGCGGCCAAGGCGCGCGCCTTCCTCGAAGCCCCTGAGGCGCGCACCTTAGGCGCCTTTGGGGCTTCACATTTTTATATGCGTTTTAAATTTTTTTAAACCAAAATACTTGGTCGTTCGGAGTGTCAAATATCATATTCAAGGCATATATTTTTTGTGGAGTATTGACATCATCATACTTTGTCATTCAGAGAGTCAGAAGGCATATTAACAATACTAAACTCACTGTTTTTTGTGGAGTATTGACATTTGACTCTATGTTGGAAGACTAATATTTGAACCTTATTTATCTTTTATCTATTTTTCTTGGTTAAAAACTTCATTACTTGTCATGAAAGTGTTTTATATACATGTATATATTTTTGTAAGTTTTTTTTCTATATAGTGCGCCTTAGAGAAAAAAGCCCGCGCCTTTTTGTGCGCCTTGCGCCTAGGCCCCAGGAGGCCATTGCGCCTTAGTGCGCCTTGAGCCTTTTAAAACACTGAGCGCAAGAGATTTACCAGACTTGTGTAATTATTTGCCTCATTTTGTCAGTCTACTAAAATTAAATGGTTTCAATGTAGTTGCAAGACTGGAACAATAGACGACAATTTACACCACCCAGTGACTTCCATGCTGATGCCGTGAATGATTATTTCATTTCTCAGGTAATTGTTCTTAATGAACATTTAGGTTTCAATAACCTGCTTTCTGATCCTCATCCTAATTATTTATTTGTTTTTAATTCTTTGTAGGCAGTTATAGAAAATACCAGAGCAAATGATATACTTAAGCAAGCTCCATTTTTAGTACCATTTACAAGCAGGGTTAAGATTTTCACTGTAAGTAAGTTATTGTTTGGTTTCTTTAGCCACGATTTATTTTTCTTGGGGTGACTGAGTTACTAAACTATGAAGGTAGTTATATTTATAATTCTTTTCCCTAAACCATTTCACAGTCACAACTAGCAGCAGCTAGGCAAAGGCATGGATCTCATGCAGTTTTTACCAGAAACCGGTTTAGAATTCGACGAAATCATATATTGGAGGATGCTTTTAGTCAGATGAGTGCATTGTCTGAAGATGATCTTCGAGGATCGGTAATTTTACACTTTCATCGTTTATGAAAAACTAGTGCATATAAATTGTGTATTTCTTTTTTTCCTTTCCCTTGCCCTCGTGGAAACAGCCCATTCTCTTTCCCCCTTCCCTCTTCTGTATCTTATAGTTGTAGATGTACTTGTAGTTTTTTCTTGTCTGTGTTGGATCAATTGCTTCAGTTTTCTGCATGCAGATACGTGTGTCATTTGTCAATGAATTTGGAGTTGAGGAGGCTGGAATTGATGGTGGTGGTATTTTCAAAGATTTCATGGAGAACATTACACGTGCAGCCTTTGATGTGCAGTATGGTTTATTTAAGGTTATTATGACATTCTTTATTATTAGCATGGTTTTGTTATTGTAGTGAAATTCTTGGACAATATGAATCATTATAAGATTGCTATAGTTGTTTGAAATTCTTTTCAAAATAAAAATAGTTGCTTGAGATCATTTTTCAAAATAAAAATTGGTTTGAAATCTATTTCTTGAAATTTCAGGAATATGTGTGTACACATCGACCAATTTTTCTAATTTGAGTAATTTTCTGCTTGGTAATCCAGGAAACAGCTGATCACTTGCTGTACCCCAATCCTGGTTCAGGAATGATACACGAGCAACATCTCCAATTTTTTCATTTCCTTGGAGTTCTTTTGGCAAAGGTATGGAATGCCCACTCATACATGCATTTTACTTTGGTTGAATGTTGAAACATCAACGTATCACCTGAAACAAGAGTATAAAATTTGCGGTATTCTTACAATGGGAAGTGTTTACCCACTTGATTGCACAATATGTTCTGCACGCTATTCTCTTATTGAAGTTGCTGCCCAGTTGAATGGTGTTCCGATGCCTCAGATTCTATATCCTTCTTTAGTTGAGATCTCAATCACATTAAGTGATTTCTGATGGGATGTTGTTTTACCCTTCTTCCTGTAGGCTATGTTTGAAGGAATTCTTGTTGATATACCTTTTGCAACATTCTTCTTGAGCAAGTTAAAACAGAAGTAAGGTTTTAAAAGACTTACTGTTCTACTGTTTTGTATTGTATGCATTAATCCATTAATTGAACTGTTGATGACCGTAACAGTGACTAGTTGCAACTTGCAAGTTACTAGACATGCATATTTAGGGTTCCAAAAATCTTACATTTTATTCTGGATGCATTGCACACTAATGAGATTGTCAGTTTCTAGCTTCCGAATGTGGAATTTGGGATGTTTGATGCTGCATTTACTTTCGCACTATGTCATAGGTCTGCACTTACACTAACAGAGTTACTCTGTACTCGAAGAAAGTCTGCACTTGATTCTCAGTATCCAGTTGTACATTGCAATCTATATAATTTATGAGATTTTATATTACATGATTACCTGGTATAAAGATAAGAATTATATTCCGTGTAGGGAATATGTTAATCTTCACCAAATATTGAAAATTGCCACATGCTTATCTGATCACCAGGTACAACTATTTGAATGACTTGCCATCCTTGGATCCGGAATTGTATCGCCACCTTATTTTCTTAAAGGTATATATGTATCCTCTGATATCACTTTTAACCACATTTCCCTCCCTTAATCAATGATCTAGATCAATGTAGTATCCTGGTAGAATCTCATGCTCACTCCTTGTCTTAAATTCTGGGGTCTTCCCATCTGATTTTCTGAACACAGCATTTTGAAGGTGACATTTCTGAACTGGAGTTATACTTTGTTATTATAAACAATGAATACGGAGAGCAAACAGAAGAAGAGCTACTCCCTGGAGGAAAAAACCTTCGTGTCACCAGTGAAAATGTCATCACATTCATTCATCTCGTTGCCAATTACCGTTTGAACTTTCAGGTATTGCCATGGTTTGTCCTTGGTTTATCCAAGTTGCCCTCCCTACTCTACTTCTGATGGAAAAAAATTGTCATTCTCAGATACGGCAGCAAAGTTCTCATTTCTTGAGAGGGTTTCAGCAGCTTATACAGAAAGAATGGATTGATATGTTTAATGAGCACGAATTCCAGGTATTATTGATTCACTGAATTTAGTAACGTGGTTTGCATCAAAAGGTTGCTCTTCTATTTCACCTCTTGGTGACTTGTTTATCATTGCACATCAGTTGCCTTCTTTTGCCCTTGAATCTTTGAATCTTGCTTCTTTGAATAAGAACTCTCTCCTCTTTGATTCATACAAGCATTGTCTTCTTATTAAACACACACGCACACCAGCATTGCCCTCATTCATGTTAGTATCAACAATACTTTTTTGGGAAAAATTAATTTGAGGAATATTTTTAGGAATACTTTTTTCTCGTAGATCATACATAACTTCTGGGCTAAGCACCAAGATTTGGATTTTTATTATTCATGGTTTGTTTTCTTCTTGGTCTATAGGTGGGGGGTGGGGGGTGGATAGAGTGGTTCTAAATCTTCTGATAATGTGCTATTGTTTTTTTTTTTTTTTTTTAAGAAAACAAGAAACAAAACTTTTCATTGAATAAACCATCATAGGTTGGCCCTATTGGTCAATAAGGGTCATAGAAAAAATAAAGGGCTTAGAGGGAATGAGTTCAATCCATGATGGCCACCTACCTAGGATTTAATATCCTACGAGTTACCTTGGCAACCAAATGTAGTAGGGTTAGGCAGTTGTCTTGTGAGATTAGTTGAGGTGCGCGTAAGCTGGCCCTGGACACTCACGAATATCAAAAATAAAATTCCATTGAATAAATGAAAAGCAACTAATGCTCAAAGGATACGCACACTCCACAAGGGAGTGAGATAAGAACAATAAAGATTACAAAAGAAAAATAAAAGCATCCCAATTTTTGAAAGAGAACACCAAGAGGAAGTTCTAATCTAGCAAACTTGAAGCAATCAAACCAATGAAAGAACCTTTGATTCCTTGTCAACCTTAATTCCGATAAAAAGACTTAAACGGAAAAAGAAAATCTCCTACTGCAATGGGAAGAGACCAGAAAAATCTAAATATCAAAGACCGAAGAGCACCAGCTCCCATTCTGGACCATGTAAATCATCCGACGAGCCAAAACAACCAAGACTATTAGCACCAAGCTGCTAACAGAAGAAAATACCATCTAGAAATCAATTTTCCTTCTGCATATGGCTCCGCTTTGCATTATCTTCTAACCCATTAAAGGAAGCCTTGGACGAAACATCGCCAACAAATGAATGAGTATTCTCTTCATGCAAGGCATTCCATTTACCTATTTTGACTGGAAATGAATGCTCCCCAAGTACAACTACTGAATTTATTTCCTTTTGCTCACCAACCATATTTTGACTGGAAACGAGTGCTCTCCATGGACAACCACAAAAAATAATTCCTTTTGCTCACCAACCATAGCAATAAATTGTTCCCATGCATGACACTGGAGCAACTTCCTTATGCATACCTGTGCTGTAAATAGTTGCTCCTGTGAATCTTTGATAATGTGCTATTGTTGAGCTTTAATTTTATGAATTGGGGGAAGTTTATGGTACTGCGGGAGTACTTTACTCCCTTTGTTCACACTATAATGTTTCCTTATAATATTCTTTTATAGGAAAAATTTCTAGTACTATAGTAGTATGGACAATTTTGTATACTACCTCAATTCATTGTTTGCCATTAAAGAAACATTTAAAAATGGTGTGGAACCCATGTAATAAAATAATATATCATCAGATGACATGTCAAATGCTGAATATGGAAAGAGTATGTATAACTGTAGTATCAAAAATTTTCTTGCAAGAACCCATGATGATTAGGACTATCGATTTTTTTTTTTTTGAGAACTTGGTATTGGGGCCTATACCAACTCATCAGGGGACTCCAGTGCCCACCCAAAATTTATACACTAGAGACATCGATGGTTTTCCCTATTGAGCTTACTTGAAGGTTCAATCACTTGACCTTTGATCACGTATAACTACCAAAAACCCCAAAAACCAATTTGGATGAATTCCAAGGGAAGGGATAGATGTTGGTTGCCTTGATGATCGTTCTCATTTGAAATTTTCTTGACATGCAACCCAAGAACAAGAAATACAATGAGGCGTGAGGTTCATGACTCTAAAAAAAGTGTAAACGAACAAATTTACTAATCACTAAAACCTGAAAAATACATGAAAAGAACTACACTATTTATAGCCCTACATGGACTCTCAGTGGGGGTGGAAAATATAAGAACATAATAAGATACCCTAATTTAGGTCACATCATGGGCCAATGGCTAGATACTTTCAAAGTTGTTTGCTAGTCTTGTGGGCTCAGGATAATTCATGTCAATGTCTTTGACTGGTCTGTTTCTTTTCAGCTTTTGATATCAGGTTCACTTGACAGCTTGGATGTTGATGACCTACGGACACATACTACTTATTCAAGTGGCTATCATAAAGTAAGTTATATTATACCCCCTTTTCTGTGTATGAATTCTCAGAGAATTTTGAAAATTTCTAAGATTATTAGGATTAATCTTGCTTTGGATGTAGCCGTCATTACACATCATTAAATAAGCAATCTCATCTTCTCAATAAATCTTGGTCTGGTGATATAAAATTTATTGTAGTTATGCAATCTGAATTATGATGCCAAGTCACTTAAAGATCATAATCACGTATCAGTGCTTGACATTTAGCTATGACTGTTGATTACTATTATTTGAAGTTGTAGTCCTCTCTTATGTTTCTGTGACAATGGAAACGAAAGTTGGACTTGTATTTTTTATAATTCACTGCTTGGTCAGGTGCAGCCGTGATAAAAGGGAAAACAAAAAAAAAAACTCTCTTATTGGTTTAATCATGTTTTTTGCTTCTGTTGAATTGGAAGAAGACCAAAGGCTCTGATGTTGTTGAGCCGTGGTTGTGGGAAATTCGGGCTACTGAATTTTTAATTCATGCTGTCAGGAACATTATGTCATCGACATGTTTTGGGAAGTTATCAAAAGTTTCTCAGTGGAAAACCAAAAGAAATTTCTGAAGTGAGTCATTTCATTACATTAGCAGTTGGTTACTTCTTTTTCTAGTTGGCTTAAAGCAAAACTGAAATTCAGAAATATAAAAATTGGATTGTGCTTTTTCATCAGGTTTGTGACTGGTTGCTCCCGAGGACCGCTTCTTGGCTTTAGATATCTTGAGCCATGTTTTTGCATACAAAGGTAATTGATGTTTTGTTCATTTTCTCCCTTTTCTCGGTAAAAGTTGTATCAGCATTATTGTTATTTTTTTTTTGTTTTGGTTTCCCCAGAACCATAAGCTCATTGGTTCTTGAGCTCAAACTAATTTACCCTCCAAGCAAAATTTCATGTGAAAATGTAACCCATGGACACAAATATCTTGGCCTATAAGGATAGTTGTATTCGGATTTACATTTCTTTGATCTAGATGGATAAGTTATTAATTTGACACTAGTTTCTTATTTCTGTTTCAGGGCTGCTGGTAATGCAAATGAAGAAGCTCTTGATCGCTTACCTACCTCGGCTACTTGTATGAATCTTTTGAAGCTTCCACCCTATAGAAGGTGCGTCAATTTATGTAGAATTTCTTCTTTTTCTTGTTAAACTGAAACTGTCTTCCTTTAATTTTGAAGTTTTTCAGTATGTTTTTATGATGCAACCAATCACATATTAGGAAACAACACTAAGAAACTAAAAGTTAGTTATTTAATGTTATCATGTGAAACCAACACAGATATGGTAGCTAAACTTGAATAACTTTTTGTAACTCCCCAATGATTTGTGAATTGCAATGCAGCAAGGAGCAACTGGCAAACAAATTGCTCTATGCCATAAATGCAGATGCGGGTTTTGATTTAAGCTGATGTACATCGTACCTGCTCAATGTTTCTTCTATTCTCTGCTTCGGCCTTTGAATTGGACGGATCTTATAAGGAATGATATAGCCTCTGTGTGGAGCAAGTTGGAAGGCCAGATAACCCGTGCAAGGGGAACCGCATAAGTGCAAATGTTATAATGCAGAGGAATAGATTGAGCATAGATCGGACTCTTGGAAACCATTTCTGGCCAGTGGTGAATGCTGATTTAGAAAAATATGATTCAGCCAGAGATTGGATCTGCCAAGCAGGTATCACAATGAAATAAGTTTGTACAAAGATCTTAGGGTTGTTTGCTGTGTCAAGTGTCATAGAGGAGCGATGACCTATTGTAGCTATTAGGATCTTAGAAATTTCATGAATACGCTCACTCAGATGGTGTACATAATACATTTTATGTTTATGCTATGCATGTATATTTTTCTCCTCAATCGTACGGACAAAATACAGTGCCGGCGATTCTTGATTGAGGAAAGCCTCAAATGGTTGCAGATTATTTGTACATTCTTGACTTCGTTACCTTGCACTTCGTTCTTGCAATATTGGAAACATAAGAAAAGCAGTCGCATTGCATGATTTGATGCTTTCTAGTTGGATAGCTTTTTCTTCCTCTTGACTGTTCTTGGTATGGTTCCATGTGAATGTTAAATTAAGGAGCACTTTTGTAATTGATGATTCAGCTTGCTTAACCACAGTCATCTGTCTTACATAACGGGTTTGGTAACCGCCTTTATAATGTTTAATTTAGTTCTTGTATCTTTAAATTTGTAGTATTGGACTTTCAAATGTGTAATAATTTAATTTCTACCCTGAAAAAACTGGTCAAAATAAAGTGTCATCTTTTCAAATTATGTAATGGCTTTGTTTTGATATGGTTTATAAACCCATTTGGTTCTTAATTAATTAAAATATAACCATCTTACTCTTTGTTTTTACACTAATTCTCACTTTTATTTTAAATGATTCTGATGTGCTATTTTTTTTTAAAATAATTTTAATAGTTTTGGCAATACAATTACGTTTAAATTATTATTATATTTTGGGATGTAAAATTCTTTTTTAAGAAAATTGTTCTATCTCCCTCTCTGACCATCTTTTGTCCCCTTGTCAATCCTTTTTATTTTCTACACGTGGAGTGAGGATTTAAACCACAAACCAAGGAGCTATGTCGGTTGAAATTTTTTTTCAAAGACTACCTTATTGTCTTGTCTTGATCATTAGTACAAGTTTTATGTCAGTTCAACTATGTTTGTGTTGACCATTGTTGATCTTTTATCGCTTTGGAAAAAATTTTGGAAAATAAACTCAAAACTTAGGTATTCTTATCTTTGTAATATTATATTCTAAAAAAATAGAATGGAAGAGGCATATTTTTTTTTTAATTTTTTAAGTTTTCTATTAAAATTACTTGAAACATGATTTTCCTTAGTTGAATGACAAATGGGGGTGGGAAATTCAAACAAGTATTTTTCTTTAATTGAAATGTTATCCTATTTTTGTTTGATGTTGGGGATATTTGAGAAAGAACGAACATTTCGATCGCTATGTTATTATTTAATGTGATTAATGTGTTATTTATTATCTCACCATTGCCAAGACAAGTCTAGTTCAGCGATAATTGGCTGGCATGTATCATCAACCATGAAGTCAGAGGTTCAAATCTCCCACCCCAAATGTTGATGTACTCCAAAAAAAAAAAAAAAAAAAGACAAAACAATTTCCATACATGGTAAGATAAAAGAATCGTACACTGTAAAAACAAAAGGAAGAACTTTCAAAAAAAGAAAAAACGAAGAGAAATAAAATGGTCAAAATAAGTCAGCGACCCGAGGCCTGGCACAGGGCCGTGGGAAGCAAGCATTTGCATCAACGAAGCGGGTTGGGGAGTACTGAGAAGGCGCCTGGCCTGGTTCCTTCGCTCAAACTCAAAGGATTCCCTTCTTCTATTCATTTTCTCTCTGCCTCCAATTACCTATTCGATTACGCGCGAAGCAGCACACAGATTGAACACAGGCAACCCAGCAAGAACAATATCAAACATGGTGAAGGTACGGATGAACACCGCCGACGTCGCCGCTGAGGTGAAATGCCTCAGAAGATTGATAGGCATGCGATGCGCCAATGTCTATGATCTCTCGCCCAAGGTTTCATTTCCTCCCGTCTTCTTTTTAATGCGCCAATCATCTGTTTCTCTACCTGGCTCATAATTCATTCCTGTTTTTTGAATTAATTTCTGTCGAGGACTACGTATCATACTAGTGAAAGTGCTTTGTAAAACTTGATCAGAAACGTATGCCTGGGTGGATAATGAAATGTTGTTCCCCTACGGTTTGCTGTATGTTTTGATGTTTTGGATGGACCCTTGTTACTTACAGTCATTTCATTTGTTTGATTATGTTCGATTTTAGTTTTGTTCTCCAAAATTCAGATATCATAATGACAGTTTTTCTCTCTCTGTCATCTCCCCAATGTATCGGCTTTTTAAAGACATACATGTTCAAGCTTATGAACAGTAGTGGTGTCACTGAATCGGGTGAGAGTGAGAAGGTGTTGCTGTTGATGGAAAGTGGAGTTAGATTGCATACGACTGCATATGTTCGGTAAGACATCATTACGTCTGCGGTATACCTGCGAATTCTTTTTTATATACTTGGTGTACATTTCAACGTTTGCTAGAAATGTAAGAGGAAGGGAAATAAATAGACCTGTGTTTTTGTCCTTGTAGAGACAAAAGCAATACTCCATCTGGTTTCACTCTCAAACTAAGAAAGCATATACGTACAAGAAGACTTGAAGATGTGCGGCAACTTGGATATGATCGGGTACTTCGTTTTTTTTTTGTTCAATCCTCACTCACACATATTTTTATTTATTATTGGCCTCATTCTTGGAGCTTTCTATGTTCTTTCAGATAATCCTATTTCAGTTTGGGCTAGGTGCTAGTGCACACTATGTTATCTTGGAGCTGTATGCCCAGGGTAATATCCTTCTTACGGATTCTGAATTTATGGTCTTAACTCTTCTTCGATCACACAGGTATTTAAGCTAGATAATTTCTTTATTCTTTACTTGGCATGGACACATGCATACATGATGATTCATATGCAAGCATAAGTTTGGAGATAAATTTACCATGCTTGCATTCTAAACTTCTATGGCTTTATCTTAATCCTGTCTGTTTTTTTTTTTTTTTGTCTTTTCTCCTAATTTCCAGGACCTTTGTTTTTGGTTATTAAGTGTATATGTTTTGATGTCTATCACATATCTCTTGAATTGCACCTTGTACCTTTCCGAAGAGTTTATTTATAATCTTCCTTAGCTTGGGGATTGGGTTCTCGCCCTCTTTATACTTTTCTCCCATCAATGAAATTGTCTCTTATCAAAAAAAAAAAAAAAAAAAAAAAGAAAAAGAATTCTCGTCAATGTATTGGTTTTTAGCCTTATAGTTCCACCTTTCAATGGCCCCTTATTTCTTCATGTAAGGTAAACAACAAGACGTTCTCTGATTATTTGTTATCTCATTAAGTTGAATTTATAAATTAAGAAAATAACATTTTCAGGGACGATAATAAGGGGGTAGCAATCATGTCACGGCATCGATATCCAACTGAAATTTCTCGAGTATTTGAGCGAACAACAACTGCAAAATTGCAGGAAGCACTCACTCTGAGTGACAATGTAGTTAACCTTACAGGGAATGGAAATAATGAAATAGATCCTCCAAAGCAACAACTGGGCAACCACAAAGTCTTGAAGCCTTCTGTCTCAAGTAAAGCCCAAGGTGATGGCAGTCGAGTCAAACAGACTACTTTGAAAGCTGTTCTTGGGGAGGCACTGGGATATGGAACTGCACTGTCTGAGCACATAATATTAAATGCTGGTTTGATTCCAAATATGAAACTTTCTAATGATAATAAACTTGATGATAATAACCTTCAGCTCTTAGTGCAAGCTGTTGCAAATTTTGAGGATTGGCTAGAGGATGTTATATTTGGTACTAGAGTTCCTGAAGGGTACATTTTGATGCAGAAGAAAGATGTTAAAAAAGGAGAATCCGAGGCTGCAACTGCTAGCGAGGTAGCGTTTTTCTTGATCTGCTTTAAGCTGAAGAATTCTTTGTCCTGTCCCTACGTTAATGGACAAAGTGTGCAATACCCATGTATATGAAAGTTAGCTTTGTAATATTGTACAGTTACTTGCTATTCTCATTCTTTCAGCATTTTCCATCCTTTTTCTTTTTAATTGCAGATCTATGATGAATTCTGCCCAATTTTATTAAACCAATTCATGTCTAGAAAGCATACAAAGTTTGAGACATTTGATGCAGCTTTGGATGAATTCTACAGTAAAATTGAGAGTCAAAGGTCAGAACAGCAACAAAAGGCCAAGGAGAGCTCTGCAACTCAGAAACTTAATAAAATACGTATGGATCAGGTCTGTCCAGTGAATTTGAGTACTGATCAAGTGCACTTCAGTATATTTCTAGATTCTACAGTGTTCATTGGGCATTCAAGAGACAATTGTAATCATAGATGATATTTAAAAGTCTGTTACGTATGGATTTCAAATTTCTTCTTGAGGGTTTTCTTTGGTTTTTATGGTTGGAGAAAAACTGAAAGAATTCTTTTGGCAGAAGAAAAACCTTCGAGAAAATTTGTTGTCCATTGTTGCTTCTTGTGTAATGCTATAAACCTTAAAAAAAAATCATAGTTTTTATTTGTTTTTGTGCTGATTCAAAGACCTTTTGATAACCTCTTTTAATGCAGGGTTTTCTCCTTTTTGTGCATTTCATTCTATCTATTAATGAAATAATTCCTTGTAAGGGATGAAAGGATTATTCTCAGCTTCTTTGCACTTCATTTGTTATGTGCCATGATTTACATTTGAGCTCTATGTATCACTTCATTCTAAAAGCCGTGTGCCATATGTCGTGTGTACTGACATCTCTCAATTTTTGTGTTTAGGGAAATCGTGTAGAGTTATTAAAACAAGAAGTTGATCATTGTGTCAAAATGGCAGAATTAATAGAATACAATTTAGAAGATGTGGATGCTGTTATATTAGCTGTCCGTGTTGCTCTTGCTAAAGGCATGAGCTGGGAGGATCTTGCACGAATGGTGAAGGAAGAAAAGAAATCTGGAAATCCAGTGGCTGGTCTTATTGACAAACTTAATCTTGAAAGGAATTGCATGACTTTGCTGCTGAGCAACAATCTTGACGAAATGGATGATGATGAAAAGACGCAACCAGTTGATAAGGTGAAAAATATAGTTTAATTACGGCTTTGGCTTCCTATATTCCAAGTAAACTTTGCTTGATGTGAAAAAACAATCGTCCCCTTTGGATAGTTCTAGTTCCTTGATGTATTGAAGAAGCGTTATGCATAAATTACTTCATTATCGTGTATTGTATCTTCTTTTACCTTGTTTCTACTTCCTGCATCGTTTTCATCATTATTGATTTGTCTTAGATGGTTTTGATATGCATTTTATCTATGTGCTTTTTGACGTTCTTTTAAATTTCCAAATTTCATAATCTTTCTTAGGTAGAGGTGGATATATCACTTTCAGCTCATGCCAATGCTCGGCGATGGTATGAACTTAAGAAAAAACAAGAGAGCAAACAGGAGAAAACTATCACTGCACATGAAAAAGCTTTTAAAGCTGCTGAAAGAAAAACTCGTCTTCAACTTTCCCAGGTAGCATTATAATGGTGGTATTTTCCCCCTTCATGTAGTGCTGTTAACATACCGTATATTGCATTTATTTTTTTTGTCTATAAATGGGCATGACGACACTATCACACTTGATGCTTAAATTAGTGAATCAGCAGTCATCTTGTAGTCTTCAAAGTTGTCATATCTGGTATGGACCTCTGAAAATATGTGCCATTTCTGGCAAGAACCAACTAAAATTTTAGAAATTTGATGTTAGCACATTTGATGCAAGTCTTGCTGCATCTACTTTATTTCTGGTTGAAGGCTTGAAACTCTATTTCATATCAATACTAGCAATAGGTCATAAATGGATCTTGATTTGGTTTCCGCATTAGATCTTCTACATTTTGGTATTTGTTCTATGTTTCAGATGAGTATAATATGTTGTATGGGTATAGAATGATGTTTTTTTTTTTTTTTGGGGGGGGGGGGGGGGGGGGGAGGGGGATAGGAAACACAATTTTACTTATGGTTATTTATTCATATTTTTCTTATTGATCTTCTTTCCAAAAATATATATATCTTTCTATCTTCCTATATATATACACACAGTGAAATGAAATCTATCAAATTTGAATCTGTGAATGTTTGAGAATAAGGAGTCCAATCCAGAGATTATCACTTCCTCATGTTAATTAATGATTGGAGAGCTCTTCTTTTGTAGATCCTTTGGAGGGGGTTTTCTCTATCCGGCCTTTAAGTTGTCTTCTCTCTTGTGATTAATACACATCTTTGTTTCTTATCCAAAAAAAAAAAGTCCAATCTGGAGGAAAATGTAAATTTTATTCAGTTTAAGCTTTGAAGAATCGATGAAAACTCAAAGCTGTATTACCACACTCTAGATTAAAGAGATTTAAATATCAGTATTGTAAATTTACCACAGTTCTACCAGTATTGCAAATTTAAATATCAGTACCAGTGTTAAGCGCAATTCTTTTTGATAAATGTATCTGAATATAAACTACAGAATTGGATGTTGATGTTGGATTTTATAAATTTGTAGATATTAGTGTACTTCTTTTTAGAAAATGATGGTGGGCTATAGTTATTAGACCGACAAACATTTAATAGACTGCTTAAAGGAATTTATTATTTTACAAGGTTGGACGTGTAACTTCATTCTTTTTTCTTGATATACTTTCATTTTATGTGCGTATTTGTCTATGGATATTGGATAAGGTCATTATATATGGGTACAATTACACTACCTACAATATAGAAAATGATTGTAGATATCTATATGGTTAATAATTTGCAAATAGATTTCTTTTATTCATTTTGTATCTAATCTGCTTGTAGCTTGTGTGTTTGCTACTATGTTAGGTTAGAGGAATGCATTTTGTAGAAATAGAGTACGACTCCAGATTTTACGAGATGCCGAGGAAAATGAAAATGAAAAACTTGTTACTTATCGAACTACGTGGATGTGGGGATATGTTTACAATCATGCTAAATTTTTTTTGAACGAGCAATCATGTAAAATTACAGGGATTTGTTATTGCATCTCTCCCAAAAAAAAAAAAAAAAGACAGTATCGCGTCTGTTTGGTTTTCCTTTTCTATTATTATGACATTCTCTTAAACTAACATGTGATCGTCAATTCTTTTAAATTAAAATATGCAGGAAAAGACAGTTGCCACAATATCTCACATGCGCAAAGTTCATTGGTTTGAGAAATTTAATTGGTTCATTAGCAGTGAGAATTATTTGGTTATCAGTGGACGTGATGCTCAACAAAATGAGATGATAGTCAAACGTTACATGTCAAAGGGAGATCTGTGAGTAATTTTCTTCCTGTTCATAATTGCACCACA
The DNA here is from genome assembly GCA_017139565.1 of Luffa aegyptiaca. Classification (NCBI taxonomy): domain Eukaryota; kingdom Viridiplantae; phylum Streptophyta; class Magnoliopsida; order Cucurbitales; family Cucurbitaceae; genus Luffa; species Luffa aegyptiaca. The sequence continues at coordinate 12,569,713 of CM029396.1, forward strand.
TCCAAACTCAAACAATTAAACAGTATTGATGATGTTGATATGTAATTTCTGTGCGTAAGGTTCTCAAGCTACTTGTATTCAGTTATCCCTAGTGAGATGTAGTAACCCAATATTCAGGTTTTGCGCATAATATTGGCTTTCATAATTATGGTAATACTGTGATCATAGTTTGAAAATGTTGACTTCTGCCTGAGATGCTCTTTCGTTATCTCATAGGTATGTCCATGCTGATTTGCACGGAGCTTCTAGCACTGTGATTAAGAATCACAAGCCCGAACAACCGGTGCCTCCGCTCACGCTGAACCAGGCAGGATGTTTTACAGTAAGTTATCCCTAGTGAGACTATCTTGGATTCAGTTAAATGGTGAATCATCTCATTGGTTGAATTATGATTCTTTTTTTAAAAAAATAATTATTTTCTTTTGTTATAGGTTTGTCACAGCCAGGCATGGGATTCAAAGATAGTCACTAGTGCCTGGTGGGTTTATCCTCACCAGGTTAGTAAAACTGCTCCTACAGGGGAATATCTTACTGTTGGGAGTTTTATGATTCGTGGAAAGAAGAATTTTCTTCCTCCACATCCTCTTATCATGGGTTTTGGATTATTATTTCGCTTGGATGAGAGCTCTTTAGGATCTCATTTAAATGAAAGGAGGGTTAGAGGTGAGGAGGATGGGGTGAATGATGCTGAAGAAAATGAACCTCTTAATGAAGAATCTGATACAGAATATGAGAAGAGGGAATCAGAAGAAGTATCCAAAACGTCTGTAGATTCATATAGACCAGTTATAAAGAACTTATCTGGACCCGAACGCACTGAATCACTTGAAATCCCCGTTGAAGGTAGAATGACGTTGAATGGTGTCAATAAGGATAACCAACCAGACGTTAGAGATAATGTTTCCCTTGTCACACCACAACTTGAGGATCTCATTGATAAAGCTCTTGAGCTTGGATCTGCCACTGCATCTAGCAAAAATTATACATTAGAGACTTCGAAGGTTGATTTGGTTGACGGATCCCATCTAGATGATAAAAGTGCTGCAGTGAGAGAGAAACCCTACATCTCGAAAGCTGAAAGAAGAAAACTTAAGAAAGGTCAGAATAGCAGTTCTACAGACAGCAACATCAAGCAGGAAAGTGAACTATCGAGAAATATTGATGTTTCTTTGAATCATCCTCAAAACAAGGTTAGTAGTCCAAAGTCAGCTTCTGCAAAAATCAGTCGTGGTCAGAGGGGAAAACTCAAGAAAATGAAAGAAAAGTATGCTGATCAAGATGAAGAAGAGAGAAGCATACGCATGGCTTTATTGGCTGTAAGCATTCAAGTTTTATTCTCAAATGGTTCATTTTTTTTTAATTATTTGATAAGAAATGATATGGTATTAAGAGAAGAGGGAAAGAAGATACAACCTAGGGGCCAGGAGAAGAGGAAACCCCCTTCCAAATAAAAATCTAAGAAAGTTTTTCGGTTGTTAATAATCATGGAAAGGTTGTTTATAAAGGAATTTTCTGTGATTAAAAACCCACTGAGATAAAGTTAGCTGTACATTTCTAGAAAAAAAAAAAGAAAAAAAAAACTCAAAAGAGGACTTATCTTCGAAGACCCTTTGATTTCTTTCCAACGAAATGTGCCACAACAATGCACAACAAAGCCCTAGTCACACAATTCCACAACATCTACCCCAAAAAAAATTTCAAGGAGCCGGTCATCAATAGTCTTCGGCAAACAGCCACAAACACCAGATGTCCTCTAGGAAATTCCACCTATTGCAAAGGAACAATGAAGAAACAGATAATCTAGATTCTCCTCATTCCTAAGACAAAGGCCGCAAACTGAGGGAGTCAGAACCCAATTTTTGCATTTTCTTTGGAGGAGGTCTTGTGTATTTATAAACCTCTGTGGGCCTTAACTTTATTCTCAAATGGTTGAATATTTCAATTAAAATTGAGTTTCATTATTATTATTTGTTAGTTTGACTTGGTGAGAAATTTAATTTACACTTCTCTTCGGGCTGTGGATGATGTTTTTGATAACTTAGCTCCCCAACTTTCTGAAGCGTATGCATAGAACCCTTGATCTAGTAGATATTTTGATAGGAACTGAATTTATATTTATACTGAGGGAAAGATTACAAAATGGGAAAGAAATATGAGTCTTTCCTGCCCCTCTATTCCAAATTAATTTTCTTTCACCTATACAGTTGTGAATTTACAACTGTGGATGTTGTTTTTGATCACTTAGGCCTCATTTGATAACCATTTGATTTTTGGTTTTTGGTTTTTAAAATTTAAGTTTATAAACATTACTTCCACCTATAAGGATTTTTTTTTTCTCTCTCTCTCTCTAAAAAATTATTATTATTATCTATCCTCTTCTCATGTTTCCAATTATTTTTGAAAACTAAAAAAAGTAGTTTTCAAAAACTTGTTCTTGTTTTTGGAGTTTGGCTAGGAATTCAAACGTGTCCTTAACAAATATGAAAACCATGATAAGGAAATTAGGAGAAAAGAAAACAAGCATAATTATCAAAAACCAAATGGTTGTCAAACGGGGCCTTAGCTCTCCAACTTTCTAACGTGCACGCATGGAACCCTTGATCCAGTATAGATACTTAGATAGAAACGATATTTATATGTGTATTGGGAGAAGGAAAAGATTACAAAGTTGAGAAAGTTGTCTTTCCTGCTCTCCTGGTTCTGAACTACTTGGTATATATATCTTTTACTTTCTACCTCTAATCCCGATCCCCATCTACACACATAAATTCAGGTCATGTATCCGCCTTCACTCTGCAAAGTCACTGGCTAATGACTAAAATGTCCCTACCAGTACCAACTATCCTATCACACTTGAAAATGGAAATGCATCTCTTGGGAGATGATGCATGAAAATGATGGAAGTGTAAAAAAAATTATTGGTATTTTTTTTTACTTTTAAAGTCGATCTATCACTCCATTATTGGTAATATTTTTGGTTTACAGTCCTCAGGTAAGCTACCGAAAAATGAAGGGCCACAAAATGTGAAGGAAACTACTTCTGAAGTGAAGAAACCTGATGGAGGTAAATATTCTTGGTTTTCACTATTTGAAAAGTACCACCATTTAGTTTACAATTTCCAAGTATCAATGTTAGAGGCCTGTTATTAAAAAACAAAAAAATCAATGTGTTTTAGTGGACTCTGAATCTCGAATTTCATCTAGTAATTCAAATGGGTCATTGAAATTACAACTGGAATAGCTGAAAATTGTTCTTGAGGTTATAAGTTCAAATTTCTGTGGCATTTTCGTTGATATTTAATGTCTTATTAAACTTGCCATATTAAATGTTATAAAGTAAAATATTTTTCTTATGAATGGGTCCAATTGAAAGTGCAACTATACTATCTGAACACCCCCTAAGAAATATGAACTTCACATTGATATTTGATGTTTGAGAAGTTACAAGCTGAAGTCTTTCTATAGAAAACATAACGACAAAGCGCGCAAAACTGAAACTAAATTTTAGACCCTCTAAAATTAAAATAAATATACTTTCTGTAAAAAACATCATTAACAAAGCCCCCAAAAGTGGTGGAAGAGCAGGATCTTTGAAAAGTTGTAAGCTAAGGATTTTCTACACAAGATATGGCTGAGATTATTACCAGAATTCTGGTCTGGATGGATTATGTGGATTCTGAGTAGTTTGGATCAATACACTATGTGGTCTTTCTTTGACTATTTGAATTCTTAATCTCGTTCGTTTATATAATACGCAGATTTACATTTTTATGATTGCTATTGAGGTTTTCTATTTGAATGGATGGAGGTTTATATCTCATACTGCCTCAAAGCTTTATGCTTATACATCTTCAAGAAAAAAGGAGTTTGAGACGGCCTTTAGCTTTCATGCTATCAATGAAATGCTTGTCTGGTTTCTTATCTAAATAAATAAAACCTTCATTTTTCTCCAATGCTTGTGTGTTATACTGGGGACGGCTCAAATACCTATTTCAAGAAGATTCTTTGGTGGGGAGACCCTTGTGCACTTTGTATCCTCGTCTGAGAAAAGGTTGCATTTGGTAGCCTCTATCTTGCCCTCTTTCGACTTCTCTTCGCCTTCTTTGGGTTTTTGCCATTCCCTCACTAATCGAGAAGCGGCTGAAGTTGTTAGCCTCCTCTCCCTTATTGCTGACTAGGCGATTTTCCATGGGAGAAGGAACTCTAGGTTCTAGACCCTGATGCGTTCTGAGGGCTTCTCTTATGCCTCGTTCTTCCACATCCCTTGTTCCCCTTCTCCTTCCCAGGGTGCCCTTTGTGTACTCCTCTTTGTGAAAGGTTAAAATTCCCAAGAAAGTGAAGTTGTTTGCCTAGAAAGTTTTGAATGGGAAACTGAGCACTCCGGATCAGATCCAGAGGTTCTCCTCTTTCGTGTTGTGGCAACAGTGGTGTATTCGTCCGGAGGACCTTGATCATCAACTAATGGGATTGTCCTTTTGTTTGTTACATCCGGAGTTAGTTCTTCAATGTTTTTGGGGTTGTATTGGCTTACAATAGTGATTTTTGCTCTATGTTTGAGGAAGTTCTTTTGAATCCCCTTTTTTTGACAAAGGAAAAGTTGTGGCAGACGTGTTTTTTTTGCTATTCTATGGGGTATTTGACTTGAGAGTAGTAGAATTTTTAGAAGGGTGGAGAGATATGTGAGGGAGCTTTGGGAGCTTTGGGAGTCGATTAGGTTTAACTTGTCTTTGTGGGCATTTGTGACTAGGTCCTTTTGTAAGGTTTATTCTTTTGGATTGAGACCTCTTTTTGTAGCTTTTGCGGGTGTTTTTGGTGGACTTGTTTTTTGTATGCCGTTGTGTATTCTTTCGTTTTTTCTCATTCTCAATATAAAAGTGTGGTTTACAGGTGCTAATGAAGCTCCAAAAATATGCTACAAATGTAAGAAGCCAGGTCACTTGTCTCGAGATTGCCCAGAACATCCTGATAACCATTCACACAGTCACTCAAATGGTGCAACTGAAGACGATCGCCAAGTGATCTTGGATAATGATGCTGAATTGGACAGAATAACTATGGAAGAGGATGATATTCATGAAATAGGTGAAGAAGAGCGAGAAAAACTGAACGACGTTGATTACTTGACCGGAAATCCTTTGCCTACCGACATTCTCTTGTATGCCGTGCCGGTCTGTGGTCCTTACAACGCAGTGCAATCTTACAAATACCATGTTAAGATTGTTCCAGGCGCCCTAAAGAAAGGGAAAGGTAAACTGCTCTTCTTTCCTTTACTAGCCAATGGAATTCCATGTTCAGGCGATTCCATTCCATAACGTAGCTCTTTGTCCACTTGTTTGTAGCTGCAAAAACTGCCTTGAACCTGTTCACGCACATGCCTGATGCCACAAATAGAGAGAAAGAACTGATTAAAGCATGCACAGATCCAGAGCTTGTCGCCGCCATTATCGGGAATGCGCGGGTTACGGCGGCTGGTCTCACTCAGTTAAAGCAGAAGCAAAAAAAAGGAAAGAAGAGCAGCAAGCAAGGAAGCTAGCTGCTGCTGTTTGTCTTGAGGAGTGGATTTTGATCAGAGGGCAAAATATCTCTCTGCCTTCTTCCTGTTTAAAGCCTAGCTTGCCTCTGTTAAACTCCCCACCTTACAAAGGAAAAAGCTGGTGCTTCAGTTCGAGCTGCAGTGTTACATTACACCTGGATTGTACGTCTGAAAATTTTGCATACCTGCTCGAAGTCATGCGTCGATGTCTGTACAGAATGTTTTATTGTATTTTAAATAAACCTTGCTGATCTCATATTTACAAATGTTGACTGACGCATTACTATGAAAATACTATTTGGTTTTTAATAGAAACTTCGGTAATAAAGTCTCGATTTTTTCTTGGTTAACTATATAGATAGATTATTTTGTACCTCAAATTACAAGTATTGTGTCTGGAGCCAATCCAATAGAGACATGATTTAACAGAAATGTCCATTGGATTTCAGGTAAATTAGGTCCAAAAAATAATTAAAAAATAATTAGGTCCATTGAATAAGTCATTTGTCATTGCCAACATGAGCATAGTTCAATTGGTACAAGACTTGTACTAATGACCACGAGATCTGTGGTACGAACCCTCTTATCTCACATGTAAAAAAAAAAGTCATTTGTCGTTTTTTTCCCTTGGCCTCAATGGAAAAACGACCACATAATAAGTGTACGAGTTTTGACGGTTTTTAGTTCCATTTTTTGTTTTGATGAATGGCAGTAAATAGAGGACCAATTCCAGCATTCGATGATTCTCCTCCACGATATTTGTTGAAGGCTAAAAGACGGGGGTTACTCGAGATAAACAAAGGTCTGACTTCGAGAGATAGCTAATGGTGATTCGAGTTTCTTAGTCTTTTTTTCGGTTTGTCTAACTAATTTTCAGTTTGTAAAATGATACTCCTTTGACGATAGTCCAATTTTGTGCCTTTTCCACCTCTCCTTTCCTACAAATCAAACAATAAAGGCACAATATGTACGGGGTTTACGAGTTAATTTCATACATTTATAAGGTTTTTTTTTTTTTTATTCAGTTATATGGTTTATTTCAAAAAATTCGAGAACAACATTAATTGTATGTACTAATACGTGAGCCATTGTGAGATTGAACTGATATTATAACATTTCTATATTGTTATATATGACTTATAGCATTTATTTCAATAAGTAAATGAACAAAAATATACGAGGTTTATATTTGAGATTCATACCTTGATAAAAAAACAATGGGAGAATGTTATGATATATTTTTTTTTTGACAATATGTGGGGGGGATTCGAACCACAGATTTTGTGGTTATTAATATAACTTTATGCCAGTTGAGCTAAACTCTTGTTGGCGAATGTTATGCATTATATTTGCAAATACTTCAGCAAACATGATATTGACACATGATACTATGGCTATTTATCATTCCTATATTGTTGGTAATAAAAAACACACCACAAGATTTATTTTCAAACGGTATAGTTACAAATAAGGATGTAAGCTCTTTTTTCAAAAAAAAAAAAAAAAAAAAAAAAAAAACAAACCTTTTTGGTTTCAAGTGCATTTGGTTTCTAAATTTTCGAAGTGGACATTTTTAGTCCCTGAGTTTTGAGAAATAGATTTAAAAGGTCCCTAAATTTTCAAAATAGACATTTGTAGTCCTTGAGTTTTGAGAAATAGATTTAAAAAGTCTCTCATATTATTTTTTCAACTTTTAAAATTAATATTTTTTATTATCTTTTAATATTGAATGATTTTTTAAATTTTAAAAATTAAAAAGTATTAATTTTAAAAGATTATAAAAATAATATGAGGGACCTTTTAAACTTATTTCTCAAAACTTAGAGACTAAAAAGGTCTATATTGAAAACTTAGGGACCTTTTAAACCTATTTCTCAAAACTTAGGGACTAAAAAGATCTATTTTGAAAACTTAGGGACCAAATGGACCTATATCCCAAAACTCAAGGACTAAAAAGGTATTTTTCCCAAAAAAAAAAAGGTTGCAAGCTCAAACTATTCAAACTGATGAAACCATTAAGACCGACCAAAACCGCCGGCGATTCGATTGTAGTTCTGTTTAGTTGGTCAGTTTCGACTTAAAGTTTCTTAAAATTGAGCCTAATCAATTTTGCATCAGTTTTTTTTTGGGAAAAATACACTTTTGGTCCCTGAGGTTTGGGTTAGGTTTCATTTTGGTCCCTGAGTTTTCAAACTCAACAATTTAGCCCCTGAGGTTTGGATTTCGTTTCATCTTAGTCCCTCCATCCAATTTTCCGTTAATATTTAACGGATTGCTGACGTGACATTTTTTATTAAAAAAAGGGAAAAAATACACTTTTGGTCCCTGAGGTTTAGGTTAAGTTATACTTTGGTCCCTGAGTTTTAAAACTCAACAAAATTACCCATGAGGTTTGGATTTCGTTACACTTTGGTCCCTCCATCTAATTTTCTATTAAACCCTAACAGTTTGCTGACATGACACTATTATTTTAATAAAAAAAATTATTTTTTAATTTTTCTAAATAAAAATATATTAAAATAATAAATATATTATTATTTTATCTTCTTTTTTTAATTTTTTCTCCCCCTCTCTCTTATTCTTCTCCTTCTTCTCCTCTTTCTTCTCCAACTTCTTCTTCTTCAACTCCGGGAGCCGGCGGCCGCCGCCGGCGATTGTTTTTTTTTTCTTTCTTTCTCTCTTTTCTTCCATTTCTCCACTTTTTTTTTTTAATAAAGAAGAGAGAGAGGGAGGAGGAGGAGGCAGAAAAAAAAGGAAAAAAATACACTTTTGGTCCCTGAGGTTTGGATCAGGTTTCATTTTGGTCTCTGAGTTTTCAAACTCAACATTTTTACCCCTGAGGTTTGGATTTAGTTACATTCTTGGTCCCTCCGTCAAATTTTTTGTTATCCTTAACAAATTGGTGACGTGGCATAGATTTTTTTATTAAAAAAATATTTTTTTTGTTTTTTTTAATAAAAAATATTATTAAATAATATTTTATTACTTTTTTCTTTTTTCTTTTTCTTCTTTTTCTTTCTTCTCAATCAAATCCCACGCAAGATCCACCCACCGGAATTTCTCTCCAGTCTCAAACCGACCCATCCTCCACCGCCGTTGTCGTTCTGACAATCGACCTCACCGGCATCCACTCCCCCGACCTCCTCCCTGTAGGATCGAAAGGCAACACGAGAGGGGGGGTGAATAGGGTTGACTACCAATTTTTTTAAAATAATTTTATCTATGAAATATGCTCAAATAAAAATTAACACACAAATTTAATTTAAGAAAAATTAAGCAATATAAAACCTAAAGCATGCACACTAAGATAGCTTTGAATTTAAATAGAAATTTAAATAGCCCACTAAAATTAAATCATGCAATTAAGGAGAAATTAAAAATTAGGACACTAAATCAAAGGAAATAATTAAGGGCATAAAATAAAAGAGAGAGAGGAAGAGAAAACACCGGGAATTTATAGTGGTTCGGCAAATTGCCTACTCCACTCCCCAAGACTCCTTCTTGGGTATTTCACTAGTGATCCTCTTACGGGTGAGAACCAAACCGACACACGACCCTCTTTTTCCTAGGCTAAAGAGAAACCCAAGATCCTTTTAATTGGTTCAGGATCAAACCAATTTCTTTTTCTCACAACCCAAGGTGTACCCACACCTTAATACAATTCCCAAAGAGAAAAGAAAAGAGAACCTCACAATATTGCCTCTTGAAGGCTAGATACACAAGTTGAGCACTCTAAAAAGAAAACCTCACAAAAATATAACTAGGCCAATTTTGGAGCAAGGTGGACAAGAATGAGAGAGTAGAGAGAATTGAGAGCTTAAAGACTTGAAAGCTTTTGGTGTATATATGAATGGGAGAATCAAGTCCAATTTATAGGCGATGGGGATGAATTTTGGCCGTTAGATTAACCTAAAGATGAATGGTGGGGATTGAATTTAAGATGGAAAAGGAAAGGATTTTGGAGTTAAGAGAGAATTTTGAAGATATGGAATTTTGGAGATAATAAGAATAAATCAAGGATTTTTGGGATGGATTTTGGAAAAAATAAAATTTGAATTGGGAGGAATTTTGGGTGAAAGATGGAGAAAATTTGAGAAAATATGTATCAGGAAATTGAAGGAAAATAGAAAAAAATAAAAAGAAAATTAAAATATGGTCGGATTGAAGCATAACCACGCGCGCAGGGATGAGGGTGCGCTTCACGCGCGCATTCAGCTGAGGAGAGAGCAGGCGCGTGCACTGCACGCGCGCATCCTGCGCGTGAAGAGGACCAGCGACCGAAAATCAGTAATTTTTTTTTTTTTAATACACAATAAAGGCTGGAAATTTCAAATGTGCGCCACGTGTCGTCATCTGATTCGGCCGCGCGTCAATCAACGATTTCTCCTTTTTTTTTCTCAATATCAGCTCGCCACGTGTCAGTTTCCTATTTGTCCACGTTGGCCACATCAGCGCCACGTCACTTGACACGTCAGCAAAAAGTGACCGTTGGAGTGCCACGTCAGCTGCCACGTCACCAATTTTGACCATTCTACGTGCCACATCAGCGCCACATAGGATGCCACGTCAGCCGCTGCCACGTGTCATTGCCACGTTGGATTTTTCTCCATCAATTTTGTTTTGGCCATAACTTCTTCATTTGAGCTCCGATTTGAGTGATTCGAAAGGCGTTGGAATCGTTGTTTCGGGCTCTACAAGATAGTGACTTTGAAACACTGAAAATGTTAGTTCAAAAATTCTGAGTTTGTTATCATCAAAATACTTGGTTTGATTGAAGCCCTAAAGCTAACAATCTCCCCCTTTTTGATGATGACAAACCACCATAATGCTAGAAATAATTCTCCCCCTTTTGTTATCAACAAAAAGATATTACCATGTGATTTTACTCCCCTTAACCATACAAATAATGCTCCCCCTTAATAAATTATAAAACATAAATGCTCCCCCTATCAAACATAATCAAGCAATTAAATTCTAATAATGCCAAGTGCAAGTCTATTTCTACAAAAAGCTTCTTCATTTAAAGCTTTTGTAAGAATATCTGCCACCTGGTTCTCAGTATTAACATAATTAATGACAATATTCTTATTTTGCACATGCTCTCGAAGAAAATGATGTCTAATGTCTATATGCTTTGTCCTAGAATGCTGAATAGGATTTTTGGTTAAATTAATTGAACTAGTATTATCACAAAAGATTGGTACTTGTTCAAAATTTAAACCAAAATCACGCAAGGTTTGTTTCATCCATAAAACTTGAGAACAACAACTAGCAACAACAATGTATTCAGCCTCAGTGGTAGATAATGCAACAGAATTTTGCTTTTTACTATACCAAGATACTAAAGAACTACCTAAAAAATGGCATGTTCCACTAGTACTTTTTCTATCAGTTAAACTACCAGCAAAATCAGCATCAGAATATGCAATCAGATCTAAAGATGCATTTTTAGGATACCATAAGCCTAAATTAACGGTACCAAGTAAATATTTAAAAATTCTTTTTACAGCATGCAAGTGCGATTCTTTAGGACAAGATTGAAATCTAGCACACATGCATACACTAAACATAATATCAGGCCTACTCGCAGTTAAGTAAAGCAAGGATCCGATCATACCTCTATAAGCTTTAATATCTACGTTTTTACCTTTTTCATCCTTATCAAGCTTTGTAGTGGTACTCATCGGTGTCTTTGCTACTTTTGCATTATCGAACTTAAACCTTTTGAGTAGATCCCTTGTGTACTTCTCTTGATTTATGAAGATTCCATCTTCAAGTTGTTTGATTTGAAGCCCAAGGAAGAATTTAAGTTCTCCCATCATGCTCATTTCAAACTCACTGTGCATACACTTAGAAAATTCTTCACAAAGAGAAGAGTTAGTAGCACCAAATATAATATCATCAACATAGATTTGCACTAATAAAATATCATTATCTTTAGTTTTAATAAAAAGAGTAGTATCAATAAGTCCCATTTTAAAACCATTTTCTAGCAAAAATTTACTCAAACGATCATACCAAGCTCTAGGAGCTTGTTTAAGACCATAAAGAGCTTTATTCAATTTAAAAACATGATTTGGATTTTCAAAGCTTTCAAAACCAGGAGGTTGTTCAACATACACTTCCTCCATTATGAAACCATTTAAGAAAGCACTTTTAACATCCATTTGAAATAAAGTAAAGTTTTTATGAGATGCAAATGCAAGCAACATGCGAATAGATTCTAATCTAGCAACAGGAGCAAATGTTTCCTCATAATCTATTCCTTCTTCTTGACTATAGCCTTGAGCAACTAATCTAGCTTTATTTCTAACAATATTACCAGATTCATCCATTTTATTTCTAAATACCCATTTAGTACCTATAACAGGATGATTACTAGGACGCGGGACTAGTTCCCACACATTATTTCTTTCAAATTGATTTAACTCTTCTTGCATAGCAATTAACCAAAACTCATCAGATTCAGCACCTTTAAAAGACTTTGGTTCAATTTGAGACACAAAAGCAACATTATTTAAAGCATTTAAAGAAGAGCGAGTTCTTACCCCTTGAGATACATCACCTATTATTAACTCCTGAGGATGGTGAGTGGAAAATCTCCAATCCTGAGGGAGGGATTTCTCTGGCTCTTTCTGAGATTCATTTGATGTTGCTTCCCTATCTTTAATACTAAGATCTTCAACAGGTATTTCTAATTCATCACTAGCAGAGACTTTATTAATGGCAACATGCGTTTCATCAAAAACAACATTCATTGACTCTTCAACTATATGAGTTCTTTTATTAAACACTCTATATGCTTTACTACATGTAGAATATCCTAAGAATATGCCAATATCCGTTTTTGATTCAAACTTTCCAAGTTTCCCTTTGTCTTTCAAAATGAAACATTTACAACCAAAGACTTTGAAATAGCTAATATTTGGAGTTTTATTATTGAAAAGCTCATAAGGGGTTTTATCTAAAACAGGTCTTATTAAAACACGATTCATAACATAAGATGCAGTATTAACAGCTTCAGCCCAAAAAGATTTTGGTAAATCATATTCATTAAGCATAGAGGTAGCTAATTCTTGTAAAGATCGATTTTTTCTTTCTACAACACCATTTTGTTGAGGTGTTCTTGGAGAGGAAAAATCATGAGAAATTCCATTTTCTTCACAAAAATTTTCGAAAGAAGCATTTTCAAATTCTCCTCCATGATCACTTCTAATTTTCGAAATCATAAAACCTTTTTCATTTTGAATTCTTTTTGAAAAGCTAATAAAAGATTTTAAAGCTTCATCCTTATGAGATAAAAATAAAACCCAAGTAAATCTTGAAAAATCATCAACTATAACAAAAGCATAATGCTTTCCACTAAGACTTGCAACTCTAGTAGGTCCAAAAAGATCCATATGTAATAGTTGCAAAGGTCTAGAAGTAGAAACCATTTTCTTTGGTTTGAAAGAAGACTTAGTTTGTTTACCCATTTGACAAGCCTCACAAACTTTATCTTTTTCAAAATTTAATTTTGGAAGATCTCTAACAAGGGATTTCTTAGAAATATTTGAAATTAAATGCATGCTAGCATGACCTAACCTTCTATGCCATAACCACGAGTCATCATGCAAAGCAGATAAGCATTTATTTTCTATTTTAGGACAATCTAATAAATCAATAGTATAAACATTTTTATCTCTATTTCCTACAAATAGAATCTTTCCATCACATGCATTTTCTATGGTGCAATTTTTATCACTAAAAATTACTCTATATCCTTTATCACATAACTGACTAATACTTAATAGATCATGCTTTAATCCATCAACCAACAGAACATTTTCAATCATAAAATTTGAATCGTTACTAATATTACCTTTGCCAACAATCTTACCCTTTTTATTGTCGCCGAAGGTAACGTATCCTCCATCTTTCTTTTCTAGGTATGTGAATTTTGTGTGGTCCCCAGTCATATGTTTTGAACATCCACTGTCCAAGTACCACTTATTCTTTATCGATCTCAAACATACCTGAAAGAGTTAATTCTCAAGATGTAACCTTAGGTACCCAAATTTGTTTGGGTCCTTGGGGGTTAGCTAACAAAAATTTTGGAATCCATCTCTTTTTATTATCATTCATAATATTGATTTTTCTTAAATTGCATGCATACGCTTTATGACCATGATTTCCACATGCATGACAAGTAATAGAGCTTTCTTTCACAAAGTAATTTGTAAATTTCTTTTGTTTTTGGTGAGGTTTATAACCTAAGCCACTTTTATCAAATATGCCTTGTTGCTTACCCATCATGATATCTAAATTCTTTTTCCCATTTGTAAACTTTAAAAGAGTAGATGAAATATCTTCATTTTTATTTTCTAATAATTTATACTCTTCTTTTAAAGCATGCAAATTGGATTTAGAAGAATCTAGCTCTTTTCCTAATGTCTCATTTTTCTCTTTTAGATTATGTAGCTCAATTAATAAATTATTATTTTCTAGAGCTAATTTAGCATTTTTCTTCCTAAGAGACATATATTTGCAACCTAATTTTTCGAATTCAATTTTAATTTCATTATATGCATCAATGAGCTCATCAAGAGTAAGGTTTTCGGGACTTACCTCGTCGTCGTCGTCGTCTCCAAATGCCATAAAGCACAGATTTGCTACTTCTTCCTCACTTTCAGACTCGCTTTCATCGCTCTCGTCCCAAGTAGCTTTCATTGCCTTCTTGTTCTTCTTTGAGGTGGCTTTTCTTTGAGGACAATCCCACTTAACGTGTCCGGGCTTTTTGCATTCATAACAGATGATTGTATCTCTGTTGCTCTTTTCTCCTTTACCTTCTTGACTGTTGACTTTCTTTGAGAAGTTCCTTTTCCTGAAATGCTTTTTGAACTTCTTGGTCAAGTAGGCGAACTCCTCATCATTTAGTTCAGTTTCACTTTCAGAGTCCTCTTGAACTTGAGTGGACTTTAATGCTAGGCTCTTCTTCTTTTTGACATCTTCTTCCACATTGGCCTTCATGATTATCTCATGCGTCATGAGAGATCCAACGAGCTCCTCCAGTGGAAGTTTTGAGAGGTCTTTTGCTTCTTGGATTGCTGTCACCTTAGCTTCCCAACTCTTAGGCAATGATCTAAGAATTTTTCTCACATTTTCAGAGGTGGTATAAGATTTTCCTAATCCCTTCAAAGCATTAACAATATTAGTGAACCTAGTAAACATTTCAGATATGGTTTCGTTTGCATCCATTTTAAACAATTCATAATTATGAACTAACATGCTAATTTTTGACTCTTTAACTTGATTAGTTCCTTCATGAGTAACTTCAAGCATATCCCAAATTTCTTTAGCAGAATTACATGCAGAGACTCGATTAAACTCAGCAGGACATAAAGCAAAAACCAGACAATTCATGGCTTTAGCATTATTAGAAAACTTTCTTTTATCTTCATCATTAAACTCTTTTTCTTCCTTAGGAATATCTTTATTATCAACTAACTTAGTAGGAATTTCAGGACCATTAGAAACAACTTCCCACAAATTATAATCAATCGAAATTAAATAAATTCTCATCCTAGTTTTCCATCATGCATAATTATTACCATCAAACAAGGGTGGCCTAGTGGTAGATTGACCTTCACCATACCCATTTATTCCAGTGGTTGCCATAAGCTCGAACAATTAAGTTTTTGAAAAAAAGAATATGATATTTTTTTTTTCAAAGATTTTTATAAAGAAAAATACTTTTCTAAAATTTAGATTTTAATTTAAAAAGATTTTAAAGATTAGGAAGTAAAAAAATGAGGTTTCAAGAACTGGTTTTCAAAGAAAAAAATTTCTAGTGAAAACGGCTTTTAAAACTCAATTTTTCAAACTTTTTGAAAAAATTAGAAAAATTCCAGATTTAAAAAGATTTAAAAAAACAGAATGTATAACAAGGAAAAAAATATTTAAAAACCTTTTTGAACTAAGAAAACCGAGCAACCCGCTCTGATACCAATTGTAGGATCGAAAGGCAACACTAGAGGGGGGTGAATAGGGTTGACTACCAATCTTTTTAAAATAATTTTATCTATGAAATATGCTCAAATAAAAATTAACACACAAATTTAATTTAAGAAAAATTAAGCAATATAAAACCTAAAGCATGCACACTAAGATAGCTTTGAATTTAAATAGAAATTTAAATAGCCCACTAAAATTAAATCATGCAATTAAGGAAAAATTAAAAATTAGGACAATAAATCAAAGGAAATAATTAAGGGCATAAAATAAAAGAGAGAGAGGAAGAGAAAATACCGGGAATTTATAGTGGTTCGGCAAATTGCCTACTCCACTCCCCAAGACTCCTTCTTGGGTATTTCACTAGTGATCCTCTTACAGGTGAGAACCAAACCGACACACGACCCTCTTTTTCCTAGGCTAAAGAGAAATCCAAGATCCTTTTAATTGGTTCAGGATCAAACCAATTTCTTTTTCTCACAACCCAAGGTGTACCCACACCTTAATACAATTCCCAAAGAGAAAAGAAAAGAGAACCTCACAATATTGCCTCTTGAAGGCTAGATACACAAGTTGAGCACTCTAAAAAGAAAACCTCACAAAAATATAACTAGGCCAATTTTGGAGCAAGGTGGACAAGAATGAGAGAGTAGAGAGAATTGAGAGCTTAAAGACTTGAAAGCTTTTGGTGTATATATGAATGGGAGAATCAAGTCCAATTTATAGGCGATGGGGATGAATTTTGGCCGTTAGATTAACCTAAAGATGGATGGTGGGGATTGAATTTAAGATGGAAAAGGAAAGGATTTTGGAGTTAAGAGAGAATTTTGAAGATATGGAATTTTGGAGATAATAAGAATAAATCAAGGATTTTTGGGATGGATTTTGGAAAAAATAAAATTTGAATTGGGAGGAATTTTGGGTGAAAGATGGAGAAAATTTGAGAAAATATGTATCAGGAAATTGAAGGAAAATAGAAAAAAATAAAAAGAAAATTAAAATATGGTCGGATTGAAGCATAACCACGCGCGCAGGGATGAGGGTGCGCTTCACGCGCGCATTCAGCTGAGGAGAGAGCAGGCGCGTGCACTGCACGCGCGCATCCTGGGCGTGAAGAGGACCAGCGATCGAAAATCAGTAATTTTTTTTTTTTTTAATACACAATAAAGGCTGGAAATTTCAAATGTGCGCCACGTGTCGTCATCTGATTCGGCCGCGCGTCAATCAACGATTTCTCCTTTTTTTTTCTCAATATCAGCTCGCCACGTGTCAGTTTCCTATTTGTCCACGTTGGCCACGTCAGCGCCACGTTACTTGACACGTCATCCACCACGTCAGCAAAAAGTGACCGTTGGAGTGCCACGTCAGCTGCCACGTCACCAATTTTGACCATTCTACGTGCCACGTCAGCGCCACATCGGATGCCACGTCAGCCCCTGCCATGTGTCATTGCCACGTTGGATTTTTCTCCATCAATTTTGTTTTGGCCATAACTTCTTCGTTTGAGCTCCGATTTGAGTGATTCGAAAGGTGTTGGAATCGTTGTTTCAAGCTCTACAAGATAGTGACTTTGAAACACTGAAAATGTTAGTTCAAAAATTCTGAGTTTGTTATCATCAAAATACTTGGTTTGATTGAAGCCCTAAAGCTAACACTCCCTTCGACAGTCGACCAGATTCGAAACACTGCGTCGACCTTCAGATTCTTCTAGATAATCAACCATGGAGTTCCGCCAGTCGCCGTACGCCCTCGCATCAGTCGACCTTCGGATCGTCGACCAGATCCGAAACGCCAGTCGCGTATGCCCTCGCCCCAGTCGACCTTCTGGTCGTCGATTAGATTCGAAATGCTAGACGCGTACGCCCTCGCACCAGTCACTTCTCCTCCCATTTTCTTCATCGACGATTTCTCCGTGACTGGACGCTGCATGAGGAAGTGTCAGATCTGAAACGTTGGATGAGGAAGGGTCAGATCGAAGGGTATTTCAGAGCGCTATCGTGGTTAGATCTGAAACGCCGTTGGAGCTGAAGCTGGAGCGTCGCCGGATGTTAAACTCATTGGAACGTTGCGGGGTTCCAGATGTTGGGAATGACTTGCATATTCACTTGGGTATTTTTGGCCTTTTGATAGCGAGCATAGCTAGCTACTTTTACTTATTTAATTTAGCTAGTCTTTTATGATTTTTGGGCCATTTTATTGTGCTTTATTGTTTATTTTGTAGGAAAGCGATGATTAGAGCTAAAACGTGGAATTGGAGTTAATCGGGTGTTCGGGACGTGAAAATATGCCAAAGAACCGGAAAGTTCAAGCAACAAGGAGCCAAGAGAGGGCATTCTGCCCATCAGCGTCGAGACGCCACTCTTGGAGGGTCTCGACGCTGGTTTTCCTTAATTAGAAGAGGCGGCAGCGTCACAGCGTCGAGACGCTGTGACAATAGCGTCTCGACGCTACCATTATTTTCATTCCAGATGCGCGTGTTTTAGAGGCAGCGTCGAGACGCTGTCTTGACAGCGTCTCGACGCTACGACGAAAAATCAGTATAAATCATTCTTTTCGGCTAGGTTTTTGGGGAAAGGAATTTTGGGACCTTTTGGAGCCGTAAAACAGAGGAGAAAACAGAGGATTAAGGCGGAACAAGAGGGAGAAAAGCGGAAATCAACCCATCGTTCGTGGGGATCGTGACGGGGACGTTCGGTCTCGGCCTACATTGAGTTTTCTTTTCCCTTTCCTTTTCTCTAGTTAGACTTATGCCTTTATTAAGTTTAGTTGAGCTTGTAACACAAATCATGAGTAGCTAAACTTGTAGCTTAGGGATTGATGTAGTTGATTGAGTTTATGGATTGATTTATGGTTTAAGTTGTGCAATGTTTATTATGTTTGTAATCTTGATTTAATGCTTTCAATTGATTGGCCATTAGTTGGATGATTTATGTTTTGAATCTAGCTCGGGAGAGGGGATTTGATATAGACATACTCAAGATTGCATGACTAAAGTTTATTTTCTAATTCGTGACGGTTTTAGATTAACTTTAGAATTGGTCAAAAGATCTCATTGCCTTGCATATTAATAAACTTAGATAGGGATATCAAGTTGGTTAATTTGCATGAGAATCAATTATACTCGGGAGAGGTAGTTGTGATTAAAGGGTCTTTGGCTCATAATTTCATTGTGCATAATAACTTACTCCTTAAAATCAATCCTAGACTAAATCGGCGAAATCAATTCCCTAAGTGTTTTCCCAATTGAATTTCCACACTTTTTTACTTGCTTCGATTTAGATTTCATACCATTCATTCATCACTTTTTGATCCCTAAATAAAATTGAGCGAGATAATTCACAATACTTGATTTGCTTAAAAATCCAATCCAGAGGACGACACTCGTTTTTACGAACACTTTATTATTACTTGACCCGTGCGCTTGCGGTAAGGAAAAGTCCACATCACCTTTACATTTGTCCCACATGGAAAGATTTGAAGTTGGGAAGAGTGTTTTTATACAATCACTCTTCCCTACTCTTGTAAAAGTGGTTAAGGGGGTACATAGACCTCTTCCCACACGCGCGCTGCCGCCGCCGATCGGTCGGGCGGGCCCATTTTGTGGTAAAACCGGTTGTAGTTTGGGCTATATAAACAGTGTTTCAGCAGTATGGAAAATCATTCGTTCTTCATCTGATTTTCTTACATTTCCTTGATTCCAATCCTTCTCTCTCTCGTGTGCACAAACGAGGAGGGTGTTGTGTTAACCTTGGGGAGGAAACAACGTAAACGATTTAGCACAGTGGTCGTGCCGAAATTGCTTTCAAGGCAGTGGTTATCTCCACGACACAACAATTGTTTTTCCCAACTTCTTTTACAAGTTGAAAGCAAATTAAAATGTCCATCAAATTCGGGAAGCACCTTCCAGATCTATCCAAGAGAGAACCTCTAGATGGTTTTAACTACCGTCGCTGGTCTCAGAAGCTGCTCATCTTCTTCGAACAACTGGAGGTCGACTACATTCTGACCACCGATTATGTGGAGAAATCAGTAGCACCCGTCGCTGATTTGGAAAAATCCAAGGAAGCCCAACCTGATCCACACAGTTCTAAGGAGGTTCAAACAGTTCCTCAAAAATCAAAGAGCGATCATAACATTGATCCAGAAAAATTTGAGAAAGACAACAAGGCGGTTTGGGGTCATCTTCTCAACCACTTGAATGACTCATTGTTCGACTTGTTCGTTGTTCACAAGTCAGCTAAGGTTATCTGGGACACTCTGGAATCCAGATATGGCGGCGATGATGCAGGAAGAAAGAAGTACGTGGTCGGTAAGTGGTTGCAGTTCCAAATAGCGGATGACAAACCAGTGATGGACCAGGTTCACGAGTACGAGAATCTGGTGGCAAACATTCTGACAGAGGGTATGAAGATGTGCGAGATTCTCCAGGCGAATGTCTTGCTTAAAAATTTTCCTTCTTCATGGAGTGACTACCGCAACCATTTAAAGCACAAGAAGAAGGACCTGACTTTACAAGAATTGATCAGCCACATGCGAACTGAAGAAGCAAATAGGCAAAATGATAAGTTGCAATCTAAGTCTTTGAATTCAGTTAATGCTAATTTAGTTGAATCTTCTGTTGCATCAAAAGACAGGTTTAAAAATAAAAATAAAGACAAATCCTCGCAGAAGAAGAACCATCCATTCAAGTCTCCTAGCGGGAAAATAGAGAAGGAAAAGTCCAAGCTCATATGTTATGTCTGCTGGAAACCAGGGCACAAATCCTATCAGTGCAACCAGAGAAAAGGGAAACTAGATCGGAAGCCTGATGGTGCACAAGCCAACGTTGTTGAAGCAGACGATATCATTGCTGCAGTGGTGGTGGAGGCTAACTTGGTGGAGAATAAATCAGACGGGATTCTTGACACTGGTGCCTCAAAACACTTCTGCTCAAATCGAAGCTTGTTCCACGAGTTCCAGGACACTGTTGACGGCGAATGCGTATACATGGGGAACTGATAGCGGACACAAATGTCACTATTTTAGTCCTAAATTATTAAGCTTTTGGGCGCTTTAATTGTGTTTTTATTGAAGAAATTTAAAATAATTTGTTATTTGGTCCTTAGGAGCATTTTATGGATTTTTGGTGGAAAAAGGCCCAAAAATTGAGCAATCCAACCCAAATATCCAAGCATGGGTCAAAGGGGGAGCCCAAGAAGTCAACCATGAGAAGAAAATCCAAAAAGAAGTTAGTTGGCCCAAGATTCAAGCCCAAAATCCGCGTGGACTGGTCTGAAATCCGCACAGTGTCGCGACGCTGTCCCGTTTCTTGGCGAACAAGTTAGGTGACATTACAGCGTCGCGACACTGTCCCCAAATCCGGGCCTATAAATAGCCTCCCTTGGTGCCCATTTTTATCATCAATAATTTCTCATTCCTTCCATTCCTTTCTTTCCTTGGCTCTTTTTGAGCATTCTCTCAAGGCTTTCTAGCCTTTTGAGAATTAGTAGTGGGAAAATTTTGGGGAGCTTTTGGGGAGCATTCTAGGAGGCTCAAGGCGTGCTCGGAGGGACTCCAAGCATTAGCAACGGGGTTTTCGACAATCATTTCCTTCCCTTTTATTTTGCTCATATTTATGCTTTCCATTGTATATCTTGTGGATATTTTAGCCATGTATAGCTAAATCCCAATTTGGGGTCTTGAAATGGAAATACATAGTTAAATGTTATTATAATTGCCTTTCTATTGCCCTCTTTTACTAATTATTTGTATGGATGCTTGTAATGCTGTATGCAATCTGGCCAATTGTTTACTGATCCGATTCTTAATGGAAACTCGACGGAGAGAAATTAGGATAGATCATAATCCATGCAACTGGTTTAATTGCCCGTCGTGACAACGGGATTAGTTGATTAAACTTAGATTCCTAAAATGAATCAGAGCGTAATAATTTACGATTTTTAATGGCGCTAAGGACACTTAGATTGTTAAAATGGATTAATTAGAATTAGGGGAAACCGACAGGAGATCCTATGTGATTAACGGAGATTCTAGGAGTATAATTAGTTGGGCAATGAGATAGGTTAATTGTAATAATTATTTAGCTATTAATTGATTTTCAAGACCCCTCTTCTCACTCAAAACTCTTTCTCCATATTTTTATTTCTTGATTGATCAATTTGATTTCCTTAATCGCTTTAATTTTTAATTCTTTTCATTTCATGGTTTGGTCCCTAAATATTATTTAGCCCAAGTATTTTTAGTGTCCAAGGAATTTTTGCTTTGCTTAAGTTTCGCTTCGCCTTCCTGTGGATTCGATACTCGGAATATTTCCGCTTTATATTACTTGTGGCCCGTGCACTTGCGGTATTTGAACTCGGTTGACAACAAGTTTTTGGCGCCGTTGCCGGGGAGGTTTGATTTTTAAGTAAATAATTTCTTCTTGACATTAAAAAGAACGGGATAAATAGTAATTTAGGGTGTAAATATTTTTCTTTTATTATTTTTGTAAATATTTTTTAATTTTTTGCTTTGCTCTTGATTTGTTTGGGAGTAGTGCATGCGAAGAGATACGGTGGTTAAATTGTTTCCTCTAGATCTTGAAATTGACAGGACGCTTAGAACTCTTCGTAGAGAGAAAAGATTAACGGAAGCAATGGCCCACCAACAAGACGACGCTCCCAAAGTAATCAGAGACTTTTTACAGCCAGTCCTCCCAACCGAAAATTCAGGCATTGTTTACGCCCTGATTTAAGCGAATAATTTCGAGTTAAAAACGGGATTGATTCAGATGGTGCGAGACAATTCTTTTAAAGGACATCCTTCGGAGGATCCACATTCGCATCTGCGATCATTCTTGGAGATATGTAGGACGGTAAAGATGAATGGAGTTCCGGCCGACGCGATAAGATTACGGTTATTCCCATTTTCTCTTCAAGATAAGGCGAAAGATTGGCTCGAATCAGTCGAGACTGGAAGCTTCAGCACATGGGACGAGCTTGCCCAGGCATTCCTGACAAAAAATTTTCCGCCTGCCAAGACTACGAAGCTCCGGACAGAGATCGAAACATTCAGGTAGTTGGACGAGGAGCAACTTTACGAGGCATGGGAGAGATATAAAGAGATGCTTAGGCGATGCCCACAACATAGCTATCCAGATTGGCTCCGGTGCAGTTATTTTACAATGGACTGAATCCTTCTATCAAGACGGTTCTAGATACATCAGCTGGTGGGAGTTTTCTATCCAAGACAGTGACGGAAGCCAATGATCTTTTAGAGGAAATGGCAGCGACCAGTTACCAGTGGTCGACAGAACGGGTGATAAGTGCAATGAAGGCTGGCATTTATGAAATTGATGAGTCAAGCTCTCTGAAGGCACAGATGGCATCATTGACAAATGCACTAAATAAGCTTACTTCATCTGAGGTGGTCAAGTCTATCTCCACCTTAGCTGAAGGATGCTCAAAGAAGGAAAATCAAGATGTCGAAGAAGTTCAGTATGTGGGAAACAGAGCATTCACTCAAGGAGTACCGAACTTCTACCATTCCAGTCTGCGCAATCATGAGAACTTTTCGTATTCAAACACCAAGAACGTATTGCAGCCACCGCCAGAATTTGCTTCAACCAGTGTTCTAGAAAAGAAAAGCAACCTGGAGGAGATGGTGGCCATGTTTATCAAGGAGCAGAAGGTTTTAAATGTGAATCTCCAGACAGCGGTAAATAACCACGACACAACTCTTAAGAATATGGAAGTGCAGATAGGACAGATCGCTTCAGCAGTGAATGCCCTTCAGAAAGGGAAGTTTCCTAGCGACACTGAACCCAATCCTAGAGAGCAGTGTAAGATGGTGACATTGAGAAGTGGTAGACAACTGGAGGTCAATTCAGAGAAGAAGTTGAAGAAAGAAGAAAAGAGCAAGGATGAAGATGGAAGGGCTGAGGCACAAAAAGCCTCCTCTAAAAGGTCCCAACATCCTCCTAACTCTATTGATTTTAATATTGAATGCACTAACTCTTTTGCAGGATCAAAGAAAGATGAAAAGCAGAAAGAAAAGCTGAACGAGGAAGTAGTCCCATGCAATCACTATGATAGAGGGTCGCACATCAGCCCGCCCAAGAGGAGGGGCGAATGTCCTACCTTTGATTACAGGGAGTTACCTTTTCCTCAGCGTTTTAAAAATGTTAAATTAGATGATCAGTTTCAGAAATTCCTAGAGATGTTTAGAAAGTTATCTGTGAACATTCCCTTAGTAGATGTTTTGTATAATATGCCTAATTATGGGAAGTTCATGAAAGAGATGTTATCTAGGAAGAAAAGTTAAAAAAAAGAGGGTTTTCGATTATCTGAAAACAGTAGCACCATAGTTTCAGGAAAGATGCCTTCTAAACAAAAGGACCCAGGGAGTTTTACTGTTCCCTATATTATAGGAGAAGTATCTTTCGATAGGGCTTTGTGTGACTTAGGAGCTAGTATAAATCTGATGTCCTATTCATTGTACAGGAAAGATTGGTTTGACAGGTTTGAAAGACACTAACATCACTCTATAGCTTGCTGATAGATCGATTACCCAACCTATGGGTATTGTGGAGGATGTGTTGGTAAGAGTCAACAAATTCATCTTCCCTGTAGATTTTGTGGTGCTCGACATGCAAGAAGACAAAGAGGTACCCATCATCTTAGGCAGACCTTTCTTAGCCACAAGTAAGGCCGAGATTAGCGTGCATACTGGTAAGTTAACCTTAAATGTGGATGATGAAAGAGTTGTTTTCAATATTTTTGGATAGGATGAGTCTGTATGTAGTTTGCATACTTGTTTTTCAATTGGTCCAGAATTATTGACTGATGATGAGGAAGAGGTAGAATATGATCTAGGCTTAGGATTAGGAGAGACACCTATGGATGAGGGGAATTTTAATCCTAATGCATTTTTTGATGATCCTCTGTTTGAAAATGAGCTGATAGATATAGAATTGCCTACTTTTGAGAATGAATTGGAGTTGCCTGCTTTTGAGACTGATATAGAAATGCCTGAAATAGATGATTTGCCTGATTTTGAGAATGAGCTAGAAATGCCTGTGTTAGATGATTTGCATGCTTTGAATGGAGAGGATTACTTGATAGATGAAAATTTTGAGTCTGATCATGATAATGCTGAATCTATCGAGTTTGATCCTGACAGTGTTGAAAGTATAGAGTCGGACCCAGAAATTGTTGATAGTTTTAATTCGGGTCCCGATAGTGTGGATAGTAGTATAGAATCTGACCCAGAGGAGCTTGAATTCTTTAATTCTTCTGATGATGAGTCATATGATAGCTTGGTTGAGTCATTTTTTAATACTGAGTTTGAGGAATCTTCTGAACATTTAGATATTGCATCTGATGAATGGATAGGCATAATTGATAGGCCATCCTTAGATCCTAGACCAGTAGACATCATGACGCTAGATGATTCTGTTAATAACTGTTTTGAAAATAGAGACTTAGAAAAGAGATTTGATGTTGTTACATATTTTTTGAAATGTTATTATAACAATCTCTTTAGTGATGACGGGCCAGGGGAAAGTTTTTTTTCTCCCCTGTTTGCTGTTTGTAATTCAGTGCGCGATTTTCTGCAAGGCCTGGAGGACGATGAAAATTTTTATTTCGAGCCTCCATGAGTGTCCCGAGCCTCGTCTGGCTAAAGACGTTAAAGAAAGCGCTGCTTGGGAGGCAACCCAAGGATTTAAAGTTTAGGTAATTATTTTTGCGGTAAATAATTTTCCTTGCTTCGTGATCCAATTTTGTTTTGCAGGATCACCTTAGCAAATCCCAAAGCTCCAAGAATCCCATTTTTCTGGATCCAAAAGAAGAGGATGAGTTGCTCCTAACTTAGGGAAGTCTCAGTATCCCTCTATATGCTTTATTATTTGAAAAACATTGGGGACAATGTTTAGTTTAAGTTTGGGGGGAGGCTTTCGCTGTGTTGAGCATATTTAAATTCTGTTGGATGCATGAATAGATAGCCATGATAGCCGAGGATGTGATTTTAGAAGTTTTGGGAAAAAGTGGTTTATATGTTGTGGAATTTGGGAGCATAGCAGAAAGTGTGAAATTTTAAAATTTTTTGATACTTAGTTTTAATGTCTAAAGCATGCAATAGACTTATCTTATGACATCTTTGAAAATCTAGATTTTTATTATGATTTTTAAAGTTTGTTGTCACCCCGATAGACTTAGTTTCTAACACTAGGAGTTCATGCTTGATTGTTTTGAGAACTAGGTAGAAAAAAAAATGTTATGCCTGCTGAGAGAAAAGCAACAAAAGAAAAGAGAGAAAAAGAAAAATATGTTGAAAAAGAAATTTTTGCTTGCACAAAAGAAAAAGACTAGGGGTAAAAAGAGCTACCTACGGTGTGATCAGTTAGGCCAACCAGAGAATAAAATTCGGGTTAAGGGTCCCTGCACCGTAGTGTGAAAGCTAGTACCATTAGATATAAAAATGCAAGTTTGGGGGAGTAGCAAAAGAAGAAGAAAATATTTGTGAGTTTAGCTCCCCCATGAAAAATGAAAAATATCAGGCGTCCTAGTTTCTTTTTTTGCATGATAGTAGAACTCCGACCTATTAGAGACTCTTAGCCAGTGTAGGGGGAAAACAAATGGAGAAAGCCATAAGACTAATCTAGGTTAGTAAAAGAATCATTAGAAAAGTCTTGAGCATGCTATTCATTAATCTTAAGTTCAAATTCTTTTAAGGTTTCTTCATGAGTATGCGGTGCTTGCTTATTCCACTTGCATGTTTTCCATTTTTGCTTAAAAGTTCCTAAATCATTGAGGCTTGAGTGATTCTATTTCATGCATCTTTCGAATTTATTTTGCTCGGGACTAGCAAAAGCTTAAGTTTGCGGGTGTGATACGGACAGAAATGTCGCTATTTTAGTCCTAAATTATTAAGCTTTTGGGCGCTTTAATTGTGTTTTTATTGAAGAGATTTAAAATAATTTGTTATTTGGTCCTTAGGAGCATTTTATGGATTTTTGGTGGAAAAAGGCCCAAAAATTGAGCAATCCAACCCAAATATCCAAGCATGGGTCAAAGGGGGAGCCCAAGAAGTCAACCATGAGAAGAAAATCCAAAAAGAAGTTAGTTGGCCCAAGATTCAAGCCCAAAATCCGCGTGGACTGGTCTGAAATCCGCACAGTGTCGCGACGCTGTCCCGTTTCTTGGCGAACAAGTTAGGTGACGTTACAGCGTCGCGACACTGTCCCAAATCCGGGCCTATAAATAGCCTCCCTTGGTGCCCATTTTTATCATCAATCATTTCTCATTCCTTCCATTCCATTCCTTCCTTGGCTCTTTTTGAGCATTCTCTCAAGGCTTTCTAGCCTTTTGAGAGTTAGTAGTGAGAAAATTTTGGGGAGCTTTTGGGGAGCATTCTAGGAGGCTCAAGGCGTGCTCGGAGGGACTCCAAGTGTTAGCAACGGGGTCTTCGACAGTCATTTCCTTCCCTTTTATTTTGCTCATATTTATTCTTTCCATTGTATATCTTGTGGATATTTTAGCCATGTATAGCTAAATCCCAATTTGGGGTCTTGAAATGAAAATACATAGTTAAATGTTATTATAATTGCCTTTCTCTTGCCCTCTTTTACTAATTATTTGTATGGATGCTCGTAATGCTGTATGCAATCTGGCCAATTGTTTACTGATCTGATTCTTAATGGAAACTCGACGGAGAGAAATTAGGATAGATCATAATCCATGCAACTGGTTTAATTGCCTGTCGTGACAACGAGATTAGTTGATTAAACTTAAATTCCTAAAATGAATCAGAGCGTAATAATTTACGATTTTTAATGGCGCTAAGGACACTTAGGTTGTTAAAATGGATTAATTAGAATTAGGGAAAACCGACAGGAGATCCTATGTGATTAATGGAGATTCTAGGAGTATAATTAGTTGGGCAATGAGATAGGTTAATTGTAATAATTATTTAGCTATTAATTGATTTTCAAGACCCCACTTCTCACTCAAAACTCTTTCTCCATATTTTTATTTTTTGATTGATCAATTTGATTTCCTTAATCGCTTTAATTTTTAATTCTTTTCATTTCATGGTTTGGTCCCTAAATATTATTTAGCCCAAGTATTTTTAGTGTTCAAGGAATTTTTGCTTTGCTTAAATTTCGCTTCGCGTCCCTGTGGATTCGATACTCGGAATATTTCCATTTTATATTACTTGTGGCCCGTGCACTTGCGGTATTTGCACTGGGTTGGCAACAGGAACTCGGCCAGTGTTGGAGTACTTGGGAAAGGGAAGGTTCTCTTGAAACTTACTTCTGGAAAAACTTTATCTTTGAATGATGTGTTGTATGTTCCTTCATTGCGTAGGAATTTGGTGTCTGGAAGTCTGTTGAACAGGGTAGGGCTTAAAATAGTGTTTGAAGCTGACAAGGTTGTCATCACTAAAAATGGTGACTTTGTTGGTAAGGGGTATTTAGCCGATGGTCTTTTTGTGTTAAACACTGTCTCTATTCCTGTTGAAACGAATGAAAGTACATCTCGTTCTGCTTATATTGTTGAATCTATTGATGTATGACATGGTAGACTAGGTCATGTGAATATTGCATCTATTAAAAGGCTTAAAAAACTACATCTTCTTAATGTATCTGAGTCACCTGATGATAGTAGATGCTCTGTATGTGTAGAGGCAAAATTTGCTAAAAAACCGTTTAAGCCTGTTACAACTAAATGTACTGAATTGCTTGAATTAATTCACTCTGATCTAACTGATTTCAAAAACACTATTAGCAGAGATGGCAAAAACTATTATATATCTTTTGTTGATGATTTCTTTAGATACACGAAAATATATCTTCTGAAATCAAAAGGTGAAGCTAGTAGCATGTTTAGGAAATACAAAGCAGAAGTAGAAAACCAACTAGATAAAAAGATTAAAAGGTTAAGATCCGATAGGGGAGGTGAATATAGTGACAAGTTGTTCGGACGTAAAGATGATTTTATATTGATAATGCCGCAAGCGCACGGGTCGTCACAAGTAATAGTAAAACGGAAGAATTCCGAGTATCGAATCCACAGGGAGGCAAAGCGAAATTTAAACAAGCAAAGATTCTTTTGAACACTAAAATACTTAGGCGAAATAATATTTAGGAACCAGATCATGCAATCAAAGAAAATTTAAAAATCAAAACAATTAAGGAGAAAATTTGATCAATCGAGGAAAATAAAATACGGAGAAAGAGTTTTCTAATGGGAAGAGGGGTCTTGAAAATCAATTATTCGCTAAACAATTGCTACAATTGTCCTATCTCATTGGCCAACTAATTATACTCCTAGAATCTCCGTTAATCACATAGGTTCTCCTGTCGGTCTCCCCTAATTGTAATTAATTCATTTTAACAACCTAAGTGTCCTTAGCGCCATTAAAAATCATTAATTATTACGCTCTGATTCATTTTAGAAATCCAAGTTTAATCAACTAATCCCGTTGTCACGACGGACAATTAAACTAGTTGCATGGATTATGATCTATCCTAACTTCTCTCCGTCGAGTCTCCATTAAGAATCAGATTAGTACACAATTGGCCAGATTGCATAAAGCATTAAGCACATCCATACAAATAATTAGGACAAAAGGGCAAGAGATAGGCAATTATAACAACATTTAGACTATAATTTCATTTCAATACCCCAAATTGGGGTTTAGCTTTACATAGCTAAAATATTCACAAAAATTACAATGGAAAGCATAATTAAGAGCACAATAAAAGGAAAGGAATTGACCGTCGAAGACCCCTTCGCTGACGCTTGGAGTCCCTCTGAGCTCTCCTTGAGCCTTCTAGAATGCTCCCAAAATTCCCCCCCAAAGTTTTCCCACTAAAGAAAGCTCTCAAAGAGGCTAGAAAGCCTTGAGAGAGGCTCCAAAGGAGCCAAGAAAGAAAGAAAGGAATGGAATGAATAGTGATTGATGGTAAAAAATGGATGCAAGGGGCGCCTTATATAGGCTCGGAAATGGGGTAGCGTCGCGACGCTGTGACGTCATCGACTTGCCGGCCAAGAAATGGACAGCGTCGCGACGCTGTCCTTGCATCGTCTCGACGCTAGGCGAATTCCAAAACTTTCAGCTGCGATTTTGGGCTTGATTTTGGGCCTCCACTTCATTTCCTTTGGGCCTTTTTCACATGATTGACCTTCATGGCTTCCCCTTTGACCCAAGTATGGAAATTGGGCTTAAATGTCTTCTTTTTGGGCACTTTTGCCACTAATTTCCATAGTTTGCTCCTAAAGACCAAATAACAAAATATATCAAATATTTTCAATAAAAACACAATTAAAGCACTAAAAAGCCTAATAAATTGGGACTAAAATAGCGACATTTCTGCTCGCTATCACAAGTCTCTCAAAGAGTTTTGTGAATTAAATGGTATGATCCATGAGAGTACTGCACCATATTCCCCTAAAAAAAATGGCATAGCTGAATGTAAGAATAGATCATTAAAGGAAATGATGAATGCTATGTTATTGAGTTCTGGATTGCCTAACAGTATGTGGGGGGAAGTTGTGTTGTCTGCTTGTTTCATTCTTAACAGGGTTCCTCACAAAAAACTGGATAAGACACCATACGAGCTTTGGAAAGGATACTCACCAAACCTGAGCTATCTGAAGGTATGGGGGTGCTTAGCTAAGGTTGCATATCCGGTGTTCAAGAAACCTACGGTAGGATCTAAAACCTTTGATTGTGTGTTTATTGGGTATGCTCATAATAGCGCTGCATATAGGTTTATGTGTTTAGATGATAATTCAATTTGTGAATATAGAGATGTTGAATTTTTCGAACACATTTTTCCTATGATTAAGCCTGTTAATGAGTCAGATACTATCTCACGTTCTAGTCAAGTGTTTGTTTGTCCTCCATCTATTGCTGATATTGTGCATGAATTTGAACCTAGGAGAAGTAAAAGAAAAAGAACTGAGAAAGATTTTGGATCGGATTTTTTAACTGTTTTTCTTGTTGAAAACTCAGATAAAATAGACGATCAATTTGCATGCATGTATCTAATAGATGAGGATCCTAAAACCTACCAAGAGGCCTTAAAATCTGTAGATTCCAATTTCTGGAAAGAGACTATTAAAATTGAATTGGATTCTTTAATTATGAATCAAACGTGGAACTTGGTAGATTTACCTAAAGGAAATAAACCTATTAGGTGTAAGTGGATTTTTAAAAAGAAAATTAGACCAGATGGCTCAATTGAAAAATTCAAGGCTAGATTAGTGGTTGTAGGATATTCGCAAAATCAAGGTATTGATTACTTTGATATATATTCTCCTTTAACTAAAATAGCTACTATTAGATGTCTGGTCGCTCTTTCAGCTATTCGTGGGCTGTTAATACATCAGATGGATGTGAAAACAACATTTCTCAATGGAGATTTAGAAGAAGAGATATATGACACAACCTGAAGGCTTTGTAATTTTTGGTCAAGAAAACAAGGTATGTCAGCTCAAAAAATCTCTTTATGGTCTTAAACAAGCTCCCAAACAATGGTATGAGAAGTTTAATAATACCTTAGTAAACAATGAGTTTAGGGTAAATTCTTCTGACACATGTGTTTACTCGAAATTGTTTGGTGTTGACTATGTGATTATTTGCTTGTATGTTGATGACATGCTTATTTTCGGTACAAATTTAGAAGTAATAAATGATACCAAGTTATTTTTATCCTCACACTTTAAGATGAAAGATTTAGGTGAGGCTGATGTGATACTTGGTGTTAAGTTGAGAAAAACCGAAAATGGGTATTCATTGAGTCAATCACACTATGTTGAAAAGATGCTAAAGAGATTTGATTGTTTTGATGATATACCTGTAAAAACACCCTATGATGCTAGTATGAATCTTAAGAAAAATAAAGGGGATAGTGTCTCTCAATCTGAATATGCAAAAATTATAGGTAGCGTAATGTACCTGATGAATTATACCAGACCTGATATTGCATATGTTGTGAGTAGATTGAGTAGGTATACACATAATCCTAATAAAGATCATTGGATTGCACTTCATCGTTTGTTGAGGTACCTCAAAGGTACAATAGATTACTGTTTGCAATTTAATAAATTTCTTGCAGTATTAGAAGGTTATTGTGATGCAAACTGGGTAACTGATAACGATGAAGTAAGTTCAACTAGCGGGTATGTGTTCGTTTATGGTGGAGGAGCTATTTCATGGAAATCCGCAAAGCAGACGTGCATTGCGCGATCCACCATGGAGTCAGAGTTTATAGCTCTTGAGCTTGCAGGGAAAGAGGCAAAGTGGTTGAGAAGTTTACTCCAAGACGTACCACTGTGGGGGGCGTCAGTGGTAGTCTCCTTGCACTGTGATTCACAAGCAGCCATAGGAATTGCCAAAAGCAGCGTATATAATGGCAAGAGAAGGCATATTCGCCTGAGACATGGAGTTGTGAAACAGTTGTTGAAAAGTGGAGTTATCTCCTTGGAGTATGTGAGGTCTGAGAGGAATTTGGCAGATCCTCTCACCAAAGGCCTAACAAGGAGAGTAATTCTAGAGTCCTTAGCATGCATGAGACTCAAACTGTTGATATTAGTCCATAGCCCTTTATTTGGGTGGTCCAAATACGGACTTGATGGACACATTTTGGAAAGTCTTCATAGCTCAAGATTTGAGTGGTTTACTGATGTAGACTTGATGAAGCATGACGTGATTGTGAAGGTGTGGCCGCCTTCTATGAAGGAGTGTAATGAATCTCTTTCTAGAGCTTTCACGATGACCCAAGGTATTTGTGTGCATGGCCTAAAATTGCACCTGTTCTACTATTGTATCGCGGAATCAAGGGAAACATGAGGATACAAACGTGTTGTGGGGGTCTAAACCGTGACTATAGAAAGTTCAAAAGGTAACTTACTTTCTCTATGCTGGTTATTGCCTTACTTCACTATGCATTAATTCAAATCGAAAGATATTAATGCTTAAGATTAATTTCCTCATTTGCTCAGAAAAATATCGCTTACCGTCATTCGTGGGGGATTGTTGGGAATGACTTGCATATACACTTGGGTATTTTTGGCCTTTACATTTGTCCCACATGGAAAGATTTGGAGTTGGGAAGAGTGTTTTTATACAATCACTCTTCCCTACTCTTGTAAAAGTAGTCAAGGGGGTACATAGACCACTTCCCACACGCGCGCGCCGCCAGTTGGTTGTTTGGGTTCGGGTAACGGCGCTCACGCGTAATAAAGAGATGGGTTTTATCTTTTTTGCCAAAATAATTTTATTTTATTTTCCCAATAGTCCCAATAGACCACGTGTCGGTTTGCTGTTTATTTAGTCCGGTCCGGTACTTAGTCGCCACGTGTCCAGTCCGTTCGTTGACCGCGCGTCCCAGCCCGTTCGTGTTTGACCATCGTTTTCGCGCCCCAGTTGTTCGTTGACCGCTCATCCCGCGCCCCAGTTCGTTCGATGACCGTCAAACTCGCGTGCGTGGATGGCTCCTGTGGCGACACGTGGAAAACGTTGCACATTTGTGGTAAAACCGGTTGTAGTTTGGGCTATATAAACAGTGTTTCAGAAGTATGGAAAATCATTCGTTCTTCATCTGATTTTCTTACATTTCCTTGATTCCAATCCTTCTCTCTCTCGAGTGCACGAACGAGGAGGGTGTTGTGTTAACCTTGGGGAGCAAACGGCGTAAACGATTTAGCATCGTGGTCGTGCCGAAATTGCTTTCAAGGTAGTGGTTATCTCCACGACACAACAATTGTTTTTCCCAACTTCCTTTACACCAGATTTGCAAAAAAAAAAAAAAAGAAACAAGAATGATGAAGAATTGGGGAACAGCGGTGAGGGTGCAGCGGGGATTTTCGGGAAAGAAAAAAATGAAAAAAAAGGTCGTCGGCGGTGGCCAGCCGCCAGCAGGTGTGAAGAAGAAGAGAACAAGAAGGAAGTGGAGAGAGAAAATAAATAAAATTAAAAAAAATTAATAAATTTTTATTTTACAAAATTAAAAAAATAAATTTTTAAAATAAAAAATATTGCCATGTTAGCCATCCGTTACTTTTTTTACGGAAAAATGGATGGAGGGACCAAAATGAAACTAAAACCAAACCTCGGGGCTAAATTGTTGAGTTTGAAAACTCAGGGACCAAAATGAAACCTAACCCAAACCTTAGGGACTAAAAGTGTATTTTTCCCAAAAACAAGAAAAAAACTTTACGGCGAACGGCGGCGGTCGCCGGCCACCGGAGTTTAAGAAGAAGTTGGAGAAGAAAGAGGAGAAGAAGGAGAAAAATAACAGAGAGGGGGAGAAAGAATTAAAAAAAAAGGGAAAAATACACTTTTAGTCCCTGAGGTTTGAGTTAGGTTTCATTTTTGGTCCCTGAGTTTTCAAACTCAACAATTTAGTCCTTGAGGTTTGAGATAAGGAGCAATTTGGTCCCTGCCATCTATTTTACCGTTAAATTTAACCGGCTGCTGACGTGGCACTATTATTTTAATTAAAAAAATTAATTTTTAATTTTTAAAAATAAAATAATATAAATTAAGTTAAAATATATTATTTTTTATTATTTTTTATTCTTTCTCTCTCCACCCCTTCTTCTTTCTCCTTCTTCACCGAATCACCACTACCATCACTTTCTTCTTCACTACAACCACCACCACCGGCGCCGGCGACGGTGACAGCGCCGGACCGCCGCCGCGGATTCCCCCATTCCTTCTCTCTTTTATCTCTTCTTTTCTTCTTCTTCTTCCCTCTCCTCCCCTTTTTTCTTCTTCTTTTCTTCTTCAACCGCCGTCTGTACAGCCGCCGTCGATCTCTGTATCTCATCTCCGTTTTTCTTCGTGGTTTGCACGTTCGCCGCCGCCTCCATACTCAGTTCGCCGAGATCCTTAAGTTAAAAAAAAAATCGAAGGGGGCTTCCCCCTTCGAATCGCGACTGAAACGAAGGGGGAAAGGGTTTCCAGATCTGGAACGAACCAGGGTTTGTTCCAGATCTGGAACGAAGGGGGTTTTCCCCCTTCGTTTCAGTCGCGATTCGAAGGGGGAAGCCCCTTCGATCTTTTGTTTTAAAAAAAACAGTGAGTTTGGGGGAGATTTCCGGCGAGGGGAGGCTGAAACGAGGTTGTCGGAAGATTTTCGCCCCTGTTTCGGGTGGGTCTTCTGCTGGCGTGGATATGTTAAATTTTTCAGAGGATGAGAAGAAAAGAAAATAAGGAGGAGGAAAAGAAGAAGAAAGGAAGAGAAAGAGAAGAAAAAAAAATGACGCCGGCGACCGGCGACGGTGGTGCTGATGGCGGCCGGCGGCCGGACTGGAAGAAGAAGAAGACTGGTAGAAGAAGAAAGTAAGTAAGATGAGGGGGAAAGGTGATGAAGGACAAATATAATAAAATAATTATTTTTTTATTAATTTAATATTGTTTTTATTTTAAAAATTCAAAAAAATATATTTTTTAAATAAAAAATAGGTGCCACCGTTAGTTTTTAACGGAAAAATGGATGGAGGGACTAAATTGAAACTAAAACCAAACCTCAGGGACTAAATTGTTGAGTTTGAAAACTCAGGGACCAAAATGAAACCTAACCCAAACCTCAGGGACCAAAAGTGTATTTTTCCCAAAAAAAAAGATAAAATAATAATTTATTATTTTAATATATTTTTATTTAGAAAAATTAAAAAATAATTTTTTTATTAAAATAATAGTGACACGTCAACAAACTGTTAGGGTTTAACAGAAAATTAGACAGAGGGACCAAAAGTGTAACGAAATCCAAATCTCAGGGGTAATTTTGTTGAGTTTTAAAACTCAGGGACCAAAGTGTAACTTAACCCAAATTAGGTCAAATTTTACACGTGGAGGGCTCTCCAAGCTTCCTAGATCCAAGATTAGTTCAGCTAACGCCACCTCATTTAATGAATCACGTGTGGCTCACGTGGCAGTTTTGCTCCCTACTTTACTGGATCACGAATTTTGCTCCTTCAAGTCGCTCAACATTATATTCTGCACAAAATAACTTCCGAAGCATCTATTCTTCCAAATGGGTTAAAACATATAGTATTCATCTAAAAGCAACCCTATTTAACACAAATGACACACAAAACACTATAGAAATAAGGCCTAAATAACTCCCTTTTGGAGAGTTATCAGATCCCAAAAACATATTGGGCCTCTCCTAAATCTTTCATTTGGAATTGGGCCGCTAGCCATTCTTTTACGTCAGACAGATATCCTACATCATTCCCAATGAGTAGGATGTCATCAACATAAAGTACCAGGAAAGCTACTTTATTCTTGTTGATTTTCTTGTAAACACAAGGCTCATCAACATTTTGGTCAAAGCCACAAGATTTGATCGCAGTATCAAATCTAATGTTCCAAGATCTGGAAGCCTGTTTCAACCCATAAATGGATCGATTCAGTTTACAAACTTTTTGCTCCTAACCTTGGGTTATGAACCCTTCGGGTTGAGACATAAAGATATTCTCTTCAAGATTACCATTCAGAAAGATAGTCTTGACATCCATTTGCCATATCTCATAGTCATAATATGTGGCTATGGATAAGAGAATTCTTATTGACTTTAACATAACAACAGGAGAAAATGTTTCCTCATAGTCCACCCCTTCTCTTTGGGTATAACCCTTTGCTACAAGTCTGCTAGCCTTGAAAGTCTGTACTTTCCCAGCTGCATCTCTTTTTCTCTTATAGATCCATTTAAACCCTATGGGTTTGACCCCTTCAGGTGGATCTACAAGTTCCCAAACTTGATTGAAGTACATAGACTCCATCTCAAGGTCCATTGCTTTGGCCCATTCGTCTTTGTCTACATCATTCATTGTCTGACGATAAGACAATGGATCCTATCAACACCGTCATCAGGTATGACTACTTGTGTTTCAGTTAAACCCAAGTAACGGTTAGGTTGTATCACAACCCTCCCACTGCGTCGAAGCTCTCCCACTATGGGAGGAGGATGAGATTGACGTGAAGAGCTAGCTCCTACATCAACTCTTGTTGAAGGACCAGCTTCATCAACAACTCTTGTTGACTCTTCTGTAGCTTCTCCTAATACTAGTTTACTACGTGGTTTGTGATCTCTAATGTGGTATTCCTCCAAGAAAGTAGCATTTGTCGATACGAACACTTTGTTTTCTTGAGGGTCGTAGAAAACACCACCTCTCGTTTCTTTAGGGTAACCAACAAATTGACATACTCTAGAACGAGGTTCCAATTTCTTAGGATTTGACACTAGCACGTGTGCAGGACAACCCCAAATATGGAAGTAACGCAAACTAGGTTTACGCCCCCTCCATAGCTCAAAAGGTGTTTCAGAAACACTTTTTGAGGGAACATTGTTCAGAATATGTACTGCAGTCTCTACTGCATACCCCCATAACGAGCTAGGCAATTGAGCATAGCTCATCATTGAACGAACCATGTCTAACAAGGTTCTATTTCTCCTTTCTGATACACCATTTTGTTGAGGTGTACCAGGTGCTGAGAGTTGGGATTGGATTCCATGTTCTATCATATAGTCCTGGAATCTTTGATCCATATACTCTCCACATCGATCTGATCGAAGTGTTTTAATTGTTTTACCTAACAGGTTTTCTACCTCAGTCTTAAACTCTTTAAACTTTTCAAGAGCTTCAGACTTATGGCCCATTAGGTACAAAGTAACCGTATCGTGAATAATCATCTATGAAAGAGATGAAATATTCATAACCACCTCGAGCCTTTACATTCATTGGACCACAAAGATCCGAATGTATCAACTCTAGAGGTTCTTTGGCACGATAACTTTTTCCAGTAAAAGGCCTCTTAGTCATTTTACCCTCGAGACACGATTCACATGGTGGTAAAGAATCATCTTCTAAATCGATTAGAAGTCCATTCTTTACCAAACGACCGATCCGGTCGATATTAATATGACCAAGGCGTAAGTGCCAAAGATATGTATTGTTACTTATTGGAGAAATCTTTTGCCTTTTATTTTGTGTTTCAACCGTTTTAAACCTCATGATTTAAAATAGTTTTGGTATTGGTAGGTCTTAACACATATAAGTTATTTTCTAATTTTGCAGAACAAATAAGAACACCATTTCTATAAATAAACGCTTCATTCATAAGAAAATTTAACAGTGTAAGATTGTTCTAGCAAACATGAAATAGATATCAAGTTCCTCTTTATCTTAGGAACTATATACAAATTGTCTAAAACAAGATATCTATTTGGAAAAAATAACTTAGCAACTCCCACTGCACTCGCTGAAATGACTTCTCTCGTTCCAACCTTGAGAGACATCTCACCATCTTCTAGCTGCTGGAAATCATTTCCTTGAAAAGAAGAACAAACATGATTAGTGGCTCCCGAATCTAATATCCAGGCAAACTCATAATGTTCAACAAGGCAAGTTTCTAAAACAAGTAAATCGTATTTACCTTCCTTTTCTCTCTTCTTCTCAGCAAGGTAACGAGGGCAGTTCCTCTTCCAGTGACCATCCACATTGCAGTGGAAGCACTTGCCCTTGTCAGCCACGACCTTGGCCTTTCCCTTGCCCTGTACAACCTGAGCAGGAGCCTTCCCCTTGTCACCCTTCCTCTTTCGAATCTGCTTCGATGAAGAAGCCTAAGGTACAAATTTGGTTCTTGAGGATGAACCCTTTCGGAACTTCTTTTTGGAATGGGCCACATTGGCCTCTCCTTTAACCACACTTTTGTCCTTGCTTTTCAGCATGGACTCATAAATCTGTAACTCATTGAGGAGGGTGGTCAGGTTGAACTGAATTTTGTTCATGCTTGCATTCGTCCTAAATTGCATAAAGCTTGGAGGAAGCGAATGCAATATGAACGCACCCTGACTCCGCGCACAAACGACCCCGCCATTAGCCTCTCCGCGATGTTAAATTGGTTCATCATGTCGATAACGTGTTCCCGAACAGGATGCTCCTCTTGCATGCGGGCGTTGAAGACATTCTTCAGAGCATCGTGGTGGAGTTGATAGGACGAAAGTCCAAACATCTCCTGCAGGGAATTCATAATTTTCCTTGCCGTCTCCACGGTCTCATACTTCTTGGCCAAAACTTCATTTAAGTTGGCCAAGATGTAGACCCAGGCCTTTTCATTGGCCTTAGTCCAGCGTTCGTGGGCGTCTTTTACTGCCTGAGCGGCAGTGCGAGGGGGATCTAGAGGACACTCCTCCGTCAAGACAAACAGGACATCCTCAACAACAAGAATCGTATTCAAGTTGGATTTCCACGTAGGAAAATTCTCGCCGATTAATTTTTCGTTTTTGAGTAAAGTGATTATAGAGGAAGACATTGCTGAAAAAATAAATAATTGACCGTATTAGTTATCTTTGTCTTAACCCATCACACAAGCAATACAAACAATTGCACAAATCCAATCAATTTTGCAAACAAACAATCAAAGAACCCTAATAAAACTATTGATTGTGTTTAGCAACGACGTTTTAGAGGTTTAGAGGAACAGTCACCGATGGGTGATCAGTTGCTCCTCTAAAATGAGACACTTCTCAGTTAACTCTAATTCCAGAATAACTCATATTCCTATAGACGTTAACCACCGTTGTTCGATCAAGGACTTGTTAACAAATTAACTTATCCTCGTAAGTGTAACCCTCCCACTTTCAGATCTCAAAGGCACGCACCAACAGGCTACCGCTAGGAAAGACAACTGTTGGTAATTAGCCTAAGTGATCCTATCCTTTTCAGGAGTTCACGGTGTTCTGAATCCTATGATCAGACCCTCCGAAGGGGTGGTTGCTCCAGGGCAACACGCAGGCGGATCATAAGAATCTCACGTTGTGACCTAGGGGTGGAGACCGAGGGATACGTTGACACGTGTCCCACTCCCACTAATTATGGTCACTTTTCCCATTCACCTTGTCAAACACTTTCCAAAGGGAGGCCGCGCTAAAACGACACGAAGCCGAGCATGGATCTCACGTTGTGAATATAGAGACGTGGGAGCAAAACTTGATTTAAATCAAGTCTTGTAATTTTCCTCCCACTAAAGTAACCTATCGTATATTTTAGGGTTTGATTAAACCTAGATAAATCTGGCTAAGTCATTTATCTAAGTCTAGTCCTATTATAACTATTATAATAAGATCTAATGTCTAGGTGAATTAAACAAAATTAATAAACCTAGTGACATTATTCTAACATTAAACTATGATTAATTCAACTCCGGTGATCCAGATTAGTTCCCAGATAGGAGGTGTTCCGTATACCGTCAACTTAAATACCCCCAACCTTAGACAGAACATCACTGGTAGAGTTCCCTTATAATCATAGTAATGTTGGTCCTACTTAGTTCATTAAAACTGTTTTAAACTAAGTAAGAATAATTCTAATCCTATTAAAATGTGACCTTAGGTCTAATTAATTTTAACTCATTAAAATTAATTAATTTTAACCTATGGTCCTATGTGAGCATGCATATCTTGATTATAGATTGACGGTTTCTAATCATTAATTTTAAACTATTCAAATTTTAATGATTAGCCCTGTAATCATGCATACTATAGTTTAAAAGCAATTAACAATCATATTCAAGTTAATTAAAATTAAACTATATAACTTTGCATTGCATGAATTTTACTATAATAATTATATTAAACTATGGATGTTTCATGCTCAATGCAACTTTGATTTTCATTATTAATAAAATAACATTTATAATATTGCCAATCATGGTAAATCAAAGTGGCATGCTGCAAACAATTTATTAAATATAACAATTTATTAAATATAACAATTTATATTTAACTAAGTAATTGCATGCATCATGCTTTTCCATTTTCATGATTTTAATATAACTCAACTATATATTAAAACACTATTGAAAATAAACCATGCATTTCAATCATATATTATAATCTAATTATAACATACATAAATGCATGAGCATGCTTTATAACCTAAGGTGGGATTTAAATCTAAATGACATCCATAAAGCATTTAAATAGCATATAAACCGATAAATTGGCCCCTAGGATAAATTAAAGCTAAATTACACTAATAAAGCATATAATCTATCCTATTACATTAATATGCAGCTCCAAAACCGGACCAGAATGCACGAACCGACCCGAACCGCTTCTAACCGGCCTTGAAAATCTCAAATCCAACCAAAACCAGGTTGAACCAGACCAAACCGGTCCCAGCTCAACCAAACTGCACGAATCGAACCGGAAATAGGGTTGCACCATCACGTCTCCACGAAACCCTAACCGCCGCACGAAATACCGACAGCGTCTAGACGTGCGATGAACAGCGTCCCGACGCTGTTGCGTCTGGAGCCGAATTCTGGGCAGAAACCAGCACTGTTCTTCACGAAATTTGGATGATTTCTCCCTCGATTTGCACCGATCTTCAAGCCTATTCTAGACCCGGACTTACAGACTCGATTTACACATTTAATGCCCAAAAACGCAGGGGCCTTACATGATCAAATCAGTAAAAAAAACATGTAAATCTAAGGCCAATCAATCGAAACCATTTATACGCAAACCATACATTCATAATGCAATTAATCCCACCTTAAAGCAATCCGCAAATTTCAATTAAAATTAAAAAAAAAAAAAACTTGGCTCTGATACCAATTGTAGGGATAAAAGCCCTACGCAGCGGAAGATTTACAGAAACCATACTGTATTTCTATTTTAATCGAAATACCAATACGGTTTGCAAAGAATTTACAGCAACATAAACCAACAAATAAAGCTGTAAAATTATTATAAAAGCATGCATTTTAAGGATTAAAGACCTAGATCTAATCTAGATGCCAACCTAAAAGACGAGGGATCAAGAATTAACTTACTACCGTAGAAGCCTTGATCGAGATTCGCCTTTTCCTCCAAGAGTTTGCAGAAAAATACAGCAAACTAGAAAGACCCCTTTGCTGGAAAATCTCCCAAAAACGTGAACAACACCAATAGAGTTGCACCGGTATCCTCACTGGAAATATGCTTGAGGTTGTTTGTGGGAGCAATCAATTACTAAGGGACTTTTGGAGAGTTTTTGGTCTCTGTGATTCTTGGGAAAAACGCAGAGAAAGGTTGAGAGAGAGAGAGTTGCGTGGGAGGCTTGAGAGATTATCGTCAAAACTGAAGGGGAGAAGTAACGGATGAAAACCAACTCCCTTAAAACCCTCTCAATTCACGCAAAAGGTCAGGATTAGTGGAAGACCACGTTTTCATCAGTTAACCTAACTGATAAAAAAAATTAAATTAATTAATAATTAATATTATTAATTAATCATTTAATTAAATTAACATTTAATTTAATTTCATATCATTTATATAAACACATTTATATAAATATTCCACATAACCTATAGTTTTAATGTAATTCAATTAAATCAAAATTTAATTAAATTAAATTAAAACAAATAATTAATTAATTCACCAATTAATTAATATTATAATTAAATATCATATGTTTAATTATATTTCTCTCATATAGACTATAGTATTAATGTACATCTAATACACATTAATATGAATCCAATTCATATTTTAAACTTAATATTCGAACCCTTTTGAATATTCAATTCTCCCTTACAAATTTACATCAACGCCCTAAATGAGCTACCAGTGGGACCTAATGGACCTACAGATCAGAAGCTCCAACGATATGAGATTAATTGGCTAAACTCATTAACCAAGTTAATTAATGTGTCGTTAACTATGGTTCACTCCACTAAAGAACCACAGCTGCACTCTTCTCACTGCAGATATATTTCTATGTCCATGGATATTGACCATCAACAGCAAGTCAGCCCTTCACGTGTGTTCGTACCCCAGCTAGGTCAAATTACCGTTTTACCCCTAGGCTACCTCTTTATCCTTAAGTTCCAGTGCTCCTCTAATGAACAACCTGTTTGAGGTCCAACCAACAAACAGAAGTCCCTCTCGTGCCATAGAGAGGGCAGGGCCAATTGTTCAAGACCTGGAGACACCACTTAAGGGAACACACTTCTACTTACCCTAGAGTTGGGAAGGAGTGAATTCCATCTTGTGTGATTATGGTTCCCAACTCCCCACTCGGTATTGTCCCCAAAATGGTAGGCTTATTGAGTCGGCATGCAGGCCACTCTCACCCATACAAATCAAAGGACAATCCCTCACGGACAGGAGTCCATAACCCACTCAAGATTGAGACCAAGTTGCCTAGGTCATCCTAGTGAAACAGAAACCAAACTAACTAATGGTGTTACAGCTAGTGGTTAACTATTTCACGATCCGATCTTATGCAAACTCATTGCACAGGATACCCCCACTCGCATGTCCACTACATGAACGCGTTGGGTCATTACGTTTGTATCATAATACAAAGCGGGTCGTATCCATAGTGTCACCAGGATAAGGTACCCAACCTTATCCCTATACTATAGACCCTTTAGGCTGTATCTTGAACATTGATGCTCGTATATCCCTACATACTTGTTCAAGCCTCATACTAACAGCCGAGGATGTTTAGTTTATTAGATTAGGGTTAATAAGACAAGATTACTCAATACAAACAATATAAATGAACAATGCATCATTTTATTAATGTTCAGTCAAATGTTACATTTACTATCTACGAGTTTTAGGGCATAGAACCCAACACCTTCTTCCTCCCACTAAGTATTTTAAACGTTTTGGGTATACTGTTACTCAGGCATATTCTGACTAATTGAATATTACCTAAGTCTAGGTTTTCTTTAACCTACGATGTCTAGGTGATAAACGTTTTTATAACCTCACATCTCACGCACACATACTCATAAAACCGGGTTAACCTAACTCAAGTACCGGCTTGATGCCTAGGTAGAAGGTATTCCGTAAACCGTCAACTTAAATACCTCTAGCCTTAGACAGCATCTAACCAGCTGAGTTCTCTTGTAACCTTAGCTTTACAAGTTATCGACCTATTTACTATTTGAAATTGATCGAGTTGGATTCTGTTAACCCCACGTTGAGCATGCTTTTATCTTTGTTATAGATTTTAAACGTCTATCTCGGTTTATAACGATTATAAAAGACGATAACCTATAACATGTTTCTACTCGATTATAAAAATTTTAATCGAGCTGAGGAAGTTTCATGTTGCATGCTTTGTTTATTTTCGATTATTTAATATAACATTTATACTAATCATTCAATACCGAAAATAAAACATACAACATATGCATCTATCATGAAACCCTAAACATGCATACTTATATTATAACTCTTATAACATACTGTTAATGCATGAAACATGTTTGTCCTATGGTGGGATTTTAAATTTATATGACATACTTTATGCATATACAATTCCTATTCAATTAAAACATACATTCATAATGCATAATTAATTAAACACACTAAAATGGACCGGTTTTGACAATTAAAGCAAGCAAAAACCTAAATTATTACATTAATAATTCAAAAATATGCTTGAAACGATCTCAAGCATCACGAACCAGCCCGAACCATCCACTTTGGGGCTGAACCGAACCTCCAATGGTGAATAAGGGCCAAATCGTGCTGAGACGACCA
Source organism: Luffa aegyptiaca (assembly GCA_017139565.1). Lineage (NCBI taxonomy): Eukaryota > Viridiplantae > Streptophyta > Magnoliopsida > Cucurbitales > Cucurbitaceae > Luffa > Luffa aegyptiaca. The sequence continues at coordinate 12,613,782 of CM029396.1, forward strand.
AACTGGACCGGCTAGAAGCTGAATTGGACCTCCTGTTGGAAAATGCGCGTTGGTTTGAAATTGCATCACTGTCGAGACGCTGACTTTCGACTGGACAACCCCCTGTTTTTCGGTCAGCTTGAGTTCTTCCTCTTCTTTTGATCAATTGAAGGCCTATATAAACTCTAATGACTCTATAAAAATTACAGACTCTTCTCAACACATTAATGCTCATATACATGTGAGCAATTACAATTTCATCAACAAATTGAATAGAAAAAAAAATTGCCAAAATCGTAATGTATCCATTTTAGCACCCAAAAAGATTCATCACATAAATGCTACCCACCATGCTAAGATTGATGCAAATTAGGTGTCCAAACCATGCTTTGATACCAATTGAAAGTGTTAATATGAATAATACGGAAGCAATTTTGGATCTTAGGCACATAATTCCATCAATTTTATCAATTAAAGCATGTTGTTCATAAGGACCAAAAACAGAGTTTCAAGGCCTACCTCTTGTAGTTCAAAACTGGAGCAATATGTTGGTTGTTTTCCTTCACCAAATGATCACGGACCACCATTAGGATCTTTCCCGCTATTCTCCGGCCTTAGAATGGATTGTGGGATCCTTTGTGATGGAAATTGGAAGGTAAAAGTTTGTGGGTTCAAGCTATTTGAAGAGTTTAAGCTTTATGGTTGAGACAAGAACTTGGCAGCATTTAAGGATGTAAATCACTGAAATTTTCCACCATCCAATCTTCTATTTATAGACGAAAACATGCATCAAAGATTAAGCATACTTTGACACTTAATCAAGGATCAAATAGGTGGATTAGGATGTGTCTTAACAAGGCTCGATGCATGGAGTTAGGTGTAAAACACCACCTCCTAAATTTGTAATTATTTTTTAATTTCTTAAATTCAAAATTACAATTTTAATTTTTATTTTATTTTAAAATAATTCATAATTATTTTTAAATAAAAAACAATAAATAATTAATTAAATAATTCAATTAATTATATTAATTTAATATCAAATATTAAATTGATATTTTGCACTCAATCCCGACTTCTCTCAAAATCGGTTTTCCGAACATGAATCCCTATTCACGTGTATAGTATTTAAATCATATTTAAATATTTCAAACTCTCAAAATATAGTTTGATTCCTAATTAAACTAATATGTCGTTAATATCGTATATAGTTGACATTAATTCCCTATTTCGAATTTGAACCATTCAAACTTTCCTATCACACTGTTCTAAGGTTTATTCCGATATGAGTTAGTGAGGGGATGATAACTCTCCAAAAGGGAGTTATTTAGGCCTTAGTTTTATAATGATTTGTGTGTCATTTGTGCTAAATAGGGTTGCTTTTAGATGAATATTGCATGTTCTAACCCATTTGAAAGAATGGATGCATTGGAAGTTATTTTGTGCAGAATATATTGCTGAGCGACTTGAGGGAGCAAAATTCGTGATCCAGCAAAGCAGGGAGCAAAACTGCCACCTCACACCTCGTTAGCCATTTTAATGAACTGAAGTTAGTTAAGCTATTTTCGGATTTAAGGAGCAAGGAGAGCCATCCACGTGTCTAGGTCAACCTACTTTAAGCTTGTCTTCATTCTATAAAAGGAAAAGCTGTTCAAGTCAAATACATTCCACTTTTGGGGAAGAGATCATTTCTCATTTCCATCATTGGGAGCTGAATAGAGGAGGAAAGATTGGGGACTTTAAGAAGACCATCTCTACGGATTTGACTAAGGGAATTAGTATTTTCTTGTAATTTCTTGTAGTTATGGATGCACATACTCAGATTGTAGCGTGTGACTTGAGAGTTCTCAGCGCATGCCTTTGCAATACAAAGATGAAGTCTTTTATAGACTCCGGACTTCAAATTAAAATTGAATGCGGAAAATTAAAAGATAAGATCGAATAATCAGGACAGGACCCCTGACAGATTCGTCTTTTTGAAAAGTAGTAACGACAAAATTGAAAAAGTAAATCTAAATTATTATTCCGACAGGACAGGACCCCTGACGGATAGACGTGACTTAAAGAAAAATAATTAAAGCAAATAATTACAAAAGACAAAATAGGAAAAGGTAAGAAGATAAGATATCATGTCTGCCACTTTACAACTGTTGAAGATGCTTCAGCTTTATCTCTTTTTAGTAGATAAGATTCTTTATCTTGTCGGCTGAATTATTAGCTCCAATCCTAACCCTCGATCACCCTAGGCGGATTATAGGCTAAACCCGGACTTACATCATCATCTGCCGGTAAACGCCAAACTAGGTCCTCAAGATTTAGGAAAGTTGCTAACAATCTTTGCCTTCAAAACATCGAATTCTTGTATCTTTATCGTACTGCTGCTTCATCTTCTAAGGCTGTGCTTTGGCAGAAATGTATTTACAGTGCAAACTGGAATAATTACAGAGTTTACACCTTTTATATCTAGAGAAGAGAATTTACAACACACACTTTTTTTTTTTTTTTTTTAAATTTGACGGAATTACTTCCTTTTGAAGTATTCCTGAAATACTAACTGCTTCTATTTGAAACAGGATTATTTGACTCGGAGCTCACATGGGTTGTGAGTCGAGGAACGGGTCGTCCAGATCGTAATCCGGATCTTCGTCTTCTCCTTGAGCAGAAGAAGCTGGGGACGCGCTTGAAGCCGCCATCTAGAGAATTCTTTGAAAATCTGCATCAGATGTGGTCTGTGCTAGAGCTGCTAGGAGCTTGGATTTGTCATTGAGAAATTCTGCATTCCTCTTGATGTCGATATCCTGAAGATATCCATTGGCTGCAAACCACTCTTTAACTTTGTTGAGGGTTGCGTTCTGGAAATTGAATTTATCCCACCACTTGATCTTTAGGATCTTGGTGACTGTTTTGTACTGAGGTTGATTGCTGGTCGAGAAGTTCCAGCAAAAAATCCATGGAATTTGAAAATATAGACAGAATCTCATTGAGTTATGAAACGCTGTCTTTTGAATGTTCCTTGCAAAGTGAAAATATGATTCTTGCAAGGGTGTTGGTAAAATATCATCCGAAAGACCGAATGTATTCCACCATTGAATAAACCACAGTGGGAATGTGATTTTGTAAGCATTTTGGCAGAAAGAAATGAACCAAGAATGCTTATAGTTTGAATACCACATAACATTATACCAGGCTCTTATGTAGTCCCGATATGAATATGTTTGTGGAACGAAAGGCTTTGAAAAGGATTTGTCCGTGTACAGTCCTTGATTCCAGTGGGTCGGATTCAAGGCTTTGAATATTTTTAATTTGGAATAAGCGATCGTTGATGGATCGTTTTTGTCTGGAATATGAGTAATCTCGGCTGACTTGGTGTCAACGAGAATGAACTCGTAGAAGGTACGAGTTTTGTTCAGATCCTCAGGCATGAAATTGAAGCCTGTAGGATACATGTTTGAAACGGTCTCTTCAAGATTGAGACCTTGAAATTTAGGTTCTATGATGGGTTCATAGATAACCTGGGATTTTTGAAAATAACCTTTGATCTCTGGACGAGGTACAAACCTCTTTTCCGGTGTTACCGCCGCAGAGTAGGTTGAAGAGGATGGGATTGATGATCCCATGACTGAAGAGGGAGAGACAGGAGGTCTCAGTTGAACAACTCCGCCTGAAGGACGGACGAGGTTGGCCGAAGGCCGTGGAGGTGGAGTAGAAGACTCCATTGGAGGCATAGGGCGTATACCGCCTTGCCTTGATCTGGAACGGGTTACCGGAGTAAACCCTAATTCCATTGCATATTGATCTGCACTCATGGGAGGAGGTGCAGAGGAGGAAGAAGATGGGCGACTGCCCCTTGAAGAGGAGGCTCTGCCTCTTGCTTCACTCATTCACTCTTTTTCTTTTCTTTGGCAGAAGGGAGAGAGAGAGGAGAGAGTTTTGGAGTTAGAAACTCCCTTGAGAGATAATCAGCAAGGGGGTTCTCAGTTCCTTTTATAGGCAAAATTTTGAAATCAAAGCATGAAAGAATTGCTTGCCATCTGGCAAAGATTTGTTTTGAAACAAGATTTTTAACATCTTTTTCCAAAACGAATTTTGATGCTTGAGAATCTGTTTTGATGGTAAAATTTTTGTTTATCAAATCTCCTTGAAATTTTTGAACACAGAGTACTATAGCTAGTAACTCTTTTTTGACTGTTGAGTAATTCTTTTGGGTGTCATTCCAAATTCCTAAATGGAATCGGATAATTGACTCGTTCTTATCAAGACACTGTTTTAGGATTCCTCCATATCCAATGTCTGATGCATCTGTCTCTACGATCAGATGTGCTTTTGGATTGATAAGACTTAAACAGGGAAGTGATTTGACTAAAGCTTTTATTTTTTGAACAGCTTTAGTATGTTCATTGGACCATGGCTTTGGATTTTTCCTAAGCCTTTGAAAAAGCGGTTTGCAAATGGGTCTGAGGTTTTGAATAAAATCAGACACATAATTGAGACAGCCCAAGAACCTTTGAAGTTGGGTTTTTTCTGTAATTTGGTCCGGAAAATTTGAAGCAAAGTTTATGGACCTTTGAATTGGTTTAATCAGGCCCATGTTGATATTGAAGCCCAAAAATTTAATCTGGGTTTGAAAAAGTTTTACTTTTGGTAGAGAGACTACCAAACCATTTTGTTTAACAACTTTGATAAATATATCCAAATGTTTGAAATGTTGATCGATGCTTGAGGAGAAAACCAAGACATCGTCAATGTAAACAATTGTAAAATCTTGGAAATCATTGAAAATATCATTCATGATTTTTTGAAATTCTGATGGGGCATTCTTTAGCCCAAATGGCATGACGTTCCATTCGTATTGCCCGAATGGTACATTGAAAGCGGTTTTATATTTATCTTTTTCGGAAATTTGAATTTGCCAGAAACCTGACTTCATGTCAAATTTCGAAAATACTTTTGCTTTTGAAATCCTTTTTAAAAGGTCTTGTTTATTTGGAATTGGATATCTAATCCATTCTAAAACTTTGTTTAAGGGCTTGTAATTGATAACTAACCTTGGCACACCACGCTCCTGTGCTGCGTTGTTGACATAGAATGCTGCACACGACCATGGGCTTTTGGATGGTCGAATCAGCTTCTTATTAAGCAAATCCTGTATTTCTTTTTTACAGAACGTTAGTAAATCCGAATTCATTTGAATTGGTCTTGCCTTTGTCTGTATTTTTTATTCATCAAAATCTTTTGAGTAAGGAAGCTGAACAATGTGTTTTTTCCTTGCCCAAAAAGCATTTGGAAGGTTTGAGCAAATCTCTTTTTCAATTTTGTTTTCCAACTCTTTTATTTTTACAATAACAGAGGGATTTTTGAGGTTTTCATCAATCTTTTTTTAACTGATGTCCTCTTTGAGAAAAGAAATTTGTTTTTGTTTTTGCCGAATTTCATTTAAACTCACTTCCATAAAATCAACTGGAAGGATTGGGCAAATAAATTCAAAAGTTATTTCTGAACCGGCAAAATTTGAAACCAAACCGTTTTCGGTTATTTTAATAGGATAGAGTTGTGTTAGGAATGGGGTTCCTAAGATCAACTCTTGTTTGAGGTCTTTTACTAAAAGAAATGAGCAAACAATACATATGTCATTGTTGCAAATATGGGCATTTGAAAGTTTGTACTGCACACAAAGACGCTGGCCATTGTCACTGTTAAGTCTTTGAGTGGTTTTTTCAAAATACTTAGTAGGGATGAGTCCCTGTTGAATACAATTTTGATCTGCCCCTGAATCAATTAGGGCTTTGACCGTGATTTGAAAATCCTCAATTTTTAGGGTAATCATTGAATACCATTTTTGAAATTGAGATTTTGTAATTTGATTAAGAAGAAAATCTTTTTCTTCATCATTGGAAATCAAGGGTTTTGATTTGAGATTGTTAATCTCTATTTTGATCAAATCGATTTCGATTTTGCTTTTTTCTATCTCCTTTTTGAGATTGTTGATTTCAAATTGAAGGTCTTGAATAGAAGAAGGTTGAGGATCAGATTTTGGTTTGAAGAAATCATCTCTTTGAAGAATCTGGGAAAGAGAGGGCTGCTCAACAACCTTTTCTCTTAACTCAGAAGTTCTTTGAGAAGACAAAGACTGCTTGAGGGTTTTCAGAATTGTCTTCTTCATTTCTTTATCCTCTATATGGTCTATAGAGTTAAAGAGAACTTCTTGTTCTAGTGTAAGGACATTTATGCATTGTCCTTCACAATCCTTTTTACAAGCTTTGATGCCTTCAGATTCTTTGCTCTGGCTATCGCTAGAGATTTCTGAATCTGTGTCGTTGAATTGAAATTCGTTCAATTCTTGATCAGAGCTATCATAGATAGAAGAATACTCTTCTTCTATATCCAGCTCATTGATTCTAAGGTTGGGACATCTATTTGCATAGTGTCCTTCCTTTCGACATTTAAAACAAAAGGTTTTTCCCTTTGTCTTAAAGGCAGCTTGCCTTTGTCTGGGTTGATCCCGAGATTGTCTTTTCTTGAATCGAGGATTTGGATTGTATTGCCTTTTAGGGAAATACTTCCTCGATTGCCTCTGGAAATTCTGAGGTCTTTCGTATTGATTTTTGTAGAACCTTCGGCTATTACGCCGTCGGATCATTTTGTTAGCAGAGCGGTTTGGTTCCTCCAAACGCTCGCAACCATATTGAGAGCAAAAGGCTTTCATATCTCTGAGCCTGCTCTTATCATCCCTTTGGACTTTGCGCTGAACCTTTATCTCATTGCAAATTTGAAGACCGCAGTTGATGACATATGATGTAAGATCACCATATGTTAGATTGTTCCATTCAATCTTTCCATTATAGCGTTCCTTCAGAGTTATGTAAACTCTTTCAGAAACGTAACTTGGAAGGCCATCCACAAATTTTTCTTTCCAGTGGCTTCAATCAGTATCTTTCATATAGAAGACCCTGGAAATGAACATATCCTTGTACCAATTGAAGTTGGCCAAGTTTTTGCATCTAAGATTTTTGAGAATTGTTCTTTGAGTGTCATCATGCTTCACATTATGGGCTGTTGTGAAGTTCCAAGAGATAGCATAGACTAGTGCCTCAACGGCATCTTCTTGATCTACCTCTTCTTCAATGATGATCTTTTTTGGAGAAGATTTGGATGATTCAGGTTTAATAGGTTCTCCGCCTATTCTAATTCCTGGATCGGCTTTGATATCTGGAACTTCTCTAGTTCTTTTGACTCTGGTGGTGTGGGTCTTGATCTCATTTCTAAGACCAGAACCAAGGCAATCCCACCATGCTTTGAGGACACCTGTGAATCCGTTAACAAGAGTAGCACAGGCGACATGATTTGTATTACCATTTTCTTGGTAAGAGGTTGCAGCAATGAGCATCTCAGATAGCATATCTTGTATTTGCCTATCTGATTTTCCATCTAGATTCCATATTACAATGGATTGCCCATCAAATTGTTTGACTTTTGCGAACTTATGATTTTGTTCGTAATTGAGGTCAGGCATGGAAGGCCTTTGGTACCAGTTTACTCTATCACCTGGATTATAACCTAGTTTGTTTAGAGATGGAGGGTCTTCTAAGTGAAGACCTTTAAGCTGGTCAATAATTGAATCAATATCTTCACTATCTGTATCATCAAGGGTGTTAAGCTGATTTGAGCTTTCACCTTTTGATATGGCAGATAGCTTTCTGTCGATTTCCTCCAAAAGTCTTGTCTTTGGAGTTCTTAGATTGACTGGCTCGAGAGGACTGAACATTGGTTTAACAGGCGCTGGAGGAGGATCAATTAATTCCTCTAGCCGATAAACTTGTTCAGCTATTGAGGTGAGCATCCGATTTGAGAAGTTGTTTTGACATTGGATGCTTTTGATTTCCTTGTTAGTTGGAGGTTGAGCTTCCTCGCTATCTCTAACAAGTTGGAAGGGTTTGGCGACAATCCTTTCATGGTAGAAACTGTTGAATTCGACATCTTCCATGGGAGGAAAGTTACCTTGAATTTCACCTCTCCTGGCGGTTTTCCACCGTTCCTTTTCTCGAATGGCACAAATATGGGAAAATTCATTCCTTTGATTGAACCATCTGAAAAAGGAAATATGCTCTTGAAGTTTTTCAAGGACTTTGAAATACTCTTCTTTGAATGCTTTCCTCTGCTCGGCAGAGTAAGTTGCAAAGAAGTGTTTTCTAGCTTCCTTGTTTTCATCCGCCATGAATTCTTTTTGGAGGGCTACTTTATCAACTTTGAATTCGTTATCAGTGATGATAACATTCAATTGACTTTTGAAAACAGATTCTGTTTCCATGTCGGTTTGAGAAGGAGAAGGAGGTTTTTCTTCTTCATATTGAAAATTTGGAATTCCTTCTTCCAGCCTTACAGATTTGACTCTAAGTGAGCCAGATCTTCCAATACTTTGAAGAGACTCTGGTCTGATACCAGAGGTGCTTGGTCTGGAACTCATGAACTCCTTTTTGTTCATGTTTTCCTTCAAGATTGGGAAACGAGGTTCTTCCTCATCGAATTTGATTTCTACTCTCCCATCTGGGTGCTCGATGATGTGAGAGAGTTCTTTTTCTTTCTTCTTGGGGACGAAGGCATTTTCAATTGTCCAAGAAGGGTTTTTGGTAAGGCTATCCCATGAAAGCATCTTTGGGACACTGACAGAGGATTTATTGATGTTGGTCTCGATAAGCATGGTTTTTCCTTTGGGGGATTGTACCAATGCTTTCGGTTCCATTGAGGAAGTAAGGGTTTTGTAGGTAATCTTGTATAGAAGTGTCATCTTCTTGACACCTTCTTCAAGATTTAAACCTTTTCCCATGACTTCCAAGGTTAAGGTTTTGAGAATATGGGGGTCATCTAATGCCACCATAAAGTTTGGAAAACAATTGAAATAAACTGGTCCATCGGCAAGATTGGATTCGATGATACCAAGGAGAGAGTTAGAGAAGTCTTTATGACGTCTATCTCTCAGAATCGCAAGAACAGGGGTATCGAGACCCGTTCTGAACATTGGACGAAGGGCGACTTGAAGAGCTCCGATATGAAGGAACTGAAAGTCTTTTCTGTGTTTGAGGATGTCGTCTTTTGGGAATAATTGAATTGAATCAATATTTCCATAGACTGGAATTTTGCGTTCAACAATCTTTATGCAATGTTGTTCTTTGAAATTGAACGTATTGTGCATATAGATTGTTTTATTGTCAAGCTTGGGCAAACCCCATGCTTGAAGATTGTTTTCGATCTTTGCTATATGCAAAGCTTCGTTTGAGATGTCAGAGCCGGATGAGGCCATATGCTGGTCCTCGATTTCATTTTGAGTTAGCTCCTTTGAGGGAGCAGGTTTTGAGGGAAGAGTTTTGAAAAGAATTTTCTTTAGAAGAGACATTGATTAATTCAAGAAAAACATTTTTCAAAACTTCAAACAATAAACTTTGAAAACGAAAACTATTTTCTTTGAGTTGATAATCAAAAGATATTTACCTTAACTTACTCTTCCGGCGAGAAGGCGAGGTAGGCTGACCAACGGATTCACCGCGCTTCTTTGCGTCTTACAACCGGGACCACCAACCGGCAACAGTCCTTCACAGCTGTCCTTCGGAGTAAATGAAAGTGAATAGCTTCTGACGATCTCTTCGTCGAAGACAGTTTTTTTAATTCAAAGGTTATAGAATGAATTTGTTTACTTTCGGTACTGTCATTTCTTTTGCTTCAGCATTATTTCAAAATCAATCATTTTAAACACTTTTGAAACCATTAAGAAGTTATACAAAATAGATAAAGTGAGAGCTATTCAGGCCCTGGATTCGATAAATACTTATTACTTGCTGCGGATTGTGTATGCTTGCACAGTGTTCTAGAGTCTATTTTTACCTTGTTTTTACTCACTCTGGAAGCCCAACAAGTTTTTGGCGTCGTTGCCGGGGACTTGAATAAGTTTTTATCTGATCTGTTTTGTGTATGTGTTTTAGTGGTTTGGTGCTAGAACTTTTTGATTGTTTCTTTTGTTTTTGCAGGTGTGAGTTTGGTGCATGAACGATCCGTCTGGGGTGAGGTTCGAGCTTGATCCAGAAATTGAAAGGACATTCAGGAGAAGAAGGAGAGAGCAGCGTAGACAGCAAAATCCAATGGCTGTTTCGTAGGGTCCAGAAGACCCAGTGAACACCCAACAGAATTGTGTGTTGCAGCAAAATCCACCGCTGGAGCAAAATGGACAGCAAAATAATCAGGCTGAGAATCCTATCTTGGTAGCAAACGATAGGGCCAGAGCCATTCGAGCGTATGCTTTTCCAATGTTTGATGAGTTAAATCCAGGAACTGCACGTCCTCAAATTGAGGCAGCAAATTTTGAAATGAAACCGGTAATGTTTCAGATGTTGCAAACCGTGGGTCAGTTCCATGGTTTGTCATCTAAAGACCCTCATTTACATCTTAAGTCTTTTCTAGGAATTAGTGATTCATTTGTAATTCAAGGAGTGTCTAGGGATGCCCTTAGATTAACTTTGTTCCCGTATTCCCTTAGAGATGGAGCAAAGACATGGTTAAACTCTTTTGCTCCAGGATCAATTAGGACATGGAAAATGAGTTAGCGGAAAAATTTCTTAGTAAGTATTTTCCACCAACTAGGAATGTTAAATTGAGGAGTGAAATAGTAGGGTTTAGGCAAGTCGAGGATGAAACTTTTAGTGAGTCTTGGGAGAGGTTTAAGGAGCTTTTGCAAAAGTGTCCCCACCATGGTTTACCTCATTGTATCCAAATGGAAACATTTTACAACGGGTTAAATGGAGCAACCCAAGGGATGGTTGATGTTTCGGCTGGAGGGGCCCTTTTGGCAAAAACTTTTAATGAAGCCCATGAAATTTTAGAAAGAATATCAACCAATAGTTGTCAATGGTCAGATGTTAGAGGCTCAAATAAGAAAGTTAAAAGTGTGTTAAAGGTTGATGGTGTGTCCACCATTAGGGCTGATATTGCAATGTTAGCTAACTCTCTTAAAAATGTGACAGTGGTTAGTCATCAGCAGCCGCCAGCTGTGGAGCCTGCTGCAGTGGTGAGCCAAGTTGCAGAGGAAGCTTGTGTCTATTGTGGTGAAGAGCACAACTACGAGTTTTGCCCCAACAATCCAGCTTCTGTGTTTTTTGTAGGTAATCAGAGGAATAACCCTTATTCTAACTTTTATAATCCAGGTTGGCGCAACCACCCCAACTTCGCATGGGGAGGACAAGGAAGTAATGTGCAAGCACAACAAAAGGTGAACCAGCTAGGATTTGCTAAATCGCAGGTATTGCCCCAGCAAAATAAGCAGGTTTTGCCCCAACAAAATTCGGAGAGTACTCTTGAGGCAATGATGAAAGAATATATGGCTCGTACAGACGCCGCAATTCAAAGTAATCAAGCTTCAATGAGAGCCCTAGAATTGCAAAAGCTAATGAGCTGAAGGCAAGGCCTTAGGTGAAACTTCCTTCAGATACTGAACACCCTAGAAGGGAAGGTAAGGAGCAGGTACAGGCAGTGACTCTAAGGAGTGGTAAGCCACTAGAAGAGAGAAAAGAGCCTAGTAAACCCCAGGATGTAGAGAAAAATTGTGATAAAAATGTTGTTGAAAAAGAGTTGGAGTCTGGTTAATGTGCTGGAGGAAGCAATAATAATGCTGGAGCATCTGGTTCTGTTCCAGATGTGGAACCGCCTTATGTGTTGCCCCCACCTTATGTACCACCTCTACCTTTTCCACAAAGGCAAAGGTCTAAGAATCAGGATGGTCAATTTAAGAAGTTTTTAGAAATTCTTAAGCAATTGCATATAAATATCCCTTTAGTAAAAGCTATAGAGCAAATGCCTAATTATGCTAAATTTCTTAAGGATATTTTAACTAAAAAGAAGAGGTTAGGCGAGTTTGAAACTGTATCTCTTACTGAGGAATGTAGTGCTATTCTTAAGAATGGGCTACCAACCAAAGCTAAGGATCCAGGATCATTTACTATTCCTGTGTCAATAGGTGGAAAATAGTTAGGTAGAGCACTTTGTTATTTAGGTGCAAGCATTAACCTTATGCCTCTTTCGGTCTATCGAAAGTTAGGTATTGGTGAAGCTAGGCCTACCACAGTCACACTCCAATTAGCTGATAGATCTATCACATATCCAGAGGGTAAAATTGAGGATGTCTTAGTGAAGGTAGATAAATTCATATTTCCTGTTGATTTTATTATCTTAGATTATGAGGCAGATAAAGATGTCCTAATTATTCTTGGTCGTCCATTTTTGGCTACTGGTAGGGCATTGATAGATCTTCAAAAAGGGGAATTAACAATGAGGGTTTACAATGAGGAAGTGAAGTTTAATGTTCTTAAGGCCATTAAGTATATTCAAATACATTCCACTTTTGGGGAAGAGATCATTTCTCATTTCCATCATTGGGAGCCGAATAGAGGAGGAAAGATTTGGGACTTTAAGAAGACCATCTCTACGGATTTGACTAAGAGAATTAGTATTTTCTTGTAATTTCTTGTAGTTATGGATGCACATACTCAGATTGTAGCGTGTGTTGCCATGAGCTTTATGAACTAAATTCACTTAGGTGTTGGTTAGGAAGTATGTAATTGTCGTGCTTTATTCTTTATGCAATATATGTTGATTTGAGCATCTTGATTATTTGTTGTGCTTATTTATATTTTGTGCCCGCTTGGCCAGCCGGTATGAATACCATTTCCTAGTTTCATGGATGATTTGGTAAGTGAGTGGCTTTTAATCACACTAGATCATTATGTATTGGTGAACGCCAGTGACTGAGCTAGGGATAGCCAGTTGCCTAGTGCTTGATCGGTAGTGCGTCATTGGAGTTGAAACACATTCTAAAGAATCCAGAGTTTCGGGAGGATCCTGCTAATAAGACTGCAAGAGTTTTGCCTAATCAATAGTATTGCTAGAGCATTCTTTAAAACAATTATTAAATCCTGACCAACGCCTGTTTCTAACCTGTCTGCTTTATTTGTTTACTTTCTGTTCTGTCATTTCTGTCATTTCTTTTGCTTCAACATTATTTCAAAATCAATCATTTTAAACACTTTTGAAACCATTAAGAAGTTATACAAAATAGATAAAGTAAAAGCTATTCAGGCCCTGGATTCGATAAATACTTATTACTTGATGCGGATTGTGTATGTTTGCACAGTGTTCTAGAGTCTATTTTTACCTTGTTTTTACTCACTCTGGAAGCCCAACAGGGGACCTAATGGACCTATAGATCATGGGCTCCAATGATCCGAGGTTAACCGGCTAAACTCATTAACCTAGTTAACCAACACTCGTGACCTATAGGAACACTCCATTATAGCCCAGTAGCTACACTCCCCTCATTGTAGATATATTTTTGTCCACTCGATTTAAACATGATTAGTTAGTTGACCCTTCACAGGTTGTTCGTAACTATAACTAGGTCAAATGTTCGTTTTACCCCTATAGTACTTCTTGCTCCTTAAGTCCCATTGGTCCTCTAATGAACAACTGGTTTGTGATCCAACCATCAAACCGAGTCCCTCTCGAGCCAATGAGAGGGTGGGGCCCCTTGTTCAAGTCTCAAAGTCAGTACTTAAGGGGACAACATCTCTATTATCCCTAAAACGGGTAGTAGGAAATTCCGTCTTACAAGACCATGTCCCCAACTATCTACTCGGTCTTATCCCCAAAATGGTAGACTTATTGAGTCGGTGAAGTCGTGCCACTCTCACCCATGCAGATGAAAGGATAATCCCGAATAAACAGGAGTTCATAGTTATCCAGGATTAAGATCGAGTTACCTAGGTCATCATATGAAATAGTCAGTCTCAACAGTAAACGACATTATAAAGTAAGAGTGACTTATTTCTCAATTTGGTCTTATGCAAACTCATTGCATATGGTGCCCCCACTCGCTTGTCTCCACATGAACGATTCAGGATCACATCGTTTGTACTAAATACAAAGTGGGTCGCATCCCTAGTGTCCCCATGATAAAGTGTCCAACCCTATCCATATACTATAGACCGTTTTGGCTATATACTTGAACTTGATCCTATCTTATGTCTCTACATAAAGTTCGAGTATTCATACTATAGCCAGAGAGCTTAGTTTATTGGATTTAGGTTAAATAACACGTTATTCACTAAATAACCTCAATAACAACTTTATTGCATATAGGAATATGTTAAATGTTTACAAACTACGAGTTTTAGGACATAAAACCCAACAACTTGAACAAGTATGTGGGGACATACGGGGATCAATGTTCAAGTAACAATCTAAAAGGTCTATAGTATAGGGATAAGACTGGGTACCTTATCCTGGTGACACTATGTGATACAACCCACTTTGTATTCAATACAAACGCATAGATCTAACACATTCATGTAGTGGACATGCGAATGGGGGTGTCCTATGCAGTGAGTCTGCATTGTTGGGTTTTATGCCCTAAAACTCATAGATAGTAAATGAAACAAATTAATCGATCTCAATAAAGCGTTATTTGAGTGATTCAATAATTTGGTATTGAATAATCAAGTTTGCATTAATTAACCCTAAATCCAATAAACTAAGATCCAAGGTTGTTTATGTGAAACTTGGACTAGTATGTGGTGACATACGGGGATCAGTGTTCAAGTAACAACCTAAATGGTCTATAGTATAGGGATAAGGCTAGGTACCTTATCCTGGTGACACTATGTGATACGACTGATAGCGAGCATAGCTAGCTACTTTTACTTATTTAATTTAGCTAGTCTTTTATGATGTTTGGGCCATTTTATTGTGTTTTATTGTTTATTTTGTAGGAAATGGTTGATTGGAGCTATAGCGCAATATTAGAGTTAATCGGGTGCTCGGGACGTGAAAAGAGGCAAAGGAATGAAAAGATTTGAAGAGGAAAAAAGTCAAATTTCGGTCAACAGCAGGCTAGCGTCGAGACGCTAGCTCTTGAGCGTCTCGACACTCACATTCCATATCTGATTAGGCGCGTAAAGGTCATAGCGTCTCGACGCTGCGACCTTAGCGTCTCGACGCTACCGTTATTTCCATTCCAGATGCGCTTGTTTTAGAGGCAGCGTCGAGACGCTGTCTGGATAGCATCTCGACGCTACGACGAAAAATCAGTATAAATCATTCTTTTCGGCTAGGTTTTTGGGGGATTGAATTTTGGGACCTTTTGGAGCCGTAAAACAGAGGAGAAAACAGAGGATGGAGGCTGAACAAGAGGGAGAAAAGTGGAAATCAACCCATCGTTCGTGGGGATCGTGACGGGGACGTTCGGTCTCGGCCTACATTGAGTTTTCTTTTCCCTTTCCTTTTCTTTAGCTAGACCTTATGGCTTTATTATGTTTAGTTGAGCTTGTAATACAAATCATGAGTAGCTAAACTTGTAGCTTAGGGATTGATGTAGTTGATTGAGTTTATGGATTGATTTATAGTTTAAGTTATGCAATGTTTATTATGTTTGTAATCTTGATTTAATGCTTTCAATTAATTGGCCATTAGTTGGATGATTTATGTTTTGAATCTAGCTCGGGAGAGGGGATTTGATATAGACATACTCAAGATTGCATGACTAAAGTTTATTTTCTAATTCGTGACGGTTTTAGATTAACTTTAGAATTGGTCAAAAGATCTCATTGCCTTGCATATTAATAAACTTAGATAGGGATATCAAGTTGGTTAATTTGCATGAGAATCAATTATACTCGGGAGAGGTAGTTGTGATTAAAGGGTCTTTGGCTCATAATTTCATTGTGCATAATAACTTACTCTAATAAATCAATCCTAGACTAAATCGGCGAAATCAATTCCCTAAGTGTTTTTCCCAATTGAATTTCCACACCTTTTTACTTGCTTTGATTTAGATTTCATACCATTCATTCATCACTTTTTGATCCATAAATAAAATTGAGCGAGATAATTCACAATACTTGATTTGCTTAAAAATCCAATCCAGAGGACGACACTCGTTTTTACGAACACTTTATTATTACTTGACCCGTGCGCTTGCGGTAAGGAAAATTCCACATCAACGACCCACTTTGTATTCGATATAGATGCATTGATCCAAAGCATCCATGTAGGAGACTTGCGAGTGGGGGTATCCTATGCAATGAGTTTGCATAAGACCGGACCGTGAAATAGTAACCACTAGATGTAACACCGTTGACTAGTTTAGGTTTCTATTTCAATAGGATGACCTAGGTAACTCAATCTGAATCCTGAGTCTGTTATGAACCCCTTTTCAGGAGGGATTGTCCTTAGATTTGTATGGGTGAGAGTGACCAGTTCGCCGACTCAATAATCCTACCATTTCAGGGGCAAAATCGAGTGAGGGCTGGAAACATAACAGTACAAGATGAAATTCACTCCTTCCCCTATGGGGTAAGTAGATGTGTGTTCCCTTAAAAGTTGATTCCGGTGCTTGAACAAAAGCGCGATGTCCTCTCCTGGCTCGAGAGGAATTTCTGTTTAGTGGTTGCTGTTGGGTTTTATGCCCTAAAACTCGTAGATAGTAAATAAAACAAATTAATCGATCTCAATAAAGCGTTATTAGAGTGATTCAGTAATTTGTTATTGAATAATCGAGTTTGCATTAATAAACCCTAAATCCAATAAACTAAGATCCAAGGTTGTTTAAATGAAACTTGGACTAGTATGTGGGGACATACGAGGATCGGTGTTCAAGTAACAACCTAAATGGTCTATAGTATAGGGATAAGGCTGGATACCTTATTCTGGTGACACTATGTGATACGACCCACTGTGTATTCGATACAGATGCAATGATCCAAAGCATCCATGTAGGAGACATGTAAGTGGGGGTATCCTATGCAATGAGTTTGCATAAGACCAGATCGCGAAATAGTAACCACTAGATGTAACGCCTTTGACTAGTTTAGGTTTCTATTTCAATAGGATGATCTATACAACTTAGTCTCAATCCTTAATGGATATGGACTCTTGTTCACGGTAACTCAATCTCAATCCTGAGTCTGTTATGAACCCCTTTCAGGAGGGATTGTCCTTAGATTTGTATGGGTGAGACTGGCCAGTTCGCCGATTCAATAATCCTACCATTTCAGAGGCAAGACTGAGTGGGGGCTGGGAACATAACAGTACAAGATGGAATTCACTCCTTCCCTTATTGGGGTAAGTAGATGTGTGTTTCCTTAAGGGCTGATTCTGAGGCTTGAACAAAGGCGCGTCGTCCTCTCCTGGCCCGAGAGGAACTCCTGTTTAGTTGTTGGACCCTAAACAACTTGTTCATTAGAGGGATCAGTGGTACTTAAGGATCTAGAGGTAACCCAGGGGTAAAAAGGTAATTTGACCCAACTGGCGTTACGAACACTCGTGAAGGATTGACTTACCGTTATGGTCGATTTCCATGGACACAGAAATATTCTATAGTGAGAAGAGTACAGCTGTGGGTTTTTAGTGGAGTGCCCCACAGTTAACGAATATTGATTAACTTGGTTAATGAGTTTAGTCAAATTAATCTCATATTGTTGGAGCTTCTAATCTGTAGGTCCATTAGGTCCCACTGGTAGCTCGTAAAGGGTATTGAGGTAAATAAAGTAATTTGAAATGTTCAAATTTACTAAGCAAAACAATATAATGTATGGTGATACATTATAATATAAAGTTTATATTTTAATTAAACTTTATAATATAAATTTATTTTGAATATAGA
The DNA here is from genome assembly GCA_017139565.1 of Luffa aegyptiaca. Classification (NCBI taxonomy): domain Eukaryota; kingdom Viridiplantae; phylum Streptophyta; class Magnoliopsida; order Cucurbitales; family Cucurbitaceae; genus Luffa; species Luffa aegyptiaca. Next base: position 12,631,453 of record CM029396.1, read on the forward strand.
TTCAAAATTAATTTATGAGAGAATTAAATATTTGAAGAAGTTCAAATATTAAATTTAAGGAAAAAATACACTTTTAGTCCCTGAGGTTTGGGTAAGGTTTCATTTTGGTCCCTAAGTTTTCAAACTCAACAATTTAGTCTCTAAGGTTTGGTTTTAGTTTCATTTTAGTCCCTCCATCCATTTTTTCGTTAAAAACTAACGGTGAGCTAACGTGGCACTGTTTTTTTATTAAAAAAATATTTTTGAATTTTTAAAATATAAATATATTAAAATAATAAAAATATTATTTTTTTAAAAAATCTTTATTTCTTCTCTCTCCCCCTTATACTTCTTCCTCTCCTTCTTCCACTTCTTCTTCAGCAAGTCGGAGCCGGCTGCCGGGCACTTTTTTTTTCCGTTTTCTTCTTCTTGTTTCTCCTTCTTCTCCAAATTTTCTTATTAAAAAAAACGAACGAAGAAGACGTCGAGCTGCCCAGATCTGGTTTAAAAAAAAAAGGAAGAAGACGTCGAGCTGCCATGGACGTCATCGAGCTGCTCTCAAATCGCCGTTGTTGCCTTGCCGTTGCCGAAGAAGACGATCGGAGACAGGGGGTTTCCCCTTCGAATCGCCTTCGCTGCCTCGTCTTGTCGTTTCATTGGTTCTGTAAAAAAAAAAAAAAGCGAAAAGGGGGTTTCCCCCATTCACCTTTTTTTTAAATACCAGTGAGCACGAGTCTTCTTCCCCAGAACAACGGGGCGAGGTTGAAACGGCTTGTTTGTTCCTACTGCCTGCAAGTCGACGATGAAGGAGAAAGAGAGGGCGGGGGGGACAGCTTGTAAGTTCCTCCTCCTCCCCAAATCCCCCCTGTTTAAAAAAAAATAGAAGAAAAAAAAAGAAAGGAGAAGAAGGGAAGATGCAGAAAAGAAGGAAAAAAAAATTCTAGCGGCAGCCGCCACTGTTCGCCGGCAGCCGACGGCGGTCGGCCACTAGAGTTAAGGAAGAAGAAGATGGGGAAGAGAAAGAAGAAGGAGTAGAGAGAGGGAGAGAGAATTAAAAATAATAATATTTTTATTATTTTAATATATTTTTATTTTAAAAAATAAAAAATTAATTTTTTTAATTAAAATAATAGTGCCACGTTAGCAACCCATTAGATTTAACGGCAAAATGGATGGTAGGGACCAAATTGGTCCTTATCTCAAACCTCAGGGACTAAATTTTTTAGTTTGAAAACCCAGGGACCAAAATGAAACCTAACTCAAACCTTAGGGACTAAAAGTGTATTTTTCCCTAATTTAATATGAATTAGATTCATATTAAAACTATAGGTTAAAATTAATGCGCATGGGATGCACATTAAAACTATAAGTTATATGACAGAAAGATAATTGAATGGGATTCAATTATAGGTTAAATTAAATATGTGATATTTAATTCAATGATTAATTAATTGGAGAATTAATTAATTAGTTAATTTAATTTAATTTAATTTGATTAGATTTAATTAAATTAATTGAATTAAAACTATAGGTTATGTGAGGGATGTTTATTTAAATATGATTTAAATGAAATTGTTAATCAAATATTGATTTAATCAATTAATTAATTAATTAATTAAAAATAGATTAAATTAAATTTATGATCAGTTAAAGTAACTGATCAGATATGTGGTATGGGGACCACGTGTCTCTCTCACTCCCCTAACCGTATGGTAGCACGATAGGGAAAGGGGTTACGACTTCTTCTCCATGGAATCGTGTGTAAACACCCTGGAGAGTGATGGGTACTCTCCTGCAATTTTTCTCTCCCTAGTAGAATTCTAAAAAATTCTTCCCTTTGCTAGAGAGAATCCCACCATTCTCACCTCCTCCAATCCCTTAGAGAATACCAGTGAAGGCTTGTGGTAGTGTTCGCTGTGATCGTTGTCTTCACCAATGGAGCATAGTGCAGTGTTATCGGCCACCACAAGTAAGTCTTCTCAAATCTCTGAATAATTTAGAGATTAGTATGCATGCTTAATCTAAGATTTTATTTTAGAACTGTTTTAGAATTTTTTTCCCAATGTATCGATATTCTAATTGATTACAATTAATTCGCAAACGATTAACTTCGCTTCCGCTTGGGATTCAATCCCTTCATGCATAAGACCGGACCGCGAAATAGTAACCTCTAGATGTAACACCGTTGACTAGTTAGGTTTCTATTTCAATAGGATGATCTAGGTAACTCACTCTTAATCCTGAGTGTGTTATGAACTCTTTTTCATGAGAAATTATCCTTAGATTTGTATGGGTGAGAGTGACTAGTTACGCCGAGTCAATAAGCCTACCATTTCAGGGGCAAGACCGAGTGGGGATTGGGAACATAACACAAGATGAAATTCACTTATTCCTGCCTTTAGGGCAAGTAGATAAGTGTTCCCTTAAGGGCTGATTCCGGGTCTTGAACATAGGCGCGTTGTCATCTCCTAGCTCGATAGGAACTTTCGTTTATTGGTTGGACCATAAACGGATTGTTCATTAGAGGAATTAGTGGTACTTAAGGAGATATCCGTGGACATAGAAATATTCTACAGTGAGAAGAGTGCAATAATTGTAGGTATTTAGTGGAGTGACCCACAGTTAATGAATGTTGATTAACTTGGTTAATGAGTTTAGCCAATTAATCTCGTATCGTTGGAGCTTCTAATATGTAGGTTCATTAGGTCCCCCTACTAGCTCGTAAAGGGTTCTGAAATTAAGTAGTCTTGAATAGAATTTGAAGCGTTCAAATTCATTAAGGAAATTTTAGTTAATTGTATATGATGCAATTAATATAATGTATAGAGATACATTATAATATAAGTTTAATTAATGAATTAAACTTTATAATATCAAATTAATTTTGGATGTGATTCAAAATTAATTAATGAGAGAATTAAATATTTGAAGGAGTTGTTTATTTGAATATGTTAAAAAAGAGAGAGGTGTTTATTTGAATATGATTCAAATGTGAACTTAATGAAATATGAGATATTTAATTTAGAAGTTAATTAATTGTGAATTAATTGATTAATTAATTTCATTTAGTTTAGTTAAGGTTATGTGAGAGATATTCATTTAAATATGATTTAAATGATATAGATAATTAAATAAGATTGAATTCTTTATTTAATTAATTTAATGTAATTAATTAAATTATTTTTATTTTTAATTTAATTTTGAATTGAATTAAAATTAAACAAATAAATTAAATTGGTTTTTAAACTCCTAGCAGTTGCGGGGAGTTGATACGTGTGGAGGAGTTATCCCCACCATATCATCTCTCACCTCTAACCATACGTTTGATAGATTATAGAAGCTCTGGGATGCTTCACGCTCTCTGATCTCTTCACTCTCCCTATCTCTCAAGAATCTCTTCCCAAGATAATTACAGTAATGTTCTACTATTAATTTGTCTCTCTCTTTTCAAGAGTTGGTGATCCCACAATCATAAGACCTCAAGAAATCAGAGGATAACGACAGTTCTTAGTGTTGGTGTCAGTGGATTCTCTGTACGTGACTTGATCGAGGGGAATCACCAGTTGCATATCAATCTTCAACAAGTTGGTCTCCTAAATTCTAAATCGTTTAGAGTTAGAAAGCATGCTTAACGTAGATTAATTTTAGAATTGTTCTTCAATTTAATCTTGCCAATGTATTGGTATTTCGTGGAAACCCAATTAAGAACGAAAAGGTTTGATACACGCTTCCGCTGCCAAGATTTTCATTCATTCACCAATGAAATAACAAAGGATCATTGGAATTGGCTGGTTGAAAAGTTATCAGAAGAAGAATTAGCTAAAGTTATTCTAATCATGTGGAACATATGGAGTTATAGGAATAAAATTTCAGCAAGCAACACAAGAGCATCAACAGACGTTTTCCAAAAGTAGACAGATCAAAGCATCAAGAATTTGGAGGAATCTTACCTTAGATCTCTCTCCTCGAAGAGATTGAGGAATCGTTCGAGTCATGTAGAATGGAAGAAGCCGCAACCAAACTGTTGGAAGATGAACATGGATGCCTTGTGGAGCGACCTTGCCGGAAGAGGAGGGATCAACTGGGTCGTACGTGACTCAGAGGGATCCTTAATTTTCTTTGGAATGAAGGAAATTAGCCAAAAATGGCTGATTAAATTGCTGGAAGCTCTTGCGATTCTAGAAGGAATGAAATGCATGAAAGATACCTATAAAGGATCGCAAATTCCTCGAAGTGGAGTCAGTTTTGCTTGAAATCGTTCAAGTCCTCAACGAAATTTCAAAAGATCTGTCGGAGATGAAGAATGTGATTGACAAAATCCGAAAGCTAGCGACAAAGCTGGGAGCGATCGATTTCCTCCATTGTCAAAGGGAAGAGAACGCAATAGCCCACTGTGTCTCTTGCAAGGTAGTTGAATTTTCTTCTCATTCTCGTTTTGTTTTGGTTTAGGGAGAATCTTCCTTGTGGGAAGAAGGGCAATTTTTTTGAATCCTGATGTACCTAGTTGGTTGTTCCCTCTCTTAGACAAGGGTAGTTGTAACTAGGGATGTTCACGGGGTGGGGTGGGCACGGAAAAGTCTTCACCGTCCCCATCCCCGCCCCCTAAATCATTCACTGTCCCTGCAAATTTCTCCATTTAATTTTGCGGGGATTGGGGTGGATTCCTCGTAGGGAATTTGCGGGGATCAGGTTCCTCATGGGGAATTATTTCCTTTTTTTTTAATTAAATGTCAATCAATTGCAATTCTTTTTTAAAGATTTATGAAATAACCTAATGAAAAGAACAATAATATTTTCATGATAGAGTTTAAAATCTTCAAATATCATTTCTAAAAGTTTAAGTTTCAATATTACAATATGGTTTTCAACTTAAATATTACACAATATGGATATATATATATATATATATATATATATATATATATATATATATATATATATATATTATAAAAAGAGTGGGGGCGGGACCGGGATCAGAGATGAGGACGAGGTCGTCCTCGCTCCCGTTTAGAGAATGAGAAAAAATTTCTCCCCACTCCCTTCCCATTCCTTGTGCAAATGGAGTTTCTTCGCTCGTTCGGGGTGGGTCCCCTCTGGGCCGACACCCCTAGTTGTAATCCCTTTTTGTGATTAATGATATTTTTATTTAATTTTCAAAAAAAAAATCCTATTGAATTAGTTTTTTTTTTTTTTGGATAAATCCTATTGAATTAATTACTGAAGAAAAAAGAAAATCTAAATTGCACAACCGAAGCGATTGCTGCAAGCAAATTCGCTCAAGCAGAAGCTCGCGTGCAGTGCAGTGTAGTTGATTTCGCAGCTTTATTTGCTGTTACTGCCCGAGAGGGAGAGAGAGAGAGATGAGCTCATTGGCGCATCAACTTTGTTGGTTGAGTAGTTCCCCTCTTTCTTCTACGCGGCTTTCGGTTTCGAGTTGGAAGCGCTTTTCTGCGAAGGAAAGCCGCACGTCTAAAGCGCTTCCGGTAGTTTCAGCTACAGCTTCCCCTACTCCCATTTCCAATGCGCAGACCAAAGAGCGCCTTCGACTCAAGCAACTCTTCAAGGAAGCTTATGAACGCTGCTGTTCTACTCCCATGGATGGCGTCTCCTTCACCCTTGAGGACTTCCATGCCGCTCTTGCAAACTATGACTTCGTTTCTCAACTCGGAACCAAGGTCTATCTACCGTTCCAGTTTCGTTCTTCTCTCTGTTTTGGTGTTTTCTTGTTTCAGTCGTAACTTGTGTTCACGGATTTTGGGCACTTTTTCTTTTTGGTTGGTCATGGTAGTTTACTGATGGATTTCCAGAACTGCGCGTTGTCAATACTCATGAATTATTGTCTAAACCGTCAAAACTTACACAAATAGAAATCATCGCTTTACAAAATCACTTGATCCTTGTTTAATTTCAGGCGAGAACGAGAAACTAATGGAATTGCATGTTTTATTTGTTCGTTTGAGGGTACTGCTTTCCATGTAGGAGGTTATCATTATTGAGCACACTCCTTTATTGAATTTAGGACATCGAAAGAAAAAAGTATCCTTATGTAAGTGGATTTTCGAAGAATTTTATGTTGGAAGGAACCAGAGTGAAATTTCTGAAAGCTTTTCTTTCGTTCGGTGGTTGAAAGCCTTCCTCATCAGTCATTCTCAATTTCAAGAAATGTTTGGTCTTGCGCGTACAAAGTTTGAGAGTTTTCAATAGTTCCACCGAACACAGGTTGATTGCAGAAAGAATCGAGCTAAACGTTCCTGAGAATTTGTGACTTGCAGCTGCAACTATACTATATAACTACCCATCAGTTTATAGCCAACACAAAACACCAACTTAGTTAGTTAAACATTAACTGACTTTTTGGCTCCAATATCAGACAACTAACAGAAATCTGTGTCATTACTTTCCTGGATGTGTGCCCATGCATCTTATGAACTACGGATAATGGTTATATTTCTCAGTAAGTTCAAATTAATGACCTTTACCAGTGTCTTATCAGGTTAAAGGTACTGTATACCGTTCAGATGCTAATGGGGCATTAGTTGACACTACTGCAAAGGGAACTGCATTCTTGCCCACCCAAGAGGCATGCATTCTTCAAATAAGCCATGTAGAAGAAGCAGGCATATATCCTGGTTTAGAAGAGGAGTTTGTAATTATTGCTGAACAGGAAGATGATGATACCTTAATTCTGAGCTTGAGAAGTGTCCAGTATAGCCTTGCTTGGGAGCGATGCAGACAACTCCAAGCTGAGGATGTTGTTATCAAGGGTAAGGTGGGTTTTGCAAGTCAAGTATCTTGCTTGTGTAATTTCAATTTTTCTTTATAATGTTGGACAAGATCCTTCAATCTTGTTATGTTAGTAGTATTCATGTGACCATTGCCTTTCATCTCTTTGATACCTTCTTTGCCTCTTAACCTGGTTGCAGTACAGAGGCGTTCCCACACTATTGCTATCATCATTGTCACTCACTACAGACGTTTTTTGATATTAGTCATCTTTGTCATTCACTGAATAATTTAAGATTTCGCACTTGTTTTCCCCATTTGCTGCTTTTAGTATCTCATTGTTTTTAAGAAAAAGAACTTGAAATGCAGGTTGTTGGTGCAAACAAAGGGGGAGTAATTGTTCTTGTGGAAGGCCTTAGAGGCTTTGTTCCTTTCTCTCAGATATCAGCAGTATGTTCACTAAACTGACATTCTTTCTGCTGGCTTGATTTTACAAACTTTTTTATTATTTTACCTTGTGGTCATACTGAAAGCCCCTTCATTTTCACGTTTTTTGTCATTATACAATTAGGTGTTCAAATTTCTGACTCTAGACCACTACTTGACTTTTCCCACGTACAGTTCATGAGTGATCTTGTATTACTATTATTATTTCTGTTTTTTTTTTTTTTTCATTCAGAGCTCGCTACTTTTGCTCATTATATTCTTTATCAGTTTGATCTCATCATATCTTCGTTCTTCTCAATATGTATACTATCCCGTGCATCTCTTTTTCTTGTCAATTTATCAGAAATCAACTGCAGAGGAGCTGCTTAATAAAGAGCTTCGTCTGAAGTTTGTGGAGGTCGATGAGAAACTATCTCGGCTAATTCTAAGTAACTGCAAGGCAATTGCCAATAGCAAGGTAGAGCAAAGAATTGGATCAGTAGTTACTGGAACTGTGCAGATTCTGAAACCATATGGAGCCTTTATTGACATTGGTGGAATTAATGGCCTTCTTCATGTTAGTCAAATCAGTCAAAATCACATATCAGATATTGGAACTGTTCTTCAACCAGGAGATATACTAAAGGTATTTCATTGTCAATTGAGAGCTTGATGGAGGTCTTGATCAGTGTACGACCTTGAACATGTTGAAATTATTTTTTGTGGTTGTAGGTCATGATTTTGAGCTATGACCACGAGAGAGGCCGTGTTAGTCTTTCTACCAAGAAATTGGAACCTAATCCTGGAGACATGATTCACAATCCAAAGCTTGTTTTTGAGAAGGTATTTCTTTTTCACTTTACACTTCTTACTATTATGATGTGCAATGCTTGTTTTTTCAGAAGGTACTCCTTTTGCACTTCTCACTTCTTGTTGTTATAGCATGGTTTTCTAGTTGTCTTCTTTTTTCCTTAAGGGGCCGTTTGGTGCGCCGGAATTTGATTGGAATGGACTGGATTGGAATGGAATGTGATTCCCATGGGAATATTTTGCTGGAATCATGATTCCCATGCCTGTGTTTGGTGCATTGGATTTGGGTTGGAATTAATGGAGAGAGAAATAGTGGGACCCACCAAAATTATAAGGAAAATAGAAAAAGAAATGGTGGGTCCCATCAAAATTATGAAGAAAAATGGAGAGAGAAATAGTGGGACCCACCAAAATGTGGTTAAAATAGAAAAAGAAATGGTGGGTCCCATCAAAATTATGAAGAAAAATGGAGAGAGAAATAGTGGGACCCACCAAAATGTGGGAATGGATTGGAATCCACATGCCCACCATTTCATTCCAAACCCACATCATTCCAGGCCAACCAAACATGGGCATCCTTTCCAATCCATTCCAACCCATTCCAAACCCGGGCCAAACGGCCCCTAAAAGTAACCCCTAGCATGCATGACTACACCCTTTATGTGATATTGTGTAGGGGAGCTCCAAATTTTGTGGTTTTTCTTCCTCCCGTTCATATTCACCTCATAGATATTGCATTTTCTTGAATCCTTTTTTCCCAAACATATTGAACCAGAGTAGAAGTTTCTTATGTTTTGTGTACTATTCTAGGCAGATGAAATGGCTCAGATATTCAGGCAAAGAATAGCTCAAGCAGAAGAAATGGCTCGTGTAGACCTTCTCAGATTTCAGCCTGAGGTACTTATGCATTTGCCTTAGAATTTTTAACTCAATTCAAGAATGGGATTTGAAAATTTTGGAGCGTGATTAACGCTATCATCTCAATGCCAGAGTGGATAATGGACTGACTCAGCTTTGATGGGGTATTGATTGGGCTTACACCTGAATTGCCTGACGAGGTTGTAGATCTCACTGATGTTCCCCCGCAGAACCATAACAAAGAGTTATTATACCTTGCTTCTCTCAGGTTAATAATTACACGTTTAATTTCAAAATTTTGGACTTAATTTGATAAAATATGCTGTCCTTCCTAAGGTGTAGGGTATATAGGTCGACAGTTGCTGGGCTCTTGTCTTGCCTGAATCACAATATTGTTCTAACGGCTAAATAACGTGAAGAAAACTAACAAGCTAAATAACATGGTTCAGATGGTCAATGTTATCATCAAGTATCATTTGCTTGATTCACAATTCAGTTCAATTCTTCATTGCTTGCTATTTGGTGCTAGAAGTTATTTTGCAAAATGAGACTACCAGATTAATGTAAAATCTGTCTTTTCCCATCTCTGATATGCTAGTTCAGCTGCCTGAGTTCTATTGTAGGATAAATTTCTGAGTACTCCTTTAGTACCCATATTGCCAATGCCATTTATCTTTTGCTACATCGTTATTTGATATGTTATATTATTTCATAGGTCCATGTTATTTTTACATGCTGGTGATGTGATTAAGTAGGATAATATGGAAAAAATTTACACTCGTAGTTTTAGGAAAGTTTCCTCTTTTAACAGTGAAACAATGTTTAAGCTGAACATTTCATTTAGATTCTAATTAATCCTCCTTTATTTGCATGTCCCTTTCAACTATTTTTTTAATACACCTTTCAACTAGTTAATGCATAGAAAGCTCAATTTATGGATGTATGTTTCGTGCAACTAGGAAGCTTCATTGAGCATTTCTTTTAACTACAGCTACGGCCTACGGGTCAGAATTATAAGGCAAAAACAGATAACCTTTCTTTCCCCTCTAATAAGAACCTGTTATTTGATTTCCTTATACATTTATGATCAACATTTTACTCGTCATAAGAGTGTATGTAGTGAAGTAATCAATCAGGTCTTGTCCATTACTCTTGTTATATATTGTTCGAAACTGGATCATCTTCTATTGTTTTTAGTCTATCCATAATTTCTGGTTTCTTTGTACTTACAAAATATTTATTAAATATGGTTTTATTCTTGCTGGCTATGCTTTTTCATCTTCAATCAGTAATTGCTATTCACTTGATAAGTTTTGCTTGTAACTTTGGTTGGCAGAATTTATAGATGAAGATTGATTATACCGATTTATGATGGTCATCCTTCACGATACATCCAATTCCTTGGTTTTGGCACTTAGCCTGGAATAGTTGTTTGTATTTATTCTCTCTCATAAATTTGTAGTTTTTTTTTTTTTTTTTTTTTTTTTGAGTACATCAACATTTGGGAGTAGGGAGATTCGAACCTCTGACCTCATGGTCGAGGATACATGCCAATTACCGCTGAGCTAAGTTCGCTTTGGCATAAATTTGTACTTGTATATTTCAAGCAAGTAATCATGTAGCTGATTTTTAGAATGTTGAAAGTTTTAACATTGTATTCTTCTAATTTGGTGATTGTCTCCTCTTTTGTTTTAAATGATATCTGTTGGAAACTTCATCTTAGGTTTGTCGATTTGTTTTGTACTTTATTTGTATTTTTCTTCTAATTTTGATAACATTTAACAATGAATTAGATAGTGATGGTGCTAACATTGTGTCAACCCATTTGGGATAATTAGGTGTACTTATGGATTCATATTATGATTCGTTAGTTTTTTTTTTTTTTTTTTTTTTTTTTTTTTTTTTTTTTTTTTTTTTTTTTTTTTTTTTTCTTCTCGTTATAAGTTCTTTTTTTTTTTATTATTTAAAATGGTTACTTTAGACTAGTTTGGTATTCTGTCTAGATTTTGTTTTATATTTTCAAATTCATTTAGTTCAACAAATGTGCTTTAGAAAGCTTCGAAGGTGAATTACTTTAGTGCGAAGAACTTCGGCAATTTGGATTCATTTGAGTTAGAAAATGTTAAAAGAAATGTTATTTGGATAGGTCTTCTTTCTATCAAGAGTTGGGCCATCTCTCTCTCTCCCCCTTTGTTAGAAACAAAATTCTCACTTTATAAAAGTGCCACCCAATGTAAAGGCCTAAGACTGCCAGATTCTAAACTGACTTTTATACACTTGTTTGCCCCATGAGATTGCCTTTCCTATCCCTCTTTTTTTTTTTTTTTTTTTCACAAGATTGCCTTTCCTATCTTGATCTTAAATACCCAGTTGCTCTAATGAAGAATAATCTGAAAATGATATCAACCAACTTTTGCTTTTCCAACTTTTTTGCTCTGATCACCTCTCCCCGGAACGTGTTTATATTGAAAGAATGACCCTTTTGGAATACCTTTTAGTTTAAGTGTTTTTCAAGAATGCATTTTTTTATAAGCATTTTATATAAAAATTGTTTAGAATTTAAACATTCATATGTTTGGTTACATTTTCTTATAAGTGTTTTTATACACAAGTTATTATATATTTAAAAACTTTTTTTAAAAATAATTGCTTTCAAGTGTTTCTGTCCAAATGATTCATTTCTCAATCTTATTTTTTTAAAAGTCGTTTTTAGTGGTTGTCAAACACTAGACTTTTTTTAAAAAATTAAACACACTTGAAAAGTTAAACCAAACAAACATACTCAGAAATCAAGTTTCTCTTGAAATTGTTTACCAAATCCTTGTGTTTGTGCACCAAGGAAACTAGTTTTACTGGTATTTGATGTTGATTAGTGCCAAAATAACAACCTTCACAGAATGGAATACTGTGCTGCAGTAGAAGACAAGGTATTTTATACGTCGTATTCTGCAAATAAAACACAAATTTGGATGCCATTATTCTTAGAGTTAACAAAACAAAGCTCTGGAGAATTTGAACCGTGTGGGACATGACATCTCATTCCTTGAAATGATTTTCATTTTCATTTTGCATTGAATTTGCATATACAGGAATCGAATCATCTCGACAAAAGTAGCTTTCCTTTTTTTTTTTTTACTTTGTGTAGCGGCTAAGTCTCTCAAATATTGGTCTCCACTTTGTAATTTTCCATCTGCACATCAGACAAACTCCCATTTGATCATTACCTTTATGGAATCAAATTCTGACCCTTCCAACGTCCCAATCAACATCTAACTAGCAAACTTCATACACAACCATCAACTTCACTTTGATTGTGATATGTTTATTCGGAGAGATTTATAAAATTAACAATACTTGTCTGCATACCTTCCTACATATGACCGTTAAAATGTTGACAACTAAGAGAGATAAAGGAAGAAAATGAAAAGAAAAAAAAAATCTTCTGATTGTCAACATTTTCGTGGTGACGTGTAAGAGATACCTACACACTTTTGTGCAACCAAGTAAAGTCTGTGTGGTGGGCGATTGTAAAACAAGTGTTCACCATTTTAGAGTTTGATTATAAATATTTTATTGTTTAGTTCTAATATTTTATGTGTATTTTAAGCTTCTCTTTGCATCTCCACTTCCTTTATCATTGATAAGAGGTCTTAACCGGTGATTCGGATAGATACTTCTAAAGTATAGAAGTTTATTTTTCTATCATTTTTTGTACCCGCCAACAAGAGCTTAACTCAACTGGCATAAAGTTGTACTGATAACTACAAGGTCTGTGGTTTGAGAGGAAGTGTATGTTGAAGAGAGTCACTTGTAAGAAAATGTACAAAGAGGGATTAATGAAATTGGTTTGAGAAAGTGTGCATAGTGAGAAGTTAGTAGAAAGATTAGTCGGTGAGAAGGTAGTCAACGTTTTTAGCCAACTCCATCAAATTACAAGTTTTAGCTATACTAATTCAGTCCAAATTTATTTAATACACATGTTTTTTTTTTAAACAACATGAAGGGTGAGGATCGAACCTTGGACCTCTTGATCGAGGTACAACTATTATGTCAGTTGAGTCATGCTCTTGTTGGCTATTTAATAGACATGTTACATGAGCTTTTTGTTAACAGTGTCAATGATAAGGTCTAAATGGAAGGTTTTTTTTTTTTTTTTTTTTTTTTTTTTTTTTTTTTTTTTTTTTTTTTTTTTTTTTTTTTTTTTTACAACCTAAATGGGAGTATATTTAAAGTTTAAAAACACGATCACAAAATAAAATAAAAATACTTAAAAGTTCATTATTACATCATACTTAAACTATAATAACCAAATGCTTCAAAACTATAATAAAAACATTCCCAAACATACTCTCAATATGATTTGTGCAAAAAATTAAACACAATTGAATTCCATTTCTTAGGCATCTAAAGGTATATACATATACATGCATACATATATTATATTTATTTATTTGCTCTTTATATAGAATCATAATATATTAAATCAAATGTCAAAGTCTGAGATTCTTAGATCCTCCCCCAAATTGTCCATTTTTGTCTTGTCTACAAACTTGCAAGAGAGAGAAGGAAAAAGAAAAAGTGAAAAGTTTCATAGATAGGAATGAGCCATAATTGAATTTTGGAAGTAAACTAAAACTAAGCAGAAGGATATAAAAGATCAGTAAAGTATCAAAGAGAACAAGAGAAATGCTACAAGGGATATGATCATAAAGGTGGAAAATAAAGAATCTCATTGATGAGAAGACAAAGTCCTCCACTTTTGATCCAACGGCCAGGCCGACCTCCATCTCAGCTTAAGGATAGGATTCCAAGTCATATTCATCTCAGCAATGTCAGTATCTTAAAGTGTTTTAAGGCAATGAAGAATAGCAAAATACAAATTAATCATAAACATGTTGTTCCCCAAGGCTTTATAAATAGCTGTCTTCCCATCTCTCCACAACTCAAGCTTGAAGGACTAAAACAGACCTTGTAAGCAAAAGCAAAGCAAAGCAAAGTCCTTCTTGCCTCCCTTTCTTTAAGAAATCTTTTGTTAATCGACCAAGATGTCTCCAGCTGCCATCGAAAGCGCCGTCGAGTCGACCGATGCCCCGAAGAGGGCGTACGTGACTTTCTTGGCTGGCAATGGTGACTATTGGAAAGGTGTGGTTGGATTGGCAAAGGGTCTCAGAAAGGTCAAAGCCGCCTACCCTCTCATTGTAGCTGTCCTGCCTGATGTTCCCGAAGACCATCGCCAGATTCTCGAGTACCAGGGCTGCATCGTCCGCGAGATCGAGCCGGTTTACCCCCCCGAAAACCAGACTCAATTTGCCATGGCATACTATGTTATCAACTACTCAAAGCTTAGGATTTGGGAGGTACATTATTATTGTTCATTGTTCATATATATATATATCTGTTTATATATAAGTTTTGATTGATCGATTGATTGATTGCAGTTTGTGGAGTATGAGAAGCTGATATATTTGGATGGGGACATTCAAGTGTTTGAAAACATTGATCATCTGTTTGAAATGCCAAATGGACACTTCTATGCAGTGATGGACTGCTTCTGTGAGAAGACATGGAGTAATTCACCACAGTACAAGATTGGTTACTGCCAGCAATGCCCTGACAAAGTCAAGTGGCCTGTTAAGGAAATGGGAAATCCTCCTCCTCTTTACTTCAATGCTGGATTTTTTGTGTATGAACCTGACCTCTTCACCTACAAGGATCTTCTTGAGACTTGCAAGGCCACCACTCCAACTCTCTTTGCTGAGCAGGACTTTCTCAACATGTACTTCAATGACATCTACAAGCCAATTCCTCCCATTTACAACCTCGTCATGGCCATGCTCTGGCGTCATCCCGAGAACATCGACGTCGACAAGGTCAAAGTTGTCCACTATTGTGCCGCGGTATGTGTTTTTTCGTTTTGTGTTATCAAGATTAAGGAGTGGGAGTGAAGATTCAAACATCTGACCTCTTAACATAATATATATATGCCTTGACTAATAAAGTTATGTTTATGGAAACGTACGTGCAGGGATCGAAGCCGTGGAGGTACACGGGACAAGAAGAGAACATGGACAGAGAGGACATAAAAATGTTGGTGAAGAAATGGTGGGAGGTTTATGAAGATGAATCTTTGGACTACCAAAACGTTCTCAAATCTGAAACCAAAGAAGAAACCAAGCTCACGCCTTTGATCTCTGTGCTGTCTGAGGCTGAAGTTGTCAATCACATCACAGCCCCTTCTGCTGCTTAAATTATTATATATACACAATATATAAATATATAATTGTGCTTTATATATATATATATATCTATGTATGAGTGCTGTGGTGTGAGCCAAATACTATTATTAAGTACTAAGTGCATGGGTGCTTAAGCTTTATGTATAGTAGCTCAGGTGAGAGTTGTATTGTCTTTTGCATGCAACTCCCAACCTTGTTCATGGCTACACTTCTATTTCCAAATTTTATGAATAAGGCTGCTTTTATCTGCCTTTCTTTTTTTGCTTTACTTCTCTCTTCTTATTTCTATATTCTTAGTTGCAAATCAAATTTGTCATATGACACAAATCTACTATATATATATATATACACATCAATTCATCATAATTATCTCCATCAACCTCGAAGTCAATCATTAATATTATAGCTTAGTGTACTATATTTGTAGTTATTATATAGAGATATGCATTTATGAATATTTAAGAAAAAGAATATTAAAAAAATAAGGGTAACTAATAGTAAGCTAAATTACAAGTTTAGATATTTGAACTCCGAATTTTATGTCTGATATGTTTTCGACATATTTGACATTTTAAATTTTATGCCTAATAGAACCATAAACTTTCAATTTTATACACAATAGATTCATAAATTTTAAAAAAAAAATGTCAAATAGGTTGAAGACTTTTTAGACATAACCTATTAGATACAAAATTGAGAGTTAGGGAACTTATTATAAACTTTTTTAAGTTAGAAACCTATTCAACCCAAATTACATACATGAAAGTTCAACCACTAAACTCTGTATTCTTCTTTTTTTAAAAAAAACAACTAAACTCTCATTATAACCATTTTCAATATTAAAATAAACTTGTAATATAACCTTGATTATATAAAAACCGAGAAAATGTCAAAGTGAGCATAGCTAACGGTAATTAGCATGTACTCTCGACCAAGAGGTTAGAGGTTCAAATCTCCCCACCCCAAATGTTAATGTACTCAAAAAAAAAAAAAAAAAAAAAAACCAAGAAAATGGAATGGCTGGGTTATAAGTTATATTGGGCCTGGGCCGAACCGGGGCAACGAGTCCAGGAGATTCCACGGAAATGAATTCATGAACACACAAGATTCCACAGAAATCCCTAAACCTCGCGAGAGAAGCCTTTCGATGGCGACGACCAACAACCTCCATGGCTCTGGTACTCCTCTTCCTTCTATGTTTCCTTTTCCTTCTTTCATGAAATGTTATGCGGAGTAAAATTTTCAGCATCAATTAATCCTTTACGAACAAGGAGGCACGTTCATTGTTCTTCTCTTTCATACTTCCCTTTTTTTTGTTTAAGCTTTCATATAAGCTTTGGTTGTGTGGAGTTGAAATTCGTGGTTTTTGAACCGAATCCATATCCAGCTGGTTATTTCAGATAGATTTAGTTTTCTTATTCTTCGTGGCGCCATATTTGTCTTGTTCAGTTGAACCTTCTATTATTTGCGTGTTGAGAATTTCTATTATTAAGATAAAGATACGAATTTTCTGTGGGCTCATAAAGGAGGGAATGAATCATTTTAATTCAGTATATTCCTCTCGCGGTATTTGTAAATTATTTTCAGAATTCCATTGAGTGGTTAAGTCTCCGGAAAGTGTCGGCATCAAAGATTTGAGATACTTGAAGTTGGGTGCTCAATATGACCTTCCCCAACCCGCTTAATGAAAACATTTTTTTCCTATCGAAATTGAAATCGGATGATTTCATGTATTTTCAAACGTATAATTGTATTCAGGCCTTCAGGATCTTATAAATTATAATGTATAATTTTTTTTTCTCTTTTCCAAACTAGCTGCTTAAAGTTCATAAAAACAACTTGTTAACTATCTTCTTTTTACGATACCTTATACAGAATTCCTTCAATTCTCAATGTTAAATTAGTTAATGTCCAAATCTCGGGTATTTTAAGTGATAGTCAAACAGAATAATAATAATAATAATAATCACTGTTGTTTAATTTCCATCTAATACTCCTATCTCACTTCATTATCAATGCATCAGTTGATCCTTTTTCCTCAAGTATTGGCTCATAGCCAGCAACACTAACACCTCATGCGAGGTCTAGCTTTTCCTATTTTTCCGTGGAAGATTGATTCTTTCCATATTATTTGTCAGGTTCTGTGAATGAAATGCTAATGGAATCGACTAAAGAAGGATCTTCTCATATTAATGCAGAGGCAAAGCCTAATGACACAGGTGAGAAAAAGGAGTGGACTAGATGTCGTTTATTGCTTCTTGCTTTAATTTTTTTTCCTTACTATACTTTTTGTGCTTTTCATGTTAATTTGTGGATTAAGTGGTATAATGCTCTTCTTCTTTATCGTGCTAGAAATAAAAGCACGTGTTGATGCCATGTGGGAGCAAATGAATAAAGGAGTGTCTAATAAAACGCTAAAAGGTTTGTCAACCAAACGATGTCCAGCTGTGAATAAAAACTCAAAGAAGCCATCCAATGTAAAAATTCACATTCTTCTCTTTCACAATGAGGTAGTTCAAAAAATAGGAAAATAATGTCTTACTTTTTTCTCTCCCCATCTCCCCCGTGTCTAGAATTGGATCTCATATCTTGGTATGGCGTCAAAGAAGATTGAACCTCAAGAAAAAGATATATCATTGGAAGGAATAGGATCCAAGGTTCTGCAGAACAGTTCTACTGATGATGCTAAGATGCTTGCTGCCAATGCTCTCTCAGCTGTCAGGGATGCTACAGCTACCATTTCGGGCAGGGGGAAAGTTGAGGTGCCAATACTTTCCTTACTATGTTTTATTTTTTCTTATACCCTTTTAGTCATGATTTATCTAGGCATTTTCTTTTCTATTGTTATGAGACTTATAGAGCTGATAGTATTGATGGATTATCTTAGTATGACATTTGGTCAGTTGTTTGGATAATTGTTTAGATGTTCTCTTTTGTTGGTAATGGCAGGAGAACTCATTCTTCGAGAGTGGGCGCAAGAAGAAACTTATTATAGGAAAAGAGATGAGAGCTGTACTTGACTTGATTGATGGGATAAATCAAGGAAAGATAATAGTATTGGGAACGTGGATCTGTCTTGAATATTTCTGGTGAAATCTTTGGTGAAGGTACTTTGCTGGAGGGCATAAGAAAAAGAAAGCGACCTGTATTTAGTTACGAAATAATGTAAAATAGTAGAAATCTCTGCAATTCCCAGTTCTTTGCCAGGACAATGTCTGGTTCCACCTCCAAAGATGAAGAAGTAATTATGGGACTGTTTTTGTCCAGCCATCTTCAAGGGTTGAAGGTGAATGGTTTAGAATAGAGAAAAGGGTCATAGTTTATCTCTCTGGTGTAGGGCATATACTTGCTGGAAACTGAAAAGTCCAAAGAAGTAATTGTTTTATTGTGGATTCTACGATTTGGTGGCATTAATACAACAGATAAGTCGCAGAAAATGTGTTCCCTGTTGCTTAAAAGAAAGAGAAAAAGTGTACTCAGTTGCTTTAAGCGCATAGAGGCAGGGTAGGATCAAGCACGTTTGTCTTTTTGATGCTCTTATAGCAGAAAATGTTGGATAATCTCTTATGTTTTCTCGTAGCTGTTTGAAAACTGCTCTAAGGATAACATATTACCATTACTTTGCAGCGTAAAGCTCAAAAAGAAAGCTAAATTACTATGGATTAATGCCATTAGAGCAATCATTTGAAGGATTTGAGTAGGTATAGAGTGATTGTGGGTAGGTATGACCCCCCTCACTCTTTTGAGTGGGTCTTGGGCAAGGATTCGAAGGGTCTTAGCAAAAATCTCTAGAAAGCTATCACTTCTTGTTTCCCTTCATTTTCTCAGTTTGTTAGATGTTATGTGGGGGATCGTCTCTATTTCTTGTTAGAGAAGAGGTTGCATTCGGTGGCCTCCGTGTTGCCTTTTCTTGACCTTGTTTCCTCAATTTCTCTTGGTTTTTATTTCTCTTGGTTTTTGTTGCCTTCTTTTTGATAGGGAGGTGATTGATGTGGCAGACCTCCTTTATATTCTTTGAGATCGGTTTATTCATCCCTAGAGGAGGGATGTTAGAGTTTGGTCCCTTGACCCATCTAAGGGGTTCTCCTCTCGTTCCTATTTTCATTCTTTGTCCCTCTCTTCTGCCTCCCATGTGCATTTGAGGCTTCTATTTTTGCCCAGTTGTGGAAGGTTGAAATTCCTAAGAAGGTGAAATTTTTTGCTCGGCAAGTCTTGCTTGGGAAGGTTAACACTTTGGATTATGTTCAAAGGCATTCTTCTTTAGTTTTGTTCCTGTATGATGCATTCTTTGCAAAAGGCATGAGGAGGATTTTTAGTTTGTTAACTACCTTTGAGATTGTTGGAGGAGTTCGTTCGTGTTAATGTGCCGCTTAACAGAGATGGATGAGGACGGTTGGAGGAGGTGCTCTTGCATCCTCTCTGGGGGAATGTGTTGTAGCAATTTTTAAAAAAAATTTTCCCTTCCTGTTGTGGGGTGTTTGGCTCGAGAGGAACAATAGGATCTTTATAGAGAAGGAGAGATCGGGTGAGGAAGTTTGGAAGGTTGTTAGGTTTAATACTTAGATTGTGAGTGTTGGTCACTAGACCTTTTTGTATTTATGTTCTTGGTCTTGTTCTTTTGGATTGGAGTCCCTTTTTGTAGTTATTTCGGACTTTGGTTTCTCTTGGACTTGTTTTTTGTATGTTCTTGTGTTCTTTCATTTATTCAATGAAGTTCGGTTTCTACCAAAAAAAAAAAAAAAAAGATTTGATTTGGAAGAAATAATTTTTTTTATAGAAGTCTTTAGAGTGGAGAGAAAGAATGAATATTACTAAATATCAAGCCTTTTCCTGGTGAGCCTTGTCTATTACATTTTGTCGCTGTAATTATAGTTGGGGTGTTTTTATTTTTTATTTGGGTAAAATTAGATTGATTTGGTTTACATTTTCCTTTTGTAAATTATGATAGTTGAGTGCTACTTTGTATTCTCCTAAAAGGGAGTCTTGGTTTTTTTTATTATAACTTCCGAAATATCACTGAAAAGTTGTTTCCTGTTCAAAATAATTATTATAATAGTGAACCAGGGGTTAGTTCTAAAAGTTTGGCTTGATTATATCATGATTACTATTACCCACCTCCAATTTGCTGATGACACAATTTTATTTTCCTCCCCAAACGCTTCTCACATTGATAATCTTTTTGCTGTTATTCACTCCTTTGAAAGTACAACTGGGCTGAAAATCAATTGCAAGAAATCTGAATTTTTGGGTATTGGTATGGACAACCAAGAGGCTTTACTATTGGCTGCTCGGTATGACTGTAAAATGGGCAACTGGCCTTCAAGCTATCTAGGCCTTCCCCTCAACGGTAATCCTAAAAAGGATATATTCTGGACATCGATTATTGAAAAAATCCAGAAGAGGCTTTATAGTTGGGGAGCATCTAACATATCAAAAGGTGGTTGACTCACTCTTATACAAGCCACATTGGCTAACCTCCCCATATATTACCTACCCTTGTTTTTGGCCCCAAAAAAGGTCACAAAATCCATTGAGAAATTGTACAGAGCCTTTTTATGGAGAGGTGGGATTGATAAAAAAGGCAGCCATCTTTTAAAATGGTCCCATGTTCAAATCCTTAGAGAAGACGGTGGATTAGGTATATACGACATTCATAAAAAGAATATATCTCTCTTGGCAAAATGGTCTTGGAGATTTTACAGTGAACCACAAGCGTTATGGAGGAGATTCATTGCCATCAAATATGGAATTGCAAACAATCCGTTCAAGCTTGGAGACCACTCTTTAAATTCTTCCAAGGGCCCATGGAAATCCATACACAAAATGAAGCAATTTGTTTACAACTATACAGATATCAGAGTAGGGAAAGGTGATAAAACCTTGTTCTGGGATGACCACTGGATTGGGAGTGAATCACTAAAATCTTCATACCCCTCCCTTTATAGGCTTTCCCAGAAAAAAGAAGCCCTCATTGTGGATCTTTGGAACTCATCGGAAGAAGCATGGAACCTCCACTTGCGAAGAAATCTCACTGAAGAGGAAATTCTTGAATGGACCTCCTTGTCTCTCACTCTCTCCTCTTTCTCCTTCAAAGAGCTGGAGGACTCTTGGTTTTGGCAACTTGATAGCAATGGATTTTTCTCCTTGGGCTCCCTAATCAAAAAATTGGCCTCCACTGTACAGCCCAACAGAACTGCTTTTTATGATCAATTATGGAAGGGACCTATGCCGAAAAAGGTTAAATTCTTCTTGTGGGAGCTTAGCCATGAGTGTATTAACACTGCTGATTTGGTCCAGAGAAAAAATCCAGGTTTATCCCTCTCCCCACACTGCTGCTGCCTCTGCTATAAGGATTCTGAATCTCTAGCCCATTTATTCAGTAAATGTGATTATGCTGCAGCCTTTTGGGACTTCATCCAACAAGCCTTTGGGTGGATCATAGCTTGACCGGGTCATATCCTCTCTCTCCTCCATTACGCTCTCACTGGACATCCTTTTAAAAAAGAAAAGAAGTTTCTTTGGAGGAATTTTCTATACGCTTTCTTTTGGAATTTATGGCTGGAAAGAAATGCCCGTATTTTTTCGGATAGGAGTCAAAGCATTAGCACCTTCATTGAATCTACATCTTACCTTGCTTTGTATTGGAGTAGTCACTCCCCCCCCTTTTTGTAATTATTCCCTATCCACTCTTTTGCATCACTGGAGATCTCTTTTATAATTACCCTAGATGGGCATCCTTTTGTATCTATTTCATACATCAATGAAATGGTTATTGTTTCCTATAAAAAAAAAAAAAATTATATCATGATTACCCAGTTCATCTGTGGATAATCCTTGCGTGTTTTTCTTCTGGCATTGAGGTCAATAATTATTGTGATATTTCCTTTCTTGGGTTAATACTAGTTTTGGTGGGTAGGAGAAAGAACAATTATGAGTCAAAATTGTATGACTTCATGGGTGAAGGTGGGTTTGTGGGAAATGTAGCTTGGGTGGGAGGTACAGGAGAGACGTCCAAGAGGTCGATAGTCCTTAAATAAGTGTTTGTGTGATGATAACATATACTTGATTTGTACAGACTGGCCTCCAATCAGATTTTGTGGTTTCTAGCCTTGTTTATTTCACTTTATCGATGTAATAATGCCGTTTCTTATAAAACAGTAGAACAGTAAGTTTTGGCATTGGTTATTGATCTGTTAATTGATGAGCTCATGCCGAATTGTCCTCTACTTTCAACAGATCACAGAGATTAGAGACTTCGCCGGCCAAAATGTTGAAATTAAGAAGTTTGTAGATGCTGATTCAAAGGAAGCATACGAGAAGATGAAGGCACCTGCTACTTCAGCCGTTGATGTAGTCCTGGAACAAATTAAGAAGAAACAAAAGCTTAGTGTTCTTGACAAGACGAAAAAGGACTGGGGAGAGTTCAAGGAAGAAAATAAGGGTCTGGAAGAGGACTTGGATGCTTACAAGAAGAGCTCAAACCAGTATCTTGAGAAAGTTTCTTTTTTGCAGCGAACTGATTACAGGGAGTTTGAACGAGAGAGGGATGCACGGTTGGCATTGCAGGCCAGGAGGAGGCCTGATATGCGAGAGGAGCCATGATTAAACCATCATCCGAAGCTCTGTGAAGAATGTGCTCTAATTGTAAGGTTCGAGAATTTCTTGTGCGGATCATTTTTCAATAGGAGGCAGTGCCGTCGGCTCGGCTGATGCAGATATGAAGATTTGGAATGATACTGATTTAGTGTGTTCCCTTGACAGAAACTGCAAGTCATGCTTCGATGTAAATCAGAGAAATTACAGCACTTGGTAGTTCTATCATCGGCGTCTGCTCTAAGTCTTGGCCCCAATCAGAAACAATTCCTATACCAGTTCTGTCATTCTTCTGTTGTGTATAGATAAATCATCGAGCTTCGGTTAATATTATTCATTTCAGAGAAATACAAAAAATTCAATCCATTGTTGTCCAAATATTAGACGGCATTCGCGTTGCTTTTTAGTGAAGAGAATGCATTCTATTTTTTTAAAGAAAAAAGTGCATTACATTCGACCGAAGAAAGCCCCCTGCCCCTTTGCTGGAATAAAGTTCTGGAAAAATCTCAACGAATTCGTTGTGAGACATTCTTAGGTGGTTTAGTGATGTCTCTGTCCTAGAATCTCAAATATGTTCGTTTTATAGGTCTTGTTTTCTCGGATTTCAGCTTTTGACTGTTCTGAGATTAAAAAATAAATTAAAAATTAAAAGTTAGGCAGCTTTCTTTTGCCTTGCTGGTAAAGCTGATTTTACTCCATATTTGTGCTTGCTCTCACTTTGGATGAAAGTACCTAGGAACACGTACCTGCTTAGCACAATTAGTGTAGGTACATTATGCCTGTAAATTACAACAAACTGGAAATGCAACAAAAGTTTGTCCTATCCTTTCTTGTTATGGACACTCAACTGTTCTTACAAATTATTGTTACTGTCGTGGAACCGGAGCAGATTTATCTGCTTTCATGCAGCATGGCAAAGGGGGAAAAAAAGTCTCGAACAAGAAATTACCAACTCGTCAAAGACAAAAATGTGGCAATCTACTAGATGTGAATGGGCTTGTCATAAGTAGCCATGGCAGCCTCCTTCAATGCCTCACTCATCGTTGGATGCGCGTGGCAAACGCGGGCAATATCCTCACTGGCTGCATCATATTGTAAGGCTAGAACTGCCTCATGGATAAGCTCTCCAGCATTGGGAGCCATGATATGGACACCAAGTATCTTATCTGTCTCCTTCTCAGCCAGAATTTTTACCACCCCTTCAGCATCGTCAATTGCTTTTGCCCTACTATTTGCCAAGAAAGGAAACTTCCCAACACGATAGTCTACACCTAGTGCCTTTACCTGCTCCTCAGTCTTCCCAACAGATGCAACTTCAGGATGCGTATAGACGACCCCAGGGACTTTGTCGTAGTCGACATGGCCTGTCTTCCCAGCAATGAACTCCACACAGGCAACCCCATCCTCTTCAGCCTTGTGAGCTAACATTGGCCCAGGAATTACGTCCCCAATTGCAAAAACACCGTCCACATTGGTAGCAAATCTTTCATTTACCAAAATGCGCCCTGCCTTGTCAGTTTCAATTCCTAACTTGTCAAGCCCAAGTCCAGCAGTGAACGGAGTTCTACCAGCAGATACAAGAACAACATCTGCTTCAAGTGTGGTCTGTTCACCACCAGCGGCTGGTTCGAGAGTCAGCTTCAAACCATCCCCTGAAGTATCAACTCCAACCACCTTAGTTTTTAGCATAAATTTCATTCCTTGCTTTTCAAGAGCACGCTGAAATTGCTTGCGGACTTCCCCATCCATAGTTGGGACTATATCAGGGGCAAACTCAACAACTGTGATCTCAGATCCAAGTCGACCCCACACTGATCCCATCTCTAGCCCGATGTATCCAGCTCCAACTACAACAAGTTTCTTGGGGATTTCTGACAAAGCTAAGGCTCCTGTTGATGACACAATTCTCTTCTCATCAATGGTGATCCCGGGTAAAGATTTGACATCAGACCCAGTTGCAATTATTATATTTTTTCCTTTCACCACTGTGTTACCACCTTCAAGGGTGTCCACAGAAACTTCAGAAGGGGAAATCAATTTCCCGTAGCCTTTAACATAGCTCACTTTGTTCTTCTTAAAAAGACCTTCAATACCACGTGTGAGATTGCCTACTGCTTTATCCTTTTGTGCCATCATGGCTGGTAAATCAACCTCAACAGAAGAAAACTTCACCCCATGGCTAGCGAACGAATTCTGGGCTTCATGGTACATGTGGGAGGAGTGGAGAAGAGCCTAAAATCGTTGAGGTAAATTATTTTAGAGTTCAAAGAGAGATCCAGCCTTTTAGATTGACACACAGAACAAAAATAGGATCTACCTAAATCATTAAGAAAATTTAACTGAAACAGTGCACATGAAGAGCTTGCTGTTTGTAAGATCATGCAAAAACATCAGAATGGTAGCTTTATCTCACAAGGGCTAATATTTCATGCCAGAAGCAAACCAGCCAAAATGGCATGATGGAACCCCTTGAAAGACAACGACAGAGTGGAAAAATGATTCGGTTGTCTTGACGTATGTATTAGAAAGTAACAGATCGAATTTCAATTACGATTTCGAAGTATAGTAATCCACCAACTACGAAGTGAGCACAAATCAACCAACTAAAAATGATCACGAATACTGTAAATAGGACTAACTCGGCAAGACATCATTAGTTCATAAGTCATTGAACTCAAAATTTAGCTGACGAAATGAAATATCAAGTATCAACATAATTTTTTTTTTAAAAAAAAAAATCTGCTAATATAATGAACCCTAAAGGCGAATTACGATTACCTTGGAGGGAATACAGCCAACATTGAGACAAGTTCCGCCAAGAGCCCCACGCTTCTCGATACAGGTGGTTTTGAGGCCAAGCTGAGCGGCCTTGATTGCGGCGACATAGCCACCAGGCCCACCTCCGATCACGACAACGTCGTTCTCCTCGGATCCCGACGAGGCGAAGCGTCTGGAGAATGATGCGAATGAAAAAGAGTAATTGAAGGAATCAGAGTAACGAATAGGGAGGTTTGTGTATAGAAGGCTGGCCTTCCGCCTAGCACAGCTTGCCAGTGCCATCTACTTGCGATTGGGCGTTCAATCAGATCGAGAAATACAGAAAGAAACTCGAATTGGGGGTTGGATTTGAAGCTCTGCGACTGAGAATCCACCACCACCACCCCAGCTGCACGCTTTTGATTTTGGAGATGAACACTAATTAAAATTTAATATAATATACTACGCAAAGCTTTTGAATAATTGTTGTAAGGTAAAAGTAGATAGATAGCCCAAATATGGGTCCAGTATTTCATAAATAAATTTCCAATTTTTTTTTACAGAAAAGGCTTAATGACCCAAATTTTTTTCATAAAAATCATGACTCTTTTACGATTCAGCCCTCATATACTCTACTAACCATTTAAAAAAAAAAACCAAAAAAGGAAAGAATCGTTTCCTTCATTTTTTAGACCGTGGGTGAGAGAGAGTGAACGAAAAAGGAAAGATCGTGCAATTGGGGGAAAAACCCCACGATTTTTGCTTCCATAATATACAGAAATATATACCACATGGTATGTATGAAACATAAGTATACTGACATATGATATATAT
Source organism: Luffa aegyptiaca (assembly GCA_017139565.1). Taxonomy (NCBI): domain Eukaryota; kingdom Viridiplantae; phylum Streptophyta; class Magnoliopsida; order Cucurbitales; family Cucurbitaceae; genus Luffa; species Luffa aegyptiaca. Next base: position 12,657,669 of record CM029396.1, read on the forward strand.
TTATGTATACTTTGAAATATGGTATATAAAATATAATATATACAGATGAATATATACTGAAATTGACTGGAATGAGATATCTCTCTAAATACATTAAATATTAAAACTGAAAACGTACCCATCTAAAAACATGTTTATAATGTGTATATATGAAACTGACATTAACTAAAACGATATATCCCTTTGAATATATAAAATATAAAAACTGAAAACGTACCCATCTTCAAAACACTGGAAACCGAAACAGAAAAGTTGAACAAAGTTTGCCAGAAACCTCCATAAACAACCTAAGTACAGCAGGGAAACCACTGGAAAAACTACCGGGAACAAACAAACTTTCGATGAACTGTAAACAATCGAAAATCATCGAAACAGAGCAGGTAAAAAAACTTGAAAAACACCGACAATCTTGGAAGAGAAAAAATGAAAAAATGTTGTCGGAAAAGGAAGAAGAAGCAGTCGGAAATAGAACCAAAACGAATAGCAGCCGAAAAAGGAAGAAAATTAAACCACGATTTGGGAACATTCTTCAATTTAAGGAATTTGGTGAAAATCGGTTGAGAATAACCTTCCTAAAATGGAGCATATTCGGTTAGCTAATATGACATATAATTTTATCATTTATAATATTATTTGAAGAGAGATGATATATACAAGGGTAAAAAGGTAAAAAAATATAGCTGGAAATCTAATCTTGAAAATATGCAAATTTGTAGACATATGTGAAAATATGAATCTCAAACGGCCTATCTATCAAAATTTCTCTTGTTGTAATGATCGGGTGCCCCAACAACGTATCAACTAACTACTCATCTTTTTTTTTTTTTTTTGGGTTAAAAATCACATTTAACTTTCATGGAAGTAACAATTTAGTCCATGAAATTTGATGTGTAACAATTTAGCTTCTATACTTTCAATTTTGTAACGATTTAGTCCTTGAACTTTAATAAGTAACAATTTAATCTCTATACTTTTAAATTTGTAACGATTTAGTCCCTATCGTGAAAAATTAATGTAAAGATTTCATAAAATTTCTTATCCAGATATATTAACAAACTAATTTGGGACCCAATATGTTAATAAGCTACAAAGTTTAATCATTAAATAATAAAAATCGATATTTAATTTTGATGATTTGCGACAATGATTAAATTGTTACAAATTTTGAAGTACAGGGACTAAATTGTTACAAATTTGAAAGTATAGGGACTAAATTGTCACTTATTAAAGTTTAGGGACTAAATTGTTACCAAATTAAAAGTACAATGACTAAATCGTTACAAATTAAAGTTCAGAGACCACAAACTTCTGGTCATTAATACAAGTTTTATGTCAATTGAATTATGCTCATCTGTGTATTGATCCTACTTTTTACTCTATGTTGCTAATTTATTTCTTGAAATTTTCTCCATTAATTTGGCGAAAATTTTACTATGAAGGGACATTAATCACATTGAGAAAAATCAATTTATCTCCCTAAACTTTAGATTGCATCAATTAAAATCTCAAACTAATAATGGTATCAATTAAAACTTTAAGCTTTCGTAAAATGGAAAAAAAATGTTTGATAGAAGATATAAATTGATTTTTACTCTATCACATTTAGTATCTACCGTATTATTATCATTTAAGAATTATTAGGATGTCAACTTATGCATAAGTCATCATTCCTTTTATGATGAGGAAGTAAATTATGGGGACGAAAAAAACTCTCCCCATGACCCCTCTCTCTCCCCGCCCTCTCCCTCCGCCCACCCTCCTTCCCCCACTCGTTGATAATCCTCTGTTTCTGCCATGACACCTCCCCTCACAGTCCATAAGCCATTACCCAATCTTCCCAACTATGAAGACCCAATAATCGACACCCAAATCCTTCAAAATAGAGCGAAAATCGCTCTCCATCGTTCCCGACCTAAGGAACATCAGCCTATACCGTCTCACCGAAGCCACCCGAGACAGAAGCTTTTCCTTGTCGCTATCCAAAGAGGCTCTAACATGGATAAAATCTAGTTTCTCCCAACTCTGCGACCTCCCTCTGAACCAGAAGTTTTTTACTGAAAAATGAGTCGAAAATGCAACCTTATGGGTAGAAAAGATTACCAACAAGAAGGTTCATTCAGCAGAGATAGCAAAGCTTGGTCATAATGGAGGTCTTAACATGATTATTATACCTGTGGGTGAAGAGAGAAAGGGTTGGAGATGCTTAATTGACTGCATTAACTCTCTCACCAACAACCCAATAGCTACCCTCCCTCCTTCCATTATTGATACCAAGGGCGACACATCCTATAAGGATGCTTTGAAGAATATCCCCAAAGTGCACCAAAACCAACTCACCTCGGTCCCAAACCAATCTGCAGAACTAACACCCCATACCCCGTTAGCGACCTTGTTCTTATCTTCGGCTATCATTGTGCAGCGAAAACACTTCCATGATAGTTGGCTCAACATTACGAGGGATCTTCAACAACATTTATCAGCATATGCCTCAATCAGCCCCCTTCAACCGGATAAAGCTTTGCTTGCCTGTGAAGATGAGGAACAAGCCCAGGTCCTAAATAAAATCAGAGGATGGTACAAGGTTGGAAAATATCAGCTTAGATTCTACCCCTAGAACTCTGATGTCATAAATCGAGAACAAAAGGTTCCTTCATATGAGGGATGGATAAAGGCCCGCAGTCTTCCTCTAGAGAAATGATCCTTTGAAATCTTTAAAAAGATTGGAGATGAATGTGGTGGATATGTGGAAACAGCTACAAAGACCCTTACCAGATTGGATATGATGGAGATTATGATAAAAGTGAGACCCAATCACACTGGCTTTATCCCAGCCGGGGTGTATATTCCGTCATCTTCAAGCAGCCCTATTAAGGTCAGTATCGACCCTTTCTTTATGGAGGAATATTATATAAGATATCTTGCCGGAATCCATGGAAAAATCCCAACAGAGTCGGCGAATTCCGATGAAGCTCACGTTGAAGCTGCCCTCACCAGGGAAACACAAAGCCATGAGCCACCCTTGCGAAGATTAATGAAAATGGGAATAATCCCCAGATGTCGTACCAATGCACCTTCCAAGGAGCCCCCTTTGATGCTTGTCAAACAGAGGAATTTCAGACACAATCTGACTGGGTCGTACAACCACCAGTTGACCATGTGAACCCTCAATCCCAAAAAACCATCACCACCAGCATCAAAAACCCTAATCCCCAATCCGATAAAATTGCCCAACCTGAGGCCCACCCCAGTCATCCTATCTCCAAAAGCCCACTTCATCCCGTTGGCCCACCCAAACCTTGCACCAATCCTCATCAACCTCATCATTCTTTTTGCCCTGATCCCGAAGCCTCATCTGGAAATACCCCAATCAGCCCACCGCCAAGTGGCCCAGTCCCATCCAAAAATACCCTACATGGTCGGAAAAAGCCCACCACTATCAATAATAAGGAGACCTATCTCCTAATGGGCACTATGCAATCGAATGGTACAACTTTTCCTATATCTGATTCGAAAGAAGCTCTCTCCTCCCCTGGCTCTCTGAATCCAGTTGAATCTCCAAACAAACATTTAGAATCCCCTCCATCGATATCCTATTTATTTGATGAAACCGAAGAGCAACCCCCATATATTGACAGTCTCATTCCGTTGAAAATCGAAGAGCCCTCTAAGGCCGATTATCAGTAAATCATCGACACAGAAACCGTAGCCTTAATAGACATTGTTATCAAAGAGATGGAAGGAGAAGAATCTGACCTAGAAGCCTTATACCAGCAGAGAGATCCTACAACCTACCTTCCCATTATCTTTCCTTGGCTGGCGGAACACGACATGTGCATCATGCCAATGCCAAACAGAAACAAGCAATCTACTGCTGCAAAAAAGAACACTCAATGGGTGAAGGAGCTGCAAAAGCTCCACTCTTCAGTAAATTACAATAAACCATCAGCAAGACATCAATTGGGTGGGCCACAGACCCCTATATGAAGATTATATCTTGGAATGTTAGGGGCTTGGGCTCTTGGAAGAAAAGAGCTCTCATAAAAGACTTCCTCACTTCAAAAAATCCAGTCATCGTGATTCTACAAGAAACAAAGCTCCCCTCTTTTAACAGAAAGATGGTTAAATCAGTTTGGAGCTCGAGGAACATAGCCTGAACAGCTCTTCATGCATATGGTAGGGGTGTTCATCTTCAGACCGAAAACCGACATGACCGACCGAAACTGACCGAACCGACGGCGGTCGGTCTGTTAGCCGACCAAGTCGGTCGGTGTCGGTTCTTAAATTGGGGAGGTCGGTCGGTCGGTTGGTCGGCCAAACAATTTTACACATAACCGACCGACCGACCGATATATTTATATATATATAAAAAAACCCATTTTTTTTAAAAAAAAAACACATAACCGACCGACCGACCGACCGACCTTACACATAACCGACCGACCGCCCAATATATTTATATATAAAAAAACCATTTAAAAAAAAAAAAACACATAACTTACCGACCGACCGACCGATTTTACATATAACCGACCGACCGCCATTCTTCATCTCAATTCTCATGATCTTAAAAAAAAAACCGACCGAACCGACCGTTCGGTCGGTCGGCTGGCAGCACCCATTGAAAGTCGTCGGTTTCCAGATTTTTGGAAAATCGACCGACCGATGAACACCCCTAGCATATGGTGCTTCGGGAGGCATTGCTATTTTGTGGAATGAATCCTCCTTCAATATTATGGAGGTCGTTGAAGGTATTTTCACTCTCTCTATACACCTTTCTTTGGCTGATGGTTTCTCATTTTGGGTTACAGGAGTTTATGGGCCAAACTCTTCTAAAGAGAGAAAATCCTTTTGGCTAGAGCTTTATGACCTCCAAGCCCTCTACCTTCCAAATTGGATTGTTGGGGTGACTTCAACATTACTAGATGGTCTTGGGAAAAATCTACAAACACTGCCCCCACCCGTGGTATGAAGAGATTTAGTAAATTTATGGAAACAGCGGGTTTACAGGATATCCCTCTCTCCAATGGCAGATACACATGGTCAAGCTTCTGGCCAAATCCCACTGTTGAAGGAGAAATTTTGTCCAATCACAAATTGCCACGTCATTATTTAAAATTAATGACGAAATTACAAATAATTAAATTTGGGACCAATTATAAATCAACATGTGTCCCAAATTTAATTTGAAGACAAAGTTGGCCAATTATAAATTTAAAGAGCCAAATTTCTATTTGATCAATTAATTAGAAAATAAATCATTTTGATCAAATTAATTAATTTGACCAATTAATTAGCAAAATAATTAATTGGATCAAATTTGAGTCTTTTAAATATTTGGGTCATATGGTTTTGGGTCAAATATAAACCAGACCCAAGACCAAATAGTCGAACCCAAGACCAATAAAGCCCAAGTCCAAGTTATTAGGCCCAAAAGTCACCAGGGCCCATCCAACGAGAACTCTATAAATAGAGAGGTTCTCCTCCATTTCAAGGGTTCAGAAATTCTACACTCTCACAAAGACAAGAGTTCAGAGTTTCAAAGCTCTCCAGCAGAACCAGAGAATTCAGAGAGATTCCACCAAGTCTGAAGACCGAAGACTCTCTGAAATCCATAAGTGCTTGAAGATCAAACACTCTTCAAGACTTCAACACTCCTTGAAGACCAAACACTCTTCAAGATCTAAACATTTCTTGAAGACCGAAGACTCCTTCAAGACTGGAAGACTTCAAGCTCCAAGAATCCATTGAAGCTTCAAACTCGAGATCAAGCGCTACAACCCTCGAGTGAAATACAATCACACACAAGAGAGAGAATCAGAGGATTAAAGTTAGAGATTGTACACCCACACGCATACAAACATCAATACAATATATTGTTTATTTCACGTGTCTCCATCTCCGAAGTTACGTGTGAACATCCACCATGACACTGATTGATAGATTCCTCATATCTGATAATATACCTCTCAAATTTCTATCAGTACAGGCGCGAAAGCTAGAAAGAAATACCTCAGATCACTTTCCTATTTGTCTCTCCCTGGGTAAAGAAAAGTGGGGTCCAACTCCTTTTTGATTTATTAATGAGTGGCTGTCCCACAAATCTTTATTACAGATGGTGGATTCTTGGTGGAGTTCGAATTCAATTCAAGGATGGGCAGGCTACAGGTTTATCCAAAAGTTAAAAGCGCTGAAAAACGAGCTTAAAATATGGAACCAGCAAAATCACAGTAAATAGAGGGATAGGAAAATTTCATTGAACTTAGAACTTTCTTCTATTGATCAGAAAGAGGAGAATGACCCCCCTACCTGAACAAGATATTAGCAGGCGGTCAGTTATCAGAGCAGAATTGATGATTTTATCGGCCACAGAGGAAACTATATGGAGATGAAAATATAAGCTCCAATGGTTTGTTGAAGGAGATGTTAACTCAGCCTTTTTCCACAAAATTGTTTCAACTAATAGAAGGAGAAATACAATAGTTGAAGTCCTTACAGCCTCTGGAAATAGCATTCTTAATGGTGATGCTATTGAGAAAGAATTTATTGATTTTTATCAAGGCCTCTTTACCAAGAAGAAAAAGCGCGCTCCCTTTCCAGTTATTGAAGATTGGAGCCCTATCTCTGCTGATCAAAAAGCCTCTCTTGAATTACCCTTCACTGAATCAGAAATATATAAGGCTGTATCCGACCTTGGCACCAATAAGACTCCCAGACTCGATGGTTACACTGCAGAATTCCTTAAAAAATCCTAGAACATCCTCAAAGAAGACATTAAAAGGGTGTTCAACGATTTTTTCAGAAATGACATCATTAATGCAAGTCTTAATGAGACATACATTTGTCTCATTCCTAAAAAGGTTGGTGCAAAAACAGTGAAAAACTATAGGCCCATAAGCCTCACCACAAGCTTATACAAAGTCATTGCTAGAGTGCTTTCCGATAGATTGAAAAAAGTCCTCCCACATACGATCACCGGCTACCAATCGGCCTTTGTTAAAGACCGAAAAATCATGGACGCCATTCTAATAGCAAATGAGCTTATTGATGAGTAGAATAGAAAGAAAAGGGAAGGTGTGGTTATTAAACTAGACATAGAGAAAGCATTTGATATGGTTAATTGGGATTTTCTCGATGATATCCTTAAAACAAAGGGATTTGGCACTTGATGGAGACAATGGATCAGAGGTTGTATCTCGTCAGCAAATTACTCCATTATCATAAATGGTAAGCCTCGGGGCAAAATCTTAGCCTCCAGAGTTCTTCGACAGGGAGACCCTCTCTCCCCATTTTTATTCATCTTGATTGTTGATTATCTTAGCCGTATGCTCATCAAAGCTGAGACCGAAGGATCCATCGAGGGATTTCGAGTGGGGAGAGGTACAAATGCTTATCTATCACGCACTTACAGTTTGCAGACGACACCATACTATTTTCCTCAACGGATAAAAGACACATCAACAACCTCTTCAGCAACATTCAATCATTTGAACAGGCCTCAGGATTGGATATTTACTGCCAGAAGACTGAATTTTTAGGCATTGGTACTGATAATCAGCTTGCTGCCTCCTTAGCCACTTCCTTCGAATGTAAGTTGGGGACATGGCCGATCACATATCTTGGCCTTCCTCTAAACGGCAATCCCCGCTCTTTGAGCTTTTGGTCTCCGGTGATTGAAAAAATAGAGAAAAGGGTGCATTCTTGGGGCTCAAACCATATTTCCAAAGGAGGCCGACACACCTTAATACAAGCCACGTTAGCTAACCTCCCAGTCTATTACCTCTCCATTTTTCTTGCCCCCATGAAAGTCACCAAAGCTATAGAAAAACTTTTTAGAAACTATCTATGGAAAGGGACTCTCGGAAATAGAGGTAGCCACCTCCTAAAATGGTCCCTGCTAAAATCTCCCATCGAGGAAGGAGGTTTGGGATTATATGACATCCACAACAGGAATATCTCCCTGCTGGCTAAATGGATTTGGCGGTTCTACTCAGAAAAAGATGCTATTTGGAGACAGGTCATTGTTGCTAAATATGGGGTCTCAAAAACCAATTTCAAGCCAGGCAAGCTGTCTTTGAACTCATCAAAGGGTCCGTGGAAATCTATTTTCAAGCTACATAATTTGATCTACAAAAATTCTGTTATTAAAGTGGGAAATGGCAGCAACACCTTGTTCTAGAAGGAGGTATGGCTTGGATCCACCAGCTTTCAGGTTCTCTACCCCCACTTATATCATCTCTCTATGAAAAAAGAAGCCTTCATCGCCGATTTATGGTCCCCCTCCACAAAAGCATGGAACCTTTACTTTAGAAGAAATTTGAATGATGATGAATTTCATGAATGGGCTAGTTTGTCGCACATTCTTTCCACTTTCTCCACCAAAGAGGAGAATGACAAGTGGGTTTGGTCCCTCGACAAATCTGGAGCTTTTTCCACTGGATCTCTCACAAAAGAATTGGCCTCCAGTAAATACTTGTACAGGCGTCTTTGGAAAGGACCTATGCCCAAAAAGGTTAAAGTTTTTTATATGGGAATTGAGCCATTCTTGTATTAACACTGTTGATGTTATCCAACGTAAAATGCCGATGATGTGCCTCTCTCCCAACTGCTGCTGTCTCTGCAAAAAGGCTCCAGAATCCCAGATCCTTCTCTTCAGCCTTTGCCCCTATGCGTATGCTTTTTGGGACTATCTCCAATAGGCTTTTGGTTGGTTCACTGCCAGACCGGGAGACATTTTTTCCCTCCTAAAATCTTCTCTTTTGGGGCATCCCTTTAAAGAAGAAAAGAAGATTCTATGGAGCAATTTCACATACGCCTTCTTTTGGAGCGAAACGCAAGAATATTCTCCGATAAGTCTCAAAACATTCATGCCTTTGTTGAATCCACTACTTACTTAGCTATATTTTGGAGTAGTCTCTCCTCCCCCTTTTGTAATTATAGATTATCTACATTATTATCTCATTGGAGATGTTTTTTGTAATTATCTTTGATAGGGTCTTCATTATTACCCTCTTTTGTATCTATTTCATACATCAATGAAATGAAATATGTTTCCTAAAAAAAAAAAAAAAAAAAAAAAAAAAAAAAAAAAAAAAAAAAAAAAAAAAAACTTATGCATAAGTCAAACTAATTAAAGTATTATAACTAGACCAAAAAGTCAAATGTTCGAATCATTGCCTTCATAAATATTTTTTTGAGTTTAACAAAATTTCAAGAAAGTGAATTCAAACATCTAACCTCTTATTCATGAATGGTATAAAATAAAATAAAAAACAGCAACAACATCAAATGTAATAAAGAAATCATTTGTGAAAGGAAAATTGTTAATTCGCATAACAAATACTTGTTTTTTCGTTAATGATTTGGACTTGTCTGCAATGTGGCCTGATGAATCTTTTTGGATTTTGAGAGTTTGGTTCCAACCATGACGTCGAAAGGGACTAGAGGATTTCATTTTCGAAATCCATTTTGGTAATGAATAAATATCATATTAAATAATCAACACTAACAGAGCACTTGCTAATTTAAACATTTTGATTATTTTAAGAAAGGCTGGATTAGCCTCCTTTCTTAAGTATCTTCTAATGAGTTGCTGCAATGTACAATTGAACAAGAGAAACAAGATGCATCGGCACCATTGTTTTATGCTATTCCAGCTTCTCACAGTGCTACAATGCTTGTTCAGCTAAAAAGCCCAAAGAAAGGCAAAAATACTTTAAACAAACAAAAGAAAAGAAGACCAGGCCAGACTTAAAACTGAAAATAAAAAGCTTCTCATTATTACTTTACAAATAATGCCGGAGCAAATCCTAGTAGGTTGGCTCGTTCCAAAATCTAATTGACAATCAAATTCGCAGTCATGTTAAGAGTACCATCCAAAACTATCCAGTCAACCTATTCCTTTGTATCCCTACAAAACTGCTGGCTGCTATTGTTTTCTTTTTTTTTTTTCTTTTCCCTTCTGAGGCAGTCATAAACAGGCAAGAATTGATAATACCTGAAATGCGATAATCAGTTTCCTTCTAACAAGCTGCTCAATCTACTTCTAGCCTCTTCTGTCAGACTACACGACTTCCATATTCTCTGCTGAGGAACGCAGCCGGGCGAAGAAAAGCAGATTACAATTGCAGTAAGATTATCTGATGTGTTGAGGCGCAAAGCTTCTAGGACTAATTCTTGGGAACTTTGGTGAGGGTCATTGTGCTTCCTCAACCCACGTCGAACAAGACTGACAGCATATTGGCTTGACATGACATCCCAAATCCCATCACAGCCAAGGATCAAGAACTCGTCATCCTTTGTTAAAATAGCATGTTCCACTTGTGGCTCAGAAATCAGAGGTGATGAGGAGCTATTTGGCAATTTCAGGTCCCAATCCCCCAAGGTTCTGGTTACTGAAATATAGCCATTAACATACCCATCATCTACAAACCCACCCATCCCTTCCACTCGCTTGAGCTCAAGTAAATTAGAAGGCCTGTGATCTTGAGACATTGGAACTGCTACACCTTTCCTACATAGGACTGCTCGGCAGTCACCAGCGTTTGCAACAAGCAAATGCCTTCCAAGAACCAATGCTGTCAACGCAGTTGTCCCACATGAGCTGCTAACACTTTGCTCATCAGCCAAGGCAAGATCTGCCAGTAGGAATGCTTTGCGATGAGAATTCTCCAAATCTTTCAAGGAAATAGAATTAATATCCAGCATTTTTAACCAATCAGCATCTTCAAAGAATAATCTCATGGCATTCCTCTTGACAAAGGCAGCTGCATGAGGCCCTCCATGACCATCAAAAACTGCATAGAAACCACTAGGCATAGGACACTTGAACATAGATCTGAGGTGGGTAGATAGATCATCAATGCAGACATGTTCATCATCCATAGAATGTCGAGCTCCAATGTCTGCATAGCTACCAGATCGAATGTTTGGAACAAACTCTATTGCAGTTGGCTCTATATGGGCATCTTCAACGATATCTGAACAACTAACTGCCTGCTTGACCAAAGATCAAAAGACCAAGGTAAGGAACTGCTCTAGGTATTCCACAATTTAGTATGGTATGCATTGTCATAATATAAGCAGTAAAGAAAACATCTAATATGTCGGATTCAAGCTTAGTAATTATTAACTAGTAGAAATAAACTAACAAGACAAAATGAATCAAAGCAATTATTCTAGCATAGAAGCACCTACAACACAAAAAACATATTAGCTCTTACCCTACTATACCCTTCTCCTCGCCAAGTTAATCTGAACACCTACAACAACACAAAACCAAACAATGGAGGGAGAGAGGACTTGATAAATAATATTCTGCAAATCAGTATGAATGGACAAGGCAAAGCTCCTTCTCCCGAGTACAAACCTAGCCCCATTGATTACCATAGCCTTTATATACATAGATAGATAAATAGATAGATAGGAAAGAGAGAGAAATGAATCAAGACAAATAAAAACCAGGCAGAACCAAATAGAAGGCCTCCAATCTAAGATGACAAGGACCAAGGGGATTTTTTTACAGAAGAAATCGTGAATAGAAATCAATGTCATACATCACAGGTTTCTTGTCACACCAAAAAAAAAAAAAAAAAGCACTCCAATGTGAGGCTGTACATTTGACCCAATGACAAAAGTTTACAAAAGAATATAACTATCAGAAAATGGTCCTAGAATTCTTTTTTTTTTTTCAAATAAGCCAAAGGAAAGCTCTCATTACATGGACCACAAACTTTTAGCTTTTTATCCTTGAACCACCAGCCGGAAAACCACTCTGTGAGGTCGTCTTCCACCTTTTTAGAAGGGCACCAAGCTCGATTGAACTTTGACAAACGAAGTCCCAGTCCTCAGAGCCAAATCTACATGTACGAAAAGGTGGCTGGAAGTGACGAATTTTCCTCACTGCTAAAGCACATGGGGCAGATATTCGAGGAAAGAGAGCATTTCATGTTCCTTCTTTGATTCCTATCAGACATATTCAGCTGTCCTTAGGAAGAGTTTGGTCTTTTTCGGGTTGCTACCTTCCCAAGAAAGCTCACAAAGCGCCAGCTCCAAGAGTCTGTTTCCTTCCTTTCAGGCCTTGGTAGCAGAACTAATAAAAAATATCCCTGAAACATCCCACTTCCAAACTATTCTATCATTTTCAGGGTTAAGGGACATCAAAGCAACAATAAACAAAGGGAATCCCATTCGCTAGCTCTCATCTCAAGCATGAGTTCCATCCTTTGATATCTTCAGACCAGCAATTTAACTAAAAAAAGAAAATGAATTAGCAATTATATAAATAGAGGGGAGGATTCATGAAATCTTATCTTTTCAAACCATTCCCCAGCTTGTGCCAAGAGTGCCTATCAAAAATCGGCCTATCGTGGCCTCTTAAATTTTCTGACTGTGCAGCCATTTCTGATAATGACTGTTTTCTAAACGGGGCGATCCTCTAGGGGGAAGCACCATAATCATTAAATTAAGACCCCCCCAAAAAAAATAAAAAAAATAAAATAAAGAAAGAAAAGAGAAAAAGGCTATAGTGCTGAAGTTTTCTCCCAAGAAACAAGGTGGCTCCCTCCGTCTTTACTAGTTCCCTCCCAAGAAATATTTAATAATTTGGATCCCTCTACAAGATAGTCATCAACTCCCTATTCTCCCCACTTTAGTTCTTCAACAACATTGCTTCCTTTTAATTTCTCATTTTTTAACTTCATTTGATCCCTATTTTTTTTATTTCTTCTCATACACCTACTTTTTATGTATTGTTATTGTATATTCTTCCTTTTATCCCCAAACTTGTGAGAGCATCTGGTAAATTGTAGGAAAAGTATTTATTGAGGAAATGAAAATCTGACCAGAAGCTTAACAGGGTGAGGAGAAAGTACTACAAGGTCAACCTTGCCCTTCGATGAAAATAGGATGTTGACAAGTAACTTTTCTTCTTGGATTCAAGAAAATCTTGACTTCTAAATAATAATAATAATAATAATAAACCAAGTGTACGAGTTTTCTCTTCAAATAAAAACTTATGTCTGTGCTGTTTATTAAAATTTTCCAGGCCAAAAAAAAATTTAAACAAAAAAGGAAATTGCTAAAAGGAACTATCTTAGGAAGATAAGAAGCAAAACAATAAATTCTTCATTCTGCAAAGGGGTTTCTAAACAGCAGCACAAACTTCTAGTTGGTAACCTGCTAAGGAGCTCTTGTGTGTGTGTGTGTGTGTTTTGCCTTGTATTAATGGAAGAGGTTAGAAAGATAATAAGCAGTCAAGGCATCTCTATTATAAGAGGTCGTAAGTTCAAATCCTCCTACTCCACCTGTGATGCAACATACTAAAAAAAAAAGGGGATGACAATTAATTGAGTGGCAACTTTCATATTCACCAAAGATAGAGAAAATAAATAAGATACAGATAAGCAAAGGTGACATAACTTTAAAAATAAATTTAAAAACAAGCAATCTGCTCGTTAATACGTAAAAAGTTGGAAAAGGAGTAACAACTCCACAACTCCACCAAGAGGGCTCACAAAAAAAAAAAATTGTCAATTGGGATAAATAAACTTGGGACAGAAGCTAAAAATGTATATTGTGCCACAACCGTACTTTCAAATTCCTATAGACTCTCCAGCCATCTTTCCCAAATACTTGATATAATAGTGGAGGACCAAAGAACCTTAGACTTCAGATTAAAAACAACGAAACAGAGGAGTTACAATACAACGCTTTGGGAAGCATTAGTAGGACGACTCCACCATGAGGAACAAAAGAATCAGGTAGTTTAACTAAGATTTCGTAACTGTAAAAACATGAGATTGCTTCCATTTTTCCAAATTTCTTTTGCATAAGATGCACCAAAATAAATAGAGTTCTTTAGGGATGTCTCAAAGTAGCTATTTCTTCTCATCATTGATCAAATCTGCAAGAGAATAGGAAATTGTTATACCCTACATCTTGTTAAAGCTATCGGAAAATTATCAAGTCCCTAAATAAAATCAAAATGTTTTGAGTCGTATTCCAGCGGGACTAGGGAAAGGAAACTATAAAAACGGAAATGGAGACAGGAAGAAGGAAACTAAGTAGGAGGAAGAAGGGATGCTGAATTTTTTTTCTGGCAAAATCAGTAAATAGAACAATTTAAACCAAATTCGATTGTCGGAAGTTTGCAGCTATACTTCCAATCCCATCCTAACATACAATATGAAAATTAAATGTAATAAAGGTATAATGATTCCATAAAAGAAAACAAATGTCTATAAGGAAAGACAACGGAGTTTTTGCAATCAAATAATGAGAATAGCAACTGACCAATCCCGATCGACATAAAAACGAGCATGGCCTCCACAAGAAACAAAGGTGAAACGTACCAAACAAAAATTCGAAAAGCATTCCACAGGCAAGAAGGCAAAGATATGGAAAAAGAGAAAACAAGGAACCCTAGAGAGGAAAGTAGTGGGAAAGCGAACCTCGGGAAAGATAGGTGAAGAAGAAGGATGCGGCAAATCGATCTGAACATCGCGATCTTCGATTACGCGACGATGATAGTTGACTTTCATCAGAGGAACGGTTTTGGGGCATCTGATCTCAGCTTCAGCTACCATCTTCTGACTGTCGATCTCTGCAAATGGCACGAGAATTCTTGAAATGAGCCAGGCAGGACAGAAGCTAAATGGGTTTTTTTTTTTTTTTTTTTTTTTTTTTGGGTGGGGGACCAAGAAGCTAAAAGGGTTTTGTTGTTTTAATTAATAATTAATAAGAAGTATTTGGATTTTTTTTAAGAAAAAAGGAAGTATTTGGATTTTATATATATGTATATAAAATAATTGAGGTATGAGACTTATTTCAAAAAAAAATAAAATAAAATAAAATAATTGATGTATGAATTTTGGTATTTATTATTATTATTTTTTTATCCCATGAGATTTGAACCACAGACAGTCATTGATACAAGTTTTATGTCATTAGTATTTATTTTGTGTATATATTTTAACAACATTTGTTGGTGGATATTCGAACCTTTTCGGTCTGAATAGTTATACCATAGACATGATCATCTTAGCTCTGTTTGATCAACTTGTCTTGATTTTGCTATTAAAAATTATATTTATTTTTTAAAGTTAAATTACAAATTTACAATGGGTTTAATATATCAATAAATTTTTATTTTTGTATCATATAGATCACTAAACTTTAAAAATTATTTAATACATCTCTTCATTTTCCAATTTGTGTTTAATAGTTCTTTGACATATTCAACATCTTTTTGATTTATTAGACATGAAATTGATTATTAGGACTTAAACTTTCATTTTTGAATATAATAGATATGGTAATTTTAAAAAGTGTTTAATAGGTGTAAGACCTATTCACAAAATTGAAAGTTTAAAAACTTATAACTTAGTAGGACACGGGATTTTTTTTTTTTTTTAATTGAAAGTTTAAAAACTTATTAGGACACATGAGGGCTTATTAGGCCACACAAGGGCTTATTAGATATAAAATTGAAAGTTAAATGATCCATTATAAACTTTTTTTTTAAGAGTAAAGACATATTAGACACAAACATAAAAGTTAGGGACTAAACTTGTAATTTAACCTTTATTTAATTATTTTTCTTTTAAATATAGTTTAATTAATTAATTAGATATAGGAAAATAAACTAATGTTACTAAATTATTTAATATGAATCCCAAATTAAAATTATGTGAAAAAAAACATTTTTGTCCCTAAACTCTTATGAAATTAATAATTTAGTTTGTGAACTTTAGTTTGAAACAATTTAATCATTGTACTTTCAAATTTGTAACAGTTTAATCATTTTTGTCTATGAATTTTAATATGTAACAATTTAGTTCTTTTTTTTTTTTTTTTTGAGAAGAAATTAATTCATTAGACGAGAGCAATTGCTCCCGACGGGCAGCCATTGGTGGGACAGGCACCCCCACAAATGTTTCTATCACACTCAATATCCTCCTTATTCAACTGAAGTAGCCAATTAGGGAAATTATTGATCCAACTACCAGAAGATTTAGTTGAACTAGCCTTTTGGGCCAATTGGAGGGCCATCTTGTTTAACCTCCTAGGAATGTGCCTAATTGTCTTCACCTGTAAAACCGAAGAGATTCTTCTGGCTTCCTCGACAAAGAAGGCTAATTCCGTCGCATCCTCCTCCTTGCCCACGAGCAGATGTACCACCTGAATAGAGTCAAGCTCGATAATCAACTCGGGGGAAGAAAAAGGGATCATTTTCAAGCCTTCCGTGACTGCGAGGGCTTCTAACCAGCTCACCGGCCATGGATGATGAATGAACTGAAATCCAGCAGACACCGGCGTTCCATCTCCTCTCCGAACGATCCAGCTGACGCCGCCGCTTTTCTCCTTTTCGCACCAAGAAGCGTCACTGGTCAAGACCCAGAAATCTGATGGATCCTCTCCCCAACACCGAGCCATGATGTTCTGATCATTCGAGATCCCCGGCTTTCGGTTTCGACAGATGCAGCCGAAGGTATGATCTCTCTCTTCAAATGAATCGAGGCTGCTACTAATCTGTTGACTGAGATAAACTTTGTTGGGTTGCTGATTGTTGTGAAGAATAGCATTTCTGTAATTCCAAATTTGCCAGCAAATAATAAGACTCCTTTGAATCTGGTCGATCTCCCATGTTACTCCACTGCTACCCCTCCAAAGTTTCTCACAATAATCTGGTACCATCCACGTGCTCCTGTCATCAGCATAGATATTGTTAGGAAATTGGAAGAAAATATCCCACATACCTCGAGTCATCTTGCATTCCCAAAACAAGTGTTTGGCTGTTTCCGGGTGGTTCCTACAAAAAAGACATAGAGAGTTAATGTCCATGCCCTGATCAATCAAGTTTGTTTTTGTAGGAAGAATATCGTTATAGATTTTCCATCCACAAACTTTGATTTTCGCGGGAGCATGGGTTTTCCAATAGTGTTTCCAACAGGCTTCCTTATAATCATTGCAAGATCCTGATGCTTCTGCTACATTTTGAAGTTGGTGTCCAAGCCTATATGCACTCCTTACCGAAAACAGACCTTTAGGGTCCATTTTCCATATAATTTTGTCTTCATTGTTGTGTTGGCTAAGTGGTATATTAAGAATATCCTCAGCATCCTTTTCCAGAAACAGATCTCTGACCAAATCCACATCCCACATCTTAGAGGGGAGAATCAGTTGAGCCATCGAAAAGTTTTGGGCCCTTTCTTTAACAAGAATCGGGAAACTAGAGCTTTCTCTAGGAATCCAAGGATCTGTGGCAACTTCCACTTGAATTCCATTGCCTATACGCCATCTATATCCCTTCTTGAACAAATCTCTCCCCCACGTGATGCTTCGCCATGCGTAGGAGGGATTATTTCCAAGATTTGCCTTTAGAAAATTCCCCGTGTGAAAATAGCGACCCCTCATCACTTTGGCCAGTAAACTCTCTGGATTCCGGATTATCCTCCAACTCTGCTTTGCAAGCATCGCCTGATTAAAAATAGTCAGGTCTCTGAATCCCATTCTGCCATGAGTTTTGTGGATGCACAGCTTTTTCCAGCTCTTCCAATGAATTCTTCTCTCTGCCTCTCCCGAGCCCCACCAAGTAACAATTTAGTTCTTTTACTTAAAAATATGTAATAATGTATTCCTTGTCTCTTCTAATGTATATGTCCAATTATTCTCTCCCTAAATTTACTCTTAACCTTACTATCTCTCTAAAATTTATCTTTTTATTTAATTTCTCTCTCTAAAATTTATTTGTTCTGCTCTAATTTTTTTTTTTACTTTGTTCTCTAACTAATTTTTTAATGGAGTCTAACTAATATTCTATCTCTAAATATTTTCTTCATGACTCTAAGTTTACTATGTTAATTTTTAGGGAAAAATACACTTTTGGTCCCTGAGGTTTGGGTTAAGTGACACTTTGGTCCCTCAGTTTTCAAACTCGACAATTTAGTCCCTGAGGTTTGAATTTCGTTACACTCTTAGTCCCTCCGTCAATTTTTCTGTCAAATACTAACAGATTGCTGATGTGGCACTAGTTTTTATTAAAAAAAATATTTTTTTATTAATTTCTCAAAATAAAATAATATATTATATATTTTATATTATTTTTAATTTTCTTTTTTCTTTTTTCTTTTTCTTCCTCCATCTTCTTCAATCTTCCTCATCTCCACCACTCTCTAACTCTAATATCAACAGTAGCCACCATCGCCGCCGACCGCCGCCGGCAACCGATCACCGTCGTCGCTGATTTTTTTTCTTTTTAATTTTTCTCACCTTTCTCCTTTCTTTTCTTCTTATTCTTCTCTTCTGGTTCGTTTTTCTTTTCTTTTTTTAGTTGGAAGTCGCCGCACCTGCCGGAATCCACGGAACCCAGATCTGGAACGCAAACGCCATCGGAACCCAGATCTAGAACGCAAACGCCACCCATCGGAACGAGCCTAGTCAGATCTAAAACGAAACGGTCGTTGTCCGTCGTGCCGGTCACCAGAAAACCCAAGGACGTCTGCTGGTCGCGTGACGGCCGCTGTCCATCAGATCTGGAACGAAATGGGGAGCTCGAAACGAGGAGGAAGGAGCGACGGACAGCAACCCACTTCAGATCTAGAAACGAAACTCACGGGGGACAAGATTTGGAACGAAAATACGGTAGATCTGGAACGAAACCCACGGCGGTGGCGGGCGTGGATGTCGATTAGCGTGTAGGATCGAGCGTAGGGTTTGGGCGGCAATGGGCTTCGTGAGTGCATTTGGAATGGGGCTTCTTTCTGCAGATGAAACCCACAGCGGTGGCGGCCGCCAGTTAAAAAAAAAAAGAAAAGAAGAAAAATGGGGTAAGAGAGAAGAAGAAAGGGGAATAAAAGAGAAAAAAAAAAGAAAAAAAAAAGTTACAGTCGTCGGCGGCCGGCCGGCGGCGGCGAGCGGTGGCCGGCCGCCGGTCGCCGGCAAGGAGATTTGAAGAAGATGAAGAAAGGGTGGAGGGAAGAGGATGAAGAAGAGGGGAAGAAGAAAGAGAATAAAAAATAATTAAAATAATAATATTTTATTGTTTTTATTTATTTTTATTTTAAAAATAAAAAAATAATTTTTTTAATTAAAAAAATGTGGCCACGTCAGCAATCTGTTAGCATCTAACGGCAAATTAGACGGCAGGGACCAAAATGCTGCTTATCTCAAACCTTAGGGGTATTTTTATTGAGTTTTAAAACTCAGGGACCAAAGTGTAACTTAACCCAAACCTCAGGGACCAAAAGTGTATTTTTCCCTAATTTTTATTTCAATGTCTCCACACATTTTTCTCCCTCTAGAGTATCTCCCTTCTCTCTAATTTTTTAAAAACTACAAATAAAAAACCTTTATCAAACAAGTCTGGTTTTCTATTTTTTTTAAAAAAAAATATATAGTTATAAGGCCCTGTTTGATAACCATTTCAGTTTTTGGTTTTTGGTTTTTCTATTTTTGGTTTTTTGTTTTTGGTTTTCTGTTTTTTAAAAACAAAAACCCTATATGTTTTATAACTGTTTTTGGTTTTCAGTTTTTAAAAAATTAGAGAGATTAAAAGATGTTTTAGAGAGAAAAAAAATGTGTAGAGACATAGAAACAAAAATTTAGAGACACAAATATAAATGTTTTCAAGAGAAAAGTTAAACATTGAAAATTTAGAGACGTGAAAGAAAATGTTTAGAGAGAGAATATTAGTTAGACTCCATAAAAGATATTAGTTAGAGAAAAAAGAAAAAAAAATTAGGGTAGAAAGATAAATTGAAGATAGAAAAATTAATTAAAAAGATAAATTTTAGAGAAATAGCAAGGTTAAGAGTAAAAGATATGTTAAAAAAAACGATAAATTAGAAAAATAAAGAAAAGGTGTAGCGAGAGCAAATTTTGGGAGATTTTTTTCCAAAAGAAAATGTAGAATATGTTTATTAGGGAGAGAAAAGTTATAGATAAATTTTTAGAAATATATGAGTTATAGAGGGAAAAAAATTTGAGATAGAAAATTTTAGAGAGAGAAAAAACGTTTTAGAGAAAAAAAATATATAAAAATGAATTTATCGGAGAGAGATAGGTAAAAGAAGAAAAAAAATAAGTACGACAAGAAAAATGAGTTTTTGAAAAACAGAAATATGTTTTTAAAAACTACTTTTTTTTGTTTTTGAAATTTGCTTATAATTTCAAAAACGTTTTTAAAAAACAAAAATGGTTATCAAACAATCATGTTTTCTAAGGGTCCGTTTGGAATACATTTTAATTTAAATGTTTTTCAAGAATGCGTTTTTTAAAAAAACATTTTGTATAAAAATTGTTTAGAATTTAAACACTCATATGTTTGGTTGCATTTCCTCACAGGTGTTTTTATACAAACACTCTTTTTTAAAAAGTTGGTTTCAAGTGTTTCTCTTAAAATGAAATATTTACCAATCTCATTTTCTAATAAGTCATTTTTAGTGGTTGTCAAACACTAGAAATTTTTTCAAAATGATTTTTTTTTTCAAAATTAAACACTTGAAAAGTTAATCCAAACACACCCTAAAAATGAAAAACAAAAACAGAAAATAGAAAACGAAATGGTTATCAAACGGCCCCGTATATGGTTTTTGTTTTTAAAAAATAGAAACAGAAAAACCATAAACCAAAACGTTATCAAACAGGGTCTTAACAATTTGATTTTTTATTTTTGGTTTTTGAAAATTAAGCTTATAAACACAACTTTCACCTATACGTTTCTTTGTTATGTTATTTACCTTCATCCCATGTTTTCAAAAACTAATCCAAGTTTTGAATTTTTTTTTTTTAAAAAAAAGTTTTCAAAAAATTGTTTTTGTTTTTAGAATTTTGTTAAGAATTCAAATTTTCCTTAATAAGTATGAAAACTATCGTAAGGAAATTGAGAGAAAATAAACATAATTTTCAAAAACCAAAAACCAAGGGTCCGTTTGACAACATTCTTGTTTCCCGTTTCCTTTTTTTGTTGTTTAAGAATTAGAAACAGAAACATGTCTGATAACTATTTTTGTTTCTTGTTTCTCTAAAAAAAAAAAAAAGAAACAAAAACATAAATGTGTTTGATAATTGGTTCTTGTTTCTTGTTTTTTAGTTGAAATAAATTGAGTAAATATACTATAAAAATATATAACATACATTAAATAAATAAAAACTATTATATATAGTTTATAGTATTATTTAGCCCCAATACATATTTTTTTAAAAAAATTATATCCTTCCAATGTTGTTCAAATTTGATTTGAAATGTCATCTCTCATTCCAACCAATTTATTTTTAACGATGTTCGTTTACACAAGTTAGTTCAATTATATTAATTTGTTATTTACAAACTTTGTAAATTTTAAACGATCATTAATTTATTGCACAACATGCAATTCATATATATATATATATTTTGTGTGTTTGTGGTATTAAGACATCTATTTAAGGTTAGACAATCGAGCTTATAGACCCACATTTTTTTAAATTGAATAATATTTTTTTTCTTTAAAAATGCATGTATTTCTCATTAGCCAAGGATCCCAACACGTAAGACCAGAAAGCGAGAAATATATATGTTGATGATCAAATTTCGCTAGGTAAATTACCTTCGCTCCACGTGATAATCTACAGTGAATTTGTTTGAGAGCGGGGGAAGACGTGGCCTGCAAATGAGTAAACCTGCACACCGGTGTGGTGCTAGCCACACCGCCTCCGATGCTAAGTCAGAAAACAGAAGATGAGAGCAAGAGAGTAAGAGAAAAGAGTCGAGAATTGAGTTCGGGTCCCCTTCTTCAGTGGCGAAGAGGGGTATAAATACCTGCTCGTGCTCCTAGGGCTTTTAGGAATTCGGAGGCGTTTCGGGACGAACTAGGTGGAACCGGGGCGGCCAGAGGCAGGAGGGACCGAGCGGAGGCAAACGAACTCGGCCCGCGCAAGCGGGCCGAGTGGTCGGCCTCGGCCCATGGCCTGGCCCGTTGGTCCGGTCTTCCTCTGGGTCGTCTCCTGGTCCTATCCCCACCCGGTTGTCCTCGCCAGCTCCTTGTACACCATGGTGGTCCAAAATTACCTATAGCAATATATATATATATATATATACACACAATTAATGACAAACGTGAAATATCTTATCAATTTATTTAATAAATAAATTAAATCCTACCAAAATTAACAAAAAAAAATAATAGAGATCTAAATAGAAAATAATAACTAAAAGCTCATTAATGAAAATTGGGGAATTTTTTTTTTTTAAAAAAAAAAGAGAGAGAGAGATAGAGTAATAACGGAAAAGGAAAACAAAGATTAAAAAAAAGATAAAGAAATAAAGGAAAAGAGAACAAAATGGAAAAAAAAAAAAAAAAGAAAGATGACGAAGTGGTATAAAAAAAGAGAGAGAGAAATTAGGAGAGGAAGAGAAAATGTGAGATAGATGGTACATGCATGAAAGAAGAAAAAAAGAACCCGAAACAAAATTTGAGAAACAACTTTTTGTAATTTCTCAAATTTTGTCTCATTTTTGGAGACGTTTCTAGAAATTAGAAACAAGATGAGTTATTATCAAACATGTATGATTCTTGAAAAATGAGAAACAAGAACAAGAAAACGGGAATGTTATCAAACGAGCAAAATGGTCATCAAACAGGGATCAAATAGGGTTTGATCTTTCAATTTTGTGTTTGATAAGTCCTTGTACTTTAAAATGCGAACTTTTAATTTTATGTCTTATAAATCTATAACATATTCAAAATTTTAAAAAAGCAACTAATTTGTTAAATATTGGAAAAAATACATTTTTAATCTCCGAGGTTTGGGTTAGGTTTCATTTTGGTCCCTGAGTTTTCAAACTCAACAATTTAACCCCTGAGATTTGAATTTTGTTTCATTTTGGTCCCTTCAAATTTTCTCCTAAAAACTAGTAGGATACTGACGTGACAATGATTTTTTATTTAAAAAAAATATATTAAAATAATGAAAATATTATTTTATATATATTTTTTCTCTCTTTTCTTTTATTTTCTCCCTTCTTTTCTTTCCATTTCTCTACCATTTCTTTTTAAAAAAAAAAAAAAAAAAAAAAAAAAAAAAAAAAAAAAACAGGAGAGGGAGGAGGATATGAGATCTAGCCCCGAAACAAGAAGAAGAAAAAGACCCACGCTGCAAACACGGCGGAAAAATCAAAGAGAGAAAAACCCACTATCGAACGAACTTCCCCTTGAAAAATTGGGACAACCCACAAGCCGAGCGAAAACCTCCTACACGCTGCTACCGAGCCCAAACAGTGAGAAAATGAACCTTGGAGCACTGGAAAAATTCGAAGAAAAGACCCACGCCTGCTGTGTTGTGCTACTCGCGCCCGTCGCAGCCGCACAAGAAGACCCATCGCAACCCAGAACTGAAACAACCACACAGTCGATCCCATTTCAGCCTGTCGCAGCCGCATAGAAGACCCATCACAGTTCAGATCTCGCACGCCACACCTGATCTGAAAGTTCTTCAATTTTTTTTTAAAAAAAGTAAAAACACAGAAAGAAAATAAGAATGAAAGAAGGAGAAGAAGGAAAAGAAAAGGGTTAGCCGGCGTCGGAGATGGTGGTCGGCGACGACTTGAAGAAGAAGGAGGAGGAGGGGGAAAAGAAATAATAATAAAAATATATATTTTTTAATTAATTTAGGGGGAAAATTCATTTTTAACCCTAAACTTTAGGGGTTGTATCAATTTTAACCCTGAACTTTCAATTTCATCAAATTGAACCCTAAACTTAACGAGTTGTATCAATTTTAACCATGAACTTTCAATTTCATCAAATTGAACCTCAAACTTATCAAATCGTATCGATTTTAACCCTAAACTTGCATAAGTGTTACAATGTATACCTTTGGTTAACTTTTTTTTTGAACCACCGTACGTAATTGATTATTTCTTTTTTTTTTTTTCTTAATTTACATTGCATCTGAATTGGTTTCTTATAAATAAAATATTGAAGAAACTTTATTTTAGATGACTTTTTCTCGTTGTTGAGGATTTTATGAGAGTTTTTTGCTGCTATTTAAGATTACGAAAGCAAAGAAATTTTGGAGGTTTTTTATCTTCAAATATTTGTTGGTCTTTTCTTGTTGCTAAGAACTTTGTGAGATTTTTTTCCTTCTTTTAATGTTTTTTTTCTTGCTAATTAGAAGAATGTACAAATCTAGGAAACGGAAATAAAGAAATTTCGAGTTTTTTATTTCTCATATTTGCTAGATTTTTCTTGTTGCCAATAACTCTGTGACTTTTTTTTTTTTTATAATAATGAGAAGAATTGTCTGAGATATTTGATTTCTTAAAGAGTTTTTCCAACAAATTTCTTACAAAACACTAACTCAGGTGCAATGTGAATTAAAAAAAAATAAAAGGAAATTGTCAATTACATATTTTAATAGCAATTCAAATGAAAAGTTGACAAAAGGTCTACATTGCAACATTTATGCAAGTTGGAGGTTCAAATTGATACAATTTGTTATGTTTGGGGTTCAATTTGCTAAAATTGAAAGTTTAGGGTTAAAATTGCTACAACCTGCAAAGTTTAGGGGTCAAAATTGATTTTTTCCCATTAATTTATTACTGTTTTATTTTATAAAATTAAAAAAATAATTTTTTTAATAAAAAATTATGTCATGTCAACAATCTGTTAGGGATTTAACGGATAAATTGATGGAGGGACTAAAATGAAATACAATCCAAACCTCAAGGGCTAAATTTTCGAGTTTGAAAACTTAGGGCCCGTTTGGTAGGTGATCTGAAAACAGAAATTTGAAAACAAGGGATTCAAGGAAAACAAAGTTGTATTTCATGTTTTCATATATGTGTTTGGTAGAAGATTCAGAAATTTGATTCCAATTTCAAAAATTGTTCAAAATGTGTTTGATAATATATTTATAAACCATAAACTGTTTGTAGTTATCAACTAAAGTATTAAGTTGAATATAAACTATTATTAATTAATTTATAAACCTTTTATATGTTATAAATTTTGTATAATTATTATTTTATAATATCATATCATTTATAATAGATTATATTATACAAATTTTAATTTCACAAAAATGAATTGAGTTTATAACATGAAAATAATATATTTATTAAAGTTTTTATCATTTTTAATTTAATTATGTATTTAAAAATTTCAAATTTAAAATCTGGATACACTGAAAACATAAGTGCCTGTTTGGTACGCAATTCGAATTCTGTTTCATGTTTTCATATCCACTGAATTCAGTGAATATGCGATGCGTTTGGCAGATGTGTTTTAGAAAACTGTTTTCGGATTCTGTGATCTAAATAGTGGAAATTCTGAAAACAACTTTTTTATGTTTTCAGTGTATCCAGATTTTGAATTTGAAAATTTTAAATGCAGAATTAATTTAAAAAAGATAAAAACTTTTATAAATATAGTATTTCACATTATAATCTCAATTTATTTTTGTGAAATTAAAATTTGTATAATATAATGTATTATAAATTATATGATATTGTAAAATAATAATTATAAAAAATTTTTAGCATATAACATGTTTTAAAATTAATTAATAATAGTTTATATTCAACTTAATATTTAGTGGATAACTACAAATAGTTTATGGTTTAGAAATATATTATCAAACACATTTTGAACAATTGTTTAAATTGAGATCCAATTTCTGAATCTGCTACCAAATACGTATCCGAAAACATGAAATACAACTTTTCATTGAATCCCTTGTTTTCAAATTTATGTTTTTCAGATCACCAACCAAACGTGTCCTAAAAAAAATGTTTTCAAAATTTCCACTGTTTGGATTACAGAATCCGAAAACAGTTTTCAAAAACACATCTGCCAAACGCATATTCATTGAATTCAGTGAATCTGAAAACATAAAACAGAATCCGAATTGCCTACCAAACAGGTCCATAGAGACCAAAATGAAACCTAACCCAAACCTCAAGGACCAAAAGTGTATTTTTCCCTTAAATATAACATTTAATTTTTGTTTATTAGAACCTTAAACTTTTAATTTTTTGTTTAGTATGATATATGAGATATAAAATTGAAAATTCATGAACCTAGGGGACACAAAATGAAAATTTTAATGGTCTAGTAAACACTTTTTAAAATTTAGGGACCAAAAAGACACAAATCTAAAAGTTCAAGAATCACTTTCTTAAAATTCAGAGACTGATAGCACCTACTTCATGCTATTTTATCTCCTTTAATCTAAGCATGTTAGATCCTTTTTATGGTTTAAATGTCTATTTTATAGGTGATTCGAGCTTCAGAGGTTTCAGGAGCGGATTGCACGAATTGACACTAATTCGAGGGATTTAGGGAGTTTTTAGCCAACTTGAAGTCCTTGGATGAAGAGGAGGTGAAAAGACCCGAGTGGATCGCCACAACCCCAAAAGTTGGTGCCAAGGAGTCAAAATAATCAGCTCCAAGTCAAGAAACCCGAGGGCCTAGCATTGAGACGCCACTATGGCAGCACGCCGTGAAGCCTGTAGCATCGAGACGCTGACCTTAGCGTCTCAATGCTACTCCGAAGAAATCCAAAAACGTGCGGACAGAAGCTTAGCGTCGAGACGCTCTGACTACATTATAAATAAAACCCTTGTTTTTTATTCCACTGTTAGGTTAGAAATCCAATTGTTCTCTCATTTTACTTGTGTTTCTTTTGTTCTTTTCAATTGTGTTTAGGACCCCTAGGTTGATTTAGATGCGTTTTATTGATTCAATATTGTTGTTTTCGTGCATTATGAGTAGCTAATTTCATTGTATCGTTGGATTGGGTGTCCGTTAGATATTTTGTTACACTTGGTTGATATTTAATATGAATTTCATGGATTTTTATTGATGTTTTTCATGTTTTCTTGCTTAAACCAATGTATTTGATGAGTTTCCTTTGAATTGACTCCTCTTAGGAATAAATTGAATGCATTCTATCAGTTATTCTAGATAGCCACTAGGTCGAGGCAAACCCATCGCTAATTGTTTGATTGATTAGTGTAGGTTTTTGATAAGCCTAAGATGCATGAAGAAATTGTTATAATTGAATTCAAATTTTAATTCAGTTTAATTGTTTTAATTTCGGACCCTTGCACGTAAAGCGGTTAATTTATGTAAGCAATTGTGATCTCAAGTTGTTTACGTTAAATTAATTAAAAATAGCTAGATGATAATCGAGGCTATGCATGACGGGTAGCGGACACATTCTAAATTAACTAATTAGCTTAATTGCAAGATCTCAGGTTAAATAATTGGTTAGACACAGGTTAGTTAGGAGGATGCTTCGAGTAACCAAGAAGCATTGCCAAACTCAATTTGAATCTCATGAGATTAATATTTAGAGTGAACTAGGAAGCCAAGTAACAAATTATCTAACAGGAAAATCTCAATCCAACGATCGTTTTCTCTATTTGTTTTTTACCCTAATTTCTGTCTTTTGCATGTTATTTCTGTTCCGACAATTTACCATTCCCATCTTTTTATTTTATCTTGTGACAAAATTCTCTTTTCCAACCCCGTAGTGTTTTCCCATAAAAACCCAATTTCAATAAGAGAACTCCTTTCCTTGTGGACGACTTGGTCACTACTACTGCATAGCTAGGTGCTGGAGTTTATAAATTTTATTTGGTCTCGGACATTCGACAAACCCGACCGATCACCAAATAAGATACAAACTTGAAAGTTGAAGAACTAAACTTGTAATTTAATCTAATTAAATTGGGTTATTTATTAAAAACATAATAAAAATTATTAAGACATAACTCAATTGATTATAATTTGAACCTAACCTAACTACTTAAAAAGATCATAGATTTGAGCTTAGTCGCGCTCCACCTATTGGAGTAATATATATTTCATTGGCCAATAAGAAAATAATTCAACTGACATAAAGTATGTACTTATGATCTCGAGATCGAGAGTTTGAATCCCCTCACCCCAGTGTTGCTAAACTCAAAATAATATATGTGTGTATGTATGTATATATGTATGTATATATACATATATGTATATGTATTTGTATATGTATATATTTATTATTGTAGTACATCCACATGACAATCCCCCCTTACACCATATTTGGTTCATGAGTCACAAGTCACAATATCAAATGAAGTCCTTGATTCCATTATAACCACATGGCCCATAGACATTGCAACCCCCAACACTCCAAAAGCCCAAATGATGGTGTTCTTCAGCTTCCTTTTCTTCAATAATTTTCATCACTTTGAACCTTCTCTTCCTTGAGCTCATGGCTTGCTTTCTCTCACCCTTTGTCTGCAGCAGCTTCAGAGCATAGGTATTGAAATGAAAGAGACGGCTGTGGCAGTGATTTCACAAGCTTGGACATGTGTCATCTTTCTATCATTCCCTTTTCCAAAACACAACACAAATTACAACGCCACTCTCCCTTTTCTCTGCATGTGATTTTCTTTGAGAGCCGATGGTTGGGAATTAATTGCTGCAAAAAGGCCTTTCATCCGAGGTGTCATCACCAAAAGCCACAAACTCAAACCAATGCCTCACCCACTTCCAAAAAGTGTAAAAGCTCCCTCATTTCCCCATCCTTTAATTCTCTAATTCACTCACTCTTCACAATTGGTTCCATTAACCAAATCCCAATTATTATATTTACAAGCCAGCTCGTGACACACCAAGCCAAAGTACAGGCTCCTCCTCTCTCTCTCTCTCTCTCTCTCTCTCTTATTTTTTAGTTTTACAGAAAAGAGGACAGATGGGGCGTGCTGAGCCACAAGAATTGAAGACACCAACCCGTGAGCAACAAGGATTTTAATTCCACACAAGAATATATATATTTGAAATCAAAATGTAGGCACCAGAAAAGCTAAACAACAAGAAAGAATCACGGGACTCATAAACTCTGCCTCTTTTTGCTTTCTTTTTTCTTTATTTTCCCCTTAACCAAAACCAAAATGGGCCATTCACATTCACTGTTTTTTCCACTTTCCATTCTGTTTCAAATCAATTTTCTGGTCTACAAACGCCAACACTCAGTAGCCACCAGCCCCCTCACCTCTGTTGTTGATATTTCACCTGCCCTTCTCAACTGATTTTCTGTCCTAACACACATATCTAGAAAAACCCACATTTCACTTTTTAACTCACAATATTATAGTTTAAAAATAGATCTCTCTCTCAGGAGTCAGGACCCGCCATGTTCACTCCATGCAAATGCATTGCAGCCATATAATAAAGGCCTCCTGTTATTTACTTTTACTATAATATCCTGCTCCTGTCTGTGAACTCGACACGTGTTCTCTTTCTACACGCTACTTGTTTTCTTTCTTTTAAAGTAGTAACAAATGTTAGATATATATATATATAGCTTCTGTCCAGCCAGCTTGCTCATTTCATTGAGTTCCTTAACGTTTGTTGTTTACAACTCAAGTCTCTATCTTTCTCCATATTCCTTTCCCATTCTTCCTCTTGCCATCGCTCTCCATTACTGGTTTCTGAAAGTGCAGTTTCTGTCACTTGTTGGTCACAAATAAAGCCAATTCTCACTGCTTACTTTCTGGCCTAACTATCTAAGCCACTCCTTGCTTAACATTCTGTTTATATTTGGCTGATAGGAGTTGAGAAAGCTTAGATTCCATGGAGTTCAATCGGGTTCTAGTTGTAATGGTTTGGATCACAGCCATTTTGGTCATGGAGAACTCGAGCAATGTGCAAGGAAGATACCATTTTCACAAGGGGCAAAAGAAACAGAACCCTGATGAAGATCCCTCTGTTCCATCACCTGTTTATGCACCACCACCACCAGAAGAGGCAGTTCCTTCAAGTCCAGCTGAGCCAGCTCCTTCAGTGCCATCTGATCCCTATCCTGATGATCCTGGAAACACCACTTCTGACTGTGTGTTCGATGTCACTAATTATGGAGCTGTTGGAGATGGTTGTGCTGATGACACTGCTGCCTTCAGAGCAGCATGGAAAGCAGCCTGTGCTGTAGAATCTGCCACTATTCTAGTTCCTTCTGATCGTTGCTTTAAAATTACTTCAACTATCTTCTCAGGACCTTGCAAACCAGGACTTGTGTTTAAGGTCAGCAAAACTTACTTCAGAATTTGAATCTCTCTTGTTGATCATGTTGAAATTGGAACTTAAATGTAACAAATCAGGTGGATGGCACCCTGATGCCACCAGATGGACCGGAGTCGTGGCCAAAAGCGGACAGTGTGAGGCAATGGCTTGTGTTCTACAGGCTGGATCAAATGACATTGACTGGAACTGGAACCATTGAAGGAAATGGCCAGAAATGGTGGGAGTTGCCATGCAAACCACATAGGGTACCTACATTGCATTTATTTCACCTCCCCATCTTCATTGCTCTTGAATTTCTCTCTTTCTTTCAGTTTTAACTTTCAATCCAAGGCTTAATTAATTGTCTTTTATGTTTTTCCACTTCAGGGTCCAAACGGGTCGACTCTGCCAGGGCCATGTGACAGCCCTGCGGTAAGAAAGAAACACACATCTTTACCCTTCAATATTTGCCTCTTCACCTGATATGTATGAATCACAAATGCTGACTGAATTTTGATATTTGGGTTTTTCAGTTGATAAGGTTCTTCATGAGCAGCAATTTGGCAGTGAGTGGCTTGAGAATCCAAAACAGTCCACAGTTCCATATGAAATTCGATGGGTGTGAAGGAGTTCTGATAGAAAAGCTGTCAATATCTTCCCCAAAGCTCAGCCCCAACACTGATGGAATCCACATAGAGAATACCAAAGGGGTTGGAATATACAACTCCATGATAGCCAATGGTATGAAGCTGAAACAATGGTTTTACTCTTTGCCTTGTCCACTGATTTTTATCAACCTTTTTGCTGATTTATGATTTGAAAATATAGGTGATGACTGTATTTCAATTGGGCCCGGCTGTGCCAATGTGGACATTGAAGGCGTCACTTGCGGGCCCAGTCATGGGATTAGGTACCGACAATGTCAATTCAATTCCCCTTGAATATGCAATTTGCAATCTCCATTTATTTGTTTATCTCTAGTCAAACAGTGAGTAATTTCATTGTTGTATGTTCGGTTTTGGAAAAGAGCAGCATTGGGAGCCTGGGAGTCCACAATTCTCAGGCATGCGTTTCCAACATAACAGTGAGAAATGCAGTGATTAGAGAATCAGACAATGGAGTGAGGATAAAGACATGGCAAGGAGGGTCGGGTTCGGTGAGCGACATCTTGTTCGAGAACATACAGATGGAGAACGTTAGAAACTGCATCATAGTCGACCAATACTACTGCTTGTCCAAGGGTTGTCTGAACCAGACATCAGCCGTGTTCGTGAACCAAGTCTTGTACAAGAACATCAAGGGAACTTACGACGTTAGAAACACTCCGATTCACTTCGCATGCAGCGACACAGTGGCCTGCACAAATATTACAATGTCTGAAGTAGAGCTGCTGCCACATGAGGGCGAGTTGGTAGAAGATCCTTTCTGTTGGAATGCATTTGGGATTCAGGAGACCTTGACCATTCCTCCCATTGATTGCCTGCAAGAAGGAGAGCCTCAGAATGTTGCAGAGACCTCTGAATATAGCTGCTGAAGAGTGCTGCAATGCAACTCTCTATCTTCATTCGGGTTATAAATTTTAAGAACAATAATAATACTGTATACAGTCCCATAGCACACCAGCCAAGAGCCATTTTCTCTTAAATGGGTCTTGATTACTATCGCCTAGGCTCGAACTCCATCCCTTTCTGGGTTCATTTTTAATCCTCCCATATTGAGTGATGTGATGTCCTATCGTAGAATGTAGAATAGAGATGAGGGTCTCTCTCTTTTTGGCCCATGTACCTTGTAATTTATACAATTAAATGGACTTAATGTTCAAGTTAGAGCAGTTGGATGTTATCAGCATGCACAAGTGAGTCAAGTGACTGAACATTTTTAAGCAATCACAATATAATATAGTCTGATATTGAGCTGTGAATTTAATATTATTAGACAGAACAAGCAGATGAAGTGAACATTGTCACTTCTTTCTTTCCATGGTATTCCTTACACCCTGCAGAACACGGACAAACTCATAGAATATAGAGAAATCAAAACTTGCTATACCCTCAGCGTCTCCATTCAGTTTTGAAGAGGACAAACAACGAGAACAAGGATTCTGACAAACGACCAAATCAAACCCACCATATTTCGTAATCAAACTGTTAATCTTGTTGCTTGTTAGTTTCTGTATATCCTCTATCTGCTCCAGCTCCCCAGTTTGTCCAGTACTGCGCCACCATTTCTGCAAAATCCTCCTCTTTGCTGCTGAACTCTCAACCGATATCACAACCTTCAAATGAATGCCAAGACGGTGCAAAGCAATTTCCGCTCCACCAATTCCACTGAAAATGGACAACACAATCAACCCTTCTGGGAACATAGACTTCAAAACAGAGAGATGGTAACCCAAAGTGTCTGTCTGAAAACAATACTTGAGTGATTGAAGCCTTTCCATCGAGCTACTTTCAGCATCTTGAGTGTGATTTACAGGGTAGCCGAGCACGCGCTCCAACTGTTCAGGCTCTACAGGAGCCAGTTTGAACTGGCCGACCCAGATAAGGTTCAAAGCTATGCAATGATGAAGAATATCTCTCTGCTGTTGAGACGAGAGGTGGCCGCGAGAATCAATCAGCGTCTTTGTAAGCCTATCACACAGCTGAGGTACTCCTCTAGTTTCAGAATTGATGCAGCTCAAATGCTTCCTTGTATCCCAGGAAGGCCACCATTTTTTTGCACGTGGTATAGCATCTTCGATGGTCAAAGCAGACTTTGGAAGGATATGAGACCTGTTTTCACATGGAAGATTGTGCACGTAGCCTTCCCTTCTACTCAAGGCTGAGAAGAACTGAGTGTCCACAAATTCAGGCTCAATGGCATAAAGGAACTTGGAAACTTTTTCCCAAGAATCACGAGATACATCCAAAACATTTCCATACAAGAAAAATGGAGGCTTAGCCACCACCTTATCAAGACTTCTGGAAGGATTAAATTTTGAAGGTGGGGATGGAGGTTTAGCCACCATCTTATCAAGACTTCTTGAGAGATTTAGTTTTGAAGGTGGGGGCATGTCAAATCTGGTGATTTTTGGATTGATTTTTGCTTCCACCCATTCAGGACCATAGAGAGAACTCAAGTCATCAGCATATTCTGGCTTTGGCCTTTTCCCTTTATGTTTAGCATCGAAACGAGGAATGGGATTCGAAAGGTCATCCATATGTTCTTCTTTTGGCCTTTTCCCCTTCAATATTTCCTCAATGTTAACATTCCTTGATAGAGACACTCCAGCGGAACTCAATTCCTCAGCTTTAACTTCAGTCATACAATCCTCTGAAGCATGTAAACCACCAATCCAGAATGAGTTTGGGGAACTCTGCACAAAGCCATGAAAATAAAATAAAGTTTTAGAATACCACATAGCCTTGATAGTACCAGATGCTTGGCCACATAATACAAGAATCAACTCCTCAGTTCTTTTAAGATAAAAAGACTTTATTTCTAACTAGCAGATTCACCCAAATAATATTTGATCAACATGCGCAATAGAATTATATCATTATTATTTTTTTTATACAATAGAATTATTGAATTCAAACAAAGTCAGCAAATACTGTTCTAGAAAATTGAGACATTGACTTTAGGTAGGGCTGACAAAATTTGGGATAGAGTCAGAAAATTATACTTACTGTTGTCTAAAGATTAATTCCTTTCTCACTATAAAACTTATGTAACTCTTTGGTACTCATTGCAACCTCTTGGGAAAACTTTTTAAGACTAAATTGAAGCGGCCAACAAAATTTGGGATAGAGTTGAAGAATATTTTACTTATTGTAAGCTCTTTCGATATTAGTATTTCTTTGGCCTCTTTTTGTAGCGAATTTTCTTCCATTAGTCTTGTAATTTAGAGGATACCTTTGTGTTCTTTAATCCATTCATGTAATTTTTATTTCCTAGAAAAAGAAAAGACGGTTTAAGAATCTGGATAATTGGTGATTCAACTCATACATTGGTCCTAGACACATGTATATCCTTGTTCTGAGAGAGTCAATTGATAAGAACCACAAAGAAAGAACACTAAGAAGGTTAAGTACAAATACTTTTGACTAGCAAAGTTCAAGTGTAAGAACCTTATTATTTGCAGGGTAGTTACCAGCAATTCGACCTGTAACAATGGAATCGGCAAGCTCCGAAACTTGAGTGTCGGAACCTGAAAGATTGATGCTAGTTAATGGCTTATCGTTAGCCACAAGAGCTAAAATACAGTTCCCACGCAAAATTAAAGGTGGAGTTGGATGAAAAATTAGCCTCCTAGAGTAAAATAAACAGAAAAAAACCCCAAACATATAATATGCATATGACTCCACTAAGCACTTGCAATGTGACCTGCTAGCTATTAGGAGTGGTATGCTTACCAAACTTCTCAATTGCCAAAGAAACCTCATTCTCAGAGAAACCCATTTCAAGCAAGCGAAGTGTTTTCTCCATAGTCACAAACAAGACTTCATCATTTTCCTGATGAACAATTTAGACTAACATCAAGGACAGCAAATACAAGGCTAAAGGGTTATGCTAGTACTAAATATGGTGAACACAATGGAAAAAGTAGACCGACTAAGAAAAGTTAGAGAATATAAAATGGTAATCCACTAGGTCAACTCAGTAACTAAAAGGTCATTAATAACAATGAAGCCAAGCTGAACAAGTCTGCAAAGACACAAATCCACGTATTTTTTTTTTTAAGTAAGAAACCAATCTTTCATTGAGAAAGATGAAAAAGCATACAAAAAAAGGGCTCATAACAAATGCATATGCATGCCTTTTTGCAATGAGAAATACAACTTTTATTATGATAGTACAAACCACAAGGGTGCCAGAGGGCCACAATAAGGATCCTGCAAATGAAAAGGCCAAGAAGAATAAAGAACTAAGTGGCCCCTGAGCATAAACGCTTTTGTATGTGTATGTATGCATTGTCATGTATTAGTATCTGAACTCATAATTCAAAATCGAAGTCCTTTTTCAACCCCATTTAGGTAAAATCACTGACATTCCAACAGTTTTAAGATAAAATAGTCATAATAATGAAAAACAACCTCCTTTTTCAATTCATTTCTGCAGAATGTTTCATCTGTTTCCTTCTCCAAGTTTTCAGCAATCTGTGCAGCAATGATAAAATCCACCAACTCATTAATGGGAGCATCTCCACCTGAAATGCATTATGAGAAATCGCCACTCTACATAAATATTTGGCAATAACTTCAATCCAGTTGACTATTCCAGAATTGTACTAACCAAGTTTATCAATCGCAAAGTTAACTTCATCGACAGTAAAATTCATCATTAATAAGGATGCTTTATTGGTGTCATTACCACCATAATAATCATCAGCCTCCTGCAATGGATACAATCAGCTGGGCAGTAAAAATAATACTTGAAGTTTCTAGATATTTGCATTCTTCTATACTGATAAACAAGCACAAACACACACATGCACACACACAGACAAGAGAAGAAGAAGATACAGTAATCTATGAGGGAAGAAGATAAATTCAATGGAACAGTGACACCGCTGGTCCTATTTAATCCATTGAATTCCCCGTGGGAGTGGCAATTATATAAATAGCATTTTCAACTATTTTGATTCAAAGAAACAACACATTAAAGATAGATAGAAACATAAGTCTGTAGGTTACCTCCTTTGGTATAACAACTGAAGAGATTTCATTGCTTGCATCCTTGTCATCAAATAAGCTATCTAGAGAATCCGATGATTCAGGTTTTGATGTCCGACCAGCCTATTACATTAAATAAATTACATGAACTTCTAAAGCAAACAATTCAAGTGTAGTTAATTTCTAACCGAAAGAAAAACCAAAACTAAAGAAATATGAAATTTTCAGATGCAAATTGTTCGGCCATGGCTAAATACTGCTGCAAATTTAAGTCATTCAATAAAAATGCAAAGATACATTAATGAAAAATGGCAAGCCTAATGCAATGAAACTTTTTCTTTAATTTTTGGAATGCCCTGTGGCTGTCCAGTTAATCCAAGGGCAGATTTATATACATCAAGGTCAAAATAAAGCTTTACAACACTTTAACTGTCAAAGGCTTACCTGCTTATAACAAGTTGCAGACAAATTTGGAGGATTACTGCCCTTTTTAGCACTTAGTAAGCCATGAAGAGAACCTGATGACCCAGCAATTGATTTTTGTTCTGCCTAGTCAATTAAAGTAACTCATTCACTTTTCCATTGAAGCTTTAATGCTAAGACATAAAACCAGTAACCACAAAAAGTTGATAAATATAAGAAATTGATAACAACAACAACAATAGATAACAATGTTGCGAACTAAAACTGATTTCTCAAGACTAGTAATTTCAATAAGAATGCAATAGTTTTTTACAATGAGACGGGTTATCTAGGCTACTTACCGAATATGTAGTCAGGGTATTTAATAACAATTCTACATCATCTTCACCTGGATTTAAGACGAGACATAACTCTTAGAGGAGATTATTATCGAATTCTATACAAATTGGACATTTCAAGGTCATAATTACATTTCTAGTGAAATTTTTCCTTGAGAGTTGGAGAAAATTCATGGGGTCAACCTTAAAGGATAAGGTTCTCTCTTCTCAAATTTCTAAAGAGAAAAGGTAAAGAACATAATTTAGTGCCCTCAATCATGAGAAAGGTATTGTTTCCTAACATTTAAAAAGGAATAATTTAGTACCCTTTTCTTCAATCACTTTATCAACAAGAGATGGCAGGAACCCCATATCTACAAAGAACGTTCGTATATTACTTCCAGATGAGCTTGCACCACTGTCCTGAAATTTATAAGAACTGAAAATTTGAGCAAATTTGTTTCTCTAAGCTTTCCACATTAGGAAATATAATAAATGCCATATGCATAGAATGAAACGACAATACTCCAAATATTCAATCCATACCCTTAGGCAATAACACCTAGCATTTCATGATAAAAATTGTATTTTTTTTCCCCAAATGGATGCAGGCTCAAAGCGACAATAAAAATAGAAATGCAAATGTTAAATAAATACTTGATCTATTGGAAACACGAGTGAAGACCAAGCAAAGATAGTTTAGCAGTTTATTTTAACACTAAGGTTAGAGTTGTACATACCCCGACATGCCTTGAGTACATCCCATCAGGAGGCAACCTGAAATCCAAGACCTCTTCTTTTGGTACAATAGGCTTATTGCTGGCCTAAGGAACAGAAATAAGATTGTCTTTATGTTGATGCACGTGCATTCAAGTTTCCAATGATACAGCAACAGCATAGTATCGCATTAATGTACATACCATACAGTTTTGATTTTGAAGTAGTGGTTGCTAGGTCTAGAGTAGCTTTATACTTCACCTTCAGGAGGCTAAACTGAGTTTTCAGTGGCGCTGTAAAACAATTGACTCTGATAGTCAAAAAATTGAACAAAAAGACCACAACCTCAAAAGCAGCATGTCAAGTGATCTGAGTCCTGGCTAGAGGCCCGTCACTGTCTACCCCTTCAGGTCTAAAAAAGTTAGATGCACTTATAATCAATAATCACCATCCTCATTTATTCTAATTGATGAATAAAATTACAAAATAAGGGGATAACCCTCTCCAAAAGAAATCACAAAAAAACCATTCCAATGGTGGGAAAGCATGCTAAAGATTTACACGATGTGAGAGCTAGAAAAGACAGATTAAAGAAAACTGTCAAAGCATTTCTCTTTCTCCTTGAAGACATGGGAATTTCTTTCATTCCATATAGACCATAAAAGGGCTATGATATCGTTTAGCCATAGAATTTCCTTTTCCCCTAAGTGATAAGCAGTGTGTGAGGATCCCCAGGCGATGCGCTGAACCAACCAAAGCGGCAAAGCCAGCCAATATTTACCCCCAAAAAGCCGAAACATAGGTGCAAGTGATAAATAGGCGGCTTTGTAATTCAGCAGCATTCTTTGCATATAGAATATCGGTTTTGAGAGATAGACAGCCAAGGAGATCATTTTGTAGCTTATCGTGGATATTGATACAAGAGGGGTGAGTTCCCACTTCCCAGATAAAATTTTGACCTTCTTTGGATACATTTCTTTCCAAATGCTTCGAAAAACCGGGCCACTCTTGTTAAACCCACAAATTGCAAGGTCCAAAGAGATCTAGTAGAGAGGGAGCCACTCTTTTTCAAGATACCAAATTTAAATTTCTTAATTATGTGCGGTTTGGAAGGAGATAAGTAAATAAGATCTTTTCAAGTTCAGTCTTTCCTATTCAATCTTCAGTACTCTCTCTCGCATAAGTGCTTAATTACTAATTCTAAATTAGCATGTGAACTATTAATGTTGGACCGATTTGATCTTTAAAGATCTAGTATGAGACTATACTAGATCACCATTAGACTATACTATCAATGTTAGTTCATAACAAACTAACATTGGCAGAATTAGCATCATAATCTTCAAGAGTTGACATTCTCAAACGTTAGACAAAGTTTCTCCAAACTAGTGTGAGAGCAGGTTATGCCCCAGTCACAAGAAATGGACTAATCATATACATTTTAATGACTCTACTTGATCATAAGTCCTCAAGTCGATCTTCAAATTCTACACTTCTCTTTGATAACCGAACATTACCAAGTACGTAGAAATTAGTCAAAACACTCTTGTGCTAAGAGTCTACATCCCACAGTACTCGATCGTCATTATATTCACCAAATACCATGAGTCACAGCAGTTACTCTTCTAATCACAACATGAAGCTCCCATACCCTAAATTTGAAAATGTTCTATCCACACAATCTACATTTCAATTAATCAAAACCCAAAAATTGATGAAAACAAATTACATGCAGAGGCAAGTCACATTCTGAATTATGAGCCCAGACTCATAAAAACAGGTCAAATAAAAGTCACGCATCCAAATATTTGACATAATCAATTAAATGAGTAACAAGAAAAGCACCAACCAATGAAGAACTCAAGGAAAAAGAAGAGTCAGAAATGAGCTAAAAAGTGAAGCAAGAATCGAGCAATGAAAAGATAATTGCATAATGAAGCTGAAAGAAGTAATTAGAACTTCACTACAGTTGGAACTCAAAATTTCTTCCAATCACTCCGTTCGTCAATCAACAATCTCTACCAACCAGCAGTAGAATTCATAAACAGAAGAAGGAAAAGGGGGGAGAAGAAAAGTTAAGACGAGCGAGAGCAAATAAGGAAGAGGGTATGAACCTGAATCGGAGCTGTGAACGGAAAATGTAGAGAGAGAAGAATGGGGCTTTTGGTTTTGGGGTTTAAAGGGTTAAAAGGGAAGGCTCAAAAATCGAAGCTTTGTGAGTTACGGATCTTGAGCTTCGATGCGGTAGTGCGTAATCGAGTGATCGTGCTCCCTTCTGATTTCCTCTGTTAGACCCTTCGCTGTTTCATGTGATTTACACGTGGCGCCATCTCATAACGTCGGGTGGACAGGTTTCGTAGTGTTGACAACCGATTCCACGTCACACTTGCAATACTGAGGTTGTGTTTTAACGGTCAACTGTTTCTCCGTTTACAAATATTTTAATGAAAATGAGAAAATTCTTTTTTTTTTTTTTTTTTTTTTTTTTTGAGAAAAAAATGAGAAAATTCGAAATAAAGTTGAACTATATTATTATCCTATAATTCTTTGTCGTTGGAGACTTGGAGTTCTTTTATTTTGCTTGTCGGCTTTATTTTTCCAATTTCATATCAATTTTACAAAATTGCTTTTGCAATATTAAAAAAGAAAATGGATTAACTTTTTTCGTTGAGAGAAAAAAATGTGGCAACTTTAGTAGTAAATTCAACCTACATTTACATGACCCCAATTGTAATAATGGTCCAAATCAAAATAGATACTGTAAATTATACCACGACGGATTCTTTTAACCCATTAATTTTAAATTTGTCTAAATCTTCTAAATTTATCGATGGTAAGATTTCATCCATTAATTCAATTTTTATTCTCCCTTAAATGCTCTTATTTAATTTTGATATTCTAATAAATATTGATTTGTTTTTTCATGAACCAACTCGTTATCAAATTTGGTAATTTTTATTTTATTAATTTATTTTAGTATTATTTTTTTTTATATAAACGTTTCATTTTTGTTTTTTTCTTCCTTATCTTTAGCGATTTCGTTTTCTTTTTTTTCTTTTTTTTCTTTTTTTTCCAATTTTAGTCAACTACCATTTTTTCTAAGCTCATTTCTTTTCTGTCAACCGGTAAGGGTAAATACGTAAATAAGCTTCTTAAACTCATTTAATATCCGGTTGTGAGTCGACAAAAATATAAAATTATAACAAAATAGACACTTTTGGAATATAAATGAGCTACTATTGGCCCATTTGTGTAGTTACCCCATACCTCATTATACATTAATATCAATCTATAGTTTGGTTTGAGCTTTTTTCTTTTCTTTTCCAATATGTGAGATAAAGAATTTGAAACTCTAACCTTTCGTTCGAGAGTATATACTTTATGTTAGATGATTGACTAGTTCTTAACCTTAGGTTGAGTTAGTGTCATTGATGGACTAGTTGATATTAAAGGCTTGAATTTTCTTTCTTTTCCTTTTTTATTTTATACACTTTGGATTGGTTTAGCTCAGTTTGATTCTGTTTTTGGAAATCTA
Source organism: Luffa aegyptiaca (assembly GCA_017139565.1). NCBI lineage: Eukaryota > Viridiplantae > Streptophyta > Magnoliopsida > Cucurbitales > Cucurbitaceae > Luffa > Luffa aegyptiaca. The sequence continues at coordinate 12,698,347 of CM029396.1, forward strand.
GTTAATTTGTTATTTTTTCTTAAAACTTGACTCAGAAACAAGAATGTACGAAAGAAGAATAGCTTAATCTACATATGTATAGGCAAGAATTTAGGCCTGTTTGGTTGGTGATCTAAGATTGGAAATTTGAAAACAAGAGATGCAATAAAAACATAGTTATATTTCATGTTTGTATATATGTGTTTGGTAGCATATTCAAAAATTGGATCTCAATTTAAACCATGGTTGAAAATGTGTTTGATAATATATTTATAAACCATAAACTATTTGTAGTTATCCACTAAATACTAAGTTGAATATAAACTATTATTAATTAATTTATAAACATGTTATGTGCTATAAATTTTTTATACTTATTATTTTACAATATCATATAATTTATAATACATTATATTATACAAATTTTAATTTCACAAAAATAAATTGAATTTATAACGAGAAATATTATATTTACGGCCGGTTGCAAATATAGCAAACCAGCCCAAAATATTTGCAGATTTAGCAGCCCGCAAAAATGGCAAAATTTTAAGTTTTGAAATGTGTATTTACTAAAATGCCCTTTCTATCTGATAGAAAGTCTTTCTATCACTGATAGAATCTATCAGTGATAGAAATAGATTCTATCTGATAGAAAGACTTTCTATCTGATAGAAAATCTTTCTATCAGTGATAGAAGCTTTCTATCACTCATAGTGATAGATTCTATCAGATAGAAAGATTTTCTATCAGTGTTTGGTAGGTGTTTGCTTTCTATCATTTCTATCACTTCTATCCTATAGGTGTTTGCTTTCTATCATTTCTATCACTTCTATCCTATTAATCCTATCTGTGTTCTTTTTTATAAGGTGTTTGGTTGTTGTTGTTTGGTAGGTGTTTGGTTGGTGTTGTTTGGTAGGTGTTTCGTTTCTCATATTTTCTATGAGATTCTATCTGATAGAAAGACTTTCTATCTGATAGAAATAGAAGCTTTCTATCACTAATAGAGATAGATTCTATCTGATAGAAAGTTTTTCTATCAGATAGAATTTCTTTATCAGTGATAGAAGACTTTCTATCACTAATAGAGATAGATTCTATCATTCTATCCTATTTATATCAGTGTTTGGTTGTTATATCCTATTTCTATATGATAGAAAGTTTTTCTATCTGTGATAGAAAGTTTTTATTAGTGATAGAAAGACTTTCAAAGTCTTTCTGAAAGTCTTTCTATCACCGATAGAAAGCTCCTATCAGTGATAGAAAAAACTTTCTATCACTTTCTATCAGTGATAGAAAGACTTTGTATCAGTGATAGAAGATTTCTATCAGTGATAGAATCTATCTGTGATAGAAAAACTTTCTATCACAGATAGATTCTATCACTAATATAAACCTTCCTATCACTATAAGCTTTCTATCATAGAAAATTTTCTATCAATGATAGAATTACTGCTCTAATAGAATTCTATCTCTGATAGAACTCTTTTCACTGATAGATAGATTCTATCACTATAGTAACAGAATTCTATCAGATAGAATTATATTATTGTTGATAATAATAGAATTCTATCACTACATTAGAACATACAATAGAATTCTATAGATAGATTCTATCACTAGAGTGACAGAAATCTATCTGATAAAATCCTATAGATAGGACAAAATTCTATCTGATAGAATTCTATCCCTGATAGAACTCTTTTCACTGATAGGTAGATTCTATCACTAGAGTAACAGGATTCTATCAGATAGAATTCTAGATAGGACAGAATTCTATACCTGATAGAACTATTTTCACTAATAGATAGATTCTATCACTATAGTAACGGAATTCTATCCGATAGAATTATATTATTGTTGATAATAATAGAATTCTATCACTATATTAGAACATACAAATAGAATTCTATAGATAGATTCTATCACTAGAGTGACAGAATTCTATCTGATAGAATCTTATAGAGGACAGAATTCTATCTGATAGAATTCTACCACTGATAGAACTCTTTTCAATGATAGATAGATTCTATCACTAGAGTAACGGAATTCTATCAGATAGAATTCCATTATTGTTGATATGTATTCTATCAGATAATAGAAAGTTGATAGAAAGAAACTGATGCGCGCGCAATTAGGGGCAAAACGGGGATAAAAAAAATTAATTCAAAATTTTTGCCATATTTGCAAATATTTTTTAAAATTGCTATATTTGCCATTATTTAGGCTGATATTGCCACCCATTACAAATATCCTTATATTTATTAAAGTTTTTATCTTTTTTAATTTAAATCTGCATTTAAATACTTCAATTTCAAAATCTGGATACACTGGAAACATAAAAAAAGTTGTTTTCAAAATTTCCACTATTTGGATCACAGAATCCGAAAACTATTTTCAAAAACACCTCTATCAAACGCATATTCACTGAATTCAGTGAATCTGAAAACATAAAACAGAATCCGGATTGCCTACCAAACATGTCAAGTTTTTGGAACTCTTGACCAAATTTGGCAAGAAAAGTGTTAGCTACCACCCAACAAAATGTCCTGAAGATCATCTTCAACAAAGTTTCCCTAAAGACTACTGGAAGTCTAGTTTTAGCGAAGGTATACAGAAGCTTAAAATTCATCAGTGATACTTTATAGCAAGCAACATTAGCACTTATTTGTAATTATGGAGAAAACATTGCTAAAAGTGGAACAGAGATCATTTATGATTTCCTTTAATGTGGAATTAGAGGAGGCTAGGTTGTAATTGAAGAAAGAGGAAGGTTTGGGCATCAATCTCCATTCAGCTTGTATTGGCCACCCAAGAAATAACAACTTGCATCATAGCAAGGCTTTATTGGTTGGAAGGGATTTAAGGCACAATCCTCATTAATAATGTCCTTTAGTACTTCCTTTATTTCAACTCAAGTTATTATGAAAGCACAATCTTGTGATCATAACCAAAAACCAAATGATTATCAAACGAGACTTTTGATTTTTCAAAATGGTTATCAAATCGATCTTTTGGTTTTTCAAAATTAAACTTAAAAACACTACTTCCACCATTAAATTTCTTAGTTTTGTTATACTTATATATCTTCTTTCCATGTTTTCAAAAACCAAGTTTAGTTTTGAAAACTAAAAAATAATTTTCAAAAACTTGTTTTTGTTTTTGAAATTTGACTAGAAATCCAAATGTGCCCTTAACAAAGATGAAAACCATGGTAAGAAAATTGAAAGAAAACAAACTTAATTTTCAAAAATAATAAAAATCCAAATGGTTATTAAACAGACCTTAATTTTTAAAACTTGACTTGATTTTTAAAAACATGAAAGAAGATAGATAACATAACATAAACATTTTCCATGTCGAAGTAGCGTTTAAAAGCTTAATTTTCAAAACAAAAAACTAAAAATCAGATGCTCAAGACACTGAACCTAAGATAATATATTTTAGATAGGTAGATAAATTAATAGCTAACATACATCCCTCTCGTTTTTCCTCCCCGAACTTCTAATGAGAGAAGGTTTAGAGGAAGGATCGATCTCGCGATATGCTAAATGAAGAATCAACCCTAATAAAAATGAGAAGATTCCCTAAGTAGTTCAATTTCAAAACAATTTTGCACATTATATTTAAGATGGATGGGGAAATGATGTAACAGCTGATAATACATTTTGTATTTTTTTTTTCCAATTGACTTAAAAATCAACCTGGCACAAAGAAGAAACCCAGCAAAAGACCACCCACTACATCAGAACATTGGCCAAATAAACGAAGACAATTGCGATAACGAAGAAATACCAAAGAGCGTCTTCAAATCCAGTAAAGCAAAGGACCCCTTTTCTGAGACCGCCAGAATATTTTTAGTATACGTTTCAACTATTTCCATCATTTGTGTTGAGAGCTGTTCTTGAGCAATACATCTTCTTTGTCGAGCTGCAGGGCTTTAGGATCGAGCGGAATCGTTCCCACCGTCAAAACGCCAGACGTTTCGCTATTATATCCATTAACTTTGATTGGCATTGAACCTACAGTGACAACTTCAGCGTGTTTGGAATTTGCATCACTCGCAGCAGCTGGTGTAGCAACCAAAGGCTTTTCGACCACTTTCCGGCCAATTTCAAGTGATTCCATCTTTAAAGTTGATGTAACATCAGCTTTTTCTTCACCGTCATGCTTGGGACTTTCCTTCATTACCACAGTACCAGTAGTACCAGGATTTGAATAGACCTGCTCAGCTCTCGAGGCTACACTCCTTTCCAACCCCCTCGGACCATCATTGGCCTTGTTATGATTCTTATCCTCTCTCAAAGGCAGCTCAACAACACAATTTAGCTGTCGGGTATGATCTAATGCAGGTACAAAATATGGACGTTCGAGCCTTCTAATAACCAACCTCGCTTTCTCTTCCTGCATAATCTTCTGACGGTTTTCATAATAAATAAAGTCGTCAAGTAACGAGGTCTTCAATGTATGGTTCTTGAATAACTTTATCATCTCCAGACCTTTTTTAAATGGTATCTGCAAAAGAAGATATAATTGGTTAACATATTGTTTTGAAAAGAAATTATAACCGTACAGATCATTTTCATTTTCTCCCAATCTGACAAAGTTGGAACACAGAAAATAGAGATAAGCTGAGTTTCTAGCTACAAACAAGTGAGAGATTTATGCCAACCAAATAAAATTTCCAAGGAACACGCAATCAAACTTCTTAAATATTGGCACTTAGTTGCTACTTGCTAGATAGTAAACTGATGAAATTTAAACATCGAGCAAGAAATATACAAAATATAATTAACTTAATTTACACTGTTTCTTGAATATAAGACCATATACAATAGTTTCCACATAAAAGAAAGAACACTGAGTAGCGAGGCTATGTTTGCCATAAACAATTTAATAGGATCACATCCACAAGGCACGAAGTTCGTTCAATCCACAAGACTTGTGAAAGCAAATGCAACCTAACAGAGGGTGACAAGATATCCAAATCACTCCCAAACAGAAGAACACAAGAAAATGGATGATACGCCATACAATTAATCAAAACAATATTTTCCATGAATAAAGATATTACTGGTCTGTATAGAAAATAACAAAGCTACTTACCTCTTGTGTGTCTCTGCTATTAGTAACAGGTTTATTTTCATTATTCTCCAAAATGACATGCCGAAAGTTATTGTTCGGCACATCTTTGATAATGTGCCACTTAACAGGGAAGCTTCCACTCCATTTATCCTGCTGCCAAAAATCCATATCCCTGTTGAAGTCCACAGGGCCAATCATCTCTGCTACGCCACAGAACTGACCACTTGCATTGACCTATATAGCAAAATATCAAATCAACGACCTTGAAGGGAAAAAGAATATTTAATATCATGTCATTTAAGAAGAAAAAACGAACTTACAGAGAAAAAGAGGAATACAGGACAGCTTCTTGATTTTGCTAAAACTATTCTCTGAGCATCTTCGTATGCAATATTCAGTTTCTTGTTCCCATTGGGAGTAGAGGACCAAACATTATACTTAATGCTCTTGTGAACATCATCCTCACTGTACGATTTTATTACAAAAAATTTTGCATCCGCGTATTCAACAGGAAAATCATCCTTATTATACTGATCTGTGTAGATAATAATGTTTCCATCTGCATTACCCTCTCCAGCCTTGGTCGTGTAGGCTTTCAGAGCCAGTGGGGTTTTAGATCTGCTGATTCTAGGACCTCGATTCTGCTCACTTAATGCATCTGGACTAGCATTTGTACTATCCAGAACTCTACCAACTTGAACCTTAGGATGAACTTTAGCAATCGCAGCCTGTCCATGAGCACTTGATCGAAAGTCAGAAAAGGCATTATTGATAGGATGAGGTACTCTCAATTGACTATGTTGAGAAACAACCTTTCCATTCGATATGTCATCTACTGGTTGAACTGAACCATAAGCACCTCTACCCTGTAAAGATTATAAATCCAAAAAATTATATTAGCCAAGAAAGTAAAGAGAAATTTGCATGTGTGCATAACACGTAATATGCAAAACTAATTGAATAGATCATCTCAATCGTATTTAATAGCAACAATAAACAAATCCGACCATGCAAAGAGTTATGGACCATGAAAATTCCCTCCAAGTAGAAACAAGTTACCTTCAATACAGGAAAAACAATTAAATTTACCTGAAAAACACGTGATGAAACTGACCCAGCATGACTACCAGCAGAAATGCTACCAAGTGTTACGCTTTGCTTACTTGGACCAACATTAGCTCTTGGCACTTCTGATAACCTAGCCAAGGAATTTCTCTGGTCTAAAGCAGGTTTGGAGGCGTTCCTAGAGAAGCTTCCAGAACTCTCATTTTTTTGCATTCTTCCATTTCCATTAGATCTATTAATTGAAGGGTCAATCAAGTCAATGGAACTATTGGGGACAATATCTGGCTGAACAATAACGGGGACATAAGCAGGAGAAGAAACAGAGCTTTCATAAGAAGGAATGGTGTAAAACTGTTGGGCCCCTAGATATGGACCATCTGGTCCTATCATAGCACCATGTATGTAAGGATTATACGGGTTGTATTGAGACTGTGCATATCCATAGCTTGGCGTATAATATACATAAGATGAATTCTCATTTTGAGCACCCTGGATCAAGAGAGAAAATGAGGACCATCAGAAACAAAATTGAAGTTGCGGCTCAAGCAAGAAAATAGAAAACACAGAATTACAAATATCTATTACTCACTGCGTATTGGATATCTGGACCATCTAAACCAAAAATCCGAGAATGGTCCTCCCATTCGCCAGGTGATTCAAATCCTATAACAGTTGAGACACATATGTGAGTCATCATAACATCATTTAAATTGCTACATCATATGTTCACGAAGATTACCTGTACAGTAATAACCATAATTGGCGGCAGTAGGGTAATAAACGCCCTGATCAAAAATAAATTCAGGGGTGGCTCCTTCATTGTACATGTTTTCACTTGGCTCACGAAACAGATTTATCAAATATTGCTTGATTCAGTGCCTTAACAGTGAAGTTAAGATTCAGAGAATCTAAGGAACGCCTGAATCCAATACAAGGCCCCAAAAAAGAACAAAAAGAAAAGAAATTAGAATATGTATTCAGACATACTTCATTCAAGATAAGCAGAAAAGGGAACATATTGGGCATTCCAGTACCAGAATACAGTAACTAGGAAGCAACGAGGTTACCGAGCAATTCAATCACAAAACTCGTAAAAAGGATATGCGACTTCGTACAATCAAGAATCTGACTCCAATGATGCTAGTTTCAAAGGAAGGTCTAAAAAAGGCAAAGCAAATGGCCCTATTAACATTAATATTAATATATACTAAAATGAAAATAAACGACTTGCCCTGATGGCAAATAACAGAGAAACTCAAATGAACGACTTCTTCTAAAACCCTACAATCAAAGATTAGCAGATAAGAGGAGAAAGCAGTAGTAAGTCGTTAAAAAAGAGCCACTATTCAGTTGACTAAGCGGCCAGATAAAAGACTCATGCTTGACTCAAGTCCCTGAACACGAAAACTTGCCGACAAGTAGAAGCAATAAATAGCAGCATAGTGGAATCCGAGTCAAACATCCCACTTGCTCATCAAATGCCTCGAGGAACACAATCGTGTAAAACAAAACAAACTGTTAACCAAAGGCCGAATGAATATAACAAGAAGGCAGCTCGAAATCCAATTACATCAAGTAAAATTAATTTCGAATAAAATTTCAACCTAGGGAAACGGCAGAGGAAAAAATTCAAACTCCCAATTAGCTATCGAGTAGAGAAACATTCAGAAATATAAAGCAGAAAAGGAAAAGATAGAGGAGGGAAAATTGAAAAGGATTAAACGATATTTGTAAGAGAGAGGGGGTGAATACATGAAAGAAGAAGAAAAGAAAAAGTGAAGAGCAGGGGAGTAGTACCAGAGAAAAGGGGATTGGAGCCATGGAAAAACCCTACAGCGGTGGAGATTGAGAGGGAGAATTAAGAAGAAAGAGGAAGGGGTCTCTGCAACATGGGAGAGGCTGAAGAAGAAACCCTAACCGCGAGGGGAGGAAGAAGGAGAAGAGAAGAGAAGGAAGGAAAGGGGGGGAATTTGGAAGGGCGGTATTTTGCGTGTGTAAAGAAAGCACAAGCAGCGACGCGGAAAGAGGAGATTCCAAGCCTCTACGCAGCGTAGCGTATCCAGTGCCTGACCAAACTACCCTCGAGGACTTACGAAATTCACAGTTTTGCCACTAATCAACCAAATGGGCTGGACTCGGCCCGGAAATAGGAAAAACCTAGGAGGCCACGTGGCATATAGCTATTGGTTAAGAGCGTGACAGCTGGCGAGCAGAAGTACTTGAAGTTAAGCTCATTCCACTGCTCTTATGGTTCTCTAGAATTCAGTACATTACAATACAATAGAATTTGGCCTCTCCGCTTTTCCCAACCTCTCCTCTTTGTCTTCTCCTGCAAGTAAATGAATATTTTCAATACATGAATGACACGTGTCTCCTCCCTCTTCTTTCTATTTGTTTTCCGAATAAAATCAGCATATAAATTCTTTAAAAAAAATCAGCATATAAATTCTTTAAAAAAAAATCAGCATATATATTTTTTTTTCCTTTTATTACAATTGTAATCTTCGAACTTTTGGAGTTGTATCAATTAGGTCATTAAACTTTCAAAAGTGCCTAATAAATCCTTAAACTTTCAATTTTGTGTCTAATAGGTCTCTAAACTCTAGAAATGTCTAATGAGTCCCTAAGGCCCCGTTTGATAACCATTTGGTTTTTTGTTTTTAGTTTTTGAAAATTAAGCTTAAAAATATTATTCCCACCATTAAGTTCCTTGCTTTTGTTATATACCTTGTTTCTGTGTTTTCAAAAACCAAGTCAAGTTTTGAAAACTAAAAAAAATAGTTTTCAAAAACTTGTTTTTGTTTTTGAAATTTGGCTAGGATTTCAAATGTGCCCTCAACCAAGATGAAAGCTATGATAAGGAAATTCATAGAAAACATGCTTAATTTTCAAAAACCAAAAACCAAAAACCAAATGGTTATCAAACGGGGGCTAAACTTTCAATTTTTTGTCTAATAGATCTCTAACACATTAAGATTTTTAAGAATTAACTAATCTATTAGATATAAGATTAAAATTTATGTGTATTCAGACCTTAAACTTTCAATTTTGTATCTAGTAGGTATGTGAATTTTAAAAAATATCAAATAGGTAAAGGACTTATTAGACACAAAATTGAAAGTTAGAGGACCTATTGGACACAAAAGTGAAAGTTTAAGGACTTATTCGATACTTTTTAAAATTCAGGGACCTATTAGAAACAAAATTGAAAGTTTGAAAACATATTTAACACTTTTAAAAGTTTAGGGACCAAACTGATACAACCCTAAAAGTTCAGAGGGATTTTTGTACGGATGACATTTTTCGTTGGGCGATAATGGAATATGACCTGCCACTTATAAAACAAATGATAATTGACCCTTTGTCGACGTCACCACACGGACAAAAGACCCCCGTTGCCCCCCGACTACCCGCCCAACCTCGACAGACTCTAGCCATCCCCTAGCGACCCGCCGACACACATTTCTTACAACCCCACGAGCTGGGAATTCCCAACCCGCCGCGTTGGGTCACGACGATGAACAGAAAAAATATACATAAAAAATTTACGAAATCAAATTTGGATAAAAAATTAAAATAAAAAAAACATTAACTACCCGCCCAACCTCGACAGACTCCAGCCATCCCCTAGTGACCCGCCGACACACATTTCTTACAACCCCGCTAGTTGGGAATTCCCAACCCGACGCGTTGGGTCATGACGATGAACAGAAAAAATCCACCAAAAAATTTACGAAATCAAATTTGGAGCAACAATTTTTTTTTTAAAAAAAAACAATACATTAAGAAATAAAAAATGCGTACCTATGAATGACCCGACGCTCTGCGAGTATGTTCATAGATGGTATCAGTCAGTTTCTGGACGGGGAATGGATCAACTGGGGATCTCCACCGTCGATTTCACCAACCCTCGTACATCCACGGCGACAAAGATTCTCCAGTTGATCAGTTCCCCGAGAAAAGCAGGGGTTCGAGATGTCGCATGATCTGAAGAAGAACACTGAACCTTGTAGCAGTTTCTCAAATTTAAAATAGTCGATGGGAACCGTCCTTCTACATCTGGTAATTTAGTAAATGCACTGATGGACAAGAGTAAGTAAATAATTTATTATATCAGAAGAGGAGTAATTAATTCAAAATTAATGTGGTCGGATCCGTCAACCAGAATGGTTATGCAGATTAGGGTTTGTCTGTGGGAACCATGCGTCTGCCTCCATGCTTGAATAAATGAACCGATAGACAGTAATTTATTACCTAAAATCCGAAGAGTAGTGATCAATTGGAAAGAAATCGGGGTCGTATCTGTCAACCAGATTGGTTACGAAGGAATAGGGGTGGGTTTTGTCAGACGAAACAATCATTCACCCCTTGCCTGGGTCGCTTACAACTGTCGACGAGTTCATTTATTGTAGAATAAGAAGAAGACAAACAGTTCACCTGGTGTCTATAAATGATTACCCTGTAAATGAAGTGGCAGTGTTATTCTTATCGTCATACCAGGCACACGTCGATTCAAGAAGGAAAAAATGGCGAGACCCCCAGCGTCAACCAACCAACACAAACCAACGCAGAGGCGTTAAAAAACGGTGATGAAAATCTCATCGGACGAACATGAAAAGGACATCCAACTGGGCCCGGAGGCGTCTATCGACTCCGAACCCAGCGTCAACCAACCAACGCAGACGATTAGGGATGACGATTCTCCTGGTTCGCCTTCTGATTCATGGGGCTTTGCTAAATGGGTCTCACTGACTCCCAACAAGGGAAAAAGCCCGGTGCTCATCGAGATAGAGGACGAAGAAGATGAGAAGTCTGACGCTTCGACTGGCTCGCATTGGACCTTTGCTAGGGAAGGGCAGAGTGTGGTGAGGAGTATTCTCCCATTGGTGATAATCAACGACACCGATTTGGAGTAGAAGCAGTCATGTTGTCGTTTTTTTTTTAAACTGTCCTAGTTTTTTATGTTTTTTCATTCACGACTTGTTGTTATATATATATATATATATATATAACAACAAGTCGTGAATGAAAAACATAAAAAACTAGGACAAATTAAAAAAAAAAAAACGACAACACGACTGCTTCTACTCCAAATGTTAAGACTTGTCACGTATGCATGGTGCGTAATCGAGACGTATAATAAGATAACACGGATAAGAAGACAAGTAAACCCGAAACCCTAATAAACGGACGACATAAACTAGCTAAGGAAGGTCATTAACATCTCAGTCATAATGGGTGACTTCGTCCCCCCGAAAGTGGAAAACCTTGGTGGACGCGGTGTGGACCCGGATTGGGTGTCGTTGGGTCGGTGGGTTACGTAATTTGATACCACGAAAATTGAAACCACATGCAACCCACGTGGACCAGTAGACGGGCTGTTTGACAGCATGAGCCATCTTCTGGAGTTAACCCGCAAAAGAAGCTAGTCATGTGAGAGGCGACGAACTGCAGCCCGACAGGTTAGCCGTGCTGTACAAACACGCCCGCGCAGGCAGCCTGTGGAAGTTAATGGAAGCCCGACAACTCAGTCGTGATTAGTAAACAGCCCGCGCATACAACCCGCGTATACAGGTCCCGAGATGACGGTTTTGATTCTATAAAGGCATGCAACGGTGTACTCCGTATTGGCGAGGACTGATTTGACGTACGAAGATTTTGCATTATGAGGGAAGATCATGCGTTGATGACACTACAGTGAACCCTAATAAACAACATATTAAACATCATCTAACAACTAATGTCTACCCTTTCAAATCAATTTAACTTGTGACAACGGAGGTGTGGGTTTAAACCTTAAACGTATGAAGGCGATAACATAGCAAGTAATCTTCCTTCTTAGAATAGTCAGAGTTAGGGCAGCTTGTAGACATGGTGAAGAAATGTTTATTCGTTTGTTATGGTGGTGAGTGGGACGACAATGAGAATTGTTATCGTGGGGGTCGTTTGAAAGGGCTCGTCGTTTCAAGCAATGTTACGTATGCTAAACTGAAATGTCTTGTACACGAGGCCAAGAACATTAGTACCTCGCTGTTCAATGTTGTACTGCGAGGGAAATACAAGCTGGCGTATGAATCACCTCCGTTGTACATCAACGATGACAACGATGTTCAATTCCTACTATAACACCCAAAACTGTTGAAGGTCCAGCTGCTAGTGACGACGGAACTTAACAACGATCCAAATGCAGCTGGCAGCAGTCGGGTTGTACATGAACCGGATGGTGGTGTGGATGATGAAGGTGATTCTGAGGGTGATGATGACAGACAATATGAGGGAGCTAATGACGGCTATGTTGATGATGGTGAAGACGAAAATGACGAAGATGAATGGGATGAGTACGAAGATGAGGGTGATGATGATGTCAATGTTGATGATGGTGAAGATGATGATGACGATGATGAATGAGATGAGTACGAAGACGAGGGTGTGGACGATGACAACGATCTGGATGTGTATATGTCCGATGATGATGGCGAAGATGAGGAGGCAGAAGATGACGCAGGGTTTTGATTCATGGGGGATGGCAGAGACGTAGACACCAATAATAATGACGGTCTGAGGAGCGCGAGAACATTTCACTACACAGGGCAATTTTCAAATGCACGTGACCATCGTAGTGTTGAAATGGTTGGTATGTCAGGTCGAAGCGCCGAAGTACCTAAGGGGGAGGCCAATATTGCGGGATTCGTCGACGTTGCTGACGTCGAGCAGACAGTTGTGAACGCCTTCGACCAACAACATTAGGGAGGGTGAAACGTTTTTCAGTAAGGATGAAGTAAAGACGAGGTTAGCAACGTTTGCAATGAAGAAAAACTTTGAATATCGTACCTTGAAATCGACAAAGTCCCTCTATATCGTGCGATGCACGGATGACAACTGCAATTGGCGGGTTTGGGCTACTCGGCTTGAGGGTAGTGACGTATTCACCATTTCGAAGTATGTCAGCACTCACACGTGCTCTATTGAGCTGTTGAATCACGACCACCAGCAAACTAACGCTAGTGTGGTTGGCCACCTGATAAAGGAGCAACTATCCGGGGTCGATCGTGTATACAAGCCTCGTCATATTATCGAGGACGTGCTCCAACAATACGGGGTGAATATAAGCTACGACAAGGCATGACGGGCAAGGGAACGTGCTTTTGCACTATCCAGGGGTTCTCCAGCAGAGTCTTATGGTACGTTGCACGCTTATGGAGAAGCTCTTAAGATTGCGAATCTGGAGACATTGTTTGAGGTTGAATTAGAAGATGACCTTTATTTCAAGTACGCTTTCATGGCGTTAGGAGCTTGCATCCAAGGATCCGCCAGTTGTCGGCAAGTTATTGTGGTAGACAGTTCCCACCTGAAAGGGAAGTACAACGGGACCATGTTGGTCGGTGTAGCTCTAGACGGAAACAACTAAGTGTATCCTCTAGCCTACGCAATCGTGGACAAGGAGATCGATCGATCATGGACATGGTTCATGTAGAACCTAAAGATTACGATAGGAGAGAACGCGAGAATGGTGTTTGTTTCTGACCGCCACAAGTCCATAGCAAATGCGGTGTGTGAGGTATTTCCCAACGCATTTCATGTAATATGTATTTACCACCTAGAGAGCAACATGATAACAAACTTCAAGAATAAGACCGTCACGAAGTTGTTCAAGAAGGCTGCGAGAGCTTTCCGTTTAACCGATTTCCAGAGGTATTGGCAACATATATCGCAATTGAGGGGGGTGCCGTTGCAGATTACCTAAATGAGATCGAAATTGAACGGTGGTCCCGATGCCATGAAACACATAGGCGGTACGACATCATGACCAACAATGCTGCTGAGTGTTTCAATGCCGTAACTGTGGAGGCCAGACTGTTGCCAATCACTGCTCTATTAGACCACATATGAGGGATCGTATAGGCGTGGTTTTACGAGCAGCGCAACTACTGGGCATCCCGAACTTCCACGCACTCAAACTATGCACTGGAGCGGATGACATTCGAGCTAAAAAGGGGGAGAAGGTATCTGGTCGAACCGATAGACTGTTATTGACTAAATGTACGAGATGGCTACCTTGACGGGCTCGTCGACCTGAACACGCGTAAATGCACGTGCAAGAAGTTTGACTGCATGGAGATACCATGTTCGCACGCGATAGCGGCCGCACGATATCGTAATGTCCCCGCATCTAGTCTATGCAGTCGGTTCTCGCAGCCAGTCAATTCGGTTGGGCATAGATCCGAGTGGAGGGTAGGGGATGATTATGTGCACGTAGAAATCACACCGTTGAAAGTAGTGCTGAGGGTTGGTCGACGCCGAGTCCGCAGAATCCCATCCGATGCCGAATAGAGACCAGCCTTGCGTTATGGTAGGTGTGGAAACACTGGACACAACAGACGGTCGTGCGACCAGCCGTTCGCAACAACGGTGGTCAATACGCAGGAAAGTCGGGTTACATGACATCCGTCGTCCCCCCGAGCTATAATCGCAGGCCATGTGCACATTCGTTACTGAAATCTTTTATTATTATATATTTTTTTAATGTTTTTTTACCCGGCGGGAAATTCATTCTTTTATTATTATCTTTTTTTAATTTTTCCCCACACATTTGTTAATTTTTTATTTTCATTTATCCTATATTTCTTCTCAGTCTCTAATGTCTGATTATCATGTGTACGTTAAACAGCTATATAAGAATTAAAGTCAGTGTGATACAACACCAATGCCATAAACCAAAGTTCATTTGTGTTTTCGATAACAAAAAAATACAATGATGATAATAACACGAATGACCTTGGATGTAAGTAAAATTTCGGAAACAAATAAGACAGAATAATCAAAAAACCATTGAAGCAGAAAATGATGGGTTACCTTCTCTAACCAACCCGAAACCCCCCACCCCCCACCCCCCACACACCCGCCAAACCTACAAAACCAACTGGCACAAAAAAATGAGGATGCATGCATCGTCTAATCTGAATCGGATGAGATGTGAACTACCGACGATGGGGACGGAGGTTTAGTGAACTTCCGTTTCTGACCGCGTGGTGGGGTGTTGAACGACATCGACCTGTGAACGGTCGTTGAGGTTGGGGCATGACACCTGGACGGGTAGACCGGACTTCTGGTTCCCCAGAAGTTTCTGGGACCGTCGAACTTGCCGCATCAATCCTGAGACCCGGAATGTTATCCGGGGGAGGTTTGAGGTATATCGGTTCGAATATTGGGGACGGGAGTCTGGATGAGGTGACTTCCGTGTTTTCGACGTTGTCATCTGCCCCGTCGTTTAGGTCAATCTCTGGGGTAGTGAAGGTGGATACGCTAGAGTTACTGATCGATGGGGGCGGTGTCTGGGAAGGAGTAGGGCTAAGGGTGTGAAATCGGCCGTGCCCCAAAAGAGCGTCATTTGAATCGGAGTCGCTTTGCATTCTGGCGATGGGGGAGGATGTTTACACTGACTGGCTACTGTAAACCGACATTTGGTTTTTTTTATAGAGCGTTTTATCGAGGGGATGTGAATCAACGGTGGAAAAAAAAATTAATTTGGTGGTTAGGTGGTGTAAATATAGGACGTCATAGCGAGACGTCATCAATCAATCGAACAACGCATTATTCTATACAACAGACTCATTGGTCGCGTTTCTGTCCCGAACCATCAACCCACGTGGCCAACCAATGTGGACCAGTCCGTCAGTCGTAACCGTCAACCCGAAGAACTCACAAAACTGCCTACAATAACCGTCGACCTAAATAACTGCCCCCGCGGGCCACTATCCTTCACTTATCAATTTTTAAATGGTTTTGATATTTTTAATGTATATTGTTTTCAATTTATTAATTATTTTATTTATGACTTTGATTATTAATTTATAAATTTATTTTATCTATTTTGTTTATTTTTTATATTTTAAATTTATTAATTATTTTACGTACGACTTTAATTATTAATTTCATTTTCTATTATTTTTTTATATATTGAATTTATTAATTATTATTTTTCATTTTTTTTTATTCATTAGGTAATAATAACTGCAGGAACGAAAATATCATTTTCCCATTCAAACTTGTTGGCATGCACGTACGTGACATATACATCCATGCATCCCACGTGAACAGTAAAACAAATGACAACCTGACTAATCCACCTAATCACCACATGAATTTTCCCGCCCACATCTCACACGTATACTAAGTCCTAAAGATATTCATCTTCGACTGTATGAGATTTTCCCTACTGCAACCAATAACTAGATGTTCTAGAAATTGCAAACAAAAAATGCCACAGTTGAGGGAGTTCATTTGTAGCTTTCCAATTTTCCGCATGGAAGATGCGCCACAATTCTCTACTCAGATCAAGCTTATGTGTAAACACGCCACATGCATGCAGTAACGATGGCAGCGTATGACGAAGTGGCTCCAAGAATTTCTCTACTTGGGGCCGCTTGATGTACCCGGGCATGGAATCGTATACGTAAATTGCACCTCGATTCATGTCCATCGCCAAGAGGAGGTAATGCTCCCGCATAGTCGCCACCGTGTACAAAAAGTTGACGTCTGCCCATGCAGGAGCTAAATCAGTGTCCAACCCTAGCGCGTAGTCCAAATACGTCTGCTCGCGTTGCCAATTTTCTTGAGTGGCTTCCAACGACTTACCTTTTATCTACGGGAATAGGCCTTCACAACAGTTCAAAAAATCCTATTCCAAACCAATACATATCAGCATAAACACTCAGCGTAATCACGTAGGTGTAACTTCGAAAACAACTGTAATTAACTCATATCAAGTAAGTTGTACCATAATAGGGAGTGACATGATCGTGAATTTGTGTATTTACACGTTCGGTCGTGAGGATAGTTTCTTCTTCACAAATACGAGTAGCTGATCCATATTCTGCACATCATTTAAAAAACTGTGCAACCTATAAGACATCAATTATTTTTTAAATCTACTTGACCTTTTACAATGTAATGTCGAGTACAAGAAACGTACGTCATGGAGTATCCACTGACTTGGGAGGGCAACGTTGTGGAAGAACTTCTTATTCAGCATGGCCCTCTTCTCAGTTGCAACTTGGTGTGACATGAACGACGATTACGTGTCCTCTTCGTTGTTTGGATTTGAAAGCCATTAGTGAAACTCCTTGAACAGTCTAGTTGGGATCCTGCGGATCGGGGAGTATCTCACAACCGGATCCCGCTCGAAGGGCACACCAGGCACAGGATACATGTGGTCCCAATCATACCGAACGATGGAGTCTTCATTTTTTCTCTTTTTCCCATGTCTTGGGGGAGTATACGACTTCGTTCCAACCCTCTTTCGACCGGTCCTCCGTTGCGGGACATGTTGAGCGAGCAAACTCTGCAAATAAGAAGTCAAACTTATTGAAAATGAAAATGGGCATATCAAATATTCCACATACTTCAGCAATAGTACAGACAGTGGATTGTGTTATTCCAATGAGGTTGTCTGTTCGAATCGTGTCACTGGTGATCGTCGGTAGTGGCTGAGAGTGCGGCATCTGAGCTACATTAGTGTCCATCGGAATGGACGTTTTATGCGTCTCCATGTGGCTGGGGCACGTGGACGACAGGATTGGATCCGTCGAACTCAGATCCATCTCCGTAGCTGTTTGATCCGCAATGGGGGGTTCTTTGTGACAGCGCGTGTCGACCTCCCTAGTCCGCGACAATAACTGATTCAGACTGGATGACCTATCCACGAGAGTCGCCATGAGTGGTCATCACGCCAGTCTCTGTTTGAAGATCCATGTTCGGTCCGTGCAAGTGGACATCCATGGTCAACCCGGCAGTTTCGGTTTCGGGCTAGAAGTCCGGTCTGCACGAGTCAACATCCAAGGTCAACCCGACAGTTTCTGTTTCGAGTTGGAAGTCTGGTCTGCGCGAGTCAACATCCAAGGTCAACCCGCCAGTCTCTGTTTCGGGCGGGATGTACTGATCAGGCGGGTGGACATCCACGGTATCCACTACAGTCGATGCGTCCAGCTGTATATCCGGTACCCGCGAGTCAACATGCATGGCCACCACGCCAATGGATGCTTCCCCCTGTAAGACCATTACTCGAGTGTCGACCGAGCATGTTTCACTTGTTACATTCCTCTCCTACAAACGATGCATGATATGTTAACTTCGTAATTAAACAACTACTGATTTCGATCGTTCCAGTAATTGCCTACCTGACATATTTGTCGTATAGAGATGTCATGATTTTCATCTCCGATCGCATCTCAGACATTTGCTTCTCCACATCATCCAACCTCTTCACCACGACGTTCATGCGGCCGTCCAACAGTTGTTCCAATGTCGTGATGATGTCACCGTCCCCGCCTTCGGTCCGTACACCTTCAGCCTCTGTGCCCGGTTGAGTGGTACGTGGTGAGTCTTCATCGTTGGTGGCACCCACATGCGGTTGACGATCAAGCATCCTCGTATCACTCTCCATCGGATGATTTGTACGCAGGGATGCGACGTCACGCGCATCCAGCATGCCCGTTTCGATCCCATGCGCATCGGATGATCCATGGGGGTTGAACTCAATAAGATGACCAACATCGAGCTGATTATGCTCACCACCTTCTTCAATCTCTCCCACATTTTCCCTCTCAGCCCTATACGATGTCCGATGTCGCATTTCATCGTCGGTAAGGTCAATAACCCGTGTGACAATCGTTTGCGTTGTTACAAACAGTAGAGTCAGTGATATATATGTATCACAAAAAACATACATATTCATCGCAAAAAGTACCTTTGGATATTCGAATACGCCTTTCTCCAACGCTTTGTAGCTTGCAGCCTGTCTGCATTTCCATCTGAGGATGCGGGAGATCGCATCGCGCCTCATTCTATATGCAAACTTCCCCTCCATCGTGGACATGGTCTCGTACGCCCATACCTATACGAAGGAGTAAAAATAAAGAAAATTAAATTTTGTCCATCATTATTTTAATTGCGGGGATCATACAATTACCTGGAAAGCATGGGGAAAGCCACTCAGATTGTACTTCACTTTGTGGTCACTCTTCTCCATCGCCTTCTTTTTAAAAACGTCCACTCTATCCTTTAGGGCATTTTGCAAGCCCTTGATCATCCTCTCCCATGTTCGGGTACCCCAGTCAATGCTGTTAAAGTGTGCTAAATCCTCCACCTCCCAGAACAACGATTCGCTACCGATGTCTTATGTTTGTCTTTTCCCAACATCGCCAGCTCCGTATAGTACACCAATGACACCTTAACTGCATCATCGTCGTTGTCGAATACCACATTGTCCGTATACTCCTTCTTGAATGTGGAAAGGCTCATATCAGTCGGGCACGATCCAAAGTATTTCGCCCGTAGGTCCACGGTGGATTCACTTCTCTGCACATCGCCAATACCACTCCCACTCCCACTCCCCCACAGTCCAGTCATCAACATGAATTCCTCATTCGAAAACGACACAACAGTGCCCCTCAGATTGAAGCTCATTACTTCAGGTCTATCGTCGTCTACCTCCCTCAGCAATATGTGATGGACCACCTTGTTAGAACAACGTAGAGGAAAAATATGAATGGACTTTATTTATCATTCAAAACTTTAAATGTCATAAAATGCACATAACATACCTGACTGTTGAAGACGAGATCCACATCAAATAGATGACCGAATATAGTACCAGTTTTGAACGACTCCAATTGAGTGGCCGTCAGCTTGCTTTTCACGGCCTGGTTTGCACTGCTTATGTGGGACAGGCACGTACCTTGACCAGGGAAGCAATCAATGGGTTTAATCTTCCATGTCGGTGCCATGATCCTGTTCAGCGATCAACATCATAAGAAGAAACAAACTATTGGGGCTTGCAACTATACCCACCTATTCGACCTTCCAATTATACCCAACCATTCTACCTATCAATTATACCGAACAATTCTGGCTTAAAACTATACACAACAATTCAGGCTTACATTCCTGGCTTAGAACTATACCCATGGTCGCACACATATATAAAACATCAGCACAATTCTACCTAACTGACGACTGAACGTAGCGATTATCCGAATACGACTAGAGTGAACGACAATGCAATCAAAACTATAAATGTCTTGTATATAATGTCAAACCTTCCCCTTTCCTACGGTTATCTCCCCTAACATTATGTATCTCAATCGTTTGCCCCCCCAATCGGAGACTTCGAAAAATAGTAACCCTAAATTCATTTTGACCGACTACACATTGTTCTTGTCACAAATAAAGTAAACTAGAATATCAGCCAGTGAATGCGTACCAGGATCTGATGCCAAGTCGATTTCGTTCTGCGTTCGGATTCTGTGCGTTCCCGAGCCCTTCCGATTCTGTTCGTTCCCGAGCCGTTCGGATTCTGTTCGTTCAACGCTAGATAGACAGACACAGACAGAGAGTAGAAATCACGTTTCTTCACACTGAGTAATGAGTGAGAATACAGGGGGTGATGTTGGTTTCCTCCGATTTAGAACAATGAGGTGGAATTTCAAATTCAATTTAAACCAAACGGTCGGAATTAACTGAATGGGGATAAATAAATACAACCAGGCGAGCCATAACCCTTGTTTGGAAACCACGAAATGGAAACCGTTCGTATACCCAGTTAGCCGAACTTCGCAATCGTCAGCTTGCGGGGTTGACTCGCCGTCTGAGCGGGTCGGCGGGTTGACCCGATAGGTCTCATAATTAACCTCACGGGCTCAAAGAGCAACCACTGCGGGTCTGGAAAAATGTGAACACGTCAGGCTGCCAAGTGCTACGACCTACGCAATCTTCAGATGAAATAATCGTGCGTGCCTAAGGAAACGAATACATGCAGTACAACTGTCAAATATGGATATTTATTGACTATTGTAGGCAGTCCAACCGTTCCCAACGACTGAGTTAAGTATTGAACGACCACGTCTTCATCGTCATCTGTCTTTTGAACTCCGAACCTCGCCGGGAAACTGACTTCCCTTGTTCATCCTTCAGCTGATGCTTCACAGTTCGTTGTTATCCACGAAGAGGATGGAAAGGTGGTCAGTTCTCCGACAGAGGTTCATATTTGTAAGAACGTCATTGACGATTTACAATGACTTCCACTACCATGTCCGTTCCTCGCCGAGGAATTGAGACCATCTATGAACATACTCGCAGAGCGTCAGGTCATTCATAGGTACATATTTTTTTTTTATTTCTTAACGTAATGTTTTTTTATTATTATTTTAATTTTTTGTTCCAAATTTGATTACGTAAAATTTATGGTGGATTTTTACTGTTCATGGTCGTGACGTAACGCGACGGGTTCGGAATTCCCAGCCCACGGGGTTGTAAGAAACGTGAGCCGGTGGGTCGCTAAGGGATGGCTGGAGCCTGACGGGCCGAGTTGGAGTCTGTCGAGTTTGGAGGGTAGTCGAGGGGCAGCTGGGGTCTTTTGTCCGTGTGCTGACGTCGACAAATGGTCAATTATCATTGGTTTCTAAGGGGCGGGTCATATTCCATTATCGCCCAGCGAAAAAGGTCATCCGTACAAAAATCCCAAGTTTAGAGACTAAACTTGTAATTTAACCATTTTTTTTAGTTCAACAACATTTGGATTAGAAGATTCAGACTTTTAACATTTTGGTCAATGGTACATGTCAATGATTGCTAAGTTATACTTTGAAAAGGTAAAACCATTTCTATTAGCATTTACATAGTCTTATTTTCAACACATTTACCTACCTTTTAACTTTTAATTTTCTTTTTCCAATTTTAGTATCTATGCTCGCAAATTAATTATTTTAGACCTTTAAAAAGTAAAACCATTTCGGTTTTCTTTTTGCAAAATTCTACATACAACGAAACTTGTAACACAAAATTATAACAATATTCAAAAAAATGTATTTAATGTCGTGTTGAATTGTAATCATAAATAAGATTAAAAAAAAAAGACCAAAACAATCACCTATTAAAAGATAATGATCAAAGTAGACAAAAACTAAAAATATACAGTCAAAATAGGATTCAAATCTAAATATTATGGTTGATGATAGAAGTATTATAAATAAAAGTAAAAGATCAAAATAATACAAAAAAGAAAATAGTTTTTCTTTTGAGTTGGAGATTCAAGGTTGCTAATGGCTATTAAAATCAGCCTTTAAAGATTCGTAGACATTTCCCATGACACCCAACTAATGAAGTAGATTGCATTTAATAATCTAAATTCAAATTCAAATTCAAATAGCATAAGTGGGCCATACGAGAGGGATAACATCGGGAAGTTAAAAACTTAAAAATTAAAAACGAAAATAATTCTCTTCAAAAAAAAAAAAAAAAAAAAAAAAAAAACCGAAAATAGTTGCTTCCACAATCCAATCTAATCCAGTCCAGTCCAACTACATATTTATGTATTCGGCCGAAACAAAACGTGGAGCCATGTAACTCTCAAGTTTTAATTCTATTGATACTGGGAATATAAATAATACATGAATAAGGCTGATTGTGACTCAGCCCCAAGCTTCAGATTCCCACTTCAAAATGGTTGGTGTTCCTTTACGCAACTTCCCACCATTTGAAATCAAAATAATTCATTCAATAAATAAATATGTAGTCAGAGGGAAGCTCTTATCCTATTTTCATTTTTTTTTTTATTTAGAGACAGGCAGGCTATAAAGAAAATTCCATGTGCCATAGCTCGAATAAGTGACATATATCCTCTCGATCAAAAGGTCAGAGTCAGAGGTTCGAATTACCAATAGAATGCTGAGATATTCAACCAATGATATGATTCCACACGTCTCAACTTTGAGCTTTGACTAGGGCTCTTCCCTTCCATTTTGAAGAATAAAACCAGCAAACTCCACAGAAAAACAAGGATGATGCATTTAACAAAGATTGATCACATGTAAATAATTTAATGCACAAGAATGGGAAGAACACTTCCAGAACTGCAGGAGATGATAATCGCCACACAAGCTATAGATATTGGCAAATTTTCTTAATAATCTTTACCCAGGCAGTTGGAAAAACGTGGTATATTCTGGGTATGCATTCAAGAATCTCATTGGGAGATCTGATGGCCAACCCTTTCCTTGACTCAGGATGGGGTGATATTTCTCCAATAGTGAGTGTACGATCCTTTCCTCATCAACCTCTTCATAACAACCTGCATTTTCACCACGGCAGGATTTCAAACTAGTACTCGAAACAGATACAATCCAACGTCATAAGAACTCAATCCACAATACTATGCCACTTAACAACTCAGATGGAAGCCTTGAGTCAGAATAATAAGCATCCCATGTAAATAACTCGGGATTTCGAAGGCAAGAGCACTATAGGGGCATGTTATAAACCCAAATACAACATGAAAGTCACACGTACAAACTATGATAACAACCTATACTACAAGTTTATGGATATCAGTTGTTGAAGAATCGTGCAATTGTAACATAGAATTAGTTGGGGAGCGCATAAGCCAGCTAAAAGCCATGATTAGAAAAAAAAGTACCAAGAACCCGGCGCAGAAACCTGTGGAGTTGTTTTTAACTACCTCGCTTCCAAATCAACCATTTATTAGAGGCATTCTGCATTCCATCCTAATCTATTGGTGAAAATGAAATTAGAAGGTGTGGTACACTCGATGTCAGCTTTGCACTATAAAAGAATGCACCAGTCAGATAAATTTGAAGCAGCGTCCCGTATAGGCCGTCTAAAGAACCCATTTTTTTGTTCCTTGCATACTAACTTTCATGATAATTTCAAGCCAAAATGGATCAATTCAAAACATGTAGTGAAAGCTTTTGGTTTACAAAGAATGCATTTCCGTTCCCTTGACTAATTTGGTGTTTTTAAAAGATTGAAATGAAATTATGATTATGAAAGATTGGCAGGCTCTTTTGAGATAGATTTCGGGGAGGGGCGATCTCCTCCCTTGGCCCTTAGGCTGTATTTGCCTTTTTGTTGTTAATATATATATCTTATTGTTTCCTATCGAAAAAAAAAAAAAGGATTGAAATGAAATTATATGCTCTTAAATTGAATATAGAATAATACTTTTGAAATTGGAATGACAAAAATAATATTAATTTAGTGTATCAATTTTAGAATAGAACAATTCTATTCATGTGCCTAGTGCCCACCATTCAGAATAATATGCCAAAATAAAAATCTTTTACAGGAATAGGAAAGATTAGTTTCATTCCCAATATGTTAATGACGTTCGGTTAAAACCATCCTAACTTGATGTCGTCCACAAGTTACCAAGAATTTATCACTTAATACGCTATAAAATTAATGTACTTACCCAATTCAATATCCTGGTCTTGATCTTCCACATCCCCCTCTTCTATGAGAATAGAGTTTTCCAAATCAATAGCCGCTTTAGCATACCTATCCAGGAATTCTTCTTCAGTTTCTTCAAGCTCGTCAGCATCAGAATCCTAGAACACATCCGAAGGCATCAGGGAAGGAGTTCATCAACATTCCAATAATAATCAATACAAACATTATGTATGGGAGTATATATGATATTTAGGCTAGCACGCATCTTGAAGTCAAACCTCATCATCTTCTATTTCATCACTGTCGTCGTCCTCCTCCTCTTCATTATCATCAGATTCTTCTTCCTTTTCTTCTTGCACTTCTTTCAGCCGTATAGATGCCTCCATCAATGAACCAAAGCACTTCCACAGAAAATCATCTCTTGGCTTTCCTAACTCCATTATTCGTTCCACCACCTTGACCAATGTCATCACTGAATAACAATAAAAATAAACAAATATAAAGAAACTTCACTGGGTAGCATAAATTTAATGTGAATTCTAAACAATGTTATATTTGAAAGTACATATTTATATTATACTATTTTCATAAAAGCTCAAGCAACAATCAGGAGGGGAAACCAAGCAGTTCAACTTGCAATGGAATCAATAAAGGTCTAGTTGAAAGCCATGTTTAACTGTTGAAAACTTGTTTGGTAGTTTGATCTTTAAAAATAATTTTCAGAACAAAAAGACCACATAAAAAAAAACTTATCATTTTGTTTGTTAATTTCCAATCTATATAAAATTGTTTATTATTTTATTATAAGCTCATCCAAACATGTTAAAAATTTAAATTAATATGAAGAAAAGATTCCAGATAGTTTGAAATCAAAAACAACGGAAGACAGAAAAAAGATAATCTATAAACCCCGTTTTTGAAAACTAACGTTTAGAAATTACATCCAAACAACCCCTTAAACTTTTAATACCAACAAGAAAAATGTTAACTTCCAAATACAGGAACACAGCTTTTTTCCATCTTTTTTTCAATCCAGCGTAGAAAAGTCTCTTCTATTCTAAACTGTTTCAGAGAAATAGAGACAAATGTTGAAGTGAGCACCGACATCGTAATAGAGGAAGTGTGAACTGGTATCATGAACTGTTAACCAGAACAACCAAAGTTGCAAGACAGATTAAAAAAAAGGTTAGGAAGTAAAGGACTACAGTTTATAAAAGTACATTGGGGACATAAGCCAACTACATTACACACAGGAAAATCAACTTTGATTCAAGAACCAATAGAGCTAGGAAAAGCCACTCACCAATCAACTTTATCTCGGATTCTGCAGACAGACCGGGTGCAAAAGAGCTGCTGCATATATAACCTAGGGCTGAGACCCAGACTGTGAAGCCTCCTCCATCATACTTCTCCAAAAGTCTTTCTACGGAATCAGGATGACAGATATAGCATGTTGATATGGAAAGCAGTAAAGGCTTCCACAATGCACTGGGTTTGTTTTGGATTTCTCTAAAACGGCAGAATGATGTCTGACTAAATGTGATTACCAGTGACTGCTTAACACCTTCTGCTTCAAATGAGTAACTAGGAGCATTTAATAACATGTGAATACACGAACAGGCTTTCCATGTAGCAGATGGATATTGTGAGATTGACTGATTAATAAAAGCTCCAATGTTTTCTACAATAGACCGTCGAGGCACAGGTGGAGCTGGAGGAGATGGTGTTGGCCTCACAAAGAAGTTCTTCAGTGCATATTTGCTATTTAATCTAACAACTTCCTTAATGCAATTAAAGACTGAGAAATCCTCTGATTCTTCCCAAGAATGCCAGTCAGCAATAAGATCAGCCCAGACTGATACTAATTCAGATATTTTAAGCTCTAAAATAGTATTGCTTCCTGTAACAGACAGCATGATGAACTGAAGCAACCTTGATGAATGATCTATGCATGATGGAGGGGGCAAGAATTCCTGATCCTCATCCATTTCCTGGGACATCTGAAAATTTATAATGATTAAATACAGAAAAGCATAGCAAACTGAATGAGACATATTGTATGACACTCTTCAATTACTCACATGCCACAGCATACATATCCATAACAAAGCTATTGCCTAAAGTCTCTCACCTTTTCCATTTTCTTCCTCTTAATAAGACGAATAAAATCAAGGCTCAGTTTTTTTTTAGATATTATGTTTTAAGACCATCCGGCACACCCCTCAAAGACTTCATGGCTAACAAAGTCTCACTTTCTTCCAATGGTCTCTCAAGTAATTCTCTTTTTTCACCAGAAATAGGTTGCTAACTTAACCCCGACAGCCCGACAGGGATCAAATGTATACACACAACACACATACAGGCACATGCACACAGAGGCATGGGATAATTTTCCCTCTCTTTGTATATTTCATCTCATTATCTCATCAATGAAATAGATCTTTATTTCTTTTTAGCATATAAACGTATCAATCAATATATTCAACCAAACCCCACATAGATAGAACCAGGCAGTTAATTACTAACCAAAGAGTACATGGGTGCAAGCCACGCCTGCTGCAAGAGAGACGAGAATGACCTACTGATTGTAGCTTGATCTGATGTTGGCAGTTCACATGATGCATCTAGCTCAATTTTCTCATGTATGAAGTTTTCCCAAGACTGAGCCATCACTGATAAAGCTGCAAACCCACGTTCAACAACCTATGCAGTGTTGAATTCATCAATACTAATCTCATTTGTTGAAGAAAAGGTTCCTTTATTGACACTTTTAACCATTGAAAGTGATAAATATTTTTTTTAAAATAAAAACAATAAATACAGATCAATGAAGGAGATAAAAAGTATGAAGATAGAACTCAAACAAGATTAATGAGCACAAACATTCAAACCATGGGTTATTGTATAAAAAATAAGGGTGAAAAATAAAGTTTGTTTTGGTAGATTTTGAAGATTGTCGGGACCAAACAAAATGGTCGGTTACGCATATCAAATGAACCAAATGAAACTAGAGGAAATGGGTTCAATCCATGATGGCCACCTACCTAGGATTTAATATCCTACGAGTTTCCTTGGCAACCAAATGTAGTAGGGTCAGACGGTTGTCCCGTGAGATTAGTCGAGGTGTGCATAAGTTGGTCCGGACATTCAGGGATATTTATTTATCAAAAAAAACAAACTGTGCAAATTTCAAGAATGGGATCGAACTGTGCAAATTTCAAGAATGGGATCGAAGTAGACTTTTATCACTTCAGTCCAATTAGATTTTGTACAAGTTATTTTCCATTACGATTTCTCAGTTCAGTCCAATTGGATCTTCTACACCTTATTCTTTTACTCACTTTCAGGCGTTTTCCCTATACGGCAAACATTTTAAAGCTTAACAGTCGACCTAATTTTATGATATTCAAAACTATTAACATATTTCAAAAAAGGACTAATTTGGTTAACTTGATTTGTTTTCATTCAATTAACAAGATTACTTTCACAATTTCGATCAGACAAATAAATTTTCAATTTTGTTCACTCCTTCAAACATAAATACATTTCAGGCAACTATGGTAAGGCTAGTCCAGAAAATATGAGCATCAAATTAGCGGGAAAAATTTCACTCAACTCTGACAACAGAATCTTAGAAAAATTTATAGCATTGTTTTACTTCAATAACAATTGTAACAACAACAATTTGCTGCTTCTTGAAAAAGAATTTCTCACAGGAGACGTTGAACATACTTGAGGCCATGGCTCCAAATTAGGAGGTAAGCTTTTTGAGATTGCACCAACCAGAGACAAAACAACATGAGGAATATGGATAGCGACGTTTTCATTTCCAGCTTCCACCAGGGAACTGAGAAGCTGAAACAAAATGGAGTTCTCTTCATCATTTTGGCCAATCCCACCTATTACAACTTGAAGAAGAGGTAACCACTCAGGTGGCAAGTAGTCATTCTGAAGAGGAAAAATACAAAATCCTGGTGAAAAATCTGGAAAAAGAAAATAAAATAAAGTCCAAGAGATTATCCAACAAGTTCGATCAAGAAGCCTACTTCAAGAAGCTTAGCTATTGCTCCAGCAGCAGAAACTCGCACGGGGTAAAATGATACTTCCTCTTTATCAGGCATGGACAATGCCTTAACCAATGAAGAATATATTTCTGCACAGACCTCCTGAAAGAGAGTAAAAAGTTCAACGATGAAGAAATTTGGGAGTGCAGTAGGTCATAAAAAAATTTCAATCCTCAACGTGGCAACAAGTAAGGAGAGTAAAAAGGAATAAGACAAAATGTGAAGTTTTTGTTTAGACCTACTTTATCGTAAATAATAAAGGCATAGATAATACAAATAGCAGGAGGATTATTGTTATGATGCCACGTAGCTTCACCTTCTATTCACGCGTGTAAGGCACTACCACTGTGAACATGCAAATGACGAATTCGGACCAAAATCAATCAAGAAAGCAATTGAAGAAAACCTCACCAAAATTCTCTCTTTGAAGACGATGAAGATGGCGACACTCAGAAAACCAAACATTCAGACAAAAAAAAGAACAACTCGATGTATAGTGGTTCGGCAAACAAAGGCCTACGTCCACTCTTAGAAGGGAGAAATTTCATTAAGATTTCAGAATTACAGAGCTTTACTCAAGGTACTCACACTCTCACTGAAAACGATTTTCTCTCTTACTCTCAGTCTCAACTTCTTCTTTATTTATACTTGTTGAGGATTTAATTTTCTGTTATTACAGAACATGAGAGTAGAGCTTATTGATATGCAACCGGTTTGACAGGTATGTCTATACTTCAATTATAATATGATATCTCACTTCAGGCAGACAGGATGCAAGCTCTCCAAGTACCCAATTTGCAGAGGCAACCAAGTATGGCGGGCACATTGACACAGCATATAGAGCCAACACTCTTGTGCGGATTAGAAATGTCACATATCCAGGTTGTTGCTCCCTTAGAAACTGCAATACAGAGGAATACAGAGGCAGAATTATATATTATAATATAAATCACTCACACTTCACTCGTGAATGCAGAAACCAGGAACTACTCCTTACATCAAGCAAGCCACCATACGCAATTAGAACACCATAGTAACTGTAGCCATTGACAGACAAGAGAGTTAGAATGGGTATAGGGGGGAAAATAACAAAAAAACGGTGGAGTTGATTTACACATATTGGAACTACAAATACAACTTGCAAAGCCGATTATAAAAATAACGATGAGAAAGTAGGAAATAATCAATAAAAAGGACTGATGAAAAGGGAATAAAACAACCGAGAGATTGTATCCATATAAATACAGAAGATAAAAAGAAAAAAGAAAAAAAAAAAGAAAAGAAAGGGAGGACTCCAGGCTCCAAAAACGACAAATTCAATATTTACTCAAACATTATTCATTTTGAGAATGGGGTAAGAAGCAAGCGTGACTTTAGAAAACAGAAGGCAATCATTTTGTTGGTCGTTGAATACTCATGATGCTTATTCTAAGATTTACAGGCTTCCAGAGTTATGCTTAAAAACACGTGTCTATTCTTAAAAATAAACCATGGTTTTTAATCCTAAATATTATGTTTGATACAAAAAAGTTTAGACACATTTTTTGAACAAAAATAGCAGAAAACAGAAACAATGTTTTGCTGATTTCATACTTCTCTTCATTTTTTCTAAATTAACTCTTTTAATTGATATATACAAAAAATAAATAAAAACATAAGAACAAGAGATGTCCTTCCAAACAATTTTCAAATAAAAATAATAGAAAACAACTTCTAAAATTAGTCTGCAAAACAATTTTCAGAAAACACCCTCAAACAACTTCTTAGATATCTATCTTTTAATTGATATATAGAAATGACAGCAAAAGAACAAGAAATAGCCTTCCAAACAAATTCAAAAAATAATAATGGAAAATAACTTTAAAACATTAGTCTGCCCGCAAAACAATTTTTAGATAACACCCTCAAACAACTCAGACATCTTTGGCGTGGAATAACAAAGAAAATCAAACAAAAGATTATGTAATCCAAATAATATCTAAATAATAATATCTATGAAAACCAGTTTTTAAAGCATTAGTTCTACTCTGCTATCTTATAGCAAAGCATCTAAAAAAATTGAATCTATACATCCCATATTTTCTATAAAACGTCCACTTAAAGTTAAGAAGCAAGAAAACAAAGACCTATATTGCATTCAAGCTTGTAGGACTAGGTTGACATTGTTGAACTTCTATTATTTTTTCTCTTTGGCCGTAAATAAGATTTCTCTGAAATCATTGGCTAGAGTGGCAAAGTAAATTTTGCTTTAAAACAAAGCTCACTGATTGGTTTTTGTCTACATAATTAGTAAAAGGCAGCAGAATTAGACAGTTTGGGTGGTTTTATGTACCATAATGAACAAATAATTCAGACAATAGTTACAAACAACTACTGAACCAAAAGCTCCACACTTATATAAGATCAACGAATAACACCTGATATTCAAATCATACAATGTAACGACTAAATTGGAAAGCCAGGTTGCATGTCAAAAAACTTACTCATTTACAATACTTGTTTGGGAAGCATTTGCAGCAGAGGGAATAGGATACTTCAAAAGAAATGGAAGTACAACCAACTCCCCCATAGAAGCACATTGATTATTTGTTCTCTTGTTGCCTTTTTTACGTTTTGAGGAAGCTGAAGAACCATTTGTATGGGTCACTGTGGGAGGCCCCTGTAGGTACTTGGATTAGACAACTGATAACATTTAATTTAATAAAAGGAATGGCCCACACACATTTCATCGTGAACTAAAGAGATATCAACCTTTGACATTGCAATAACGCCAAGCAAGTTTATTGCACTTTTCCTGGCTGTGTATAAATCCTCCCTCCAACCAGAAACTTCTTCCTATAAAATATAAATAATCAAAACTGGTGACATAGTATCTGATATGAAAGATCAATTGGTATGAAAAATCGAACTTTCTTACTAGGTCGGATGGAAGATTCTTCCTTATGTACTCATCTGGATCATCTTCCCACTCAAACACGTCCTTTTGCAGACATTTGACATAAAATAGGATAAGTTAACTCATGAAAATGAGTGAATTTTATAGAGCATTAGCAATATATAAGCTTTCTCCAAACTTTTACCGTCTCATTCATTATAAGTGATGGAAATATTCCAGAGTGTATCAATGTTGTAAAATGCGGAGAAACCAGCCTCCATCCCTATTTAACATGAATGATAACATCCAATTAAGCCCCCATCCTGAACCGATAGTACTAGCCTCTAACTGAGTTTCCATTTCGCCAAGGAGAGAAGGGAAGGCATAATCAATTCAATATCAAGTGTTAAAAATATAGAATCCATACTCGGCCTGTCTCCAGAACATGCGAAATCACATCAAGGGCTAGTGAAATAATCCTTTCTGATAAAGAGTCAAGCTTCTGCCCAAAGGAAATTTAATGCTAATGACTGAGAAGTGAGAACTGAGACAAACCCCTATGAAGTGCGTCAACAAATAAGCAATAAAAGGATACACTAAAGCAGCAAAACAGTATGTTGAATAGAAAATAAACAAATCGGACAAATACAGAATAATTGCTCAGCAAAAGTGGAAAATTTGTCACCAGCATACAATATAACTTAGAAAAAGATATGATTAAAGAAATAGAAACTTTCTGTAGATATTTGAAAAGTTACATAATGAAAGAGTTTACAAGAAATCACCCTATCAAGAATTAACTGCATAAGAAGAGAAATAACTAAACTCTAACGAAAAAGCACATCATCAAGAAGCTGCATAATGCTTGATATGCATTCTCATCTTTCCTCCAAGTAATTGCCCCCCCCCCCCCCCAAGAGCCCCTAAAGAAAAAAGAACTTTAGCCAAATTGAAAACTACTTCCCCATCTCGCTCTTTATTGTTGAAGATGCAATGATTCCTTTCAAGCCACAATTCTCATGTTATGGCCTTAATTGTATGTCCATAGAACTTTTATTTTCCCTTTTGAACTTTTGCCGACATAACAATTTTTTAACACAGTTTTTTGTTGATCCATAAAAAAGTCGTGACACTTTAAATTCCTTCAACAATCTAGATCAACCGAGCCTGCTAAAAGAACAATGAAAAATCAAGAGATTCACCAACTCTTCCTCATTTTTACACAAACAGCACCAATTACGCAAAATACAATTTTGGAACTCTTTCTGCTGTATTCAACCCTTCATGCCACAAAGTCCAGCAGAAAGTCCTAAGTTCCTTGTGGTACCTTGTCCCCCCATATTGGTAAAGCCAACTTCTTTACTTTGTCAAACGTGAAAAACAACTTGAAGAATGCAAGAACTAAGATTTCCTATCTATGGTTGAATTGAGCCAAACCCCACGGATCAATTGGAGGAGAAATTGATCAAGTGATTAATAAGCCAGCCACCTAATTCAATACTTCTCTTGTAAATTAGTCTTCCCGCCTATCATCTTCAATCTCAATAAATGTTCCACAACCTTTCACATTAGAATCGTTATCTTTCATATTTCATCTTACTTGCAAAACCATTATCCACTAATGTTTTATCTTCAATCTTCCAGAGCAACATCAACTAGGAAGGATTTCTTACAGATCCTCGGGGTTGCTTCAATAGGAAAACTTTTGTTTGCATTCATCCTACCAAAAGCCTTAACGATGGGCCACACCAGTTAGCATCAGAATTTTCTCAGATTACAACTCAACAATTACTTCAATTGAAACAAATTCATGGCACTTCCCTTTCAATGCAATGCGTGCTTACAGAAAATTGGGCAAGTTAATTGTCTCTGTAGCATATTTAACATATCCTCCACATTTATCCGTAACTTCCCATCTCTTTGAACCATAATTTCATGGCTAGACCTCTAAGTTTGTTCTCCCACCGTAACAACATATAACATTTCTATCTTCTAATCTCTTAATCTCCATTCACCATTTAAAAAAGGGCATTCCTTTCAAATTATAAGGTAAACCATGCTTCAAATTTCTCCGTCCTTGCATACGTCCAATATTTGCTCCCTCAAACTCCCTAACATCTCACTCGATGTCCTCTACCAACCTTGTTAGGACCAGTTGAAACCACAATGCTGCTTTTGAAACCACCATCAGAAAGAGTGATAAATTCAGAAAACTATTCAAACTGATTTTTTTAAAACAAGAAACAACACTTTCAATGAAATGAGATTAATGCTCAAAAGATACAAACTCCACAAAGGAGAAAAAAGAGAAACAGTAAAGACATCCAAACTGATTTGGTACCTTAAGTCCATGAGTCCCATAAAATAATCATTAAAAGTCCACCCGATACAACTACTTCCACTTCTATGTAACATAAAAATAAAATTATTTCCTCTTTTCTGCCACCTTAGAAAAATTAATAAAAAAGGCTTTATTTTCCATCCTACAATGGTTGAACTCCAAGAATCATTAACTTTGATTTACATGGAAATGATTCGAGAAATGACATAGATACAGAAACTTGTTTATATTCTAGGGAAGCTGGTACATGAATTAACAAAAGAAAATATAGACTAGACTGTCCAAAAAAGTACTAAACTTCCATTACAAATTGCCTTCATTTTTAAAATTTTTTATTTATATTTGTTTATTTTTGTGACTGAAAACCCAAACAG
The DNA here is from genome assembly GCA_017139565.1 of Luffa aegyptiaca. Lineage (NCBI taxonomy): Eukaryota > Viridiplantae > Streptophyta > Magnoliopsida > Cucurbitales > Cucurbitaceae > Luffa > Luffa aegyptiaca. The sequence goes on from CM029396.1 coordinate 12,732,370, forward strand.
AAAAAATGAAAGAATACAAAAGGGCCAAATAGATGCTAGAAATACGAGCCAACAAAAAATGGGCCTACAAAAACAGCCACCCAAAAGAAGCCAGACAAGAACTAACCTTACGAGTTACGAGACAGAAACGGCTCACATCCAAAAGAATGAAGATACGACGAATAAATGCTAAAATCATTAGACACAGACATCCAAAGTAAGGTGTTAAACCTAGCTAAGGACCAACTTCTCCCAAGTATCCCTCCATGCTCCTAAAGATTCTATTATTCCTCTCAATCTAGTGCACCCCATGAACAAACTGTCTTCAATTGAAGGATCCCAGTGCCTCGTGGTCCTGGGAACATGCAGGACAGAGAATGTCTCTTATGAATTGGGGGGAAGGAATTTTAATAACTTCGAAAATTTGAAAGAAGGCCTATAGTGAAGAGGTAGGAGAGGCAAAATAAAATATAAATTCTTTTCCACAAAACAGGAGATGGGTTAGAACTGTCGATCCAGTTTTCCTTGTAACGAAGGACAATGTCTAGATACAACCACATTTAGGCTTATTTTACTTAACTAACTCAAATAGTACTTACATGGGCATTTTTGCTATAGTTCACTATGTTCATGACACATTTGATGATGTTCGGCATCAACCTGAAATTGCAAGGGAAAGATAAACACGAATGGTAACCAAGAGCAGTTGAATCTGAACTTGAAGGATTCGAGGATAATTGTCTTACTTATCAGTGTGCTTCCGGTGTCGAGTAACAAAGACGCAGAAAATAAGCAAGCTTCTCTTTGCAGTTTTCAACCTGCTCACATTGCCATACTCTCGAGAAACTGCAGACTCAAACTTTACAGAATCTAGAATGCCAATTAAATCATGGCAAAACAATGGAAGTAGAGGCACCAAAGCAGAAGGCATATGTGATCTCACCTACACAAGTAACAGCACTATAAGAGCAGAAATGTCATTCCGTGTCTCATTGTCTTATGTCTAAGTACTTTTTTAGTTCGTTCTTAGTTAGAGATTTTAGTTTCATAAAATAATAATAATAATAGTAGACAATAACAAGCTTAGGTATTTTAAGAGAATTTAAATTATAAAATGAAATGGGTTAAGAACGATTACTTACAGAAAAGTAGACACATTTGCATACTATCAAAAGAATCTTATCTATCTCAACTTCCCTTCCATCATGGTTAGCAAGAACCTGTGTGACACCAGAGACCCACAATAATGCAGCGTTTAATTTTGCTTGAGGAAGATGAGATTTACGTGGATGGGTAAAGTATACCTGAACCTGTTCAACAAGACGATGAAATACAGCCAGCAGGGGAACAATAATCGTCTGTGCAAGTAGCTCTAACTGTGGTGGTACGGGCTCCTTAGAATCTTTAGGATTCAAAAAGTACTGCCAAAATACATGGTAATTAAAGCTGTTAAGAGAACCTCAACTCTAAACTTTCCTTTCCTTAACTTTTATTACCTAAATATCAAGTATAATAGTAAAAAAAAAAAAAAAAAAAGTAAATAAGAGAAAGAAAGAATAGTACAGAATTAAATAAAAAAAATCAAATGTATGAAAAATAGTAAGAATCTGGAGCTGACATTTGAACTAAAAAATTGCTATAATTGTACTAAGACATTAATTATTGAAAAATTCATACATTGATCAAAACTATCTTTTGCTATGTAATAGAATGGCAGATAATTTATTCATGAATTTGAATGTTGGATAAATCGCTGAATTAAAGTCGTGTACTTGGAAAGGTCTGCAAGTTGTACAAAGAACAGAAAGGGCGTTGATGGCATTCCATTGACATTCAGCTCCATCGTTGAAAACATTGCTGTTTTGAATAGCAGAGCAAAGATCAGACACAAGTTCAGGCCATGAGTTCTTCTTCACAAACTCATTGATCACTATGTTATGAAACTGCCAGAACATTGTAAAAGGGATATGAGAAGAAGACGAAGAAGAAGGAATGCATCGGCCAAATGGTAATCATCCCATAAATCAACCATGCAGGATACGCAAGAAATATAATTACCACTTCAAGCAAAACTTTTAGAACCTTTGGTTCCACTTGGAACAAGGCTCTCAGCAGATCGTCCTTGAACCCCTTGCTGACATTTGAACATGGGAATTCGCCATCAATATTTCTCCTGCTCAAATTCTTAAGGTAAGCAGCAGCGGCTATCTTTTGACCTTGATCATGATTTCCTACATAGAAGGCATGACCAGATAAACCCTCAAGATTAAGTGGCAAAAGTTCAACTGAATTTGCTTTTAACTGCAGACGCTACATTCATTTTGACAATTACTAATGCAATTCAGAAGAAATTAATATCACATATACTACCACAAATCCCAGTTCGAGAAAAACACAAACAACCACAAACATACATCTGAACCCACCAAACCAACACTGAGGAAGAGCTAGGTCCGAGCTCGAGTTACTCCCGTTAAGATGAGACCGAGGAAAACAAAGATAAGTAGTTTGGCAAGAAGAGGAAGTAACAGAACTTGAAGAAGGTTTTACCAGCAGCAATATAGAGTAGAGTGAAGGGAAATTCGGGATGAGAAGAGATGCGATCGAGAGACTCGGTGGCTCCATGAACGACCTGTGCGTCATGGCTAAGCGTCTGGGATAGAAATTGAGCGACTTTAGCAACCTCCATGAGCCTCCAATTGTGTTACGGTCGCAACCGTGCAACTTCTACAGCATAAACCCCAATCAAACACAGAGGAGAAGAAAGAAGTAGAAACGCAGAGGAGACTGGAGATGTGAGTGTACAGAGAGTGAGAGAATGGTGTAAGAGAAAAAACGCGGGAAGAAGGTGACTGTTTCGGTAGATTATTTCAGGCACCAATTGCTTGGACTTGAATTGATCGGCCCAGGTTTAGAGTCTAGCCCATTCCAGCTATCTGGAGATAGAATTTAGGGACATAAATGACTATTTTTAATTGGCCATTTTGAAAAATGACCATCCGGATTTTCCATTTGAAAAATAGTCAAAACTGTTTTTGATAAGTTTTTTAGCAACGACCAAAATCCCCCTAACCGAAATCTAAATCCAGAGACTATTTAAATTAAAATACACTCTGGGGAGAGAATCTAGGATTTGGAAATTAATTTAACACCAAATTAAATCAACAAATTTCGAAAGAAAAAAGATAAGTATGCAACTCATCTCAATCGCGCACAAGCTCATACACTATATATGTTCTTGGAAGAAATACAGTTGCATATGTGCAAATGAGATCAACAAATACATTGTATATATTCTAATACAGAACTAATATTTAATAATTTAAATAATGCACTTAGAGCATATGTGAGAATAAGATCAACAAATACACTGTATATATTTTAATACATAACTAATATTTAATAATTTAAATAAAATATTTTTCTTCCAAGATATGTTTATGGCTGAAGAATCATTGTCAATAAAATTAATGAACTTAAGATTCTTGTTATTTAAAAGAATAAGGGAATTTTCAGGATTTTCTTGCATACACACTGTGTTTGAAGCATTTACAGTCTCATAATGATCATAGTCTTCAAAATTTTCTTGCATACATACTATATGTTAGAAGCACTTACAGTCTCATGATGATCATAGTCTACTACTTGCTGATTTAATTGACCCCACTGGTTGTAGATGAAAAATAATAAACATGAAACTCTCTATTATCATAACTATTGATATACATAGAGAGTTGATTAATTGTTTCATTATTCTCAAATTCAAGCTTACTATTTATGCAATCAATGAGATGTTAGAAGGAAGAATCTGATTGTCATTATCCCACAACTCATCGTATACCATTTAAAAAGAACAGTAGACATCTAATTTTGAAAAGAAAGAAGAATACTTTCGTGAATACAATAATGAATAAGATTAAAAAAAATGAAAATGAATGTAAGGAAACATACCTCTGATGAACAGTGAAGGCCAATAAATTAATCGAACTTCATAACGATTGGAAAAAACGATGAAGATGGTGATTATTGGTTGATTAAAAAAAATCAAAATCTACTTGATTTCTTCTTGTAACTACCAATAATCTATCAGATTTCAAGATAATAAAATCTTGGTTTGAATTTCAAATGATAAAAGAGAGAGGATATATATGTTGTAACTACTTGCTTGATTCATGGAGAAATTATTTTTTTTTTCTTTTTTTAATTAAATCAGATAAGGGTTTCTCAAATATAGGGTGGGGCGTGGGAAACAACTTGAGGGTATAGTTCGAAGAATAAAATGCACGGAAATAGGTTAAAACACACCGTTTGGCCATTTTTCATTAAAAAAATTTGTTTGACCATTTTTCAAATCCACACTGTATTTCTAGCCATTTCTAAGGATTTCCCTAGAATTTACAGTCCATTAGCCCATTTCAAAACCTATATTTCACAAAGGGTTGCTTGCACAATAGCAAACTGAATTAAAATAATAGCAAAATTAACAACATATTAAGGTATTTGCAAAAATAGCAAAATTTAACACCTAACTCATCTAAATTACTAAAAATTCCATCCCACGTGATTATCCAACCCGAATTCAATTACCCATTCCAATCAATTGATAGAATTCTATCATTTTAATGTTATATATTGGTACATCTTTTTGGGTGATTGTTAATAATATTCACATTTTTTTATTGTTATAGTGATAGATAATTGACCAACACAATGACAGCGATTACATTTCGTGTAACTTCTATTTCTATCGCTGATAAAGTAATAGTTTATTTTATATTCTAATTGTCTTTTGTTTATAGATTAAGTTACATATTGAAGTGAGAATTTTTTTTTATCAAAATGTATCAAATTACTATACTATCAATGATTTATTTGTATTATTGATAGAAATCTATCAGTGATAGGTTTCTATCACTATCCCTAATAGATTCTATCACTGAAAGAAATCTATCATTGATAGATTTCTATCATCTCAATTCCTATCGATGCTTCGTGATAGTTTTATAAATTTAGTTACATATTGAAGTGAGGAACATCATTCTATCAAAATTGATCAAATTACTATTCTATCAATGATTTATTTGTATTATTGATATAAATCTATTAGTGATAGGTTTCTATCACTAATAAAGACCTATCACTGATAGATTCTATCATCTGAAGTTATATCGATACTTGTGATAGTTCTATCGATGCTTAATTATCACTAGATGTTTATCATTTTTGTGCATGGTGTGCATTTTGTCACTACTTATGATGTTTACCAGTTATAGTCATCGATAGACTTCAATACAAGTAGAATTCTATATGTGATAGTCATTGATAGATTTTAATACAGAAAAATTAGTTCAATTTGAGCATTTCAATTTCTTTTCATTTGGATTCCTCCATTTGCATTTTTCACCGGTGACCATGACAAAAAATAGATAAAATTATAATAAATAAGATTAGTCTAAAAGTGATACTGATAGAATTCTATTTGTGACTATCACTGATAGATTCTATCAGTGATAGACACCGATAGGAGAAAGGGCAAAACGGAAATAATAAAATTTCATTTTACAGATTTGCCATATTTGCAATTTTTTTTAAAGTTTTGCTATATTTGCAAATAGAAAAACATATATTGCTACCCATTACAATTATCATTTCACAAATGTAAAATAATAATAATAATAATATTAATAAATTAAAAATTAAAAATAAAAAAAAAAAGATTCGTTGGCTCGAGTTTCTGTCATTTTTTTCTTGCGATTTTACTCATGGAATATTAGTGTCCCATAATTTAATTCTCTATTTTAAATTTATTTTTTCTTAAAATGCATCTTCATTTAAGGCAATTATTTCATACATTTATCATACTTCTAATTTTAAAAAATATATTATGGTAATTATTATATATAATATCTCTTAATTATTATACAATTATGATTTTCAAAAAAATATTTAATTATATGGAAAAATACACTTTTAGTCACTGAGGTTTGAGTTAGGTTTCATTTTGGCCCCTGAGTTTTCAAACTCCACAATTTAGCCCTTCACGTTTGGATTTCGTTTCATTTTGATCCCTCCATCCATTTTTCCTTTAAAAACTAACGACTTGCTGATGTGGCGATATTTTTTATTAAAAAATAATTTTTCATTTTTAAAATAAAAATAATAAAAATATTAAAATTTAATATATTTTTATTTATTTTTTTGGAAAAATACACTTTTAGTCACTGAGCTTTGAGTTAGGTTTCATTTTGGTCCCTAAGTTTTCAAACTCAACAATTTAGCCCCTGAGGTTTGGTTTTAGTTTAATTTTGGTTCCTCCATCTATTTTCCGTTAAAAAATAACGGGCGGATGATGTGACACTATTTTTTTTATTTTAAAAAATTATTTTTTAAATTTGTAATTAAAAATATATTAAAACAATAAAAATATTTTTATTTTTAATTATTTTTATTCCTTCTCTCTCTTCCTCCTCCTCCTTCTTCTACTACTTCTTATTCTTCAACACCTTCAACTCATGGCCGGCGACCACCGCTCGTCCACGACTTTTTTTCTTCTTCTTCTTCTTTTTTCCCTTCTTCTCCAACTTTTCTATTTTTTTTAAATAATAATAATAATTGAGGAGGGAGGGAGGGAGGGAACTCCTTAGTTTTTCGCCGGAAAAACGAGGAGCTCCCTCCTCGATTTTCCACCGGAAAATGGATCTGAAACGAGGAAGGAGGGAGGGAGCTCCCTCATCGGTTTTTCCGGCGAAAAACGAGGAGGGATCTCCCTCCCTCCCTCCTTGGTTATTATATTTTTTTTAAAAAAAAGAAAAGTTGGAGAAGAAGGGAAAAGAGAAGAGAATAAGGGAAAAAAAAGTCGCCGGTGAGCGGTGGTCGCCAACCATGGGTTGAAGGTGTTGAAGAAGAAGAAGGGGGAGGAGGAAGAAGAAGAAGGGGGAGGAGGAAGAAGAATGAGGTGGAAGAGAGAGAATGAATAAAGAAGAAATAAAAATAATTAAAAAATATTTTTAAAAAATAAAAAAATAGTGTCATGTCATCCGTCCGTTAGTTTTTAATGAAAAAATGGATGGAGTGACCAAAATAAAACTAAAACTAAACCTCAGAGGTTAAATTGTTGAGTTTGAAAACTCAGGAACCAAAATGAAACCTAACTCAAACCTCAGAGACTAAAAGTGTATTTTTCCCTTTATTTTTTCTTTCTTCTTTTTCAACACCCTCATCACCAACCTCTTTCTTTCTTCTTCTTCAAGCACACCGGCCAACGACCGACGACTTTTTTTCCTCTTTCTTTCTTCTTTTTCTTTCTTTCTCTCTCCCTCACCAACGACAGAGCGAGCGTGGTTCCAGATCTAACAAAACTCCTCACAAACCTCAGGCGAACGATGTCCCACAGTGCGATTCAGTCTTCAGCGACTCACTTCGACTCATCCATGGCCATGTATGCTGCAACCACAAACCTCACGATGCATGACCCATGAGTAGAAATGGCGACCCGCGGTTTAAAATTTCAGAAGATACCCAGAAAAATGAAAAGAAAGAAAAGAAAAGAAGAAAAAAAGAAGAAGAAAAGGAAAGAATGAGAGAGATAGAGAGGAAAAAAAAAGTCGCCGATCGTCGACCACCGGTCATTTGAAGAAGGAGAAGAAAGAAAAAAGAAATAAAAATATATTAAAAAATTAATGTTTATTATTTTTATTTAAAAAAATGAAAAAGTAATTTTTTTAATAAAAAAATGAAAAAGTAATTTTTTTAATAAAAAAATATCGTCACATTAGCTAGTCGTTAGTTTTTTACAGAAAAATGAATGGAGAGATTTCTTACTAAGTATTTTCCTCCAACTAGGAATAGGGGTGTGCACGGTTCGGTTTGGTCCGGTTTTGGCCAAAACCAGTGACAGAACCAAACACCTCGGTTCTGAAAACTCTTAAACCGAAAAAAACCGAAGCTCTCTCAGTTTCGGTTAAAAACCGAACCAATCGATTTCGGTTTTCATCGGTTCGATTCGATTTTTAACCGACTTTTGTCTCCATTCAACACTGTGACAACAATCACGACGAGATACTGTGAGAGAGATGGGGTGTTGAGTGTCGATTTGAATGAGAAACTAAGGGAGGAAGAGGTAGAGAGTGAGAGACGAAGATGCTACAATTTTCGATGGGAGTTCAACCCACCACCGTCTGCATGCTCCGACGAATGAAGAGGCGAGAAGTGGCGTTGGTGGCCGTGAGAAAGCACCGTCGTTTGCATGCTCCGACGAATGAAGAGGCGTGAATCGAAGTTGGTGGCCGTGAGAGAGTGATGGAAGGCAAGCGATTGGTGGCAATGAGAAGGTGAAGGGTGATGGACGATGGTGGAGAGAGTTGGAACTTAGGCGATGGAAGGAGAGGGAGGGAGACGAAGAAGGAGAGAGAAAAAGAAAGGAGAGTGTCTGACGGCTGGAAGATTAAGGTTAGAAAGTATAAAAATCTAGGGTTGAAGAATTAAGGCTTTGGGCTTTTGTGGATTGTGGGCCTTGGAGTTTTAAATAAATAAATGGGTTGGGTTGAGGATTTTTTAGAAACTTATTTAAGGGACTTGATTCGGTTCGGTTTTCACGGTTTTTTAAAGTATGAAACCGTGAACCAAACCAAAAATCTCGGTTCTTTAATAGAATAAACCGATAAAACCAATTTTTTTAATAAACCGAACCAAATCGATTAATTCAACTCGGTTCGGTTTTTTAACACCCCTAACTAGGAATGCCAAGTTGAGGAGTGAGATAGTGGGATTTAGGCAGAATGAGGACGAAACTTTTAGTGAGGCTTGAGAAAGGTTTAAGGAGCTTCTGCGAAAGTGTTCCCACCACGGTTTACCACATTGTATCCAAATGGAAACATTTTACAATTGGTTAAACTTAACAACCCAAGGAATGGTCGATGCTTCTGCGGGAGGGGCCCTTTGGCAAAAACTTTTAATGCAGCCCATGAGATTTTAGAGAGAATATCAACAAATAGTTGTTAGTGGTCAGATGTTAGAGGCTCTAGTAAGAAAGTAAAGAGTGTGATAGAAATTGATGGTGTGTCTACCATTAGGGTTGAGATTGTCGCATTAGCTAGTGCTCTTAAAGGCATAATCGTGGTGAACACTGTTTAGCAGCCGCCAGTGGTGGAGCCTGCTGCAGTTGTAAACCAAGTGGTAGCTGAATCTTGTGTCTATTGTGGTGAAGAGCATGATTATGAGTTTTGCCCCAACAATCCAGCTTCTGTGTTTTTTGTAGGTAATCAAGGAATAACCCATATTCAAATTTTTATAATCTAGGTTGGAACCACCCCAACTTTGCATGGGGAGGGCAATGAAATAATTCACAAGCCCCCCATGCACAACAAAAGATGGCAAATCAGTCAGGATTTACTAAACAGCAGGGATTGCCCCAACAAAATAAGCAGGCTACCTAGCAAAATTTGGAGAGTTCTCTGGAGTCGTTGTTGAAGGAATATATGGCTCGTAATGATGCCGTAGTCCAAAGTAATCAGGCTTTATTGAGAGTCTTGGAATTGCAAGTGGGTCAGCTAGCTAATGAGCTGAAGACACGTCCTCAAGGGAAACTTCCTTCTGATACTGAACAACCTAGAAGGGAAGGTAAGAAGCAGGTGCAGACAGTGACTTTGAGGAGTGGTAAGCCACTAGAAGAGAGGAAAGAGCCTAGTAAACCCCAAGAAGTAGAGAAAAGTGGTGATAAAAATAATGTTGTTGAAAAAGAGTTGGAGTCTGGTATACGCCTACCTTTTCCACAGAGGTAGAAGCCTAAGAACTGGGATGTTCAATTTAAGAAGTTTTTAGAGATTCTTAAGTAGTTGCATATAAATATACCCTTAGTAGAGGTTATAGAACAAATGAAAAAAATATGCAAAATTTCTTAAGGATATCTTGACTAAAAAGAAGAGATTAGAAGAATTTGAAATTGTGGCTCTTACTTAGGAATGTAGTGCTATTCTTAAGAATGAGCTACCGACCAAGGCTAAGGATCCAGGGTCATTTACTATTCCTGTCTCTATAGGTGGAAAGAAGTTAGAGAGAGCACTTTGTGATTTAGGCGCGAGCATAAACCTCATGCCTCTTTTGGTCTATCGAAAGCTAGGTATTGGTGAAGTTAAGCCTACCACAGTCACACTCCAATTAGCTGATAGGTCTATCACGTATCTTGAGGGCAAGATTGAGGATGTTTTGGTTTAGGTAGATAAATTTATATTTCCTGCCGATTTTATTATTTTAGATTATGAGGCAGATAAAGATGTCTCAAATATTCTTGGTCGTCCATTTTTTACTACTGGTAGGGCATTGATAGATGTTCATAAGGGGGAATTAACGATGAGAGTTCATAATGAGGAAGTGAAGTTTAATGTCTTTAAAGCTATGAAGTATCCAGATGAAGTGGAAGATTGTTCTCTCATCCAGCTTCTAGAGAGCCCAATTGAGGAAACAAACAATGGAAGATTTGACGGATCAACATTTTAAGGATTATGGAGAGGTTAACATAGAAGATTTAGCGGTCTGTATGTTAGAAAGAACAAAGGAAAAAGAAGTGTCTAGGTTTGAGAGTGTTTTTTAGTCATTAGCTTTAAATGAGAGAAAGGCTCCTCCTATTAAACCATCCCTGATCGAGGCACCTACTTTAAATTTGAAACCTTTGTCGAGTCATCTGAAGTATGCGTATCTGGGGGAGGGTGAGACGCTGCCATTATTGTTGCATCTGATTTAGTGCCGGAGGATAAAGAGGCCTTAATTAAGTTGCTGCGATAATACTGCAAGGCAATAGGTTGGGTATTAGCTAATATTCAGGGAATTAGCCCATCTTTCTGTATGCATAAAATCACTCTAGAGGAAGGATCCTTTAGGAGTATTGAGCAGCAGAGAAGGCTTAACCCTGCAATGAAAGAAGTTGTTAAGAAGAAGATGATTAAATGGTTGGATGCTGAGATTATTTATCCAATTGTGGATAGCAATTGGGTAAGCTCTGTCCAGTGTGTTCCTAAGAAAGAAGGTTTACACTAGTGACTAATAAGGATAATGAGTTGATCCCCACCAAGACAGTAATTGGCTGGAGGGTTTGTATGGATTACAGGAGGCTTAATAAAGCTACCCGTAAGGACCATTTCCCTCTACCATTTATTGACTAGATGTTGATAGGTTAGCTGGACAGCTTACTATTGTTTCTTGGATGGTTATTCTGGGTATAACCAGATTACCATAGCTCCTGAGGACTGATAAGTGCAAAAAATATACCTATTTTGCCCTAATAATTAGCTCATTTTCTTGTGAAACTTGTATGTTTTAGATCAAAATCACTACTCTCGAGCCTAAAAAGTGTTGAAGTTGATGAGTTAGGACTTTGAGAGTCATGTGTGTCAAATTGTACATATTTGTGCTTAAACGAACTCATTTTGGTGTGAATTTGACTTAGTTTTGGTGTTTTACAGAAAACGGAGGAATCAGGAAATTCTCCCGCATTTCTGCCAAGGCCAAAATGAAATGCGACCGCATTTCTGGGTAGATGCAGACAGTTTCGAGTTCGTCGCGAGTCGTTTTGAACGAGCAGTTTGTGCACCTAACCAGCTGATTTGACTCCGAAACTAACTGGGCTACCTGCAAGTACCATTTTCGTGACTTCTCAACCACTCCCCACGCTATAAAAGGCCATGATCGGAGGCAAATTCAAGCAGAACTCACTGGGAAGAAGAGGGTAGTGACAGAACCCTAGTAGACGCCCATGAGTAGGGATGCCCGAGGTTCTTGCGAGAAGACAAAATTCTAACCTTAGTTAGATATCAAACCTAAGTGTTTGTAGAGATTTCACCCTATTTCCACCTTGTAAAAGGAGAGTAGAGTGTCATGAGAACTCTAGAAGGATTGGATAAAGAGAAAAACCCTAGTTTTAGCTACTGCACTTTAATTTTCCAGCACTTATTTCTTTTAATTGTTTTGTATTTCTTATTCATTATTTCAATGGAAAATTAACAAAAGGGTCATTCCACAGGTAGGATTTTGCATCATGTAAGAACTTCTTTCTTTTCTGGGCATTTAAGTTAGGTGGGATTTCTCCTCCTGCAAGAAAATTAACAAAATCAACATACCAAGGAAAAGAAGCTTTCATTGAATATAACCTTTCATCTGGGAATGCTTCTTTGATAGGAAAGGTCGTGATATTTCTTTCATGCTCTATTTTAGACAAGTGGTCTGCTACCACATTCTCACAACCTTTTATATCCTTGATCTCATAATGAAATTCTTGCACCAAAAGAATCCATCTTATCAGTTGAGGCTTTGAATCCTTCTTACTACTAAAATACCGAATAGCAACGTGGTCAATATGCACTATTACCTTTGTACCAAGCAAATTGGGCCTAAATTTATCAAATGCAAACACAACAGAAAACATATCTTTTTCAGTAGTGGTGTAATTCTGCTGAGCACTATCTAGAGTTCTACTTGCATAATATATAGCCCTAAAGAATTTATCACGATGTTGCCCTAAAATAGCTCCTAAAGCATAGTCATTAGCATCACACATGATCTCAAATGGTTGACTCCAATCAGGTACCACAATGATAGGCGTATAAATCAATTTTTCATTAAGCAGATTAAATGCTAGCAAACAATCTTTAGAAAACACAAAATGAGCATTTTTTTTTCAAGCAGATTGCATAGGGGTTTAGCAATTTTTGAAAAATCTTTTATAAAACGCCTATAAAACCCTGGGTGGCCTAAGAAACTACGCACTCCCTTCACATTAATGGGCGGAGGCAATTGCTCAATAGCAGAGATCTTTGCCCAATCTACCTCCAAACCTTTTTCAGACACCTTGTGGCCCAAAACTATACATTCTTTTACCATATAATGACATTTCTCCCAATTCAGGACAAGGTTAGTTTCCTGGCATCTGTGTAAAACACGAGTGAGATCATGCAAACAAATATCAAATGATGAACCGAAAACAGAAAAATCATCCATAAAAACCTCCATAATCTCCTCTACAAAGTCTGAAAATATAGCCATCATGCAATGCTGGAAGGTAGCTGGAGCATTACGCAGTCCAAATGGCATACGTCGAAACGCATAAGTTCCATAAGGACACGTGAATGTCGTTTTCTCCTGGTCCTCAGGCGCAATCGCATTTTGATTATAGCCTGAATAGCCATCAAGAAAATAATAATAGGGATACCCAGCTAGCCGATCGAGCATTTGATCAATAAAAGAGAGAGGGAAATGATCTTTCCTGGTGGCTTTATTTAATTTCCTATAATCAATGTAAACACGCCAACCAGTGACCGTTCTTGTCGAAATTGATTCATCTTTTTCATTTTTAACAACAGTCATCCCTCCTTTCTTAGGCACTACCTGAACAGGACTCACCCATGGGCTGTCAGATATAACATAAATTATTCCTGCATTTAACAATTTTAACACCTCGGCTTTTACCACTTCCTTCATTGTTGGATTTAATCTTCTTTGGTGTTCTACTGTGGGATTAAAGGTATCTTCCATTAAAATTTTAGGGTTAACGGCAAGAATGGCTAAAAAAAAAATATCGGTTTTGAAAAATGGCAACTATCCGTATTCTTTAGATAAATGACCAAATCAATTTTGTGAATTTAAAAATTCGAATTATCAACTTACGGAAATACCCTTTATGCAAAAATATATCCGAATTTTTTGGATTAGACAGAATCTGACATTCAAATCTAATAAACTAAATTCTATAAATCAAATCAAATTTTAGTTAAATCAAATCACTCAAATTCATCTTCAAACACAAAATAACTAAATATCTCTATCTAATTGGTTAATAGATACATAATAAATAAAAAAAAAATCTAGAAAAACAAAACACCAAGAACATGTAAAGGTATGTAAAAAAACATATGGTTTTAATTCATGCAAATTCACGGCAAAAATACCATGTATTTAAATTTAAGGAACAAAATCTAATTAGGTTTTGTTCATTAAGATATGCAACTCAATTCCTATTGAATATCTTTGTAGCATTGAGCCATACAAATACGTTGTACTCAATTGACAAAGAGTATGACCGTGAGAGTGTCTATCTATTCGTAAACAAGAAATTTAACATCGATCCACACAAATACCTTGTACAAAAAATTTAACATCGATCCACACAAAATTATTCGACAAACTCAAATAGTGTCAAGGGAACTCTCTAGAACCGAAACAAAAATGTGGTCAATCTTCAACCTGAAACTAACTATTAATGCAAAACAACAAACAATCAGAGCCACAGAGAAAGAAGGTAGGATTCCAATATAGAGTACAAAGTTATTTATTTTTATTTTTTTAAGAAACCCCATTACCTATGGATGATTCTTCAACCCATAAAACTTCTTGGAATGATTTTCCAGAGCCTTGTTGACTTCTTGCCACCACTTTAAACCCCTGGGAAGTTTCACCAAATCATCACTTTGTCTTTGGCTCAAGCTTGTCGATCCCCCACCTCCATTATCCCAAATAACCCGTTAGCCTTCTCCACTGCAATATCCATTCCCCCTTTTCTCCAACCTTCACCGCACCTCCCATCCTCTGCACAATCAATTGAAGCCCTCTGCCCACTCGACGAACCCAAAAACAAAACTTCTCTTTGAGATGCAACTCGTCTTCATATCGGCGACACTGGATTGCTTGATTATGTTATGAAATCACTGAACAATGTGATTGTAGGGAACTAAATAGTTTGCCGCAGTAAACCCTAAAACGCGAATTCTGATTCAATTTAAGAATGGAATTCCGTGAGTAATGGGATGGGTTGTACTGCGAACTGAAGTCTAAAATCAAAACCAAGTCCGACTTTACTTCTTTGGGTTCCATCGATGGAGGATGGATTCATTCGTTCCTCACAAATTTGGAATTTAATTTTTAAATTTCATATGTAACAATATTTGGAGAGAATCTTTGAAAAAGATATGGAGAGAAGGAGATACACCATCCATGGGTAATTTGGGTAGAAGGGGTAAAATTGGAAATCCATGCACAAATAAAGTCACGTGACAGGCACGCTTTGGCCATTTTTCACGAGTTTATTTTTTGTTTATCTATCTAAATCGATAATTTTTTTTTGCCATTTACAAGGATTTCCCAAAATTTTATGCATTACAATAGAAGGACTAATACCCTTAATATCACTAATAGACCATCCTAGGGTATATTTATGTTTCCTCAAAACATCCAACAATTTTTCCTCTTTTACTTTATTCAAATCAGCAGATATAATAACAGGAAAAGTAGAAGATTCTCCTAAGAAAACATAACGTAGGTGAGCAGGTAATTATTTCAAATCAGGGGGAGGGGTATCAACTTGAGCACAAACATCTAATATGAGTTTATCTTCCCTTCCTAGACCTAAAGACCTATCAATCTTATCACAGATCAAAGCACTCCCCTGATTAATATCTATTAGCTCATCTCCAAACACATCAGACATGCTTATTTCATAACGATCAACAGGAGACTCTGACTTTACACATGCATCAATAATAGTGTCAACTGAATCAATTTTAAAGCAAGAACTGACCTCCTCTGGATTTTTTAAAGCTTTAAAAATGTTGAACTCTACCTCATCGTCCTATACTCTGAGATTCGGGTTCCTTTTTGTACCTCTATCAACGCACGAGCGGTTGCTAGAAATGGCCTTCCAAGAATGATTGGAACTTCGGGGTCCTCCTCCATTTCTAGCACTACAAAACCTGCAGGAAAAATGAACTTGTCAACATTAACCAAAACATCCTCTAATATACCTTTTGGGTACGTCATCGAACGATCTGCTAACTGCAGAACAATGATGGTTGATTTCAATTCTCCCAAACCAAGTTTCCTGTAGACACTAAAGGACATTAGGTTAATACTCGCCCCTAAGTCACACATAGCTGTCTTAATAAACAAACTACCGATAGTACAGGGAAGAGTAAAACTCCCTGGATCTTTTAATTTTGGTGGTAGATGTTTCTGAATTATGGCAGTACATTTGGCAGTCATATTCACTGTTTCATGATTTTCAAACTTCCTCTTCTTTGACAAAATCTCCTTCATGAATTTGGCATAGTGTGGCATCTGTTCCAAAGCATCAGCAAAAGGAATATTAATGTGGAGCTGTTTAAAAATATCAAGAAATTTAGAAAACTCAACATTCAGCTTTTTCTTTTGAAATCTTTAAGGATAAGGAATCTGATTAAGAACTAAAGGAATAGAATCAGAAGACTTATCTGGCACTGGCTGTGCTATCTCCTCTTCTGATATATTTTGATCATCCTCATCCAATATCTTCCTAGTGCTGGACTCCATGACTTCTTTTCTTTCTACTTCTTTTAACTGCTTCCCACTTCTCAAAGATATAGCAGGGCAATACTCTTGTGGTTCTATGGCGAAGACATTAGAGAACTTTCCTTGCTGAATTTGGTCCATGAAAATTGTCATTTGATCGATCTTTGCTTCCATCTTACTAATGACAATATCTTGTCTCTCCACTCTGGCTTGCATTGTAGACACTGCTCTTTGCACATTAATTGACAAATTCCTGGTCTCATCAATGAAATTTCCTAACATGTCTTCCAAAGGATTCTTTTTCTCTTGATGAATTGTTTCTTCTGGTTGAGATTCTACTTTTGTTGGGTTTTATGTCCTAAAACTCGTAGATAGTGAATGTTAATGAATTATACACTTGTATCAATAAAGTGTTATTGAGGTTTATGCAATAAAGTGTTATTGTCATATTAAGTTTAAAATTGCACAATATGACCCAAATCCAATAAACTAAGATCCAAGGTTGTTTACATGTAACTTGAACTAATATGTGGGGACATACGGGGATTAGTGTTCAAGTAACAACCTAAAAGGTATATAGTACAGGGATAAGTCTGGGTACCTTATCCTGGTAACACTATGAGATACGACCTGCTTTGTATTCGATACAGACGTATTGATCTAAGACGTCCATGTAGGAGACATGCGAGCGGGGGTATCCTATGCAATGAGTTTGCATAAGACCGGACCACGAAGTAGTAAACCACTAGATGTAACACTATTAACTAGTTAGGTTACTGTTTCAATAGGATGACCTAGGTAACTCAGTCTTAATCCTGAGTGTGTCATGAACTCCTTTTCACGAGTGATTGTGTAACGCCCCAGGCCCAGGATTCAGAATCCGGATTCGGCACCTCAAGGCCCCGGCATTCCCCTACATTCCCTGAGGCCTGGCGACGTCACCATACTTGTCTGAAACTGCTTCTAAGAGTGAAGACTATCCCCACAAACCAACACGAGGGCCTTTTAGCATGCTTTGTCCTCACTCACATGCTTCCTAGGAAAATTTCCAAGAGGTCACCCAACGTAGAACTTCTCCAAGCTAAGCACGCTTAACTTCAAAGTTCCTATGATTGAGCCACCGAAAAAGAAGGTGCACCTTGTTAGTATAGGTAGTATCTATCAATTCTTTTAAGCTTATCTTGACTATACTTTCATGTCCTCAGGATCCCCCTCATTCGGATGTGGTATCGGTTCATTCATGTACCCCTCCTAACCTCGGGCGTCACATGCCCACCAGCTTCCGATTGGTTCGTCCCCGAACCACATCCTACTGGGAGAGGCTCCGCTCTGATACTCCAATTGAATCACCAACACGCTAACGGCCTTGAAATCACAATGCAAAACCAATGGGTATTTAATTAAATGTTAAAACCAACCGATTAAACACTCAAACCAACTTACCCAAGGTTGAACAAGCTAGAAAAACACTCCAAACGCCCAAAAATCACTGCTGTTCGTGCCTACACTGCCGTCACAGCCCACACGCCGCTGCCACGATCAAACTTCGCCGGAAAAACGCCCACAGTCGAGACCCACGCCTTACCGCCGCCTAAAATCGCATCCTATACTGCTAAAGAAGAGGAGTATCGCTGCTCTGTTGAGTCCACGTCGGAAAACACGTAGAGCGAGAGTTGAACCCGCCGAGCCCGTCGTTGAACTAACGCTGGAGAACGCGCGCCGCCGCTGGAAGTCTACTGCAACCGCCACGAACTGGTTGCTCGTCGGAGAGGTCGCCGCCGTCGGTCTGGAACGTGTGACGAAGCTGCTTCAGGCGTCGGGTACAAGGAAGGAGGAGAAGAAGGTTGCAGCCGTGGGGGAGAAGTTGGTTTAGAAGATGGTTGACTTGGGGTTCTTGGGCTGCGTGCAAGGCTGATTTAAAAGGAAGAAGGCTTAGGGTTTTGCTCCAACTTCAAGATATTTAAAAAAATGCCACCTTTCATCTTTTTCCTTTAAGGAAACAAAAAGATCTAGATAAATCCTATTTTTCCCCCTAATTTTCAAATCTTTAAATTTTGAAAATTTCCCTCTAAATTCCATATTAACTCCAACATAGGAAATTTGAAATTTATCTTAAATTACGGGTGTTACAATCTTCCCCCCTTAAGAACTTTCGTCCTCAAAAGTTGTTGGCCCTGGAAGAGCTATAGACACTTGATTCTCATCTCTTTTAAACATAGTCATGCCCACTTATTTGCAAAGTAAGCATGTATAATTAAAAGGAATGTGCTAACTTGACAAGCGTAATGCCCTAAGTTTTAAACTCAACTTAGCGACATTACTTAAACTTCTATCTTAATATTAACCGAATGCTCCGAAATTTTTGGAAGCATAACGACGTAAATCACAAGCTACTACTTAGAAGAAGAAACAGAGCATTAAACCAAACATACTTTATTAATCTCCTTTCTATGGAGAGTAGGGAAATGATCCGCTACCTAAGGGTTCAAACTTAACATTTAAAGAAAAACAAAGACCAAACAAACTAAAATTAAAACAAATAACTAAAGTCTCATCTTGATAAACAAAGCAATTAAAACAAAAGTAACTACTAAGGTCTTTCTTCACGAGCCTCCTGCTTTCTTCTAAGGGCAGTTATTTGCCATATGCCCTTCCTGGTGACATTTGAAACACACACCTTTCCCTGCCATGCACTGACCCCAATGGAGTCTTCCACAAGAGTTGCATTTTGGTTTATCGCTTCTATTACCCTCTTGTTTGCCATTCTGAGTTTTTTGTCTAGAATTTTCAGAAGAGTGTTGAGATCGCTGGGAATTAGTAGTGGTTTGCTCGTGCTTCCTCTTCTGTCCTACGTTGGGCTCCGACTCTTTGGCTACTGGAGTTGCATTAACAGTTGGCATGCCCATAAAGGTGGCCGCTCGAAGGGCCGCTGCGTAGTCCGCTGGGCCAAGGGCTCCAACAACCCTCTGGACGTCATCTCTGAGGCCCAAGATGAACCTCTTTGTCTTCTTTGCCTCCGTATCCACTGCTTCAGGGGCGAAACGGGACAGTCGGGTGAATTCCAGTTCGTACTCTTCTACTAACTTTTCTCCTTGCGTCAAGGCTAGGAACTCCTTCTCCTTTCTGTAACTAATAATGGCTGAGTAATATTTCTGGAAGGACACCTCCTTGAACTGCAACCAAGTGACAGGACCAGAACTCACATCGATGGATCTCTCAGCCGATCTCCACCACAACAGGGCATCATCCCTTAGCATAAAAACTGCGCACGACACCTGTTGCGCCTCAGGGCATCCCATATAGCGAAAAATCTCTTCAATTGTGGCAGTCCAAGCTTCGACCTCGGTGGGATCCACAGTCTTTCCGCTAAACGTCGGTGGGTCATACTTCTTAAAATCCTTAAGACACCGAGCTCCCGCAGTTGAGCTTACCTGACCCTGGTTCTCATTTTGGTTCACTTGGGGCGCCTGATTGGCAACAACATTATTTATAAGCACCTGAAGAGCCTCTAAAGTTAGAGTAACAGTTTGTGCCGGTGCTGGAGGTGCAGGAGCTTGCTCATCAGGGAGATCTTCCTCATACTGATCCATTGGAGGATCTACTTGCTCCGGTAGCGGATTTGAGACCCCGAACAGCAAGTGACGTTCTGTTTTGTGTGGTTAAGGGCCTTGGAGTTAAAGAATTAATTTAGTTTGTTCATAATATTAAGCCAAGGTAAGTGAACTTACTATTGAACTCTTTAATTGGGAGCGTGTGTTGATTTTCTAAAATTCTCGTAATTTATTATTGTTGTTTAAAAGAATGAGAATTATGCATGAAAAATTTATTATTTTCATTATGTATGAGTTTATGAAAATTATTGAAAGCATGAAATTTATTATTATTGCTTTTAATCGTTAATATTGAAATAATCGAGTTGGTGGTCTCTTAAAATTCCATCAAAGGAATTAGTTTCAAATTCCATTAAAGGAATTAGTTTAAATTATTTAAGTGTACATGCAATTGATGTACATTCAGAGATAGGACTTGAGATATGAAATTGATGTACCTAAGTCGAGGTTGGTGAAATTGACGACCTCGAGGTTTCGTGAAATTGACGGCCTCCATAGAAGGCACATGAAATTGATGTGTCTAGGATATACATGAAATTGATGTATATCTTTAGTAAGTTTAAAAAAACAAAGTTTAGAGCCACCAAAATTATATTTGTTGTTGATTTTTAAAATGTTTTTAAAGCGTGACCCAACCTCAATAGTAGGGTCAATTACTGAGTATTTAAAATACTCATTCTTTTCAAAAAATATTTTTTTTTTCAGGTAAAGGCAAGGGCAGATGGAAGGCGATTGATGAGAATCCGATAAACAGCCATGAGAGGACTTGAGTTTCATATTTTATTTTTCTTCCGCTTTAAGAACTCTGTTTTACTTTATTGAATTGTAAATTTGTTTTGAGATATTTTCCAGAGGTCATGTACATTTATATTTTAGAAATTATTTTAGCATATTTAAAACCTTTAAAATTAGGGATCCCGAATAAAAGTTTTGTTTTAAAGTTTTTACTTAAATTAGAGTTTATGTTTCGAAATATTTTTATTTAAAAAGGCCTCATAAGCATGCATTGTCGTAACGGTCCCTTAAAGGCTTATTAAGAAGCCGGGTCGTTACAGATGGTACCAGAGCGGAACCTCTCCCAGTAGGATGTGGTTCGGGGACGAACCAAGGCGGAAGCTGGTGGGCATGTAACACCCGAGTTAGGAGGGGTACATGAATGAACCGATGCCACATCCGAATGAGAGGGATCCTGAGGACATGAAAGTATGGTCAATTGATAGATACTACCCATACCAACAAGGTGCACCTTCCTTTTCGGTGGCTCAATCGTAGGAACTTTGAAGTTAAGCGTGCTTGGCTTGGAGAAGTTCTATGTGGGGTGACCTCTTGGGAATTTTCCTAAGAAGCATGTGAGTGAGGACAAAGCATGCTAAAAGGACCCCGTGTTGGTTTGTGGGGATAGTCTTCAATCTTAGAAGTAGTTTAAGACAAGTATGGTGAAGTGGTAAGGTCGCAGGGGAATGCCGGGCCTTAAGTGCCGAATCCGGATTCCGAATCCTGGGCCTGGGGCGTTACAGATTTTCCTTTGATTAGTACGGGTGAGACTGGCCTGCACGCCGACTCAATGAGCCTACCTTCTTGGGGATGAAATTGAGTGGGGGGGCTGGGGACATGACAACACAAGATGGAATTCATTCATTCCACTTCTAGGAGAAGTAGATGAGTGTTCCCTTAAGTGGTGACTCCGGGTCTTGAACAAAGGGGCCCCGCCCTCTCACTGGCCCGAGAAGGACTTTCTGTTTAATGGTTGGACCATAAACAGGTTGTTCATTAGAGGAGCACTGGTAGTTAAGGAGACAGAGGTAACTCAGGGGTAAAACGATAATTTGACCTAACTGTAGTTACGAACACTCGTGAAGGATTGACTTATCGTTATTGGTCAATATTCGTGGACACATAAATATTCTACAGTGAGAAGAGTGCAGCTGTAGGTCTTTAGTGGAGTGACCCACAGTTAATGAATATTGGTTAACTCGATTAATTAGTTTAATTAGTTAACCTCATATCATTGAAGCTTCTAATCTATAGGTCCATTAGGTCCCCCTGCTAGCTCGTAAAAAGTAATTGGGAACAATTTATCTTAAAAGAATTTGAATAGTTCAAATTCAATATAGGAATCAAGTTAATTGTATGAGATACAATTAATATAATGTATGATGATACATTATAATATAAAGTTTAATATATGTGATCATTAAACTTTATTAAATTGAGAGAATAATATATTTGAAAGAGTTCAAATATATAACTAATTAAATATGTGATATTTAATTAATAAATAAGTTAATTAATTATGAATTAGTTAGGGCCCGTTTGATAACCATTTTGTTTTTGGTTTTTGGTTTTTGAAAATTTAGCCTATAAACACTATTTCCACCAATAAGTTTCTTTGTTTTTTTCTCTATCTTCTTCCCATGTTTTCAAAAACCAACTCAAGTTTTGAAAACTAAAAAAAGTAGTTTCCAAAAACTTGTTTTTGTTTTTGGAATTTGGCTAGGAATTCATATGTGTGAATGACAAAAATGAAAACAATGGTAAGAAATTTGAGAGAAAACAAGCTTAATTTTCAAAAACAGAAAACCAAAAACCAAATGGTTATCAAACGGGACCTTAATTATTCAATTTAGTTGAATTAAATGTGATTTAATTGAACTATAATATATGAGAGATATATTAGAATATGATTCTAATATGTAATTAATTAAATATGGTTGATATTTAAATAATTATAAAATTAATTATTTTTTGAATTAATTAATTGTTCAATTCAATTTAGTTAAATGTGATTTAATTAAATTAATATCTATAGATTAATTTTAATGTGAATTGGATTCATATTAAAACTATATGTTATAAGAGAGATGCATATTTGAATATGGTTCAAATGATAGATTAATTAAATATGTGATATTTAGTTAACCATTGATTTAATTAATTAATAAGTTGGTTTAAATTAATTTGGTTAAATTGGATTTAGTCAAACTAATTGAAACCATATACTATGTGAGGGTGATGCATTTAAATATGATTTAAATGTATTTAAATGCACATAAGATTAATTAATTAAATTAAATTCGTTTTATTTAATTAATTAATTTTTTTTAATAAAATATTTTCCCTCACAATTTTAAATTCATGTTGGAGGGGTTCTTGGATGGTGAGATCATATTCTCACATTTGCTCTCCAACAAAATCTCTAATCTCTCATTCACTCTCTTGGTCTCTAATATACTCTCTCATCTCAGAAAACACTGAGTAATTTTTTTCTCTTCGTTTTCTCTCCCAAATTCCCGTTTGGAGTCCCATCACTCCGTTCCCAACCTCAGAGGATAGCAGGGAAGCCCTTGTGGTGGTGTCCGTTGAAGAATTCAGAGTCATCAACGGAGGTTTGCTTTTCGATTCTTTAGATTAGATCTAAATTAATTGCTTATCCTAGGAATTTCTGTTTATGAATTTTTTTTGCCAATGTATGGGTATTTTGTTTGAAGCAAAATTAATTACGAACGGTCCAATTGTGCTTCCGCTTTAACGGAATTAGGAATTCCAATCCTTCAACTTTCACTTGGGATTTTTCATTGCTTGCCTTAAGTAGACTTGGAATTTCTGATCCTTAGAGCTTGTTCAAAGCCTTTGTTAGAGGTTCAACTTGAAACTTCAAAGTAACTTACTTCATTAGTCTTACATGGTCCCCCCTTTGGTTTGGACTCTGATTGCTCAGATGGCCATTGATAACTTGTCAAAGTCAATTCTTCTACTAAGGCTCGAGCATCCTTGACAGTTTTGGCTAAAAAGTTTCCTCCAGTTGCAGTATTAAGAATTGTCTTAAAGTCACACTTTAAACCATTATAGAAGAGTTGTACCTGAAGCCAGTCAGGTTACCATGTTGTGGGCATTTCCTTAACATGTCCTTATAACGTTCTCTTGCCCCATACAGTTGCTCTTCTTCCATTTGTTTAAACATACCACTTTCAGTTTTGAGCCTTGTAATTTTTGCTAATGGGAAAAATTTTGTAAGAAAAATCTTAACCAATTCATTCCAATTAAAAATATTGTTTGGACTTAAAGAATCTAACCAATCTCTAGCCCTATCTTGCAAAGAAAAAGGAAATAGTTGCAAGCGAATAGCATCAGAACTAACTCCACTGATTTTTACCGTTCCACAGATATCCAAAAATGAGCGCAGATGGCTGTGTGGATCTTCTGATGGATGTCCTTTGAAAACATTCTCTAGAACCATTTGAATGAGACTAGCTTTGAGCTCAAAATGTTCAGCAGCAATTGGCTCATAAGCTATCCCATAGTAGTTCAATGGTAATTCTGGCAATAAATAATCTCGAATCGCCTTGTCTTCTTGATCTGCCATGATTAATTACAAAAATTCTCCAAGAGCAAATTATCCACCTTATAACTTCGAAATTTTGCCACAACTTAAAAAATTAAGATGCAAAAATAAATTTCTAAATTAAAATCAAACACTCAATTCTCAATATTAATAGAAAAATAACAAAGTCCCCGGCAACGACGCCAAAAACTTGTTGCTGACCGACATTCCGCAACTGAACGGGTCGCAAGTAATATAAAACGGTAGGTAATACCGAGTATCAAATCCACAGGGAATTTGAATTAAATCCATTAATTACCAAGAACTATCATGCTTAATTTTATTTAGAACTTCGACTCTAATGATTAAGTGAAAATTAAAGAAACTAACAAGTAGAAAAAAACATGCAAATAAATGGAAATTTCCTATCAAGGGGACTCAACCTAGGGTGTTAATTAGCTTTTTGGATTTGTAGCTCAATTAAATGAATGTACGTAATTACTAGTCTTCAATTTCATAAATCTAGAAGTAATTTAAGTTGATTTCTCTCTCAAGTTCCTCCACATGTCATACTAACATAACTAATTTATGTGTTCATTTCCTTAGTTAATTATAGTATGACAATAAGCAACTTCATCATAAATCTCTAACAATTCTTTTTCCCTTTCGTGTTCCAAGCAATCGTTAGTGTAACGTCAACGTCATCAGTATGTCTTAATTTCTCTAAATTGAGTTTAATTTCATGAGACTTGGAGAGAAATAGGTGTTATTTTAATGGTCCTGGATGGTTCTTCTTAAAGGAAAATGGATGAAAAAGGGCATTTTTGTAAATACCTTGAAGTGTGAGCTAGCCCTAAGTTCCTCCCTTATTCTTTTGAGCCACACGCAGTCATCTCCCCCATTCGTCACGATTTTTCAACCTCCAACAACAGTCTTGTCGTGACCTCCATAGCAGCAGCCGTTCCCTTTTCTTTTACTTCTTCGTCCGACAAGTCAATCCCATTCCCGAAGCTCCAACGTCCGGCGACAGGTACCCCCGGCGAGGCTCGTGTTCCGACGGCGTCACTCCAGTGCAGTGGGTGGCGGCGGCTTCGTCTTTCAGCCGGCAGGTGCGTTGTCCTCGTGCGAAATCTCTTCTCCCTCACCGATCTCTCACTTCCAGTCTCCCTCCCCCTGTTTTGCGTGTTGTAGCAGCGTGGGTGTGGTCGTGATTAGCATCGCTTTTCCGGCAACAGTATCGTTAGGCGCGACCAGCTTGGTTCGGGGGTGTTTTTCAGCGTTGTTCCGACGTTGTGTTCAGTGGGTAAGTGCCTAGAAGCCTTTTCTTGGTTAGTTTTTGAGTTTAGTGGATTACCCATTGATTTTAGTTGTTTAATTCAAATTACCCATATCTTTGGAAGGCGTAATCGTCAAGTTGGAGCGAATTTAGAACCCGGACAACAAACTAAGTTTTTTCTTTGGTTGCTTGAAGTCTTGGAATTAAGGGAAAATTTGTTAGAAGTTAATCAAGAATTTGTTGGGCTAAGGTAAGTAGCTATTTGGATTCAAGTTCCATGTTTTAGATTCATTGTATGGTAGTTGAGAATTGTAAGTAGTCATTGGTTTAAGTTCTATGCTTGGACTCATTTAATTGTGTTGGGATTGGTGTCCTAAAACTCGTAGATAGTGAATGTTAAACGAATTATATACTTATTCGATAAAGGCGTTATCGAGATTAATTCAGTAAAGTTATTACTGAATAAAGTAAATTGCACATATAATAACCCAAATCCAATAAACTAAGATCCATGGCTATAGGATGAACACTTGAGCTTTATGTAGAGACATAAAAGTGGATCAAGCTTGAGTAATAGCCAAAACGGTCTATAGTATAGGGATAGGGTTGGGTACTTTATTCTGGAGACACTATGAGACGCGGCCCACTTTATAGATGGTATAGACGATGTGATCCTAAATCGTCCATGTAGAGACATGCGAGTGGGGGCGTCCTATGCAATGAGTTTGCATAAGACCAGGACCAAGAAATAAGTCGCTCTCGCTTTATAACACCGTTTACTAACGAGACTGACTATTTCATGTGATGACCTAGGTAACTCGATCTTAATCCTGAGCTAACTATGAACTCCTGTTTATTCGGACTTATCCTTAGATCTGCATAGGTGAGAGTGGCTCAGTATCGCCGACTCAATAAGCCTCCAATTTCAGGGATAGGAACGAGTAGATAGCTGGGGACATAGTCGTGCAAGAAGGAATTCACTCCTACCCGAATTAGGGATAGTAGAGAGGTTGTTCCCTTAAGTGTTGACTCCGGGGCTTGAACAAAGGGATCCCGCCCTCTCATTGGCCCGAGAGGGACTCGGTTTATTGGTTGGACCATAAACCAATTGTTCATTAGAGGATCAATGGGACTTAAGGAACTAGAAGTACTATAGGGGTAAAACGGGCTTTTGACCTAGCTATAGCTACGAACAACCTGTGAAGGATCGACTTACTAATCATGGTTAAATCAAGTGGACAAAAAAATATGTCTATAGTGAGGGGAGTGCAACTATCGGGCTATAGTGGAGTGTCCCGGTAGTTAACGAATGTTGGCTAGCTTGGATAATGAGATTAGTCGGTTAGCCTCGAATCGTTGGAGCCCATGATCTATAGGTCCATTAGGTCCCCCTACTAGCTCATATCGGAACAAAGCCTAGAACAAAAAGATAGGAAGCTTTGAATCGTTCAAAATCGGGAAAACGGGTATTATCGTAAATTGTGTTTGACACAATAATTTAATTATGAATTAAATTAGAAAATGAGAGATGGAGTATTTAAAAGTGTTTTGAATACCATATATATGTATTAGGAATCATATATAATTCATGGCACTAGGTGATAAAGATTAATTGGATTAATCATGTAAAAATTACTTGGAATTGTACAAATTAATTGCCTAGAAATCAATTTCAATTTTGAATTGAAATAGGAATGAATTGCAAGCTGAAAATTGAGAATTTAGATTCAATTTTAAGTGGATTTAGTGGCATTCCCACTCTTGCATGTTGATGCATAGTGGAAAACAACACAACCATGCACTAGTTGCATGTGTTGTGAATTAAACACCTAGAATCCACTTTGAGTTGCAATTTCACCATGTGTCTAGTGTCATGAGGCTTCTCTTTTCATGGAAGATGTCTATATAAGGAGTATGAATCAGATTCAAAGGAAGTAGAGCCATTTTCCATATTGTTATGCTGCTGGATTTTGGTCTCAAATTCACTCATCTCCATATATCTCTCTAGTGCTTGAACCTTCAAGCATTCCCTTCCCATTCCCTATCTCTATAGACTCCCACAAGTCGTTCTTGGCCCGGAGAATAGTAGGGAAGACACTAGAGGTGGTCCACACACCGTTCGTGATCAAAGGAATCAAAGGGAGTTGTTGAATCGGTCTCCAAAAGGTTGGTAAAAATTCTGCTCTCACCTTACGGTATTTGGACAGCATGTTTTCATTTTCTAAAATTGATGTAGTTAAGTGCCTTCGATCCTAAAATTGCTTCTGCATGTGTTATATGAACACCTTCAAATTGTGTATTTAAATATGCAAGCATGAGTTGGATTTAAGATCTAAGTTTTGACCTTGGATTCCAATAAGCATGATTGATTCATTTTGAAGCATTAGAATAGTATGAAAATGTTAAGGTTAGTTGTAGCATGTTGAGTTAGCCTTTACGTACGTAGTCGTTGGATTTAACTGTATGCATTGTATCATGTGATTGAAAAGTGGCAAGACTAGAGTGGTTTGGGTTTGAGCTTAAGTTTTGTCCTTGGTGTAAGTAGCTAATGGACTCAATTCTCGAACTTTAGACCCATTACATGATTGTTGGATTCAATTAAGTCAAGTTCCATATTCTAACTAATTCCCTTTGTGAATTTAGCATGCTTGTGAGAGATTGTTTAAGCCTTGTGTTTGCTGATGGATTTAATGAAATTAGATTAAGAGTTGCATTGCGAATCATGTTATGGGCATGGAATGTGGTTTATTAATATAGTATATTGATAAGGGTAAAAAATATACCTATTTTGCCCTTGTATTTAGTTCATTTCTTGGCCAAATGTTGCATGTTAGATCAATTTTATTGTTCCCAAGCTCAAAATATGTTAAAGTTGATAAGTTAGGGTGTTGAGATTTACTTTTGTCAAATTATGCTCATTTGTGCTTAAAAAGACTTGATTTTAAGAGAATTTAACTAAGTTGTTGTTGTGCAGGAAAAACAGAGGAAAAGCTGGAATTTCCCAGAAATGCGACCGCTTTTCTGGGAAGGCAAAATGAAATGCGACTGCATTTCTGGAAAAACCGAGACCGTCATCCGCGGGTTGTTGTTGACGATCGCACCTAACCGGCTGTTTTGACCCCGAAACGGACTGGGCAACCTTCCAGCACCTATTTCGCAGCTCCTCAACCACTTTCTACACTATATAAGCTCGAGATTCGAAGTCAAATTCAAGTAGAACTCATTTGGAAGAAGAGGGTGGTGACAGAACCCTAGTTGACGCCTATGAGTAGGGATGCCCGAGGTCCTTCTTAGATGACTGAATTCTAACCTTAGTTAGACATCAAACCTTAGAGCTTGTAGGGATTTTCACCCATTCCCACTTGTAAAAGCGAGAGAGTGGAGTGTCTTAGCGAACTCTAGAAGGATTGAGTAAATAGAAAACCCATAATATTTGGCTATCTCCTTTATTTCCAGCTCTTGATTACTTTTCATTATTCTGTATTCTTATATTCTTATTTCAATGAAAATGTATTCATTTGCACTTTATCTCACCATGAGGAGCTAAATTCCGTTGAGGGGTCCAATATGGTGAATTCCCTTATGGTTCAATAGCTTGAAAGTGTATTATTTGCTTAAGTTTCTGTTCAATGCTTGTCATTCTTTATTGATTATCACTCTAATCTTGCTGAATTTAACTTGACCACTTAGACTTTGCATGCTATGTGAGTTTGATCTCGAAAGGGACAAACAATATCGGTTCTCATAAAAGTGATATAGGAGAAAAAACTCGAAAGAGATTGTTCGGCGGTATAGGGCAAGCTGCCTAAGGCAGCCTATATCGACTATAGGGTTATAGGTTGCATTCGTGAATTATCTATGTCGGAGTCGAGTCACAGAAATGTGCATAACGGTACTCGCTTAGCCTTCTAACGGTTCTTGGGAGCAAGGCCAAATAGGAGTTAAATCTGACCCAATGCATTGAATAGACTTAGGTTAAATATTACATGATTATGATTATTGCCTTTGGGATGAATCCATATTGAATACCTCGTTTATTTCTTATTGTTATTCTTTTACTTACTTGCTTGTTTTATTTATCTTTTCAAAAACCCAATCAATCAACTTATTTTCTTTGGTTACCTTTTCAAAAGCAATCATTTGAGCAGTTTCTTCATCAAATCTGAATTTCCAGTTTAGTCCTCGTGGGATCGATACCCTTGGAATACTTCTAAGGTTTTTTATTACTATGTGCGACAGTGTATACTTACATTAAGTGTTAGCTGAATTTATCTTTATTATTATTATTCATCTTATCTCACATTCCATTCATTCAGCTGACGACACACCATATATCTAAGACTACTTCTGGATGGGTTATTACCTTTTGGTTCATTTTTCTTGTAAGCATGTTTGATTGTATGGATTGGTTACTCTGAACATCTGGTTAGTTGTGGATGCGAGGTCTGTCTCGCTTTGGTTGTGGTAGATCGAAGTACCTTGAAGTTTGTGGTTGGACTGTGTTGATTATAGAAGTGTTTTATCCGTTTTTTAGGTGATAGAAAAATTTTGGGTCCCCTATATGTACGTCGTTATGCTGTCGAATTTTCGGTAGAACTGCGATGGTCCTAAAGCTAAGTTTAAATACCTTTGGGTATTAGTGTACTAGAGTACCACGGGACTGATCAGGACTGATCCTAGTGTAGGGACCCTAGACTCAATTAGGGCCTCATATGGACTTAAAAGATACTTAAGTCTTACGTTAGCTAGAGTGTCTTTCCTTCCCCATCTCAGGGCTGGTAGAACTCAGTTTGACAGACACGTTATTGTGTGTTCTATCAGTTGACTGTTAGAGCCCAGCTTCAGACATGTTATTGTGCGCTCTCTCAGTTTAGGACGGTGTTGAGCTTATGATCAGGCACGTTATTCGTGTGCCAGATGGCACCAGGCATGTTTTCATGCGTCAGTTGCTCAATCGTATTTTATGTTCATATATCAGGGGTGTTATGTTGGGATAGGTGTATTTCTGCTAGAGGTTGCCAGCTAGCCTCTAGTTTACTTGCCTTAACCGACTGACCCACACAACGCTCTAGTTGGCACAGGTTGGGGATAGGTAAACACCCTAGGCAGAACGTCTCATGTACTCAGTTATGGCCCTAGGGTTAGAAACCCGAATGAATGATTTCAGTTAGGTCCCTATGATGATAATGAAGGGGATGAAAGCCCCGGCGCAATGGAAGCGTATCGATAGGACCTTGCATCGTATATTAATAAACATTAAAATACCGATACGAAAAGGCAAAAACCAACTTTAATCATGCTATAAAGTTGCTGGAAACTGATATAAACATGCTGAAAAATAAATCTAAATTTGTTTCCATGCTTTCTTAAAGAAAGAGAAAGAACCGTTACAAACCTTTGTTGTAGACTTGACCGATTTTCGCCAACGATGCTCCTAACGGTTGAAAACGCAGCAACCTCTTGGAAATCATTCGCTGGAATTTTTCTTCTTCAAGGACACAATAACCACAGAGGTTACACCGGTATGTCTCTAAGTCTAGGAGGCAATAGACTTGGGGTAGTCTTTCTCTAAGAGGGAGGCTAGAGAGAATTCTAGGGTCTTGTCTTGTGAGTCTAAGAGCAAGAGGACTACTAAACCATTAGGTCTAGTGTTCAATTTATAGGAGAAATGCCATGAATAAAATATTCACATTAAATCAATTATTTCCATAAATGATTTAATCTATTCCTTATTTAATCAATCCATGATATATCAATTCCATAATTGATTAATCTTTTCCACAAATGACTAATTACTTCCATAAGTGATTAGATCATTTCCATAAATGATTAATCACTTCCATAAGTGATTAATTATTTCCATAATTGATTAATTTTCAATTAATTAACTCTTTAATTAATTAGTCACCAATTAAATATCACATATTTAATTTTCAGCCTTGCATTGCCAAATTAATTTTAGGCCTTAAATTAATTAATTCATATTTGAACTCTTTCAAATTCCTATAAATTTAATATGAATCAAATTCACATTAATATTTGAAATTTCTTCAAATATTTATTTCTCTCATAATAATATATCAATATATATTATATTGTTTCCCTTAGTAAATTGAACACTTTCAATTTACATTTATTACTTAGTTGCCTCAAATTACTTTATGAGCTACCAGTGGGACCTAATGGACCTGCAGATCAGAAGCTCCAATGATGTGAGATTAATTGGTCAAACTCATTAACCAAATTAATCAATATTCGTTAACTGTGTGTACATTCCACTATAGACTCACAGTTGCACTCTTCTCACTGCAGACATATTTTCTGTGTCCACGGATATAGACCAATAACGACTAGTTAGTCCTTCACGAGTGTCCGTAACACCAGTTGGGTCAAATTACCATTTTACCCCTGGGTTACTTCTATTTCCTTAAGTACCAGTTCTCCTCTAATGAACAACCTTTTTGTGGTCCTACCATCAAACAGAAAACCCTTTCGTGCCATTGAGAGGGTAGGGCTCTTTGTTCAAGACTCGGAGTCACCACTTAAGGGAACACTCATTTGCTTCCCTAAAGTCGGGAAGGAGTGAATTCCTTATTGTATGATTATGTTCCCAGCTTCCCACTCGATCTTGTCCCCAAAATGGTAGGCTTATTGAGTCTGCGTATTGGCCACTCTCACCCATACAAATCAAAGGACAATCCCTCATGACAGGCGTCCATAATCAACTCAGGATTAAGACTAAGTTGTCTAGGTCGTCCTAGTGGAATAGAAAACCAACTAGTTAACGGTGTTATAACCAATGGTTACTATTTCGCGGTCCAGTCTTATGCAAACTCATTGCATAGGATACCCTCACTCACATGTCTCCTACACGAACGCATTGGATCATGGCGTTTGTATCAAATACAAAGTGGGCCGTATCCATAGTGTCACCAGGATAACGCACCCAATCTTATCCCTATACTATAGACCCTTTAGGCTGTTTCTCTAACAGTAATACCCATATGTCGCTACATATAGTTCAAGACTCATATTACAGCCTAGGATGTCTAGTTTATTGGATTAGGGTTATTTTAGGCAAGGACAAACATAAAATCACTAATAACACTTAATGGAAAAATACATCAATATTATTTCATTAATATTCGGTCAACGGTTACATTCACTATCTACGAGTTTTAGGGCATAAAACCCAACAGATAAGACCCAGAATCAAGTTTCATGCTAATAGATTTCATGTTATCAGATCTCATGCTTTCAATTTCAGCCCTTAAGTGGGCTACTTACTGAGTATATTCTTATATACTCACCCATGCTACATGAATTTCCTTTTCAGGTGGTACTTGACGACATCAGGCGAGTGGAGAGAGCAGTGGCTTGGCTAGGCTATGGGATGCAACTGCAAATCATGTCTCTAGAAGTATAGGATCGAGTTTCCTAGTTTCATGCTTTCAGATGTTATTAGTTTTCAACTTTACGAAAATTGCCTATCATGTTTTGACTATTCTGTTATTGTAAACTGACTTATGGTTTGGGCCCAGTTTATTAAATAGAAGATTTTTATCTATGGTCTCTTCCGCCTTTAAAGTTTTAAAAGTTTTATGTTTTCATGCATGTAGTAGCGCCCCCTTTGTATGTTTTTATTCCCTTTTTAGTCGGGTCGTTACAGTTGGTATCAGAGATAGGTTTTAGGTTCTGTAGACTCGCTTACATCGTAAGCATCAGATTTCCCTATAGCCAAGCACAAGTAAGTACGCCTCGTCATCGCCAGGTATGTTAGTACCAAGTACGAAAGAGTTTTCGAATGATGATCTATGTTAGGCAAGAAAGCATGAATAAGTTAATGCCAGTTACTTGGGTCGGTATAAGCTTTTCCTTGTTATTTTTAGCTTGAATGATCTTATCTCGTCCTTAAGATACCTCTTATATGATAAGCAATGCCCCTCCAAAGAAGAGGTTCAACAAGACAAGGACGGGTCATGGAAGGGGTGGTAGAGGACATGCACTTCCAGAACAGGTAGACCCTGTCATGGACCCTCTGGTGAACAATCAACCAATAAGTTAGATGTTCACCAAGCCAGCGCCCCTAGCACGAACAGTTTGACCTTGGAGGTTTTTCAGACTCCCGTGTAAAATGCCTCTACCAATCAAGCACTACAGGAAAACTAGAATCAGCTAAGCTCGACTGGAGAAGCAAGATGCCTTCAGAACTTTCAGAATATGATCCCCAGTCCTTTAGCGGACAGTCAGTAGACCCTAGCACAGTGGTAAGCGTAGTGGCCTTCTATTTAGGAAATCTCTCACTACATGATGTTGTCCCGAGGCACAGTAGATTCTATGAAAGTCTCCATGTTAAAGAATGACACCTTCCTATGGTGGAAGTCAACAAAAAGGTTTTAAGAGAGGATATGTTGGGATTGGTGCCCTAAAACTCGTAGATAGTGAATGTTAAACGAATTATATACTTGTTTGATAAAGTCGTTATCGAGATTCATTCAGTAAAGTCGTTATTGAATAAGTAAATTGCACATTAGATAACCCAAATCTAATAAACTAAGATCCCTGGCTATAAGATGAACACTTGAGCTTTATGTAGAGACATAAAAGTGGATCATGCTCGAGTAATAGCCAAAACGGTCTATAGTATAGAGATAGGGCTGGGTACCTTATCCTGGGGACACTATGAGACGCGACCCACTTTGTAGATAGTACAGACGATGTGATCCTGAATCATCCATGTGGAGACATGTGACTGGGGGCGTCCTATGCAATGAGTTTGCATAAGACCAGGACCGAGAAATAAATCACTCTCGCTTTATAACGCCGTTTACTAACAAGACTGACTATTTCATGTGATGACCTAGGTAACTCGATCTTAATCCTGAGCTAACTATGAACTCCTGTTTATTCGGGCTTATCCTTAGATCTGCATGGGTGAGAGTGGCTCAACATCGTCGACTCAATAAGCCTCCCATTTCAGGGATAGGAACAGGTAGATAGCTGAGGACATAGTCATGCAAGAAGGAATTCACTCCTACCCGAATTAGGGATAGTAGAGAGGTTGTTTCCTTAAGTGCTGACTCCGGGGCTTGAACAAAGGGGCCCCGCCCTCTCATTGGCCCGAGAGGGACTCGGTTTGTTGGTTGGACCATAAACCAATTTTTCATTAGAGGATCAGTGGGACTTAAAGAACAAGAAGTACTATAGAGGTTAAACGGACATTTGACCTAACTATAGTTACGAACAACCTGTGAAGGATTAATAACTCTCCAAAAGGGAGTTATTTAGGCCTTAGTTTTATAATGATTTGTGCGTCATTTGTGCTAAAGAGGGTTGCTTTTAGATATATATTATATGTTTTAACCCATTTGGAAGAATGGATGCTTTGGAAGTTATTTTGTGCAAAATACATTGCTGAGCGACTTGAGGGAGCAATATCTGCGCTGCAGCAAAATAGTGAGCAAAACTGCCACGTCACGGCTCGTTAGCCATTTTAATGAACTGAAGTTAGTTAAGCTATTCTCGGATTTAAGAAGCAAGGAGAGCCATCCACGTGTCTAGGTCAACTTAGTTCAAGTGTGTCTTCATTCTATAAAAGGGAAGAGTCGTTCAAGTCAAACTCATTCCACTTTTGGGGAGGAGATCATTTCTCATTTCCATCATTGGGAGCTGAATAGAGGAGAAAGATTGGAGACTTTCAGAAGACCATCAATTGCGAAGTTTATTAAGGGAATTAGTATTTTCTTATAATATTTTGTAATTATGGATGCACTTACTCAGATTGTAACTTGTGTTACTATGCACTTTATGAACTAAGTAACTTTAGGTGTTAGTTAGGAGTCATGTAATTGCTGTGCTTAATCTCTATGCAATATATGTTGATTTGATGCATCTTGATTATTTGTTGTGCTTATTTATATTTTGTGCCCGCTTGGCCAGTCGGTATGAATATCACTTCCTAGTTTCAAGGATGATTTGGGGAGTGTGTGACATTTAATCACACTAGATCATTATGTATTGGTGAACGCCAGTGACTGAGCTAGAGATAGCCAGTTGCCTAGTGCTTGATCGGTAGTGCGTCATTGGAGTTGAAACACATTCTAAAAAATCCGGAGTTCCGGGAGGAATCTGCTAATAAGACTGCAAGAGTTTTGCATACTCAATAATATTGCTAGAGCATCTTTTAAAAACAATTACTGAATTCTGACCAACGCCTGTTCCTAATCTGTCTGCTCATTTGTTTACTTTCTGTTCTGTTATTTCTTTTGCCTCAGCATTATATAAAAATCAATCATTTTAACTACTTCTGAAACCATTAAAGAGTTGCACAAAATAGATAAAGTGAGAGCTAATTCAGACCTTGGATTCGATAAATACTTATTACTTGCTGCGGATTGTGTATGCTTGCACAAGTGTTCTAGAGTTTAATTTCACCTTATTTTCACTCACTCTGGGAACCCAACAAGGATCGACTTACTAATCATGGTTATATCAGGTGGACAGAAATATATCTACAGTGAGGGGAGTGCAACTACAGGGCTATAGTGGAGTGTCCTGATAGTTAACGAATGTTGGTTAGCTAGGTTAATGAGATTAGCCGGTTAACCTCGAATCGTTGGAGCCCATGATATGTAGGTCCATTAGGTCCCCCTGCTAGCTCATACGGATTATACCTTAGAACATAGTGATAGGAAAGTTTGAAACGTTTAAATACGGTTTAGGGAATTAGTGTTGATTATATATGATATTATCAACACAATAGTTTAATTATGGATTAAACTATTAATTGAGAGAGTAAAATATTTAAATATGATTTAAATACAAAATATATGAATAGGGATTCATATTAGGTGCATAATATTAATTTGATATATGATATTAAATTAATATTACATAATTGATTAAATTGTTTAATTAATTATTGTTTTAATTTAAAAATGATTATGATTTGTTTTTAATTAAAATTTGAGATAGAGATTTCAATCTTGAATTTATGGAAATTCAAGATTAGTGGATTGAATTAGGTGATATGAATTAATTTGATTAATGTCATATGATTAGTTGAAATAGTTCAATTAATTGATAATTTGAAAGGCAATTGAGAATTGCATTTTAAATTAAATCCAAGAGTAGAAATTAACTCTTGCATGGATGGAGATAATGGAATTATAGAACTAAATCCACTCTCGCATGGATGAAGAAAGTGGAATAACACATGCCACATGCAATCTTGCATGTTATCTCCATAGAACACCTAGAATCCACTAAGCCCATTCTCCTCCCCATGTGTCTTACATTGGTGAATCTAAGATGCATGAAAATCCTCTATAAGTAGGGGATTAGAAGATGGAGAAGAAGGGGATTTTGGAGTAATGTTATGCTGCCAAAATTCACTCTCAACCTCACTCTCTCAATACTCTCTAAAAGCTTGTAGTGTTCAAGCATATCCCTTCCAATCCCTATCACCATAGAATCCCACAAGTCGTTCTAAGGTCGGAGGATAGCGGAGAAGACACTAGAGGTGGTCCACACACCATTCGTGATCAAAGGAATCAAAGGGAGTTGCTGAATCGATCTCCAAAAAGGTTGGTACAAATTCTGCTCTTTGTTTACGGTATTTGGACAAGATGCTTTCATTTTCTAAAATTGATGTAGTTAAGTGCCTCCGATCCTAAAATTGCTTCCGCATGTGTTATATGAACACCTTCAGGATATTCGCGGGGTCTTGACAATTCTTGCCCAGATAGATTATGCAGCAGCCTTTGGGTAGCTACACTTCCAAGCATGCAGACTCTAAAGCAGCTCCAGTAACTAATTAGCAATGGTCTAGCTCAAATTAGAAGAGGAAATTTAATGGAGACTCTGATAGGCCGCATCAGAATTTCTGAAATGGTCGGTTGACCACACAGCGAAAGTCCAGTTGTGATAAACCCTTATGTCTAAAGAGTGAGAAGCACTATGACGGAAGATGTCTAACAGGCACGAGAGTGTGCCTCAGATGTGGTAATGATGGGCAAAAGGCGGCAGAGTGCTCTAAGTTCATAAACTCAGACGCTGGACTATCTTCTGATGCAAATCATGCAAGAACTAGCCACCAGAAGGAGTGCGCTACAAGTTTAAGGGAAACAGGTTAGGAGTTGTTTCTAAGATAGTGTTAGCACTAAAGGCGAGAAGACTCGTTAGCCAAGGATCATGGAGTTTTTAGCAAGTGGTCAATGAGTTTGTTGATTGTTTTACTAAAGATCGCCCATGGTTGCCTCCGAATCGAGAAGGATTTCAGTATAAAGCTCGAGCCAGACACCATCCCTATTTTTTTAAGGTGTTCTACGGAATGGCTCTAGCAAAGTTAAAAGAGCTCAAGGTAAAGATATAGGAAGTCATGGACAAGAGTTTCATACGCCCCAAGGTTTCACCTTGATGAACACTAGTTCTCTTTGTGTCGAAGAGCGATGGGGCAAGGCGCTTGTGCATAAACTGCCGGGAGTTTAGCGTGTAAGTGATCAAGATCTAGTATCCACTCCGTCAAATAGATGATCTATTCGATTAGTGGCAAGGAGCATTGATAACTCTCCAAAAGGGAGTTATTTAGGCCTTATTTCTATCATGATTTGTGTGTCTTTTGTGCTTAATAGGGTTGCTTTTAGATGAATATTATATGTTTTAACCCATTTGGAAGAATGGAAGCTTTGGAGATTATTTGGTGCAGAATATGTTGCTGGGCGACTTGAGGGAGCAAACTCTGTGCTGGAGCAAAGCTGGGAGCGAAAACTGCCACGTCACAGCTCGTTAGCCAATTTACCAAACTGAATTCTGTTAAGCTAATCTCGAGATAAAGGAGTAAGGAGAGTCATCCACGTGTCTAGGTCAACCTAATTCAAGCTTTCCTCAACTCTATAAAAGGAGATAGCCGCCCAAGTCAAATTCATTCCACTTTTGGGAGAAAACATTCAATTCTTGGGAAGTTCCTTCCACCTTTGGGAGCCGAATAGAGGAGAGAGATTGGAGACCACCTAGAAGACCATCATTGCAAGCTGATCGAGGAGATTAGTATTTCCTTTTATTATCTTGTAATTATGGACATGCCTACTCAGATTGTAGCGTGCGTCTCCATGCATATTATGAACTAAGTAGCTTAGGCGTTGGGTAGGAACAATGTGATTGCCGTGCTTAACTTTAGTAATATAAATTGATTACTGCATCTTGGTTAATTGTTGTACTTCTTTCTATTTTATGCCCGCCTGGCCAACCGGTATGAATACCTCTCTCTAGTTTCAGGGATGATTTAGAGAGTGTGTGGCGATTAATCACACTACGATCATTGTGTATTGGTGAACGCCAGTGACTGAGCTAGGGATAGCCAGTTGCCTAGTGCTTGATCGGTCGTACTTCATTGGGGTTGAAACACATTCCAAAAAATCCGGAGTTCCGGGAGGAATCCGCTAATAATACTGCGAGAGTTTGCATGATCAATAATATTGCTAGAGCATCTCTTAAAACAATTACTAAATCCTGACCAGCGCCTGTTTCTAATCTGTCTGCCTATTTGTTTATTCTTTGTTCTAGCATTTATTTTGCTTCAGCATTATTCTTACAAAAAACCAATCATTTTTACCATCTTTGAAACCATTAGAGAGTTACACAAGATAGATAAAGTGGAAACTAATTCAGGCCTTGGATTGATAATACTTATTACTTGCTGCGGACTGTGTATACTTGCACAGAGTTCTAGAGTCCTTTTATACCATATTTTTACTCACTCTAGGAACCCAACAAGTTTTTGGCGCCGTTGCCGGGGACTTGAATAAGTTTTTATCTGATCTGTTTTGTGTATGTGTTTTGGTGGTTTGGTGCTAGAACTTTTTGATTGTTTCTTTTGTTTTTGCAGGTGTGAGTTTGGTGCATGAGCGATCCGCCTGGGGTAAGGTTCGAGCTTGATCCAGAAATCGAGAGGACATTCAGGAGAAGAAGGAGAGAGCAGCACAAAAACCAGATGGAGAACGTGCCGCATCTTCTACAGGGTCCTGGAGATCCAGTAGACCCCCAGAATCGTTTGCTGCAGCAAAACCCGCCGCTGGAGCAAAATGAGCAGCAAAATAATCAGGCTGAGAATCCTATCTTGGTAGCGAACGATAGGACCAGAGCCATTCGAGCATATGCTTTTCCAATGTTTGATGAGTTGAATCCAGGGATTGCACGTCCTCAAATTCAAGCGGCAAATTTTGAAATGAAACCGGTAATGTTTCAGATGTTGCAAACCGTGGGTCAATTCCATGGTTTGTCATCTGAAGACCCTCATTTACATCTTAAGTCTTTTCTAGGAGTTAGTGATTCTTTTGTAATTCAAGGAGTGCCTAGAGATGCTCTTAGATTAACTTTGTTCCCGTATTCTCTTAGAGATGGAGCGAAGGCGTGGTTAAACTCTTTTGCTCCAGAATCAATTAGGACATGGGATGAGTTAGCTGAAAAATTTTTGAGTAAATATTTCCCACCTAATAGAAATGCTAAATTAAGGAGTGAAATAGTAGGGTTTAGGCAACTTGAAGATGAGACTTTTAGTGAGGCTTGGGAGAGGTTTAAGGAGCTTTTGCGAAAGTGTCCCCACCATGGCTTACCACATTGTATCCAAATGGAAACATTTTACAATGGATTAAACGCGGTAACTCAAGGTATGGTTGATGCTTCGGCTGGAGGGGCCCTTTTGGCAAAAACTTTTAACGAAGCCTATGAAATTTTAGAAAGAATATCTACTAATAGTTGTCATTGGTCGGATGTTAGAGGCACAAATAAAAAGGTTAAGAGTGTATTAGAAGTTGATGGTGTGTCCACCATTAGGGCTGATCTTGCAATGATTGCTAACGCTCTTAAGAATGTGACAGTGATTAGTCATCAGCAGCCGCCAGTTGTGGAGCCTGCTGCAGTGGTGAATCAAGTTGCAGAGGAAGCTTGTGTCTATTATGGTGAAGATCACAACTACGAGTTTTGCCCCAGCAATCCAGCTTCTGTGTTTTTTGTAGGTAATCAGAGGAATAACCCTTATTCTAACTTTTATAATCCAGGTTGGCGTAACCACCCCAACTTCGCGTGGGGAGGACAAGGGAGTAATGTGCAAACACAGCAAAAGGTGAACCAGCCGGGATTTGCTAAAGCGCAGGTATTGCCCCAGCAAAATAAGCAGGCTTTGCCCCAGCAAAATAAGCAGGCTTTGCCCCAGCAGAATTCGGGGAATTCTCTCGAGGCAATGATGAAAGAATTTATGGCTCGTACAGACGCCGCAATTCAAAGTAATCAAGCTTCAATGAGAGCCCTTGAATTGCAAGTGGGTCAGCTAGCCAATGAGCTGAAGGCAAGGCCTCAAGGGAAACTTCCTTCAGATACTGAGCACCCTAGAAGGGAAGGTAAGGAGCAGGTAAAGGCAGTGACTCTTAGGAGTGGTAAGCCACTGGAAGAAAGAGTAGAGCCTAGTAAAACCCAAGCTGTAGAAAAAAATGGTGATAAAAATGTTGTTGTTGAGAAAGAGTTGGAGACTGGTCAGGGTGTTGGAGGCAGCAATAAAGATGCTGG
The DNA here is from genome assembly GCA_017139565.1 of Luffa aegyptiaca. Classification (NCBI taxonomy): domain Eukaryota; kingdom Viridiplantae; phylum Streptophyta; class Magnoliopsida; order Cucurbitales; family Cucurbitaceae; genus Luffa; species Luffa aegyptiaca. The sequence continues at coordinate 12,773,423 of CM029396.1, forward strand.
AGCATCTGGTTCTATTCCAGATGTGGAACCACCTTATGTACCACCTCTACCTTTTCCACAAAGGCAAAGGCCTAAGAATCAGGATGGTCAATTTAAAAGGTTTTTAGAGATTCTTAAGCAATTGCATATAAATATCCCTTTAGTAGAAGCTATTGAGCAAATGCCTAATTATACTAAATTTCTTAAGGATATTTTAACTAAAAAGAAAAGGTTAGGTGAGTTTGAAACTGTATCTCTTACTGAGGAATGTAGTGCTATTCTTAAGAATGGGCTACCAACCAAGGCTAAGGATCCAGGATCATTTACTATACCTGTGTCTATAGGTGGAAAAGAGTTAGGTAGAGCACTCTATGATTTAGGTGCAAGCATTAACCTTATGCCTCTTTCGGTCTATCGGAAGCTAGGTATTGGTGAAGCTAGATCTACCACAATCACACTCCAACTAGCTGATAGGTCTATCACATATCCAGAGGGTGAAATTGAGGATGTCTTAGTGAAAGTGGATAAATTCATATTTCCTGTTGATTTCATTATTTTAGACTATGAGGCTGACAAAGATGTCCCAATTATTCTAGGACGTCCATTTTTGGCTACTGGTAGGGCGTTAATAGATGTTCAAAAAGGGGAATTAACAATGAGAGTTTGTAATGAGGAAGTAAAATTTAATGTGTTTAAAGCCATGAAGTATCCAGACGAAATGCTAGATTGCTCTTTCATTAGGATTCTGGAGAACACAATTATTGAGACAGCAATGCAGGATTCAGCTAGCAAACATTTGGAAGATCATGGAGAGGTTAGTGTAGAGGATTTAGAAGTTTGTTCTTTAGAGAGAAAAAATGAAAAAGAAGTGTTTAGGCGTAAGGATGTTTTTGAGTCTTTAGATTTAGATCAAAGAAAAGCTCCTCCTATTAAGTCATCCCTAATTGAGGCACCGACTTTAGATTTAAAGCCCTTGCTGGATCATCTAAAGTATGTGTATCTTGGGGAGGGTGAGACGTTGCCCATTATTGTTGCATCAGATTTAATGCCGGAGGATGAAGAGGCCTTAATAAAGTTGCCATTGTGTATTCTTCTCAAATCAATGTTCCAGGCGTACTTCATTGATGAGCGGTTATTTACAGTAACTCATATTAAGGCAGTGAAAACACCTTGGTATGTTGACTTTTCCAATTACCTTGATTTTGGAAACTTGCCTCCTGGTTTATCAAAAAAACAGATGAAAGAATTTTTCCACGGGGTGAACTTTTATTTATCAAATGATGCATCTATGGTTAGACAATGTGTTGATTATGGCCGTGTGTTCAAAGTGAATGGACAGCGTGTGAAACATTATTGGGGAGAGGATTTCTAGACGAAATATCCTTCCCTAAAGCTAGTTGATGATTGAGAGAGCAAAATTTTTGCGGGAGCATTTCACAGAGCAATATTTTGAGCTCCCAGTGTTTGTTTTTATTTCTCGCTGATTTGGTTTGATTTTAATTTGAATTATTGTAGATTTAGGTTGTTTAAATTTTGCATGATATTTATTTTAAGTTCGTTGATATTTTTTAATTCAGTAAATTTTATTTTCGAATATTTTTATTATTTTTGCCAGTTTAGTTTTTATTTATTCCGATTAGATTTTAGTAGATTTTAATTCAGTTTTTATTTTTCGGTTATTTAAATTTCTGTTTATATTAGATTTGAATAAATTTTCTCCTGATTTATTCGGTTTTGAAAATAAAAATAAAAGATAAGATTTGATTTGAGCGGTTAATTTATATTTGAATTTTCGATTCGATTTTTCTATTTTAATTTTGAATTCCGTATCCAAGATTCTTCAGGTAATCTTTTGTTTGGAAGGTTGTTGCGGCAATTTTATGGCTGAAGCAAATCGTCCGAATAAGAAGGGATTTCTTATGAGATAATTACTTTTACCGTTTGGATTTTGAATTTTCTGTGGGCAGGTAAAAATTGCATGAGTCATCTGATGGGGCCACGTGTCGCACAGGGGCGATCCAACGGTTTAGCTGTTTGACAGCACATAATTATTTACCATGGGCGATTGAATTTCAGATTTTACCGTTGATGGATTTAATTCTCAGATTTGCATGAGATTTGAACGGTAATATCATTTAATTAGGAGCATAATCTTTCGGTTAGGATTCCTTTTGCTGAAGCCCTATTTATTAACAGCCTTTGGTAAGTTTTTCTCACTTCCTTTTCTTGATCATTCATTGCCGTTTGCATTTTTCTTCTTTTTCTTTTTCTGTGTGCTGTAAAAATTCCTTTGAGTCTTCGATGGCTAAAACGAGAGCAAGAAAAGAGAGAGATAATGAGGAAGAAGAGGTACCCGTGACCCCCGAAGCACCGAAAGTAAAGGCGAAGAAGAAGAAGACACCAGAAGAAAAAGAAGCTAAAAGAAGAAGAAAACAACAGAGGACTGAAGATCAAGAAGTTGCTCAAAAAGCGGCGGAGGATGTTATTGCGGAAGAAGATCCGAAAGAACCAGAAGGACGGAATCAAGAGCAGTCTGAGCCAGGAGTTGCGGATACAGAGGAAGTTCGAGAAGAAAATACAGAGGAAGTTCAAGAAAAGCAGGCCGAGGATGTGCAAGAAGAACAGGCAGAGGTTGCGCCTGAAGAAGTTAGTGAGCAAGAACAGGAGGCTCGTGTGGAGGTGATCATGCCAGAAGTGCCCAAACGCCGCCGCATAAAGCGAAAAGCGGGCCGTGTTAAGGTAGTCCGAGCTGATACCCCCTCGCCTCCGCTACTGATTCTGAAAGAGAGAATGCTGAGAAAGAAGAGCGTGAGAAGAAGGAGGCTGAGGATAAAGCAAGAGAGGAAGCAGAGAAAAAGGCTGAAGAAGAAAGATTGCGCAAGCAAAGGGCAGACAGGGGCAAGAGTGTTGCTGCGGCATCGGAGGAACCTGATGAAATAGAAGAGTCACAATTGCCGTATGATCGCTTTGTCAACAATCTTGCCAGAGCAAAATATGCAGAGTTGCTGAAAAGAGACTTCCTGTTTGAGAGGGGATTTAGTGGTGATCTTCCACATTTTCTGAGGACCGGTATTGCAGACCACGGTTGGGAACGGTTTTGTTCAAAGCCTGAATATGTGAACGCGCAGGTGGTGCGCGAGTTTTATGCAAATATTGACAAAGAAGAAGGTTTCCTAGCGATTGTTCGAGGTATTGAGGTCGACTGGAGTCCTGGTGCTATTAATGCACTGTATAAACTTCAAAATTTCCCCCACGCAGCATATAATGAGATGGCTGTAGCGCCATCCAATGAGCAGCTGAGTGACGCTGTGAGGGAAGTTGGTATTGAAGGGGCGCAGTGGCGGCTTTCGAAAACAGAGAAGAGGACGTTACAGTCAGCCTATTTGAAGAGGGAAGCAAATACTTGGATGGGATTTATCAAACAAAGGTTGCTTCCAACGACTCATGACTCGACGGTTTCTAGGGAACGAGTGCTTCTGGCTTTCGCTATTTTGAGGTCTCTCAGTATTGATGTGGGAAAAATTATTGCTGATGAAATATCTGGATGTTGGAAGAAGAAAGTGGGGAAGTTGTTTTTCCCGAATACCATTACCATGCTTTGCAAGCGAGCAGGGGTTCCAGAGAATGAAGGAGATGTGATATTATTTGACAAGGGAATCATTGACACGCCTAACTTGGCGCGGCTTCACCGTACGCAAGAGGCACGTCAGGGTGGGCTTGTCTACGACATCAACACGATTTTAGAACAACTCGCACTTTCGGCCAGCAGGCAGGAGTTTGCCGAGAGGCAAGCTTTAACCTTCTGTAACTATGTTAGAACTCGTGATGCCAATCTGAAGAAGGCGCTACAAGAGAATTTTTCCAAACCATTTCTAGCCCTTCCAGCATTCCCTGAAGATTTATTGAACCCCTGGATTCCGCCACCGCCTGTCGAGAGAGAAGGAGATAGAGAAGAAGATCCTGGTCAGGAGGATTGAAGAAGGGAAATTTGGGCGAGCAAACTTTTTGATGAATTAATTTTGTTGCTCGAGCATTTCTGACCACATCTTTTTCTATGTTTGCTTGTTTTGTTCTGTTTCTTTTTAATTTTTCTGATGCTAAAAAAATATATATGCTGATGTAATTTCTTTTTTTTTATGCTTTTAATGAAATTTCCGAAGTTATTTCTGTTCCATAAGCGTTGAGTAACTCTAACTTAACTAATTCTCTTTCTGAATTTTTGAAGCTTGGACTGGCTAAGCTTAATTAGATCAAGGTATTCTGATCTCCAGAAACCTTTTGCTTGAGCATTTTCTCTGGCCTGGTTGTTGCTGTGGCAAGGAAAATTCTGGAGGTAGTGTTGACTTATGTGATCCACTTTAAGCTTAGGTCTAGTCCCACGCTTAGTTTTAAAATTCAGATAGAAAAATTTAAGTTTGGGGGTTGTCATTTAAAATTTTAGTGATTCATTGGGGACAATGAATAATTCAAGTTTGGGGGACTTTTTGCTACTCCAATTGTTTTGCTCGAGCATTCCTCTCCTTCATTAAATAATTTGTTAGGTTATTGAGTAACCGGGGACATTTGTGATACCCACAGTTTGTCTTCGCGTCAAAAGGTGACCTAGGAAATGTGAAAGATGATGAAAATTATTTGCTGAAAAAAGTGATTGTTGAAAATTTTGCTGAGAAAATTCATGGAGCAAAAGTTTTGAAGGATGAATGATAGTCCAGCAGTTTTTCTGTCTCCCAGAACTTAGGTGAGCTTCATCATAAAATGTTGCCATTCTGAGGGGCAAGAGATGGAATAACTAAGGATTTTTGAGCTTTACAAAGAGTATTTAGCCTAATTGGTGATGAGTTTGAGGCAAGGGTATACTGCACCATAAAGTGGGTCATCCCGTGCTTAAGAGCTTATGACTGTAGGGCTGCTTTAAGTCTGAAAAAATGAAAATATAAACCCCTAAAATATGTGTTCAAATATGTCTGATAATAGAGCTAGGCTGTGGCGAGTTCTTAGAATTGAGTTAAAAGTGGTGATTATTTGTCCATGCCGGAAGAATTATTTTGCTGAAGCAGAGCTTGGTTTTGCAGAATGCTCAGGTAAAGGTTGAAGGTAGTGATGGATTATCTGTTTTGATTAAGCTATGCTTTGTCTAACGTTTTGAATTCTTGAAGGGAAGGTTGGTTAGTATTGCTCGGGACGCGCAATAGTTCAAGTTTGGGGGTGTGATAACTCTCCAAAAGGGAGTTATTTAGGCTTTATTTCTATCATGATTTGTGTGTCTTTTGTGCTTAATAGGGTTGCTTTTAGATGTATATTATATGTTTTAACCCATTTGGAAGAATGGAAGCTTTGGAGATTATTTGGTGCAGAATATGTTGCTGGGCGACTTGAGGGAGCAAACTCTGTGCTGGAGCAAAGCTGGGAGCGAAAACTGCCACGTCACAACTCGTTAGCCAATTTACCAAACTGAATTCTATTAAGCTAATCTCGGGATAAAGGAGTAAGGAGAGCCATCCACGTGTCTAGGTCAACCTAATTCAAGCTTTCCTCAACTCTATAAAAGGAGATAGCCGCCCAAGTCAAATTCATTCCACTTTTGGGAGAAAACATTCCATTCTTGGGAAGTTCCTTCCACCTTTGGGAGTCGAATAGAGGAGAGAGATTGGAGACCACCTAGAAGACCATCATTGCAAGCTGATCGAGGAGATTAGTATTTCCTTTTATTATCTTGTAATTATGGAAATGCCTACTCAGATTGTAGCGTGCGTCTCCATGCATATTATGAACTAAGTAGCTTAGGCGTTGGTTAGGAACAATGTGATTGTCGTGCTTAACTTTAGTAATATAAATTGATTACTGCATCTTGGTTAATTGTTGTACTTGTTTCTATTTTATGCCCGCCTGGCCAGCCGGTATGAATACCTCTCTCTAGTTTCAGGGATGATTTAGAGAGTGTGTGGCGATTAATCACACTACGATCATTGTGTATTGGTGAACGCCAGTGACTGAGCTAGGGATAGCCAGTTGCCTAGTGCTTGATCGGTCGTACTTCATTGGGGTTGAAACACATTCCAAAAAATCCGGAGTTCCGGGAGGAATCCGCTAATAATACTGCGAGAGTTTGCATGATCAATAATATTGCTAGAGCATCTCTTAAAACAATTACTAAATCCTGACCAGCGCCTGTTTCTAATCTGTCTGCCTATTTGTTTATTCTTTGTTCTGGCATTTATTTTGCTTCAGCATTATTCTTACAAAAAACCAATCATTTTTACCATCTTTGAAACCATTAGAGAGTTACACAAGATAGATAAAGTGGAAGCTAATTCAGGCCTTGGATTGATAATACTTATTACTTGCTGCGGACTGTGTATACTTGCACAGAGTTCTAGAGTCCTTTTATACCATATTTTTACTCACTCTAGGAACCCAACAAGCATCAGTATGTTTATAGTTTGATCTGCAGTCAAGCTATCCTTAGTGGAGAGTAAGAGGTGGGGATATTCCCGAGATAGTATTTAGACCCAAGTAAGAGCTTTACGAGTTCACAGTAATGTCTTTCGAGTTGATGATTGTACTTGCAGCGTTCATGGATTTGATGAACAAGGTGTTTAAGGAATTTCTCGACACCTTTGTGATCATGTTCATCGATGATACCTTGGTTTACTCCAAGTCAGATGAGGAACACAAGACACACCTCAGGAGAGTTTTGACAACTCTTAGGCAAAACCAGTTGTATGTCAAGTTCTCTATGTGTGAGTTTTGGCTTCAGAAGGTGTCATTTCTAGGGCACGTGGTGTCGTGGGATGGAGTTTTAGTTGATCCAGCGAAAGTTGAAGCAGTAACTAAGTGGCCTCGCCCGGCTACGGTCACTGAAGTTTGAAGTTTCGTCGGGTTAGTAGGTTACTATAGTCGTTTGGTGCAAGATTGTTCCAGGATAACCACACCACTAACGTAGTTGACCCAAAAGTGTTATTCGTTTGTGTGGAGCAATGCTTGTGAAGCAAGTTTTCAGAATCTCAAGCGGAGAGTGATTTCAGTACCAATGCTCACTGTCTCAAATGGATGAGGTTCTTTCGTTGTTCACAGTGATGCTTCCAAGGAAGGTTTGACTTGAGTTGGTGAAGGATTATGTTGTAGACATTCTTTACCATCCAGGTAAGGTGATTTTTGTTGTATATGCACTCAGCAGAGAGACCAGACTTACATAAGGATTGGCATGGAGCATGCAGGAATAGTAGTTCCAGTGGAGAAAGTTGCCTCGCAGTTGGCCCAGTTGGCAATTCAGCCAACGTTGAGGCAACGTATCATAGACTTTTAGGAGGATCCCAACCTCAGTGACATCTTCAACCAGGTAGAGTCAGGTTAGGGAAATGAGTTCTCCCTATCCTCGGATGATGGCCTTCTCTTTTGAGGGCAACTGTGCATGCGTGAGAGTGATGAGATGAAGAGCGAGGTTCTAACTAAAGCTCACAGTTCTCCCTTTTCTCGATGTAGTCAGGTAGCACAAAGACATACCAGGACCTGAAGTAGTACTACTGGTGGAGTGGTATGAAGCGGGATGTAGCAGAGTTTGTGAGCAAGTATTTGGTCTGCTAGCAAGTTAAAGCCCCAAGTCAGAAGCCAGCGGGGTTATTACAACCTTTGGATGTGCCTCAGTGGAAATAGGAAGAAGTAACCATGGGCTTCATTGTCGGTTTTCCTAAATCGACCAGAGGTTTCAGTGATTTGGGTGATTATTGATCGGCTCGCTAGTTCTCAAGTTCGGTTTTCTACAATTTTGACAAAAAAAGACATTAAAGCTCACAATTAACGCACAAAACTAACCAAAATAATTAGGAAATAGATAGCATAATTGTATGCTATCAGTTTAACTTGATCACTTAAACTTTGCATGCTATGCTAGTTTGGTACTGAAAGGGTCAAACAATATCGGTTCTCATAAAGGTGATATAGGAGAAAGGACTCGAGAGAGTGTATTCGGTGTTATAGGGGATGGTCGCTTATAAGAACTATAGGGTTATAGGTTGCATGCATGAATAATCTATGTCAGAGTCGAGTCACAGAAATGTGCATAACGGTACTCGCTTAGTCTTCTAACGGTACTTGGGAGCAAGGCCAAATAGGAGTTAAACCTGACCCAATGCATATTTAGACTTAGGTTAAATAAGCCATTACTAGAGTTCTTTGCCTTAGGGTTGAAACTTTACTAAATACCTCGCTTTTATTATTGTTGTTATTTCTTTTACTTCTTTGCTCATTTATTTTCCAAAACCCAATCATCAATTATTTTCTTGGTTACCTTCAAAAGCAATTTAAGAGCAGTTTCTTCTTCAAATCTGTTTTCTAGCTTAGTCTCTGTGGGATTGATACCTTTGGAATATTTCCAGAGTTTTTATTACTACATGCAATAGTGTATACTTGCACTTGGTTGACTGAATTAATTCTTATTCATTATTTATCATCTTTTCTAACATCAACATTTAGTCACAACTCGCATCAAGTTTTTGGCATCGTTGTCGGGGACTAAAAGTGAAACCAGTTTTTGTTTGTTGAAATTGTGATTCGATTGCGACCGCATTTCTATCTTAAGAGAATCTAACTTTGATTTGAAGTTTATTTTGCAGGTTGAAGTTGGTGCATGAGCAAAGGGTATCAACTCTTCGAGTTAGATCCTAAGATAGAAAGAACCTTTCGTCGTCGTCGTAAAGAACAAAGGCGAAAGAAAAGGGAACAACAGGTGTTGAGCGCACTGGAACATCTTGAAGAAGCTACTTATATTCAAGAACTTCCAATGGACCAACCCGGAGTCGATCCTCCTATTGACCAACAGAATCGTGGAATGGACCAGAATGGTGGGAGAATACCTCCAGCACCACCAGTTCCACTGGTGCCACAAAATGAAAATCCGATCTATATTGCAGAAGATCGAAATAGAGCAATAAGGGATTATGCCTTACCAGTTTATCAAACTCTGAATCTAGGAATACTTGAGCCACCAATAGAAGTGCCACGGTTTGAGTTGAAACCTGTGATATTTCAAATGCTCAACACCATAGGCCAGTTTTCAGGACTTCCGAGTGAAGATCCACATAAGCATATCAAACAATTTTTAAGAATTTGTAGTTCATTTAAAGTAACAAGAGTACCAAAAGACACATTGAAGCTAAAACCTTTTCCTTTCTCATTATAGGGAGATGCTGAAGCTTGGTAGGATTCATTTCCACCAAACTCCATCACATCCTAGAATGACTTGGCAGAAAAGTTTCTAGAGATGTTCTTTCCGTCCAACAAGAATGCTAAGTATAGAGCAAAAATCATTTCCTTCAGACAATCTTACAATGAGCCTTTAGATGCACATGGGAGAGATTCTAAAGGCTTGTCCGAAAGTGTCCTCATCATGGATTGCATGCATGCATCATTATTGAGCATTTCTATAGTGGGCTCGATCAAGCTTCAAAAGCCTTAGTCAATGCGTCTGCAAATGGATCTTTCCTGAAGAAATCTGCAAACGAAACACATGCCATATTAGATACAATAGCCACAAATAACAGACATTGGGGGGAGACTGAACCTACAATTTTGAAGAATCCAGTGAAAGTTGTAGAGACTGAAGCAAACTCAACTATGCAAGCTCAGATTAAAGCTATTCATAGCATGATGATGGGCTTGACTATGGGAAATCAAGCAAACATTGCTCCCGCAAATGCTGTCTCTTCTCGTTGTTGTGATTTTTGTAGTGAAGAGCATATCACAGATAATTGTCCACTAAACCCTGCATCTATTTTTTATGTAGGTCAACAGGGGAACCAAAACCGTTGGAATCCATATTCAGTTACATACAACTTAGGGTGGAGACAACATCCGAACTTCTCTTGGGGAGGAAAAACTAGTACTAGTAACACCAGTACAAATCAATTCGAAAAAGCTTCAACAGGATTTAATTCACAACCTACACAACAACAACAATAGAAAGATTTTCAACCAGTACAAGTTCAGAACACTAACCAAGAGTCAAATCTAGAGACTCTAATGAAAGAATACATGGAAAGGAATGATGGCACTGTAAGGAACTTGGAAGTACAGATAGGACAAATAGCTCAAGAGATCAAGAACAGACCCCAAGGAACATTGCCTAGCAAGACTGAAAATCCTCACTGTGAAGGCAAGGAGCAATGCAAAGCAGTTACCTTGAGGAGCGGATTGGAGTATGATGGACCAGAATACCCCATTAATCATGAAGTTAGGAGAATCCCAGAAGAAGTGTCAGAAAAATCTACAGAAAAAGAACCAGAAGTCAACATAGAAGTTAGTCAGAATAAAGAAAAGACCAAGGAGCCAGAAGCCTTGGAAGAAAAGATTGAAAGTTCGAGTTCAGGTAAAAACCATAAAAATGCAACTGCAAAACCAAAAAAAAATCATCATTGATCCAGATTATAGACCACCACCACCTTATCCTCAAAGATTCAAGTATGCGTCACAGGATACACAGTTCAAGAAGTTCTTAGACATTTTAAAGCAACTCAACATGAACATCTCATTGGTGGAAGCGCTTGAACAAATGCCGAAATACGTGAAATTCCTAAAAGACATCTTATCTAAAAAGAGACGATTGGGATAATACGAGACAGTTGCATTAACAGAGTGCTCCAGTGCACTAGTTAAAAGCAAGGTTCCCCCTAGATTGAAAGATCCAAGAAGTTTTACTATCCCTTGCTCCATAGGAGGACGGAATGTCAGCAGAGCACTATGTGATCTTGGAGCCAGTATCAATTTGATGTCGTATTTCGTTTTTAAACAATTAGGGATTGGAGAAGCTAGACCAACAACTGTCACTTTGCAACTAGCTGACAGATCATTAACACATCCTATTGGCAAGATAGAGGATGAATTAGTCAAAGTGGATGATAAGGGTAAAAAAATATACCTATTGTACCCTTATATTTAGCTCATTTCCTTGTTAAAATTGCATGTTTTAGATCAAGATTACTGTTCCCGAGCTCTAAAAGTGTTAAATTGATTGATTTTGATAGACTGCTGAAGCAAAAGAAATGACAGAACAGAAAGTAAACAAATAAAGCAGACAGATTGGAAACAAGCGTTGGTCAGGATTTTAGTAATTGTTTTAAAAGATGCTCTAGCAATATTATTGATTAGGCAATTCTCTTGCAGTCTTATCAGCAGGATCCTCTCGGAACTCTGGATTTTTTGGAATGTGTTTCAACTCCAATGACGTGCTACCGATCAAGCACTAGGCAACTAGCTATCCCTAGCTCAGTCACTGACGTTCACCAATACACAATGATCTAGTGTGATTAAATGCCACACACTTCTCAAATCATCCCTGAAACTAAGAAGTGATATTCATACCGGCTGGCCAGGTGGGCACAAAATAGAAATATGCACAACAATTAATCAAGATGCTCAAATCAACATATATTGCATAGAGAGTAAAGCACGACAATTACATACTTCCTAACCAACACCTAAGTAGATTTAGTTCATAAAGCTCATGATAACACACGCTACAATCTGAGTATGTGCATCCATAACTACAAGAAATTACAAGAAAAGGTAAATTCCCTCGAAGAAACTCGTAGTTGATGGTCTTCTTGAGTCTCCAATCTTTCCTCCTCTATTCGGCTCCCAAAGGTGGAAATGAACTTCCCAAGAGTGGAATGTTCCTCCCAAGAAAGGAATGCCTTTGACTTGAGATGACTCTTCCTTTTATAGAGTGATAGCAAGCCCTAATTAGGTCAAATTGGACACGTGGCAGGCTTTCCAAGCTTCTTAAATCCGAAAATAGCTCAACAAACTTCGGCTCATTAAAATGGATAACGAGCTGTGACGTGACAGTTTTGCATTGCTTTGCTGGATCACAGATTTTGCTCCTTCATGTCGCTTAACAATATATTCTGCACAAAATAACTTCCAAAGCATCCATTCTTCCAAATGGGTTAAAACATATAATATTCATCTAAAAACAACCAAATTTAGCACAAATGACACACAAAACACTATAAAACTAAGGCCTAAATAACTCCCTTTTGGAGAGTTATCAATAGACCATTCCTAGCCACAGGTAAATCCGAAATCAGTATTCACACTGGTAAGTTGACTTTGAATGTTGATGATGAAAAAGTTGTTTTCAGTATTTTTGGCCATGATGAATCTGTGTGTAGTTTGCATACCTGTTTTTCCATTGGTCTAGAATTACTGACTGATGATGATGAAGAGGAAGACTTTAATCTAGGCTTAGGGCTAGGAGAGTTACCTATGGATGATGTAAATTTAGATCCTGATGAGTTTTTTTTATGATCATTTGTTTGATAATGAGTTGTTAAATGATATTGAAATGCCTGTTGCACCAGTATATGAGCATGATCTATCTGCATTAAATTTAGAAAATCACATGATAGATGATAACTCTGATCATGAAATTATTGAATCTGATCCTGAAATTGTTGATAGTTTTGAATCTGGTCCTGATAGTGATGATAGTTTTGAATCTGATCCTGAAATTGCTGAATTTTTTAATTCTGATGATGAGGAGTCAAATGATAGCCCTGTTGAGTCTGTTATGAATGCTGAGTCTCATAAACATATAGAGATAACATCTGATGAATAGATAGGCTTAGTGGATAGGCCGCCTTTAGATCCGAGACCAGTTGATATAATGATGCTAGATGACTCTGTAAATAATTGCTTCGAGAATAGAGATTTAGAGAAAAAATTTGATGTTGTTAAATATTTCCTGACTTGTTACTATGATAATCTGTTTAGTGATGACGGGTAAGGGGAAAGTTTTTTTTCTCCCCTGTTTGCAGTATGTAATTCGGTACGAGATTTTCTCAGAGCCTGGAGGATGACGAAAATTTTTACTTTGAGCCTCCATAAGCGTGCCGAGCCTCGTCTAGCTAAAGACATTAAAGAAAGAGCTGTTTGGGAGGCAACCCAAGGATTAAAATTTAGTTAGTTTTTGCGGTAAATAAATCTCTTGCTTCGTGATCCAATTTTGTTTTGCAGAATCAACTTAGCAAGTCCCAAAGCTCCAAAAATCCAATTTTCTTGGTCCCAAAAGGATGAGGATGATCGCCTCTTGACTCAGGGAAGTCTCAGTATCCCTCCTTTTGCTTTATTGTTTTTAAACATTGGGGACAATGTTTAGTTTAAGTTTGGGGGGGAGGCTTTCGTTGTGTTGAGCATGTTTAAATTCTTTTGGATGCATGAGTAGATAGCAATGATAGCCGAGGATTTGATTTTAGAAATTTTGGGGGATATGGTTTATATGTTGTGGAATCTGGGAGCATAGCAGAAAATGTAAAATTTTAAAAAATTTTTTTACTTAGTTTTAATGTCTAAAGCATGCAATAGACTTATCTTTTGAAAATCTTTGAAAATCTGGATTTTTATTATGGTTTTTATAAGTTTGTTGTCACTCCGATAGGCTTAGTCTCTAATACTAGGAGTTCATGCTTGATTGTTTTAAGAACTAGGTGAAAAAAATGCTATGCCTGCTGAGAGAAAAGCAACAAAGAAGAGAGAAAAAAAAAGAAATATCTGTTGAGAAAAATATTTTTGCCTGCAATAAAAGAAAAAAAGACTAGGGATAAAAAGAGCTACCTACGGTGTGATCGGTTAAGCCAACCAAGAATAAAATTCGAGTTATGGGTCCCTGCAGCATAGTCTGAAAGCTAGTACCATTAGATTTATAAATGCAAATTGGGGGGGGGGGGGGGGGAAGCATTCCTAAAAAGAAAAAAGTATTTGTGAGTCTTGCTTCCCCCTGAAGAAGAAAAATATCAGGCGGCCTAGTTTCTTTTTTTGCATGATAGTAGAACTCTGACCTATTAGGGACTCTTAGCCAGTGTAGGGGGAAAACAAATGGAGAAAGCCATAAGACTAATCTAAGTTAGTAAAAGAATCATTAGATAAGTCTTGAGCATGCTATTCATTAAAATTTAAGTTCAAAATTCTTTGAGATTTATTCATGAATATGCGGTGCTTGCTTATTCCACTTGCATGTTTTCCATATTTGCTTAAGAGTTCTAAAATCATTGAGGCTTGAGTGATTCTATTTCATGCATCCTTAGAGGGGTCGTTTTTGTCTGGAATATGAGTAATCTCAGCTGACTTGGTGTCAACCAGGATAAACTCATAGAAGGTACGGGTTTTGTTAAGATCCTCAGGCATGAAATTGAAACCTGTAGGATACATATTTGAAACGGTCTCTTCTAGGTTAAGACCTTGAAATTCAGGTTCTATGATAGGTTCATAGATTACCTGAGATTTTTGAAAGTAACCTTTAATCTCTGGGTGAGGTACAAACCTCTTTTCGGGTGTTACTTCCGCAGAGTAGGTTGAAGAGGACGGGATCGATGATCCTATTATTGAAGAAGGAGAGACAGGAGGTCTCATTTGAACGATTCCGCCTGAAGGTCGGACGAGGTTGGCCGAAGGCCTTGGAGGTGGAGTTGATGACTCCATTGGGGGCATAGGGCGTATACCGCCTTGCCGAGACCTGGATCGGGTTACCAGAGTAAACCCTAAATCCATGGCGTATTGGTCAGCACTCAAAGGTGGAGGTGCTGTGGAAGAAGAAGATGGGCGACTGCCCCTTGAAGAGGAGGCTCTGCCTCTACTTTCACTCATTAACTCTTTTCTTTTCTTTAGAAAGAGGGAGAGAAAGAGGAGAGAGTTTTTGAGTTAAGAACTCTCTTGAGAGGTAATCTGCAAGAGGGTTTTGAGTGCCTTTTATAGGCAAAACTTCGAAATCAAAACACGATAAAATGGCTTGCCATCTGGCAAAAATTTGCTTTGAAACCAGATTTTTAACATCTTTATCTAAGACAAATTTTGAAGCTTGAGAATCAGTTTTGATGGTGAATTTTTTGTTAATCAAATCACCTTGGAACTTTTGCACACAGAGAACTATAGCAAGTAACTCTTTTTTGACCGTGGAGTAATTCTTTTGAGTGTCATTCCAAATTCCTGAATGGAATCGGATAATTGATTCTTTCTTATCAAGACACTGTTTAAGGATTCCTCCATATCCAATGTCTGAAGCATCTGTCTCTACGATCAGATTTGCTTTTGGGTTGATGAGACTCAAACAGGGAATTGATCTGACTAAAGCTTTTATTTTTTGGACAGCTTTAGTGTGCTCTTCTTTCCAGGGCTTTGGATTCTTTCTGAAATTTGGATTTGCCAAAAACCTGACTTCATGTCAAACTTAGAAAATACTTTAGCATTTGAAATTCGCTTTAGCAAATCTTGTTTGTTGGGAATTGGATACCTTATCCATTCCAAAGCTTTGTTTAAAGGTTTGTAGTTGATAACTAACCTTGGCACACCACGCTCCTGTTCGGCTGCGTTGTTGACATAGAATGCTGCACACGACCATGGGCTTTTGGATGGTCTAATCAGCTTCTTATTGAGCAGATCCTGCATCTCTTTTTTACAAAAAGCTAGAAGTTCTGCATTCATTTGAATTGGTCTTGCTTTTGTAGGGATATTAGATTCATTGAAATTCTTTTCATAAGGAAGATTAACAATGTGTTTCTTTCTGTCCCAAAAAGCATTTGGAAGATTTGAGCAAATTTCTTTTTTGATTTTGTTTTCTATGTCTTTTATTCCGACTTTTACAGAAGGATTGTTAAGATTTTCATCAATCTTTTTGTAGCTGATTTCTTCTTTTAGAAAAGAAATCTATTTTTGTTTTCTTTGGATTTCTTCCAATTTTAACTCGCTTACTTCCATAATATCATATGGAAGGATTGGGGTAATGAACTCGAATATGATATCAGTTCCATCAAAATTGGAAACTAAACCTTTTTCGGTTATTTTTAAAGGATAGAGTTGGGTTAGGAATGGGGTTCCTAATATCAATTCTTGTTTTAAATCTTTTACTAAAAAGAATGAACAAATAATGCAAATTTCATTATTGCAGATGTGGGCATTAGACAATTTATAAAGAACATTGAGACTTTGACCATTTGCGCTGCTCAACTTTTGAGTTGTTTTTTCAAAATATTTTGTAGGGATAAGGCCCTGTTGGACGCAGTTTTGATCGGCCCCTGAGTCGATTAGAGCTTTTAAGGTGATTTGAAAATCTTCAATTTTTAGGGTAATCAAGGAATACCATTTCTGGAATTGAGATTTCGTAATTTGGTTTAGAAGGAAATCTTCTCCTTCATTATCAGAATTGATAGTTTTAAGTTTGAGATTATTGAGTTCGATTTTTATAAAATCAATTTCAGTTTTGTTATCTCTTATCTCTTTTTTGAGATTGTTGATTTCAAATTGTAAGTCTTGAATTGAGGATGGTTGAATATCAGATTTTTGTTTGAATAAATCATTTCTTTGAAGGATCTCAGAAAGGCTGGAATGCCTTACTTCAGTTTTTTCTTTGGCGCAATCTGAGGTACTTGAGGAGGTCAAAGATTGTTTAAGGGTTTTGAGAATTGTCTTTTTCATCTCTTTATCCTCTATATGGTCTATAGAGTTTAAAAGAACTTCTTGTTCTGTGGTAAGAACATTTATGCAATGTCCTTCACAATCCTTTTTGCAAACTTTGACACCTTTGATGTATGCAGTTTGATTTCTAATTTAAGAGAAGTACTAAGGCAATCCCACCATGCCTTTAGGACACCTGTAAAACCATTGAGTAAGGTTATACAAGCTGCATGGTTTGAATTCCCATTTTCTTGGTATGCCGTTGATGCTATGAGCATTTCAGACAGCATATCTTGAATTTGTCTATCAGACTTTCCGTCAAGGTTCCACACGTAAACAGATTGTCCGTCAAACTGTTTAGTTTTAAAGAACCTGTGACTTTGCTCGTAATTGAGGTCTGGCATTGATGGTCTTTGATACCAGTTTACACGATCTCCTTGGTTTAGATAACCTAATTTGTTTAGAGATTGTGGTTCCTCAACTTGAAGGGCAGATAATTGTTCAATGATAGAATCAGTTTCGTCACTGTCACTATCATTGAGAACGTTTATCTGGCTTGAGTTTTCTCCTTTGGAAATGGCAGAAAGCTTTCGGTCAATCTCTTCCAAGAGTTTGGTCTTTGGAGTTCTGAGATTGACTTGTTCAAGAGGACTGAACATGGGTCTGATTGGTGCAGGAGGAGGATCAATTAATTCTTCTAACCTGTAGACCTGTTCAGCTATCGAGGTTAGCATTCGGTTTGAGAAGTTGTTCTGAACCTGAATGCTCTTGATTTCTCTATTGGTAGGAGGCTGGGTTTCTTCAGCTTCCCTGATGAGTTGGAAGGGTTTAGCGATAATTTTCTCATGGTAAAAACTATCGAATTCAACATCTTCCATTGAAGGATAGTTTCCTTGAACTTCTCCCCTTCTCATCGTTTTCCATTTTTCTTTTTCTCTGATGGTACATAAATGAGAATATTCTTTTCTCTGATTGAACCATCGGAAAAAGGATATATGCTCTTGAAGATTCTCTAGAGTTTGAAAGTACTCTTCTTTAATAGCCTTTCTCTGTTCTTCAGAGTGGGTTTTAAAGAAGCGTTTTCTTTCTTCTCTATTTTCTTTTGCCATGAATTCCTTTTGCAGGGTTTCTTTGTCAACTTTGAACACGTTATCAGAGATGATTACATTTAGTTGACTTTGAATACTGACTCTGTTTCCATGTCAGTTTGAGTTGGTGATGGTGGTTTTTCTTCCTCGTATTGGAGATTTGGAACACCATGATCCAATCTTACAGACTTTACTCTAAATGAGCTAGTCCTACCAATACTTTGAAGAGATTCTGGCCTAATGCCAGAGGTACTTGGTCTAGAACTCATAAACTCCTTTTTGTTCATGTTTTCTTTGACCACTGGGAAACGAGGTTCTTCATCCTCAAATTTGATTTCTATTCTCCCATCTGGATGTTCGATAATATGGGAAAGTTCTTTTTCTTTCTTATTCGGGACAAAAGCATTTTCGATTGTCCATCTAGGATTTCTTGTGAGGTTATCCCATGAAAGCATCTTTGGGACACTTACAGAGGATTTGTTGATGTTTGTTTCGATCAGCATGGTTTTTCCCTTTGGGGATTGGACCAATGCTTTTGGTTCCATTGAAGAGGTAAGAGTTTTGTAGGTAATTTTGTATAACAGTGTCATCTTCTTGACACCTTCTTCAAGGTTCAAACCTTGACCTGTAACTTCTAGGGTTAAGGTTTTGAGAATATGGGGGTCATCAAGAGCCACCATAAAGTTTGGAAAACAATTGAAGTAGACTGGACCATCGGCTAAGTTGGACTCGATGATTCCAAGAAGAGAGTTAGAGAAGTCTTTATGATGTCTATCTCTCAAGATTGCAAGAACAGGAGTATCAAGTCCCGTTCTGAACATTGGTCGGAGAGCGACTTGTACTGCTCCTATATGAAGGAACTGAAAATCTTTACGATGTTTGAGGATATCGTCTTTTGGAAATAATTGAATCGAATTAATATTCCCATAGACTGGCATTTTGCGTTCAACAATCTTAATGCAATGTTGTTCTTTGAAGTTGAACGTATTATGCATGTAGATTGTTTTGTTGTCAAGTTTGGGTAGGCCCCATGTTTGAAGGTTGTTTTCGATCTTTGCTATATGCAAAGCTTCATTAGAGATATCTGAGCCAGAAGAGGCCATATGCTGGTCCTCTATTTCATTTTGGGTTAGCTCCTTTGAGGAAGCTGGTTTTGAGGGAAGAGTTTTGAACAAAATTTTCTTTAAGAGAGACATGGATCAATTAAAGAAAAACATTTTTCAAAAATTCAAACAATAAACTTTGAAATCGAAAACTATTTTCTCTGAATTGAAGATCAAAAGATATATACCTTCACTTACTCTTTTGGCAAGAAGGCAAGGTAGGCTGACCAACGGATTCACTGCGCTTTTCTTTGCGTCTTACGACCAGGACCACCAACCGCAACAGTCCTTCGCAGCAGTCCTTCGGAGTAGATGAACGTAAATAGCTTCTGACGATCTCTTCGTCGAAGATAGATTTAAACTTCAAAGATTATGGAATGAGTTTAAGAGGAATGGTTTTTCTGGAATAGATTCCCTTCTCCCCCCAGAAAAATTTGAAATCAACAATTGAGAAATTGAAATTTTATTGGATATTGAATGGCTCTGATACCACAGAATACAGCTTGAGGGTCCCTATAAGAGGATCGACTAGCTGATAGAAGGCAAGGTGAGATTCAAGCTTTACAACTTAGCCGATAGCTTGAGAGTTCTCAGCGCATGCCTTTGAAATACAACTTGGAAGTCTTATATAGACCCCGGAATTCAAACGATAATTGAATGCGGAAAATTAAAAGATAAGATCGAATCATCAGGACAGGACCCCTGAAAGATTCGTCTTTTTGAAAAGTAATAACGACAAAATTGAAAAAGTAAAACTAAAATTAAATTTTTGGGCTTCAATATCAATATGGGTCTGATAAAACCCATTCATGGTTCATATCCTTCTGTCCAAATTCCTACAAAATCACATTCCCACTATGGTTTATTCAATGGTGGAATACATTGGGATTAACCGATGATATTCTTCCAACTAACAAAATTTTCTTTAAGAGAGACATGGATCAATTAAAGAAAAACATTTTTCAAAAATTCAAACAATAAACTTTGAAATCGAAAACTATTTTCTCTGAATTGAAGATCAAAAGATATATACCTTCACTTACTCTTTTGGCAAGAAGGCAAGGTAAGCTGACCAACGGATTCACTGCGCTTTTCTTTGCGTCTTACGACCGGGACCACCGACTGCAACAGTCCTTCGCAACAGTCCTTCGGAGTAGATGAACGTAAATAGCTTCTGACGATCTCTTCGTCGAAGATAGATTTAAACTTCAAAGATTATGGAATGAGTTTAAGAGGAATGGTTTTTCTAGAATAGATTCCCTTCTCCCCCCAGAAAAATTTGAAATCAACAATTGAGAAATTGAAATTTTATTGGATATTGAATGGCTCTGATACCACAGAATACAAGACAGTCACTAAGATCTTAAAGATTAATGGTGGGACAAGTTCAATTTTCAAAATGCTACCCTCAACAAAGTAAAAGAATGGTTTGCTGCAAATGGATATCTTCAAGATATCGATATTAAAAGAAATGCCGAATTTCTGAATGACAAATCCAAGCTTCTGGCAGCTCTTGCACAGACGACATCTGATGGAGACTTCCAAAGGATTCTACAGATGGCAGCTTCAGACAGAAGCGCATCCCCAGATGGCAGCTTCGAAAGGAAGTAATTCCATAAAAAAAAAAAGTGTTGTAAATTCTCACCCTTTAGCCTTAAGAGGTGTAAACTCTGTAAATAATCTAGTTTACACTGTAAATACATTTCTGCTAAAGCACAGCTTTAGAAGATGAAGCAGCAGAGCAATCAAGACAAAAGAATGCTATATCCTGAAAGCAAAGATTGTTAGCAACTTTCCTAGATCGTGAGGACCTAGTTTGGCGTTTTCCGGCAGATGATGATGTAAGTCCGGGTTTAGCCTGTAATCAGCCTAGGGTGATCGAGGGTTAGGATTGGAGCTAATAATTCAGCCGACAAGATATGGAATCTTATCTTCTGAAAAGAGATAAAGCTGAAGCATCTTCAACAGCTGTAAAGTAGCAGACGTGGTATCTTATCTATTCTTATCTTATCTTTTCTTTTGTCATCTTTATGTCTAGTCTATCCGGTCAGGGGTCCTGTCCTGTCGGAATAATAATTTAGTTTTACTTTTTCAATTTTGTCGTTATTACTTTTCAAAAAGACGAATCTTTCAGGGGTCCTGTCCTGATGATTCGATCTTATCTTTTAATTTTCCGCATTCAATAATCGTTTGAATTCCGGGGTCTATATAAGACTTCCAAGTTGTATTTCAAAGGCATGCGCTGAGAACTCTCAAGCTATCGGCTAGGTTGTAAAGCTTGAATCTCACCTTGCCTTCTATCAGCTAGTCGATCCTCTTATAGGGACCCTCAAGCTGTATTCTGTGGTATCAGAGCCATTCAATATCCAATAAAATTTCAATTTCTCAATTGTTGATTTCAAATTTTTCTGGGGGGAGAAGGGAATCTATTCCAGAAAAACCATTCCTCTTAAACTCATTCCATAATCTTTGAAGTTTAAATCTATTTTCGGCCCGAAGAGATCGTCAGAAGCTATTTACGTTCATCTACTCCGAAGGACTGTTGCGAAGGACTGTTGCGGTTGGTGGTCTCGGTCGTAAGACGCAAAGAAAAGCGCAGTGAATCCATTGGTCAGCTTACCTTGCCTTCTTGCCAAAAGAGTAAGTGAAGGTATATATCTTTTGATCTTCAATTCAGAGAAAATAGTTTTCGATTTCAAAGTTTATTGTTTGAATTTTTGAAAAATGTTTTTCTTTAATTGATCCATGTCTCTCTTAAAGAAAATTTTGTTCAAAACTCTTCCCTCAAAACCAGCTTCCTCAAAGAAGCTAACCCAAAATGAAATAGAGGACCAGCATATGGCCTCTTCTGGCTCAGATATCTCTAATGAAGCTTTGCATATAGCAAAGATCGAAAACAACCTTTAAACATGGGGCCTACCCAAACTTGACAACAAAACAATCTACATGCATAATACGTTCAACTTCAAAGAACAACATTGCATCAAGATTGTTGAACGCAAAATTCCAGTCTATGGGAATATTGATTCGATTCAATTATTTCCAAAAGACGATATCCTCAAACATCGTAAAGATTTTCAGTTCCTTCATATAGGAGCAGTACAAGTCGCTCTCCGACCAATGTTCAGAACGGGACTTGATACTCCTGTTCTTGCAATCTTGAGAGATAGACATCATAAAGACTTCTCTAACTCTCTTCTTGGAATCATCGAGTCCAACTTAGCCGATGGTCCAGTCTACTTCAATTGTTTTCCAAACTTTATGGTGGCTCTTGATGACCCCCATATTCTCAAAACCTTAACCCTAGAAGTTACAGGTCAAGGTTTGAACCTTGAAGAAGGTGTCAAGAAGATGACACTGTTATACAAAATTACCTACAAAACTCTTACCTCTTCAATGGAACCAAAAGCATTGGTCCAATCCCCAAAGGGAAAAACCATGCTGATCGAAACAAACATCAACAAATCCTCTGTAAGTGTCCCAAAGATGCTTTCATGGGATAACCTCACAAGAAATCCTAGATGGACAATCGAAAATGCTTTTGTCCCGAATAAGAAAGAAAAAGAACTTTCCCATATTATCGAACATCCAGATGGGAGAGTAGAAATCAAATTTGAGGATGAAGAACCTCGTTTCCCAGTGGTCAAAGAAAACATGAACAAAAAGGAGTTTATGAGTTCTAGACCAAGTACCTCTGGCATTAGGCCAGAATCTCTTCAAAGTATTGGTAGGACTAGCTCATTTAGAGTAAAGTATGTAAGATTGGATCATGGTGTTCCAAATCTCCAATACGAAGAAGAAAAACCACCATCACCAACTCAAACTGACATGGAAACAGAGTCAGTATTCAAAAGTCAACTAAATGTAATCATCTCTGATAACGTGTTCAAAGTTGACAAAGAAGCCCTGCAAAAGGAATTCATGGCAAAAGAAAATAGAGAAGAAAGAAAACGCTTCTTTAAAACCCACTCTGAAGAACAGAGAAAGGCTATTAAAGAAGAGTACTTTCAAACTCTAGAGAATCTTCAAGAGCATATATCCTTTTTCCGATGGTTCAATCAGAGAAAAGAATATTCTCATTTATGTACCATCAGAGAAAAAGAAAAATGGAAAACGATGAGAAGGGGAGAAGTTCAAGGAAACTATCCTCCAATGGAAGATGTTGAATTCGATAGTTTTTACCATGAGAAAATTATCGCTAAACCCTTCCAACTCATCAGGGAAGCTGAAGAAACCCAGCCTCCTACCAATAGAGAAATCAAGAGCATTCAGGTTCAGAACAACTTCTCAAACCGAATGCTAACCTCGATAGCTGAACAGGTCTACAGGTTAGAAGAATTAATTGATCCTCCTCCTGCACCAATCAGACCCATGTTCAGTCCTCTTGAACAAGTCAATCTCAGAACTCCAAAGACCAAACTCTTGGAAGAGATTGACCGAAAGCTTTCTGCCATTTCCAAAGGAGAAAACTCAAGCCAGATAAACGTTCTCAATGATAGTGACAGTGACGAAACTGATTCTATCATTGAACAATTATCTGCCCTTCAAGTTGAGGAACCACAATCTCTAAACAAATTAGGTTATCTAAACCAAGGAGATCGTGTAAACTGGTATCAAAGACCATCAATGCCAGACCTCAATTACGAGCAAAGTCACAGGTTCTTTAAAACTAAACAGTTTGACGGACAATCTGTTTACGTGTGGAACCTTGACGGAAAGTCTGATAGACAAATTCAAGATATGCTGTCTGAAATGCTCATAGCATCAACGGCATACCAAGAAAATGGGAATTCAAACCATGCAGCTTGTATAACCTTAATCAATGGTTTTACAGGTGTCCTAAAGGCATGGTGGGATTGCCTTAGTACTTCTCTTAAATTAGAAATCAAACTGCATACATCAAAGGTCAAACGCAAAAGAGAAATCTCTGATGTAAAAGCAGACCCAGGAATTAGGATAGGTGGAGAACCTATCACTAAACCTGAAACCTCAAAAACCCCTCCAAAAGTCGTTATTATAGAAGAAGAAGTAGACCAACCAGACGCTGTCGAGGCACTGGTATATGCTATTTCTTGGGCCTTCACAACCGCTCATAATGTGAAGCATGACGACACCCAAAGAACCATTCTCAAAAATCTTAGATGCAAAAATCTTGCCAATTTCAACTGGTACAAAGATATGTTTATCTCAAGGGTCTATTATATGAAAGATCCAGATTGGAACCACTGGAAAGAAAAGTTCATAGATGGACTTCCTAGCTATATCTCAGAAAGAGTCTATATGACTCTTCGAGATCGCTTCAATGGTAACATCAATTGGGATAACTTAACCTACGGAGACTTGACGTCTTATGTGATCAACTGCGGACTCCATATCTGTAATGAGATCAAAGTTCAACGCAAGGTTCAAAAGAACGAAAAGAGCAGACTAAGAGATATGAAAGCCTTCTGCTCTCAATATGGGTGCGAACGAATTGAAGAACCCAGTCGCCCCTCAAACAAAATCACCCGACAGCGTAATAGCCGAAGGTATTACAAAACCCAATACAATGATAGATCTCAGTTTTATCAGAGGCAACCAAGGAAGTATATTCCTAGAAAACAATACATCCCTAATACTCGACACAAGAAAAGACAGCCAAGACACAATCCTAAACAAACAACCTTTAAAGATAAAGGAAAAATCTTTTGTTTTAAATGTCAAAAAGAAGGACACTATGCAAATAGATGCCCAAGCAGACGAATCAATGAGCTAGATCTAGAAGAAGAATATTCTTCTATGTATGATAGCTCTGATCAAGAATTGAACGAATTTCAATTTGACGACACAGATTCTGAGGCTTCAAGCCATAACCAGAGTGATCAGTCTAAAGGTGTCAAAGTTTTCAAAAAGGATTGTGAAGGACATTGCATAAATGTTCTTACCACAGAACAAGAAGTTCTTTTCAACTCTATAGACCATATAGAGGATAAAGAGATGAAAAAGACAATTCTCAAAACCCTTAAACAATCTTTGACCTCCTCAAGTACCTCAGATTGCGCCAAAGAAAAAACTGAAGTAAGGCATTCCAACCTTTCTGAGATCCTTCAAAGAAATGATTTCTTCAAACAAAAATCTGATATTCAACCATCCTCAATTCAAGACTTACAATTTGAAATCAACAATCTCAAAAAAGAGATAAGAGATAACAAAACTGAAATTGATTTTATAAAAATCGAACTCAATAATCTCAAACTTAAAACTATCAATTCTGATAATGAAGGAGAAGATTTCCTTCTAAACCAAATTACGAAATCTCAATTCCAGAAATGGTATTCCTTGATTACCCTAAAAATTGAAGATTTTCAAATCACCTTAAAAGCTCTAATCGACGCAGGGGCCGATCAAAACTGCGTCCAACAGGGCCTTATCCCTACAAAATATTTTGAAAAAACAACTCAAAAGTTGAGCAGCGCAAATGGTCAAAGTCTCAATGTTCTTTATAAATTGTCTAATGCCCACATCTGCAATAATGAAATTTGCATTATTTGTTCATTCCTTTTAGTAAACGATTTAAAACAAGAATTGATATTAGGAACCCCATTCCTAACCCAACTCTATCCTTTAAAAATAACCGAAAAAGGTTTAGTTTCCAATTTTGATGGAACTGATATCATATTCGAGTTCATTACCCCAATCCTTCCATATGATATTATGGAAGTAAGCGAGTTAAAATTGGAAGAAATCCAAAGAAAACAAAAATAGATTTCTTTTCTAAAAGAAGAAATCAGCTACAAAAAGATTGATGAAAATCTTAACAATCCTTCTGTAAAAGTCAGAATAAAAGACATAGAAAACAAAATCGAAAAAGAAATTTGCTCAAATCTTCCAAATGCTTTTTGGGACAGAAAGAAACACATTGTTAATCTTCCTTATGAAAAGAATTTCAATGAATCTAATATCCCTACAAAAGCAAGACCAATTCAAATGAATGCAGAACTTCTAGCTTTTTGTAAAAAAGAGATGCAGGATCTGCTCAATAAGAAGCTGATTAGACCATCCAAAAGCCCATGGTCGTGTGCAGCATTCTATGTCAACAACGCAGCCGAACAGGAGCGTGGTGTGCCAAGGTTAGTTATCAACTACAAACCTTTAAACAAAGCTTTGGAATGGATAAGGTATCCAATTCCCAACAAACAAGATTTGCTAAAGCGAATTTCAAATGCTAAAGTATTTTCTAAGTTTGACATGAAGTCAGGTTTTTGGCAAATCCAAATTTCAGAAAATGATAAATACAAAACCGCTTTCAATGTACCATTCGGACAATACGAATGGAATGTAATGCCTTTTGGGCTTAAAAATGCCCCCTCTGAATTTCAAAAAATCATGAATGATATTTTCAATGATTTTCAAGATTTCACAATTGTTTATATTGACGATTTTTTAGTTTTTTCTTCAAACATCGATCAACACTTCAAGCATTTAAATATGTTCATCAATATTATAAAGCAAAATGGTTTGGCAGTTTCCCTGTCAAAAGTTAAACTTTTTCAAACTAAAATTAAATTTTTTGGGCTTCAATATCAATATGGGCCTGATAAAACCCATTCAAAGGTCCATAGACTTTGCTTCAAACTTTCCAGACCAAATTACTGACAAAACCCAACTTCAAAGGTTTTTGGGCTGTCTCAATTATGTGTCTGATTTCATACAGAACCTCAGACCCATTTGTAAACCACTTTTTCAAAGACTCAGAAAGAATCCAAAGCCCTGGAAAGAAGAGCACACTAAAGCTGTCCAAAAAATAAAAGCTTTAGTCAGATCAATTCCCTGTTTGAGTCTCATCAACCCAAAAGCAAATCTGATCGTAGAGACAGATGCTTCAGACATTGGATATGGAGGAATCCTTAAACAGTGTCTTGATAAGAAAGAATCAATTATCCGATTCCATTCAGGAATTTGGAATGACACTCAAAAGAATTACTCCACGGTCAAAAAAGAGTTACTTGCTATAGTTCTCTGTGTGCAAAAGTTCCAAGGTGACTTGATTAACAAAAAATTCACCATCAAAACTGATTCTCAAGCTTCAAAATTTGTCTTAGATAAAGATGTTAAAAATCTGGTTTCAAAGCAAATTTTTGCCAGATGGCAAGCCATTTTATCGTGTTTTGATTTCGAAGTTTTGCCTATAAAAGGCACTCAAAACCCTCTTGCAGATTACCTCTCAAGAGAGTTCTTAACTCAAAAACTCTCTCCTCTTTCTCTCCCTCTTTCTAAAGAAAAGAAAAGAGTTAATGAGTGAAAGTAGAGGCAGAGCCTCCTCTTCAAGGGGCAGTCGCCCATCTTCTTCTTCCACAACACCTCCACCTATGAGTGCTGACCAATACGCCATGGATTTAGGGTTTACTCCGGTAACCCGATCCAGGTCTCGGCAAGGCGGTATACGCCCTATGCCCCCAATGGAGTCATCAACTCCACCTCCAAGGCCTTCGGCCAACCTCGTCCGACCTTCAGGCGGAATCGTTCAAATGAGACCTCCTGTCTCTCCTTCTTCAATAATAGGATCATCGATCCCGTCCTCTTCAACCTACTCTGCGGCAGTAACACCCGAAAAGAGGTTTGTACCTCGCCCAGAGATTAAAGGTTACTTTCAAAAATCTCAGGTAATCTATGAACCTATCATAGAACCTGAATTTCAAGGTCTTAACCTAGAAGAGACCGTTTCAAATATGTATCCTACAGGTTTCAATTTCATGCCTGAGGATCTTAACAAAACCCGTACCTTCTATGAGTTTATCCTGGTTGACACCAAGTCAGCTGAGATTACTCATATTCCAGACAAAAACGATCCCTCAAAGATCGCTTATTCAAAATTCAAAATATTCAAAGCTTTGAATCCGACCCATTGGAATCAAGGACTTTACACAGACAAATCCTTCTCAAAACCGTTTGTACCTCAATCATACTCATATCGGGACTACATAAGAGCCTGGTATAATATGATGTGGTATTCACCTTCCAAACATTCATGGTTCATATCCTTCTGTCCAAATTCCTACAAAATCACATTTCCACTATGGTTTATTCAATGGTGGAATACATTCGGATTAACCGATGATATTCTTCCAACTCCCTTGCAAGAATCATACTTTCATTTTGCAAGAAATATTCAAAAAACAGCGTTTCATAATTCAATGAGATTCTGTTTATATTTTCAAATTCCGTGGATATTTTGCTGGAGTTTTTCAACCAGTAATCAACCACAATACAAGACAGTCACTAAGATCTTAAAGATTAAATGGTGGGACAAGTTCAATTTTCAAAATGCTACCCTCAACAAAGTAAAAGAATGGTTTGCTGCAAATGGATATCTTCAAGATATCGATATTAAAAGAAATGCCGAATTTCTGAATGACAAATCCAAGCTTCTGGCAGCTCTTGCACAGACGACATCTGATGCAGACTTCCAAAGGATTCTACAGATGGCGGCTTCAGACAGAAGCGCATCCCCAGCTTCTTCTGCACAAGGAGAAGAAGAAAATGAAGATCCGGATTACGATCTGGACGACCCGTTTCTCGACTCACAACCTATGTGAGCTCCGAGCCAAATGATTCTGTTTCACAAAGAAGTAGTCAGCATAACCTGGAATACTTCGAAAGGAAGTAATTCCATCAAAAAAAAAAAGTGTTGTAAATTCTCACCCTTTAGTCTTAAGAGGTGTAAACTCTGTAAATAATCTAGTTTACACTGTAAATACATTTCTGCTAAAGCACAGCTTTAGAAGATGAAGCAGCAGAGCAATCAAGACAAAAGAATGCTATATCCTGAAAGCAAAGATTGTTAGCAACTTTCCTAGATCGTGAGGACCTAGTTTGGCGCTTTCCGGCAGATGATGATGTAAGTCCGGGTTTAGCCTGTAATCAGCCTAGGGTGATCGAGGGTTAGGATTGGAGCTAATAATTCAGCCGACAAGATATGGAATCTTATCTTCTGAAAAGAGATAAAGCCTAAGCATCTTCAACAGCTGTAAAGTAGCAGACGTGGTATCTTATCTATTCTTATCTTATCTTTTCTTTTGTCATCTTTATATCTAGTCTATCCGGTCAGGGGTCCTGTCCTGTCGGAATAATAATTTAGTTTTACTTTTTCAATTTTGTCGTTATTACTTTTCAAAAAGACGAATCTTTCAGGGGTCCTGTCCTGATGATTCGATCTTATCTTTTAATTTTCCGCATTCAATTATCGTTTGAATTCCGGGGTCTATATAAGACTTCCAAGTTGTATTTCAAAGGCATGCGCTGAGAACTCTCAAGCTATCGGCTAAGTTGTAAAGCTTGAATCTCACCTTGCCTTCTATCAGCTAGTCGATCCTCTTATAGGGACCCTCAAGCTGTATTCTGTGACTTGCAAAAAAGCAAGTTATTTGTCCTTTAAACTTAAGCTAAAACAAGGCCAAAAGATATAATGATGTGTTGCTTCAGTGCAAATTGAAAGAAAAATGTGATAATTTTATGCGGTGAGCTATATTCATGTATGCGGTGAGAAATTATAAAATATAGGGTGCTAACGCAGCTAATATGGTTGTTTTCCAAGTTTCTTCTCAGCGCAGGCACACATCCCAAGATGATCACAAGACAAACAAGATGGATGAAAGGACAGCGCTGACACAACTGACGCAACTAATGCAAGTGGGCTAAATAGAAGCTGAAAAGGTGCAATTGGGCTGAAATGACTGGAGCAAGTTGCCAATTTCTTGGTGAAGTTAGTTTCCTTCGCCTATAAATAGAAGCCTCATGCTCAAGGGAAAGGGCATGATTCGACTGGGAGTGAGAAGAGAGGAAGATCGAGGAGAAAGAGAAATCACAGGAAGCTGTGATTAAGAGTAGACTTTCGTTTGCTATGTATTGCAAAATGTATTGTTTTGCTCGCATGAGCTAATTTCTTCTTCAAGACCTAGCGCAAGCACCTCATGCAGGGATAAGTATATTTTGTAAGCGCATATTTTGATTTAAATGAAACATTAATTGTCGTCTACTTAGTTGCGATACTATTTTCATTGCTAACTCCCGCTTGGCCAGCCGGATGCGGTAGCAGTATGCTAAATCCTTGACAGGTAATGCATGCGGACATCTCTAAGTAGAA
Source organism: Luffa aegyptiaca (assembly GCA_017139565.1). Classification (NCBI taxonomy): domain Eukaryota; kingdom Viridiplantae; phylum Streptophyta; class Magnoliopsida; order Cucurbitales; family Cucurbitaceae; genus Luffa; species Luffa aegyptiaca. The sequence continues at coordinate 12,803,155 of CM029396.1, forward strand.
CAAGTTAGCGCATGACATGTAGTCTTGGTAGCCTTAAAACACTACCGCTAAAAGATAATGCGTGCATGAGCTTTGACTGCGTTAAGACTAACGCAGTCCCTTGTAAGTTTTAGAGAACTAAGCCCTATGCATGAACTAGCCAAATAACCTATTGATAGTTTTATGCCAAACGCAGAAGGAGTACCGGAAGGGAAACTTATGATTTTTTCTCACTTAGGCATTAATGGATCAATAAACCAAAGTATGCGTTACAAGGTTCTTATAAACGCATGAGGTTGCAACCGCAACAGCCTTGATTCTATTCTCCTTAGTACTTTTCCTTTCACTCTTGTCGCATGTTTTACTTTCTGCAAGTTTTATTTTTTTTTAATATACCAAATCTCTTATTTATTTCTTTATATAATATGACATGTTTTCGAGTTTAGATCAGTAAATATTGTTAAAAACTATGCAAATAACCTTTCCCTGTGGATTCGACCCTGGACTCACCAGGTACTACTTGATTTTGTCAATTTATACTTGGGTTGATAAATATCTACGGCAAATTGTTATTAATTTGTTAAGCATACTGACGAACCATCACAAGGCCAAATAGGAGTTAAACCTGACCCAATGCATATTTAGACTTAATAAGCCATTAATGGAGTTATTTTCCTTAGGGTTGAAACTTTACTGAATACCTCGCTTTTATTATTGTTGTTATTTCTTTTACTTGTTTGCTCATTTATTTTCCAAAACCCAATCATCAATTATTTTCTTGGTTACCTTCAAAAGCAATTTAAGAGTAGTTTCTTCTTTAAATCTGTTTTTCAACTTAGTCTCTGTGGAATCGATTCCTTTGGAATATTTCCAGAGTTTTTATTACTACATGCGATAGTGTATACTTACACTTGGTTGGCTGAATTCATTCTTATTCATTATTTATCATCGTTTCTAACATCCACATTCAGTCACAACTTGCATCAAGGACCAAGAAAAAAAAACTTTCACCTACCCTTATGGGACATTTGCTTTTAGGTGAATTCCTTTCGGTCTTGCAATGCTCCAGCAACATTTTAGCAGATGTTAGTGATTTTTTCTGATATGATTGAGTCGACTGTGGAGGTATTTATGGACGATTTCTCAGTGTTTGGAGGTTCTTTTCAAGAATGTTTGAGGAATTTAGGAAAGGTGCTAAAAAGGTATGAGGATACCCATCTCTTAATTGGGAGAAATGCCACTTCATGGTGAAGGAGGGCATAGTGTTAGGTCATAAAATTTCAAAGAGAGGTCTAGAAGTTGATCGAGCAAAAATAGAGGTTATTGAGAGATTAGAGCCACCAAATTCAGTCAAAGGGATTTGTAACTTTTTAGGTCATGTTGGATTTTATAGGATATTCATAAAGAATTTTTCTAAAATTAGTAAACCTCTTTGTAAATTGTTGCAAGTTGATAGTGTTTTTTATTTTGATGCAGATTGTTGGAAGGCTTTTGAGACTTTAAAGGTTGCTTTGGCTTCAGTGCCCATTCTCTGTGCACCAAACTGGAGTTTGTCGTTCGAGGTGATGTGTGACGCCAGTGATGTGGTAGTAGGTGCAAATGCTGGGGCAAAAGCAGGGCAAAATTATCCATTCTATTTATTATGCAAGCAGGGTTCTGAATGAGACATAAATCAACTATACAACTACTGAGAAGGAGTTGTTGGCGATTGTGTTTGCCTTTGAGAAATTCTGCCCGTATTTAGTAGGATCAAAAGTCACAGTGTTTACGGATCATGCAGCAATAAGATACTTAATGTCAAAGAAAGATGCGAAGCCTAGGCTAAGTCTTTGGGTTTTGTTATTGCAGGAGCTTGACTTAGAGATTAAGGACATGAAAGGATCGGAGGATGTTATTTCAGATCACTTATCTCGTCTTGACCGGTCATCATCTTTGCTCGAGTAATCTATCATCTATCAGATTCATTTCCAGATGAGTAGCTCTTTGTTGTTGATGTTAAGGTAGTACACACTACTCCTTGGAACACAGATATAGCTAATTTTCTGGTAAGTGGAGTTACTCCTACAGATATGGATAGGAGGCAAATTCAAAAGTTTCGGTATGATGCAAAATTCTATTATTGGGACGAGTCATTTATGTATAAACAGTGTTCTGATGGTATTATTCGAAGATGTGTTTGAGGTGATGAAGCAAAGGAAATCTTGGAGCAATGTCACTCTTCACCGTATGGAGGTCACTTCAGTGGTCAGAGGACGGCTACTAAGATTTTGCAATGTGGATTTTTTTGGCCTTCTTTATTTAAGGATGCCCACTGGTTCTGTAAGCAATGTGATACTTGCCAGAGAAGAGGGAATTCAGGACCTAGAGACGAGATGCCTCTTACTTATGTGTTAAAATTAGAATTGTTCGATGTATGGGGTATCGATTTTATGTGGTCATTTCCCCCATCTAACGGTAATGTGTTTATTTTGTTGGCAGTTGACTATGTGTCCAAGTGGGTGGAAACCATTGCATGCCATCACAACAATGCTAAAACGGTGTCAAGGTTTCTTCAATCGTACATTTTTGCGTGGTTTGGAACATCTAGGGCTCTTGTGAGCGGTAAGGGTACACATTTTGTGAATAATATATTATCTAAACTTTTAGCTAAATATGGAGTTAAGCATAGAATAGCTACCCCTTATCACCCACAAACAAATGGTCAGGCTGAAGTTAGTAATAGGGAAATTAAATCTATATTAGAGAAGGTAGTCCATCCATCTAGGAAATATTGGTCTTTTCGGTTAGATAAGGCTCTTTGGGCTTATAAAACGACCTATAAGACTCCTTTAGGTATGTCTCTCTATAGGTTAGTATATGGAAATGATTGCCATTTACCGTTAGAGCTTGAGCATAAAACATTTTGGGCTCTAAAAAAGTTTAAATTTTGATTTGCATAATGCAGGGGCGATTAGAATGATGCAGCTTAATGAGCTAGAGGAGTTTCGCCAGTTTTCTTACGAAAATGTGAAAATGTATAAAGAGAAAACGAAGAGGTGGTATGATAAGAAATTGAAACCTAAGGGATTTGAGAAGGGTCAGCATGTTTTGTTATATAATTCTAGATTAAAATTGTTTCTAGGAAAATTGAAATCTAAATGGTCTTGATCGTTTGTAGTGATTGAAGTTTTTCCTCATGGAGCAATTACTTTGAAAGATGAAAAGGATGGTTGAGTGTTTAAGGTTAACGGACAACGAGTGAAACATTATTGGGGAGAGGAATTTCGTTCGAAATATATCCTTCTCTGAGATTGGTCAAAGAGTAAGTTAGTGAAGGTTTTGAGGGAACATTTTGTTTAGCAACATCTTTAGAAGCTCCCATGGTTGACACAATTTTGTTTTATTTGATTTTGTCTGATTTGATCTGATTTTATTTCGAATTTGATTTTGTTGGTTTTATTTTTATCTTATTTATTTCGTTGGTTATTTTAAATTTCCGTTTAAATTGGATTTTATTTTCGATTATTTTGAATTTGGTTGATTTGATTTTGATTTTATCTTAATTAATTTATGTTTTAATTTAGTTTTGTCTTATTCTAATTCTCGTTTAGGTTAAGTATATTTTAAGTTATTTTTAACTTTCAGGCTGAGGTTTTAATTTGAATTTTTCAGATTTTCTGTGGAATAAAAGATACTTCTAGAAGAATCGGTTTTGAGAGAGGATTTGATTTTGCAATATTTTGGTGAGGATCAAACGATTTCGTCATGATTCAAGGGATTGTTGGAGTTTAATTATTTTTACCGTTAGGATTTTACTTTTTTTGTGTGCAGGTAAAATGCGTGGAGAATCTAGAGCTGCCATGTGTTGCGCAGGGGCAATCGGACGGGCTAGCCGTTGGCAAACACATCAGCGTATGGGTTTTTTACCGTTTGATGGGGTTTTAATCTTCATGATTGCATGCAAATTAAACAATAATTTTAATTAATGTGGGCAGATATTTTCGATTAGGATTTTAAATGTTGGAGCCCCCTATTTACACAAGTCCCTGGTACATTTCTTTCTACTTCTTCTTCTATTTTTCTTCTTGCGTGTTTTGCATATATTCTCTGTGAAATCAAATGGCAAAGACGAGAGGCAAGAGAGAGACACACACAAAAGAGGAGGAGATGCCTATAACCCCTGAGGCGCCGAAGAAAAGGGCGAAGAAGAAAATAACTCCCAAGGAAAAAGAGGCTCAAAAGTTACGGAAGCAACAATAATCTCCCATTGTTGAAGCTATTCAGAAGGTCATCGAAGAGGTTACAGATGTAGAGAGGTTGACGAAGAACCCTCAAAGACCCCAGAAAAAGATAAAACCCCAGAATCGATTGTGCCTCAAGCTGATATTCAGCAAGAAAGGCAAGAAGTAGTGGCTGAGGAGACAGTTTCAGTGCAGCCACCGCATCGACGGCGAAAGAAGATAGAGGCAAGAATGTTGTCGATGAAGCGGAAGAATCGGAAGAGCGTCTGCCATATGAGCACTTCGTTAACAATCTCGCACGAGCAAAATATTATGAAATGCTAAAACGTGATTTTTTTTCTTGAGCAAGGTTTCAGCGAAGACTTACCCCATTTTCTGAGGGTCGTTATTACGAATCACGGTTGGTAGCAATTATGCGCCAAGCCCGAGGTGGCTAACTCGCATATGGTGCGCGAGTTCTATGCAAACATTGATGAAGGCAAAGGTTTCCAAGTGCTGGTTCGCGGCGTGGCAGTGGACTGAAGCCCTGGAGCAATCAACTCCTTGTTCAACCTTCAAGACTTTCCTCACGCAGGCTATAATGAGATGGCAGTGGTGTCATCTAATGAGCAACTCAACACGGCCATGAGGGAGGTTAGTATAGAAGGGGCTCAATGGCGGCTGTCAAAAACAGAGAAACAGACCTTCCAATTTGCACACCTCAAAAGTGAGGCGAACACGTGGCTTGGGTTTGTCAAGTTGCGCCTACTGCCAACCACGCATGATTCAACTGTCTCTCGTGATCGGGTACTTTTGGTTTTCACAATTCTCAGGTTTTTAAGCATTGATGTCGGAAAGATTGTCTCCAGCAAGATACACAATTGCTAGACTAAAAAGGTTGGAAAACTTTTCTTCCCAAATACAATTACGATGTTATGTCTGAGGGTTCTGGAGAGCAAGGAAGATATTAAACTGTTTGATAAGGGGATCATAGTGTTTGCTGTTTGCTATTATTTGCTACCGCAAGCGCACGGGTCGCACAAGTAATATAAAACGGTACTAATACCGAGTATCGAATCCACAGGGAAGCGAAGCGAAAATTAAGCAAAAAATCTCTTGAGCACTAAAAGTACTTAGGCAAAATAATATTTAGGGAACAACCCATGCAAATAAGAGAAATTTAAAATTCAAAGCAGGAAAATAATTTGATCAATCAAATAAAAAAATATGGAGAAAGAGATTTCTTTTAATGGGAAGAGGGGTCTTGAAAATCAATTATGAGCTAAACAATTGTTATAATTATCCTATCTCATTGCCCAACTAATTATACTCCTAGAATCTCCGTTAATCACATAGGTTCTCCTGTCGGTTTCCCCTAATTGTAATTAATTCATTTTAACAACCTAAGTGTCCTTAGCGCCATTAAAAATCATTAATTATTACGCTCTGATTCATTTTAGGAATCTAAGTTTAATCAACTAATCCCGGTGTCACGACGGGCAATTAAACTAGTTGCATGGATTATGATCTATCCTAACTTCTCTCCGTCGAGTTTCCATTAAGAATCGAATCATTACACAATTGGCCAGATTGAATAAAGCATTAAGCACATCCATACAAATAATTAGGAAAAAGGGCAAGAGACAGGTAATTATAAAAACATTTCAACTATAATTTCATTTCAAGACCCCAAATTGGGGTTTAGCTATACATAGCTAAAATATCCACAACATTTACAATAGAAAGCATAATTTAAGAGCATAAAAGGAAAGGAATTGACCGTCGAAAAACCCCTTCGCTTGGCGCTCAGAGCTCCGCCGAACACTCCTTTGAGCTTCCTAAGATGCTCCCCAAAATTCCCCAAATATTTCCCACTAAAGAATTCTCTCAAAAAGGCTAGAAAGCCTTGAGAGAGGCTCCAAAGGAGCCAAAGGAAGGAAAGAATGGATTGAAGAATGAATTGATTGATGGTAAATGAGGCACCCAAGGGTGCCTTTTTATAGGCCCAGAATGGGGGTAGCGTCGCGACGCTACATTGCACAGCGTCGCGACGCTGCAACGCACGCGTCTTGTTGCCCAAGAAATGGGTAGCGTCTCGACGCTGCCCCAATTTTCAGAATTTCCAGCTTTGGTTTTGGGCTGATTTTTGGGCCTTCTCTTTACTTCTTTTGGGCATTTTCATCATGATTGGTTTCATTGGATCCCCTTTTGATCCATGCTTGGATTTGGGCTTCATTTGCTTCATTTTTTGCACTTTTTCTCCCAAAATCACCAACTTTGCTCCTGAGGACCAAATAACGGAATTCATTAAATATTTTCATTAAAAATACGATTAAAGCACAGAAAAGCCTAATAAATTGGGACTAAAATAGCGACATTTCTGCTCGCTATCACATAGACACACCAAATCTGGCCAAGCTACAGAGGACTCAAGAGGCATGCCAGGGTGGTCTAGTTTGTGGCATCCATAGCATACAAGAGCAGTTACAGTTGGTGCTCAGTCGATTGGAGTTTACTGAGAGACAACTCCAAACGTACTGGAGCTACGCAAAGCGACGGGATGCTACGTCAAGGAAGGCCCTGCAAGCGAATTTTTCCAAACCCTATTAGGCCTTCCCAGTATTCCCCAATGACCTAATGAACCCATGGATCCCGCCGCCGCCAGTGGAAAGAGATGAAGAAGAAGAAGATGCTGGCCAAGAAGATTGAGAAGGGAAGAATAGTTTTAGTCAGCAGTTATTTTGAATGATCAATTTTGTTTGCTCGCTTGTTTGTCTGCCTATGTTTCTTATGTTTTTCTTGAAATCTTTTTTTTTTTTTTTTGCTGGCTAAAAAATTTAATCCTGCTGCTGTAAATTTTTCTTATCTTTATTAATGAAATTCTCTATGTTTTTGTTTTGTTTTTTTTGGCACACCTGAGTATTCCTAACTAATTTTTCTTCTGAATTTTTGAAGCTTTGACTAGTTACTTAATTATATCAAAGTATTCTGATATCCAGAAACCTTTTGCTTGAGCATTCCTTCTAGCCTAGTCGTCGCTGCGGCAAGAAGTTCTAAGGTAGCATTGTCTTATTTGATCCACCTTAAGCTTAGTCCTAGTCCCACACTTAGTTTAAAATTCAGAGTAAAAATTAAGTTTGGGGGACTTAGAGGCACTCCTCTTGTTTTGCTCCGAGCATTCCTCTCCTTCATAATTTTTCTAGGTTATTGAGTAACCAGGGACATTTGTGGCACCCACAGTTTGTCTTTGCGTCAAAAGATGGCCTAGGGAGTACTGCAAAAAAATGAAAAACACAAAGATGTCTAAAAAGAGAAAGGAAAGAAAGGTGAAGATTTTGCTGGAAAAAACGGACAGAGCAAAATTTTTGAAGGATGAATGATAATCTGGCAGTTTTCTATCTCCCAGGGCTTAAGTGAGCTTCATCATAACATGTCGCAATTCTGAGAAGCAAGGGATAGATAACTAAAGATTTTTGGGGTTTAACAATGAGTGTTTAGTCTAGTTGGTGATAAACTCGAAGGCAAAGGTATATTGCATCATAAAATGGGTCATCCCGAGCATAAGAGTTTATGACTAGGGTTGCTTTAAGTCTGAAGAACAAAAGAATAAATCCCTAAAGTTTGTTAAAAATGTCTGATAATGTAGCTAAGTTGTTGTAGTTCTTTGGATTGAGTTAAAAGTGGTGATTATTTGGTCAATGTTGAAAGAACTGTTTTGCTACGGCGATGCCTGGTTTTGCAGGATGCTCAGGTGAAGGTTGAAAGTAGTGTTGGATTATCTGTTTTAATTGGGTTGTGTTATGACCAATGTTTTGAAATTTCTGAGAAAATGAGTTAGTATTGCTCGGGACGCACAATAGTTCAAATTTGGGGGTGTGATAACTCTCCAAAAAGGAGTTATTTATACCTTATTCTATTATGATTTATATGACTAATTGTGTCATTTGGGTGTGTTATTAGATAAATATATTATGTTTTAACCTAATTATAAGAATTGATGCTTTGGAAGTTCTTTTGCATAAAAATGAATGTTGATCAAATTAAGAGAGAGCAAAGTCCGTTGATCCAGCAAAGCTGTGAACAAAATTGGCCACGTGAGTTGCACGTGATTCATTAAATGAGATGACGTTTCTAGCTCTGATCTCGGATTTAGGAGGCTTGGAGAGAGCTCCACGTGTCATGTTTGACCTAATTAGGTTGGACTTCACCCTATAAAAGAGAGTAGTCGTCTAAAGCCAATTGATTCCATTTTTTGGAGGCCAAGTAAAGTTCAAGACCGATTGGAGACCTAAGAAGACCATTTCTACGGATTCCCTCAAAGAGAAGAGTATTTTCTTGTAGAATTTGTAGTGATGGTTGTGTTTAATCAGATTGTAATGCGTGTTATGTTTATTTCCATGAATTTACTTTAGGTATTGGTTAAGAATTATGTAATTGTCTTTTCTTATTAATCTAGTAATTATGATTGATCTTTGAGCATCTTGATTACTTGTTGATCTTAATTCTAATGTGTGCCCACCTGGCCAGCCGGTATGGATAGCTTCTCTTAGTTTTAGGGGTGATTTAAGAGTTGTGAAGCTTGTAATCACGTTAGACCTTTGTAGTTGGTGGACGCCAGCAGTTGACCTAGGGATAGCTAATTGCCTAACGCTTGATTGATAAAACTTCATTGGAGTTTAAACACATTCCAAAAGATTCAGAGTCTCGGGAGGATCCTGCTGATAAGACTACGAGAGATTGTCTGGTCAATAGAATTGTTAGATCATCTTTTTAACAATTACAAAAGTCTTAGCCAGTGTCTGTTTCCAATATGTTTCCTTTATTCGTTTACATTTCTGCTTTATCATTTCTTTTGTTCCAACATCCTAAAAACCCAATCAAATTACCAACCTTGAAGTCACTAAAGAACTAAAACAAAATAGGTAGAGTGAGACTATTCAAGACCTCGTGGATACGATAAAATACTTATTACTTGATGCAGATTGTGTATACTTGCACAGTGTTTTGGAGTTAATTTATCTTATATTTTTAACCACTCCAGAAGGCAACAATGTTCATGACCAACTCGTTACAATCTAGACTTGCAAGTAAAGCCATAAAAACTAACTAGAGGTAAGGGAAAAAGAGGGAAAAACTCGAGTTCGCCAAAATCGCACGTCCCTGTCACGATCTCCACGAGCTCTTTGCCTTGAATCCCGCTCCTTGTCTTTGCTCAAGCTCCCACAAGAAGTCTCCAATCATGATTAGGGCTAAAAATCTCCAAATTGAACTCCCCTTTGGTGGCCAAAATCACAATGTATTTATAGAAAATGCAGGGTAGTGAGCGACTCAACGCTGTCCTGTTGTTGCCTTGATTAGAAAAGAAAAAGTGGTCAGCGTCGAGACGCTGATAGCACATAGTCTCAATGTGTGCCCTCGGGTTTCGGCTGGAAGAACTTACTGTAGCATCGTCAAGACCCTAAACTCTCAGCTTGCTTAGCTGCTGTAGCTTTTACTTTGATTCTTCTTCCTTTGCCACTTTTTGCGTCCCGAACACTCAATCAACAAATTCAACAATTCATCCATGAATGCATTTCCTACAAAATAAACATGAAAGTGCATGATTTTGGCCAAATCAATCTCAAAGAATAGCAAATAAACATAGGGAAATATAACTCATCTTGTGAGCTATCAAAAGGATTGTGTGTCCTCTCTTTGTTTGGTTGAGAGTGTTGGGTTTAATGCCCTAAAACTCATAGATAGTAAATGTAACAATTTACCGAACACTATTAAAATTTTATTGATGTATTTTCAATAAAGTGTTATTGTTTGTATTATGTTTGTCTTGCCTTAATAACTCTAATCCAATAAACTAACATCCTAGGCTGTTTGTGTAAGTCTTGAACTGTATGTGGGGACATACGGGGATCACTAATCAAGATACAACCTAAAGGGTCTATAGTATAGGGATAAGGATGAGTACCTTATCCTGGTGACACTATGGATACGACACGTTTTGCATTTGATACAAACACAATGATCCAATGCGTTCGTGTAAGGGACATGCGAGTGAAGGTATCCTGTGGAATGAGTTTGCATAAGATCGGACCTCGAAATAGTAACCGCTAGCTGTAACACCGTTGACTAGTTAGGTTTTTATTTCACTAGGATAACCTAGGCAACTTAGTCTCAATCCTGAGTGGGTTATGGACTCCTGTTCACGAGGGATTGTCCTTTGGTTTGTATGGGTGAGAGTGGCGTGTACGCCGACTCAATAAGCCTACCATTTTGGGGAAAAGACCGAGTGAGGAGCTAGGAACATAATCACATAAGATGAAATTTACTCTTTCTCGACTTTATGGTAAGTAGATGAGTGTTCCCTTAAGTGGTGTCTTCGGGTCTTGAACAAAGGGTCTTGCCCTCTCAATGGCACGAGAGGGATTTCTGTTTGATGGTTAGACCTCAAACAGGTTGTTCATTAGAGGAGCAATGGTACTTAAGAATGTAGAGGTAACCTAGGGGTAAAACGATAATTTGACCCAACTGGTGTTACGAACACTCGTGAAGGATTAACTTGCTGTTATTAGTCAATATCAATGGACACATAAATACATCTAGAGTGAGAAGAGTGCAATTGTGAGTCTATAGTGGAGTGTACACACAGTTAACAAACATTGATTTGTTGGGTTTTATGTCCTAAAACTCGTGGATAGTAAATGTAAACAAAGTCAATTATAATCGATAAAGCGTTATCAAGATTATTCAATTTCTAGTTGTCGAATAGTTGTTTTTTATGTATTAATGAACCCAAATCCAATAAACTAGAATCCTTGGCTATGATATGAACACTTGAACTTTATGTAGTGACATAAAAGTGGATCAAGTTCAAGTAATAGCCTAAACGGTCTATAGTATAGGGATAAGATTGGGTACCTTATCTTATCCTAGGAAAAACTATGTGACACGACCCACTTTATTTTAGTACAAACGATGTGATCCTGAATCGTTCATGTAGAGACATGCGAGTGGGAGTGTCCTATTCAAAAGAGTTTGTATAAGACTGAACCGCGAAATAAGTCACTTTCACTTTATAACGCCGTTTACTTTAATCCTGAGCTAACTATGAACTCCTGTTTATTCGGGATTATCCTTTAATTTGCATGGGTGAGAGTGGCTCAACATCGCTGATTCAACAAGTTCCTACCATTTTGGGGATAAGACCGGGTAGATAGCTGGGGACATAGTCATGCAAGATGGAATTCACTCCTACTCGACTTTAGGGATAGTAGAGAGGTTGTTCCCTTAAGTGCTGACTCCGGGAAGTGAACAAAGGCGCCGCCCTCTCATTGGCCCGAGAGGTTTTAGGTTTAGTGGTCGAACCACAAACCAATTGTACATTAGGGACTCAGTGGAGGCTTAAGAAACAAGAAGTGCTATAGGGGTAAAACGGACTTTTGACCTAGCTATAGTTACGAACAACCTGTGAAGGATTGACTTACTGATCATGGTTATATCGGGTGGACAGAAATATATTTACAGTGAGGGGAGTTCAACTACGGGCTATAATGGAGTGTCCCGTTAGTTAACGAATGTTGATTAACTAGGATTGAAAGAGTTCAACCGGTTAATCTCGGATCGTTGGAGCCCATGATCTGTAGGTCCATTAGGTCCCCCTGCTAGCTCATACGGACTAAACCTTATAACAATGTGATGAAGAGAGTTTGAAAGCGTTCAAATTCAATTTAGGGAGATATCATTAATTATATTCGATATAAAACGTATAAGTTTAATCGTGAATTACACTATATTTTGAGAGAGTTGGAAATGTTTAAATAGGATTTAAATATTTTAAACATGTATATGATACATATTTAAGTTTGGTTATGAATAGGGATTCATATTCGAAATCGGGATTGAGAGAGCTCGGGATAGGTGCATTGTTTATTTTCATATGAGATATTAAAATAAATATAATTAATTAAATTTATTAAATCAATTTCATTTAAATTAATAAGATTAATTATGAAATTAAATTTTTCAAATGAATATTTTAAATTCGTTTTATGAAATTGGAAAATTACATGAGCAAGATACCTCTCCCATGACTCATTTGTAAAATGAAATATGTGCCTTCACCATGTTAATTACAAATGCATGAATGACCTCTTTAAATGGTGTTGAAGAGGTGAAGTTTCAGTAAGAGCTTCATAATATTATGTTGGAATTTTCCATTGAACTCTCTCTCAAGATAAAAGTTTTCTCTCAAAACATAACTTAAAGTTTCAAGCCCTTCTTCATCAAATTCATCACAATTGAGCTCCCACAAGCACGTTCTAAGGCCGGAGAATAGTGGGGAAGATCTTGATGGTAGTCCACGATCGATCATGCTGAGAATCGTCCAAAGAATCGCTTCAATTTGAGTTCCAAAGGTTAGTATAACCGAGCCTCTGTTTTTCGTGTTTTTTGAGCATGATTTTCCTTATGAAATTAATGAAATTAAGTGCCTAAGATCCGTAATCGCTTCCACTAGTGTATCGTACACTCCTTCATGATTAACTTGGTTAATGAGTTTAGCCAATTAATCTCATATCGTTGGAGCTTATGATTTGTAGCTCCATTAGGTCACACCAGTAGCTCATAAAGGGTATTGAGGTAATTTATGTAATTTGAAATGCTCAAATTTACTAAGGGAAATAATATAATGTTTGGTGATACATTATAATATAAAGTTTATATTTTGATTAAACTTTATAATATAAATTTATTTTGAATTCAATTTAAAATTAAATTATGGAAGAATTAAATATTTGAAGGAGTTCAAATATTATATTCATATTAAAACTATAGGTTAAATTAGATGCACATTAAAACTATAGGTTATATGAGAGAAATATAATTGATATGATTCAATTATAGGGTTAAATTAAATATATGATATTTAATCTAATGATTAATTAATTGAAATTAATTATTTAATTTGATTTGATTTGATTTAATTAAATGAATTGAATTAAAACTATAGGTTATGTGGGAAATATTCATTTAAATATGATTTTAATGAAAAATGTTTAATTAAATATTGATTTAATTAATTAATTTAATTTAATTTATTTAAATTAAATTTATATGATTAGTTGTTTAACTAAACACCTACACGTGGAGGCTTCTGTGTAGTCCTCCTTCCCCTAACCGAAATCTGCACGATAGGAAAGTTGGGGAACTTCCTCCTCTTTCTCCTATTGGCATGCAGAAAGGTTTACCGTGACTCTCTCATTTTCTGTGTATTTTTCCAAGATCGCTCTCAGAGAAAAACATAGAAGTCTCTCCTAAAAAAATATTTCCTTTTTTTCTATTCTAGTAAGGTTCCCACAAGCCTTGCCTCACAAATCCTTGAGATGTACTGGTGGACCTAGCGGTGGTGTTCACTTGGTGTTGCTGTGATTTTCAAGAGAAGGCAAGTTGCATAGAAGATCTTCCTCCCAAAAGGCGTTGGTGAAGCCCTCCAGAGTCAACGACGAAGGTTTGAGAATTTCTTATTTTTTGAATTAATCTAGGATTAGATCTTAGATTTATTTTTTATTTTGAAAAGCATGCTTAGCCTTAGTATGTATGCAGTAGAATGTCTCTGTATAATTTATGTGTTTTGCCTTTCGTACTGGTATTTCGATCTTGATTGAAAACAATGTTTTGGTCCTCTTAAATCTTTCGCTGCGTTAGGGATTTCACCTGTACATAGAGTTTATTCAATTGTTTATCCCAAGCTACCGAGTTGTGGTACTTGGAAGTCAATAGCTCTTATTAAATAATTTCGATTAAACAAAGTTACTTGTAATTAAATTATATAGTTTTTAGAATAAGTATCTTATAATAAATTTGATATTAATAATAATATAAAAATAATTGAAATAATTACTTTGGTCATTATAACTAAAGCACAACAATTTAACATCAATTTATCAAACACCATAATATGCTTTTTTTAGGTTTAAAATTGAAATTTACCAAACATTATTTTTACTCTATGTCACGATGGAGTTTTCTAATAGCACGGTTGCCAACAATTATTTTAAATGCTACAACAATTTCAAACTAAATCTAAAAGGGTTATCAACAAAATCAGGTCAAGAACATAGAGAACTTAAGAATGAAGCAAAAGTCGTCCTGAAGCTTTAACACAAGAATTTAACCATACTAGCTCTTGGGATGTTGAGTTGATGGAGAAGAAAACAACTTAGAGACCGTTTGGTTTAAGGTTTTTCAGGACTTTAGTTTTGGGAGGTTATTGGCTCTCCCTAAACCTGGCATGTTAGGCATCACTGTATTTTCTCTCTCTCAGTGCTGTGGCTCTCGCAAGATCTCTCTCCAGAGAAAAAATCTGAAAAATCCTAAAGGTTCCCACCAACCAGTGTACCTCAACGATCCAGAGTCATATTAGTGTGATTTTTTGTGGTGGAGTCCTTGATCGTGAAATCACAGTGATCTATTCCAAAAGGAGTTTTGGCGAAGCATACATGAGTCGTCAACAAAAGTTTGCTTCAAAATTCTTCTTTGTATTTTTATTTAGGATTAGATCTTAAATAATTAGATCAACATGCTTAGCCTTAACATTTGACAGTAGATAAATTATTTGGTTACTATATAATTTGTTGTCAACGTATTAGTATTTTAGTTCTTGATTAAATATGAGTTTCGTCCTCTGATCTTTTCTACTGCGCTTGAGATTTAAACCCTACAATAACTATAAATGTCTATAATAATTTTAGTTAACTTAATATAACACCCATCCAAATATATATTAAAGTTTTTATTTTAAAGTAAAAATATTAGTTTGTATTGAACTTAATAATATTGTAGTAAAAATAATATTTAATTTTAAATGAGCATATTAAAGTAAAAAAAACAAAAAAAAAAAATCACTTTCAAATTAGTTAAAAGTAACAAAAGTATATGGTACTTTTTTTACAAAATTTAGTAAAGTCAATAATTTTTAATATCTAATTACACATATTAAAAATATATATACTTATTGCAAATAATCACTTTCAAATTAGTTGAAGTAACAAAAGTATATGATGGTCGAATTCCAAAAAAAAAAAAAAGTATATGATATTTTATTGCAAAACTTAGTAAAAAATCAAAATTTTTAATCTTTAATTAGACATTAAAAAAATATATACTTTTTACTTGATGCAAGTAATTAAATTAGTGGTCTTATGCAAATTAAAAAAAAATCAAAATGAAGAAAAATAAAAATATAATTTTAGTCAAATATCAATTTCAAAATTGTTATATATATAATTGTTGATGCCAAAATTCGGGCAGGAAAACTCACCTGACCATCACATGACAACAACGGTGAATTTATTTGAAGGGAAAAGACATGACCTACAAAACAAGAGAAAACGGTGCACCAGTCTGGTGCTTGCCACACCGACTCTGATGCTTAAGTTAGTTGGGAGTTCATGAGTGAAGCAAGTAAATTAACAATGAAGAGGAAGACTAAAAGTAAGAATAGATACCTAGTTGAGTCCCCCTACCTTGGAATTAGCCTCTTCTATTTATAATTGAATTAGGGTTTTCCCCTTCCTTGTAGGAAAGGAACAAGCCCTAGAGATTGATTCGGGTCCAATAGGTCTCCTTGGGCTTGTTTCTACTCTGAGATCTTATCATTCTGACCTTCTTAGAATTAGGTCCGAATTCACCCATAACAAGCCTCAACTCTTGAATTGGGATTCAGGGGTGGCTTGTTGCTACAAGTCAAACACCTTAAGCCCAATTTAAGAGTATAATTCTCAATTGTGCCGATTTGTGTGTTGATTTCCTCTTCACTCCGCTTGGGCAGTTACATAAGCCCCTCTGAGTTCAAATATTCCAAGGCTAGCCCTTGATGCTTTATCGGTGGGATCTCCTCTAGGTTGATGAAAATCGATTTCCAGATGAGTCTTTTTATATCACCAGTCGTGATGCGGGTTGTGACTGAAGATGGATGTTAGGAAAGATGATAAATAATGAATATGAATAAATTCAGTCAACCAAGTGCAAGTATACACTATCGCATGTAGTAATAAAAACTCTAGAAATATTCCAAAGGTTTCGATCCCACGGAGACTAAGTTGGAAAACAGATTTGAAGAAGAAACTGCTCTCAAATTGCTTTTGAAAAGATAACCAAGGAAAATAGTTGATGATTGGGTTTAGAAAATAAATGAGCAAACAAGTAAAAGAATAACAATAATAATAAAAGTGAGGTATTCAGTAAAGTTTCAACCCTAAGGCAAATAACTCTATTAATGGCTTATTCATCCTAAGTCTTAGATTTGCATTGGGTCAGGTTTAACTTCTATTTGGCCTTGCTCCCAAGTACCGTTAGAAGGCTAAGCGAGTATCGTTATGCACATTTTTGTGACTCGACTCCGACATAGATTATTAATGCATGCAACCTATAACCCTATAGTTGTTATAAGCGACCATCTCCTATAACACCAAATACACTCTCTCGAACCCTTTCTCCTATATCACCTTTATGAAAACCGATATTGTTTTACCCTTTCAGTATCAAACTCAAATAGCATGCAAAGTCTAAGAGATCAAGTTAAACTCAACAAGATTCAGAATGATAATCAATAAAGGATGTCATGCATAACATATAACTTAGGCAAATAAGCAATTTTCAAGCCATTCCCTCAATGAAATTCAGCTACGCATGATGGAATAAAATGCAAATGAACAACTTTTCATTGAAATAATGAATAAAGAATACAAAATAATGAAAAGAAACAAGTGCTAGAAAAGTATTGTGCAATAGCTAAAACTAGGGTTTTTTTTCTCTTTATCCAATCCTTCTACAGTTCTCATGACACTCTACTCTCCTTTTACAAGGTGAAAATAGGGTGAAATCTCTACAAACACTCAGGTTTGATGTCTAACTAAGGTTAGAATTTCGTCTTCTAGCAATGACCTCGGGCATCCCTACTCATGGGCATCTACTAGGGTTCTATCACTACCTTCTTCTTCCCAGTGAGTTATGCTTGAATTTGCCCTCGAATCATGGCCTTTTATAGTGTGGGGGTGGTTGAGAAGTCACGAAAATGGTGCTTGCAGATAGCCCAATCAGTTTCGGAGTCAAATCAGTTGGTTAGGTGTGCAAAAGGCTTGTTTAAAACGACCCGCGACGGACTCAGAACTGTCTGTATCTGCCCAGAAATGCGGTCACATTTCATTTTGGCCTTGGCAGAAATGCGATCGCATTTCTGGAAAATTCCTACTTTCCCCTTGATAACTCTCCAAAAGGGAGTTATTTAGGCCTTAGTTTTATAATGATTTGTGTGTCATTTGTGCTAAATAGGGTTGCTTTTAGATATATATTATATGTTTTAACCCATTTGGAAGAATAGATGCTTTGGAAGTTATTTTGTGCAGAATACATTGCTGAGCGACTTAAGGGAGCAATATATGCGCTGCAGCAAAGCAGTGAGCAAAATTGCCACGTCACAGCTCGTTAGCCATTTTAATGAACTGAAGTTAGTTAAGCTATTCTCGGATTTAAGAAGCAAGGAGAGCCATCCACGTGTCTAGGTCAACCTAATTCAAGCGTGTCTTCATTCTATAAAAGGGAAGAGCCGTTCAAGTCAAACTCATTCCACTTTTGGGGAGGAGATCATTTGTCATTTCCATCATTGGGAGCCGAATAGAGGAGAAAGATTGGAGACTTTCAGAAGGCCATCTATTGTGAAGTTTATTAAGAGAATTAGTATTTTCTTATAATATTTTGTAATTATGGATGCACTTACTCAGATTGTAACGTGTGTTACTATGCACTTTATGAACTAAGTAACTTTAGGTGTTGGTTAGGAGTCATGTAATTGTTGTGCTTAATCTCTATGCAATATATGTTGATTTGATGCATCTTGATTATTTGTTGTGCTTATTTATATTTTGTGCCCGCTTGGCTAACCGGTATGAATACCACTTCCTAGTTTCAGGGATGATTTGGGGAGTGTGTGGCATTTAATCACACTAGATCATTGTGTATTGGTGAACGCCAGTGACTGAGCTAGGGATAGCCAGTTGCCTAGTGCTTGATCGGTAGTGCGTCATTGGAGTTGAAACACATTCTAAAAATTCCGGAGTTCCGGGAGGAATCTGCTAATAGACTTCAAGAGTTTTGCATAATCAATAATATTGTTAGAGCATCTTTTAAAAACAATTACTGAATTCTGATCAACGCCTGTTCCTAATCTGTATGCTCATTTGTTTACTTTCTGTTCTGTCATTTCTTTTGCTTCAGCATTCTATAAAAACCAATCATTTTAACTACTTTCGAAACCATTAAAGAGTTGCACAAAATAGATAAAGTGAGAGCTAATTCAGACCTTGGATTCGATAAATACTTATTACTTGTTGCGGATTGTGTATGCTTGCACAAGTGTTCTAGAGTTTAATTTCACCTTATTTTTACTCACTCTGGGAACCCAACAAGTTTTTGGCGTCGTTGCCCGGGACTTGGATAAGTTTTTATCTGATCTGTTTTGTGTATGTGTTTTAGTGGTTTGGTGCTAGAACTTTTTGATTGTTTCTTTTGTTTTTGCAGGTGTGAATTTGGTGCATGAGCGATTCGCCTGAGGTAAGGTTCGAGCTTGATCCGAAAATCGAGAGGACATTCAGGAGAAGAAGGAGAGAGCAGCGTAGAAACCAAAATTCAATGGCTGACTATTACGCGTTTGCCAACAATGCCGCAAGTGCACGGGTCGTCACAAGTAATAGTAAAACGGAAATATTTTGTGTATCGAATCCACAGGGAGGCGAAGCGAAAATTAAGCAAAGCAAAAATTCCTTAACACTAAAGGTACTTGGGAAAAATAATATTTAGGGACCAAACATGCAATTAAAATGAATTTCAAACTTAAAGCAATTAAAGAAATCAATTTGATCAATCAAGAAATAAAAATATGGAGAAAGAGCTTTTTTAAATGGGAAGTGGGGTCTTGAAACTCAATTAATACCTTAATAATTATTACAATTATCCTATCTCGTTGCCCAACTAATTATACTCCTAGAATCTCCGTTAATCACATAGGTTCTCCTGTCGGTCTCCCCTAATTGTAATTCATCCATTTTAACGACCTAAGTGTCCTTAGCGCCATTAAAATTCGTTAATTATTACGCTCTGATTCATTTTAGGAATCTAAGTTTAATCAACTAATCCCGTTGTCACTACGGGCAATTAAACTAGTTGCATGGATTATGATCTATCCTAATTTCTCTCCGTCGAGTTTCCATTAAGAATCAGATCAATATACAACTGGCCAGATTGAATACAGCATTACGAGCATCCATACAAATAAATAGTAAATAGGGCAAGAGATAGACAATTATAAAAACATTTAACTATAATTTCATTTCAAGACCTCAAATTGGGGTTTAGCTATATATAGCTAAAATATTCACAAAATTTACAATGGAAAGCATAAATACGAGCAAAATAAAAGGGAAGGAATTGACCGTCAAAGACCCCGTCGCTGGCGCTTGGAGTCCCTCCGAGCAAACCTTGAGCCTCCTAGAGTGCTTCCCAAAATTTCCCACTAAAGAACTCTCAAAAAGGCTAAAAGCCTTGAGAGAAGGCTCCAAAGGAGCCAAAGAGAGAAAGGAATGAAGGAATGGAATGGTGATTGATGGTAAAAAATGGCACCAAGGGGCGCCTTTATAGGCCTGAAAAATGGACAGCATCGCGACGCTATTGGCACAGCGTCGCGACGCTGTGACGTCATCGACTTGCCGGCCAAGAAATGGGACAGCGTCTCGACGCTAGGCGAATTCCAGAACTTTCAGGCGCATTTTGGGCTTGAATTTGGGCCTCTCTTCATTTCTTTTGGGCCTCTTCTTCATGGTTGACTTTCTTGGGCTTCCCCTTGACCTATGTATGGAATTTGGGCTTGAACGACTTCTTTTTGGGCATTTTTTTTCACCAAAATCCATAATCTGCTCCTAAAGACCAAATAACAAAATATATTAAATATATTCAATAAAAACACAATTAAAGCACTAAAAAGCTTAATATTTTAGGACTAAAATAGCGACATTTTTGCCCGCTATCACACCCCCAAACTTAAGCTTTTGCTAGTCTCGAGCAAAATAAATTCGAAAGATGCATGAAATAGAATCGCTCAAGCCTCAATGATTTTGGAACTTTTAAGATAGAATGGAAAACATGCAAGTGGAATAAGCAAGCCCCGCATACCTCATGAAGAAATCTTAAAATAGTTTGAACTTAAGATTAATGAATACCATGCTCAGGACTTATCTACTGATTCTTTTACTAACCTAGATTAGTCTTATGGCTTTCTCCATTTGTTTTCCCCCTACACTGGCTAAAAGCCCCTAAATGGTCGGAGTTCTTCTATCATGCAAAAAAAAGAAACTAGGGAGCCTGACATTTTTCTTTTTCATGGGGGAGCTAAACTCACAAATATTTTTTTCTTTTTCTTTTGCTACTCCCTCAAACTTGCATTTTGATATCTAATGGTACTAACTTTCACACTACGGTGCAGGGACCCTTAACCCGAATTTTATTCTCTGGTTG
The DNA here is from genome assembly GCA_017139565.1 of Luffa aegyptiaca. Taxonomy (NCBI): domain Eukaryota; kingdom Viridiplantae; phylum Streptophyta; class Magnoliopsida; order Cucurbitales; family Cucurbitaceae; genus Luffa; species Luffa aegyptiaca. Next base: position 12,823,890 of record CM029396.1, read on the forward strand.
GCCTAACTAATCACACCGCAGGTAGCTCTTTTTACCCCTAGGCTTTTTCTTTTGTGATAGCAAAAATATTCTCTTTTTCAACAAATTTTTCTTTTCTCTCATTTTCTTTTGTTGCTTTTGCTTTTCTCTCAGCAGGCATAGCATTTTTTTCTACCTAGCTCTTTAGAACAATCAAGCATGAACTTCCTAGTATTAGAAACTAAGCCTATCGGGGTGACGACAAACTTTAAAAATCATAATAAGAATCTAGATTTTCGAAGACGTCATTAGATAAGTCTATCGCATGCTTTAGACATCAAAACTAAGTATAAAAAAAAAATTTTAATTTCACAATTTCTGCTATGCTCCCAGATTCCACAACATATAAACCATTTTCTCCCAAAACTTCTAAAATCACATCCTCGGCTATCATGGCTATCTACTCATGCATCCTACGGAATTTAAATATGCTCAACACAACGAAAGCCTCCCCCCAAACTTAAATTAAACATTGTCCCTAATGTTTATAAAAAATAAAGCATAAAGAGGGATACTGAGACTTCCCTGAGTTAGGAGCAATTCATCCTCTTCCTTCGGTTCCAGAAAAATGGGATTCTTGGAGCTTTGGGATTTGCTAAGGTGATCCTGCAAAACAAAATTGGATCACGAAGCAAAGAAAATTATTTACCGCAAAAACAACTACCTAACTTTAATCCTTGGGTTGCCTCCCAAGCAGCGCTTTCTTTAACGTCTTTAGCTAGACGAGGCTCGGCACGATCACGGAGGCTCAAAATAAAAGTTTTCATCATCCTCCGGGCTCTGCAGAAAGACTCACACCGAATTGCACACTGCAAACAGGGGAGAAAAAAAACTTTCCCCTGGCCCATCATCACTAAAGAGATTGTTATAATAACATTTCAAAAAATATGTAGCAGCATCAAATCTCTTTTCTAAATCTCTATTCGCAAAACAGTTATTCACAGAGTCATCCAGCGTTATGATATCTACTGGTCTAGGATCTAAGGATGGCCTATCGACTATGCCTATCCATTCATCAGATTCACTATCTACATGCTCAGAAGATTCCTCAGACTCAGTATTGAAAAATGATTCCACTAAGCTATCATATGACTCGCTATCAGAAGAATTAAAGAATATAAGCTCTTCTGGGTCAGATTCTATACTATTATCCACATCATCAGGACCCGAATCAAAATTATTCACACTTTCAAGGTCTGCCTCTATATACTCATCTGGATGGGACTTAATAGATCCAGCATTATCATGATCAGACTCAAAATTATCATCTATCAAGTAGTCATCTCCATTCAAATTATGCACATTATCAGACAAATCATGCTCATCGGAGAAATCATCTATTTCAGGCATATCTATCTCATTTTCAAAACTAGGCAAATCATCAATTGCAGACATTTCATTCTCAAAAGCAGGAAATTCTAATTCATTTTCAAAGTCAGGCAAATCTATATCAATCAGCTCATTCTCAAACAGAGGGTCATCAAAAAATGCATTCGGATTAAAATTCCCATCATCCATAGGTGCCTCTCCTAAGCCTAGGCCAAGATTATATTCTACCTCTTCATCATCATCAGTCAAATATTCTGGACCTATAGAAAAACAAGTATGCAAACTACATACAGATTCATCCTGTCCGAAAATATTAAAAACGACTTTTTCATCATCTACGTTCAAGGTAAGCTTACATGTATGCACACCAATTTCAGCCTTACCTGTGGCTAAGAAAGGTCTGCCTAAAGTGATAGGTACCTCTTTGTCTTCCTGCATGTCGAGCACCACAAAATCTACAGGGAAGATGAATTTGTTGACTTTCACCAGAACGTCCTCCACAATACCCATTGGTTGGATGATCGATCTATCAGCAAGCTGGAGGGTGATGTCGGTGTCTTTCAGACCTGTTAAATCAATCTTCCTGTATAGAGAATAGGGCATCAAATTTATACTAGCACCTAGATCACACAAAGCCCTATTGAAAGATACTTCTCCTATAATACAGGGAACAGTAAAACTCCCTGGGTCTTTTTGTTTAGAAGGCATCTTTCCAGAAACTATGGTACTACTGCTCTCAGATAATTTAAAAACCTCTTTTTTCAAACTTTTCTTCCTAGATAACATTTCTTTCATGAACTTCCCGTAATTAGGCATATTATACAAAGCATCAACTAAGGGAATGTTCATAGACAATTTTCTAAACATCTCTAGGAATTTCTGAAACTGCTCATCTAATTTAACATTTTTAAAGCGCTGAGGAAAAGGTAACTCCATGTAGTCAAAGGTAGGACATTCGCCCCTCCGCTTGGGCGAGCTAATGTGCGAGCCTTTATTATGATGGTTGCATGGAACCACTTCTTCCTCGCTCAGCTTCTCTTCATGCCTGTCATTCTGCTTTTCATCTTTTTTTTTCTTCCTGCAAAAGAGTTAGAAACATCATAATTAAAATCAACAGAGTTAGGAGGATGTTGGTGTTGGGTTTAATGTCCTATAAACTCGTAGTTTGTAAATCATTAAACATATTCTATTTTCAATAAAGACGTTATTGAGGTTATTCAGTAAAAGATGTTATTGAATATATACATTGCGAATGATTAACCTAAATCCAATAAACTAAGATCCTTGACTATAAAATGAATACTCGAACTATATGTAGGGACATATCGTAGGATCAAGTTCAAGTTTATAGTCAAAATAGTCTATAGTATAAGGATACGGTTGGGTGCCTTATCCTGGTGACACTATGAACGCGGCCCACTTTGTATTAAGTACAAACGATGAGATCCTAAGTCGTTCATGTGGAGACATGCGAGTGGGGGCGTCCTATGCAATGAGTTTGCATAAGACAGGACCACGAAATAAGTCACTTTCTCTTTATAACGCCGTTTACCGTAGAAACTGACTATTTCTCATAGATGACCTAGGTAACTCGTTCTTAATCCTGAGCGAGCTATGAACTCCTGTTTATACGAGATTATCCTTTGATCTGCATGGGTGAGAGTGGCCAGCATCGCCGACTCAACAAGCCTACCATTTTGGGGATAAGATCGAATAGATAGCTGGGGACATAGTTTCGCAAGACGGAATTCACTCCTACCCTTTTCAGGGATAGCAGAGAGGTTGTTCTCTTAAGTACTAACTCCAGGACTTGAACAAGGGGCCCCACCCTCTCGTTGGATCGAGAGGGACTTAGGTTTGATGGTTGGACCACAAACCGATTGTTCATTAGAGGATTAGTGGAACTTAAGGAACAAGAAGTACTATAGGGGTAAAACGGTTATTTGACCTAGCTATAGCTACGAACAACCTGTGAAGGAACGACTTACTGAACATGGTTAAATCAAGTGGACGGAAATATATCTATAGTGAGGGGAGTGCAACTATCGGGCTATAGTGGAGTGTCCCGGTAGTTAACGAATGTTGGCTAGCTTGACTAATGAGATTAGTCAGTTAGTCTCGAATCGTTGGAGCCCATGATCTATAGGTCCATTAGGTCCCCCTACTAGCTCATATCGGAATATAGCCTAGAACAAATTGATAGGATTCTTTGAATTGTTCAAAGTCGGGAAAAAGGGTATTATCGTAAAATTGTGTTTGACACAATAATTTAATTATGAATTAAATTAGAAAATGAGAGATAAAGTATTTAAAAGGGTTTTAAATACTATATACATGAATTAAGATTCATATATAAAAGATGCACAATATTAAGGTGATTAACTTGCTTAATCATTTATAATCAATTGGGCAAGGTTCAAATATGATCTTATATATTAATGTCACATTTAGAATTGATATTAATATCATAAATGAACATTTGAAATCTGATTTTGAATCATGGTAAGTGGAAAATGATGTAATTCCACTCTTGCATGAAGATTCAAAGTGGAATTACACCACAAACATGCATACTTGCATGTAATGTTGTTTGAACACCTAGCTTCCACTTTCACCCTTAAGACCACCATGTGTCTTGCATCTTGAGGCTTCTTCTTGCATGGATTCTCTCTATAAGTAGAAGAAGAATCAGATTGGAGAGATAGATAGCATTTACCTTAATGTTATGCTGCTGAATTTCTTCCTCAATCACTCTCTCATCTCATATCTCCATAGAGCTTGAACCTTCAAGCATTCCCTTCCCATTCCCTATCACTATAGACTCCCACAAGTCGTTCTCGGCCCGGAGAATAGTAGGGAAGACTCTAAAGGTTGTCCAAGAGAAGTTGGAGAAGGAAAACACCACAAGGAATACCTCATTTGTGAGCTACAAAGGTTGGTTTTCTCTAAACTCTCTTTTCTGTCTTTTATAGAACATGCATGCTTTAGGAGCAAAATTGAATGTCTTAAGTGCTTTCGATCTTCAATTGCTTCCGCATGTGTAATATGTACACCTTCAATTGGTATCGGAGCATGATTAGAGCACTTAAGTCGTTTTAATTTTGCTGTGGTGGGTACCATTTTGAAATTGAATTTTCTGTGTGCTAAAATGGAAGTGTTCTGGTTTGGCAATTTTTTGAGCCTTTAATTCTTCATGAATTTGTAATTGCTCGGAAATGTAAGAGCGTTAATGAGTGTACTAGAGTCTGTAATTTTTATAGAGTCATTAGAGTCCATATAGGCTGTTAAATCGAAGCAGAACGGGAGAAGACGCAGCAGAAAACAGCAGCAGAATGCTGCTGTTCGTGACAGCGTCGGGACGCTCTTCAAGTAGCGTCTCGACGCTGATGAAGAAAAATTCCAGCAGCCCAGATTTTTCCAGATTCTGGTTCGGTTCAGCTGCTGTCCTTGGTCCGGTTCGGTTTGCCTGCAGCTGGTTCAGCCCCTATTCACAATTTGCAAGGCCGGTTCAGTGCATGAAGGGGTGGTTCGGGATGGTTCGTGAAGCTCGGGATCGCCACAAGCAATTTTTATTAATTATTATTGTAATAATTAGTTAATTGTTTGTTTTAAATTGCCAAACCATTCCATTTTAGTTTGATTTAATTTCTTTATGCATTTTGAATGTATGATTTAATTAAATGGATGTATGTGCATTATGAGCATGCCATATAGTTTAAAATCCCACCATAGGAAAGCATGTTCATGCATTTTTAATTTTAATAAGTGTTATTAATAGTTTAAATGCATGAGGGAAATTTCATGTTTAAATTGATATAAATGTTGTATTGATTTAGGGAGATTCATGCTTGAATGGTTAATTAAAATTGATTAATTGATATAAAAGTTATATTAATCAAAAGATAAAATTAACCTAGCATGAAGCATGAAATTTCCTTAGAATTTTGTTTATAAGAGTTATATTCAAAAGGCAAGTTTGTTATAGTTTAGATTTATAATTGTTATAAATCACATAGAAATTTAAAATCTATAACAAAGAAAAAGGTGCATGCTCACTTAGGGTTAATTTGATCCAACTCTCGATCGATTTCAATTAGATTCAAATAGGTCGATAAGCTTGTAAAACATAGGTTACAAGAGAACTCACCCGACGAGATGCTGTCTAAGGCTGGAGGTATTTAAGTTTACGGTTTACGGAACACCTCCTACTTGGGCATCGAGTTGGTTCTTGAGTTAAAGTTAACCCAGTTTTATGAGCATGCACGTGAAGGTGTTCATATAACACATGCGGAAGCAATTGAAGATCGGAAGCACTTAAGACATTCAATTTTGCTCCTAAAGCATGCATGTTCTATAAAAGACAGAATATAGAGTTGAGAGAACACCAACCTTTGTAGCTCACTTATGTGGAACTCCTTGTGGTGTTTGCCTCTCCTATGCTCCTTGGACAACCTCTAGAGTCCTCCCTACTATTCTCTTGGGCCTAGAAAGACTTGTGGGAGTCTATAGAAGAAAGATAGAAGGGAATGCTTGATGGTACAAGCTTTTGGAAGGAGATGAAATGAGAGAGAATTTGAGGGAGAAAATTTGCAGCATAACACTAAATGAAAGCTTGCTCTTCTTGAATCTAATTCAAGCCCCTTTTATAGACATCTCCCATGCAAAGACAAGCTTCATGACACTTAGCCACATGGCCAAGATGCAACTCAAAGTGGATTCTAGGTGTCTACTTCACAACACATGCATCTAGTGCATGGTTGTGTTGTTTTCCACTATGCATCATCATGCAAGAGTGGAAATGCCACTAAATCCATTATGAATTGTATCCTAATTGTAAATTTTCAGCTTGCAATTCATTTCAATTTCAATTCAAAATTGAAATTGATTTCTAGGCAATTAATTGGGACATTTCCAAGTAATTTTGATATGATTGATCCAATCAATCTTTATCACCTAATGTCATGAATTATATATGATTCCTAATACATATATATGGTATTTAAAACACTTTCAAATACCTCATCTCTCAATTCCTAATTTAATTCATAATTAAATCATTGTGTCGAACACGTCTTACGATAAAAACCCTATTTCCCGTTTTTGAACGATTCAAAAATTCCTATCAATATGTTCTAGGCTTTAATCCGATATGAGCTAGTAGAGGGACCTAATGGACCTATAGATCATGGGCTCCAACAATTCAAGGCTAACCGACTAATCTCATTATCTAAGCTAGCCAACATTCGTTAACTATCGGGACACTCCACTATAGCCCGATAGTTGCACTCCCCTCACTATAGATATATTTCCGTCCACTTGATTTAACCATGTTCAGTAAGTCGTTCCTTCACAGGTTGTTCGTAGCTATAGCTAGGTCAAATAACCGTTACACCCCTATAGTACTTCTTGTTCCTTAAGTTCCACTAATCCTCTAATGAACAATCGGTTTGCGGTCCAACCATCAAACCTAAGTTCCTCTCGATCCAACGAGAGGGTGGGGCCCCTTGTTCAAGTCCTGGAGTTAGTACTTAAGAGAACAACCTCTCTGCTATCCCTAAAATGGGTAGGAGTGAATTCCGTCTTGCGAAACTATGTCCCCAGCTATCTATTCGATCTTATCCCCAAAATGGTAGGCTTGTCGAGTCGGCGATGCTGGCCACTCTCACCCATGCAGATCAAAGGATAATCTCTCATAAATAGGAGTTCATAGATAGCTCAGGATTAAGAACGAGTTACCTAGGTCATCTATGAGAAATAGTCAGTTTCTTCAGTAAACGGCGTTATAAAGAGAAAGTGACTTATTTCGTGGTCCAGTCTTATGCAAACTCATTGCATAGGACGCCCCCACTCGCATGTCACCACATGAACGATTTAGGATCTCATCGTTTGTACTTAATACAAAGTGGGCCGCGTCCATAGTGTCACCAGGATAAGGCACCCAACCGTATCCTTATACTATAGACTATTTTGACTATAAACTTGAACTTCATCCTACGATATGTCCCTACATATAGTTCGAGTATTCATTTTATAGTCAAGGATCTTAGTTTATTGGATTTAGGTTAATCATTCGCAATTTACATATTCAATAACATCTTTTACTGAATAACCTCAATAACGTCTTTATTGGAAATAGAATATGTTTAATGATTTACAAACTACGAGTTTATAGGACATTAAACCCAACAAACTCCCACTTGGACTAGAAACTCTAGTGGGGTACATAAAGTTAGGTGTGAGAGAAGTATAAAGACAATAAACTAGGGCATCAACCATACCCTTACATTTCTCCCACTTGCCCTAGTCTAATAAAGCTCGTAATCCTAGATTAACTAGGTGACCCTCAAAAACTTTAGCCGTGAGGGGTTTTGTAAACGGGTCAGCCATGTTGTGCTCCGAAGCAATCTGCGTGACGATCACATCTCCTCGTTGCACGATCTCCCTGATGAGATGGTATTTGCGCTCAATATGCTTTCCTCGCTTGTGACTTCGAGGTTCCTTAGAGTTTGCAACTGCACCACTGTTATCACAATAGAGGGTGACAGGCAGTTGCATATTTGGAACAATTTCCAACTCTGTTAGGAATTTTCTTAGCCATACTGCCTCTTTTGCTGCTTCACAGGCGGCTACGTACTCTGCTTCCATGGTAGAGTCAGCAATGCAACCTTGCTTAATACTCCTCCATACTATTGCTCCTCCATTTAGAGTAAACACAGATCCCGATGTTGATTTTCTTGAATCTATATCGGTCTGAAAATCTGAGTCAGTGTATCCTGTAAGGATCAGATCCTTAGCTCCATACACGAGCGTATAATCCCTAGTTCTCCTTAGATACTTAAGGATGTTTTTAACGGCAGTCCAATGCGCATGACCAGGATTGGACTGAAATCTGCTGACAATTCCTACGGCATAGCATATGTCGGGTCTGGTACTCAGCATGGCATACATCAAACTACCAACTGCTGATGCGTAGGGAATTCGTCTCATTTCCTCAACTTCTTGAGGTGTCTTAGGACTTTGTTCCTTTGATAAGTGAACCCCGTGTCTAAAAGGTAATAATCCTTTCTTGGAGTTCTGCATCGAATATCGTACCAACATTTTGTCGATATATGATGCTTGAGACAGTGCTAGCGTTTTGTTCTTTCTATTTCTAATGATTTGAATGCCCAGAACAAATTGAGCCTCACCCAAATCTTTCATTTGGAATTGAGTCGCTAGCCATTGTTTTACGTCAGTCAGGAATCCTACATTATTCCCAATAAGTAGGATATCATCTACGTATAGAACTAGAAAAGCTACAGTGGATTTGACGATTTTCTTGTAAACACAAGGTTCGTCAATATTCTGCTCAAAGCCATACGTTTTGATCGCAGTGTCAAAACGTATATTCCAGGATCTTGATGCTTGTTTCAATCCATAAATGGATCGTTTAAGTTTGCAAACCTTTTGCTCATCACCCTGGACTATGAATCCCTCTGGTTGAGCCATATAGATAGTTTCTTCAAGATTGCCGTTCAAAAAGGCTGTCTTGACATCCATTTGCCATATTTCATAATCATAATATGTGGCAATGGATAAGAGTATTCTAATCGACTTAAGCATGGCAACAGGGGAAAAAGTTTCTTCAAAATCGACTCCTTCCCGCTGAGTAAAACCCTTTGCCACAAGTCGAGCCTTAAAGGTTTGAACCTTACCGGCTTGGTCTCGTTTTCTCTTGTAGATCCATTTGCAACCAATAGGTTTTACCCCATCCGGCTGCTCTACAAGATCCCAGACCGAATTGAAGTACATTGACTCCATTTCGAGATCCATGGCTTTGATCCACTGGTCCTTATCAACATCATTCATTGCCTGATTAAAGGACAATGGATCCTCTACACCATCATCAGACATGATGGTTTGAGTTTCTGTTAAACCCATGTAACGGTCAGGTTGAATTATAACCCTCCCACTACGTCGAGGCTCTCTCACTACCTGAGATGGATGTGTTTGATCAACAACTTTTGATGGACCAGCTTGATCTACAACTTTTGTAGATTCTTTTGTAGTTTTTCTTGAAATCTCATCTAATACTAGCTTACTGCGAGGTCGATGATCTTTTATGTGATCTTCCTCAAGGAACGTAGCGTTTGTCGATACAATCACTTTATTATCCTGAGGATCGTAAAATAGACCACCTTTTGTTTCTTTAGGATATCCTACAAATAAGCACAGTTTTGAACGTCGTTCCAACTTCTTTGGGTTTTGTACTAACACGTGTGTCGGGCATCCCCAAATCCTGAAGTGACGTAAACTACCTTTACGCCCTTTCCATAGCTCATAAGGTGTTTCAGAAACACTTTTAGAGGGAACCATGTTCAAAATGTATACGGCAGTCTCAACTGCATATCACCAGAACGAATCAGGCAACTGAGCATAGCTCATCATTGATCGAACCATGTCTAACAAGGTTCGGTTTCTCCTCTCTGATACACCATTTTGTTGTGGTGTAGCAGGGGCTGAGAGTTGGGACGTAATTCCATGTTCTATCAAATAGTCTTGGAATTGTAGGTCCATATATTCTCCACCTCGATCTGATCGTAGTGTTTTAATCGTTTTACCTAAGTGGTTCTCAACCTCGGTCTTGTACTCTTTGAACTTTTCAAGGGCTTCAGACTTGTGATGCATTAGGTAAAGGTAGCCATACCTTGAATAATCATCAATGAAGCTGACGAAGTATTCATACCCTCCTCGTGCTTTGACATTCATAGGACCACAGAGATCCGAATGCACGAGTTCTAAAGGTTCTTTGGCCCTATAACCTTTTTCTGAAAAAGGTCGTTTGGTCATTTTTCCCTCGAGGCAGGACTCACATGGTGGTAACAAGTCATCTTCTAACTAGTTTAGTAGTCCACTCTTTACCAATCTTTCAATCCTATTGCGATTTATGTGGCCTAATCTCAAGTGCCAAAGATAGGTATTAGGAGAAACTTTCCGCCTTTTGTTTTGAGTTTCTGCTACTTTAAACATTTCCGTATTAAAATAGCTTTAACTTGAATTGGCCTTAACACATATAAGTTGCTTTCAAGTTTTGCAGAACATATATGCATACCTCTTTTGTTAACAAACACTTTATTAATATCAAAAGATACTTGGTATTCATGTTCAATCAAGCAAGAGATAGAAATTAAGTTCCTTTTTATATCGGGAACGTACAAGACATTTTCTAGTAACAAAAATCTATCTCCAAAAGACAACTTAAGAGTTCCTGAAGCTCTGGCTGTGACGACCTCTCCAGTTCCAACTTTGAGAGTTACTTCGCCGTCTTCCAGCATATGCCAGGAACTAATTTCCTGTAAAGAAGAGCATACATGGTTAGTCGCTCCTGAATCTAATATCCAGGCAGAGCTATCTTGCTCAACTAAACATGTTTCGATAACGAGCAAATCATATTTACCTTGTTTTTCCTTTTCAGCCTTTTTTTCTGCTAGGTACTTGGGACAATTGCGTTTCCAATGTCCGTCTACATTACAATGGAAACATTTTCCTTTATCTGCAGCTTTAGTTTTTGCCTTGCTTCCCACTGGAGCTTTTCCTTTCCCTTTATCCTTCTTTTTCTTCATTTGAATACTCTTATTCTTTGAAGTGGAAGGTCCAGACTTGGTTCCTGAGGATGATCCCTTTTGGAACCTTTTGGTTGTAGCAACATTTGCCTCCCCTTCATGTCCCCTCTTAGTGAGACTTTGGTAAGTCTGGAGCTCGTTTAGCAAAGTAGTCAGGTTAAAGTCTATTTTGTTCATGACAGCGTTTGTCCTGAACTGAATGAAGCTCTTCGGAAGAGACTCCATTATGAAACTTACTTGACTACCCTCGTCCATTGTAGCACCGTTTACTTCAGCAATGTTAAACTGAACCATCATGTTCAAAACATGTTCCCTAACTGAAGCACCTTCCTTCATTCGGGAATTGTAAACATTCTTGAGAGCTTCGTGCCTGATTTGTGAGGACGGTTGTCCAAACATACCCTGCAACGAAGTCATGATCTCCCTTGCGGTGACCATCCTCTCGTGTTTTTTCGACAAGACATCCGAAATGCTTGCTAAAATATAGACTCTTGCTTTATCATTAGCTCGAGTCCATTTCTCATATGCTTCCCGAACAATTCGGTTTGTTGACGAGCCAGGGTTAGGCGGACACTCTTCGGTAAGGACAAATCTAAGATCCTCGATTACTAGTATTGTGTTTAGATTAGACTTCCAAGTTCCATAGTTATCCCCGTTAAGCTTATCCGAAGCGAGTAATTGTACTAGTGAGCTAGACATGCTGAAAAATTAAACAAAGCTATTAGAAATTGCTTATTAACCATTTTTAGACAAAATCCAATCAAGTTTTAGCAAAAGTAATAATGTACCCAGGATTATTATTTTGCAACGACACTTTAGTGAGTTAGAGCAACCGCTACCGAGGGGCAGTCAATTACTCCTTCACCAAACCAAGACGTTCTTGACTAAATACTAATCCCAGAATAACTCTTATTCCTATAGTTGTTTAGTTATCGTTACGTTTGGTCAGGAATTTACTAACACTTAGTAACCCTTGTAAGTGTGACCCGCCGTTTTAAGATTACAGAGAACGGCCCCAACAATGCTACCGAATGGAAAAGCTAATGTTGGAAATGGTCCTAAGTAATCCTATCCATCTCTGGAGTTTGCTTTGTTCCGATCTCCATGTTACAACCCTCCGAATGGTTAGTAGCTCCAGGGCATACAAGCAGGCGCAACATGGAAATCTCACGGTGCAACCTAACGGAGGAGACCGCAGGATGTGTTGACACACTTCCTTCACTCACTTACTATAAATACTTTCTCCATTCACCTTGTTATTGATTTATGCAAACACCTTCCGAATGGAGCAGTTGAGGTATAATCAACACGAGGCCAAGCATAAATCTCACCTTGTGAACAAAAGGGAGAACGTAAAAGGGAAATGGATTTGATATATCTCTCCCCTCCCACTAAGTATTTTAAACGGTTTTGGGTATACTTATACTTAGGTGAATTCCGGCTAATTGAATAACCCTAAGTCTAAGTTCATATAATCTTACGATGTCTAGGTGATAACGATTAAAACCTCACATCACACACGTGCATGCTCATAAAACTGGGTTAACTTTAACTCAAGAACCGACTCGATGCCCAGGTAGGAGGTGTTCCGTAAACCGTCAACTTAAATACCTCCAGCCTTAGACAGCATCTCGTCGGGTGAGTTCTCTTGTAACCTATGTTTTACAAGCTTATCGACCTATTTGAATCTAATTGAAATCGATCGAGAGTTGGATCAAATTAACCCTAAGTGAGCATGCACCTTTTTCTTTGTTATAGATTTTAAATTTCTATGTGATTTATAACAATTATAAATCTAAACTATAACAAACTTGCCTTTTGAATATAACTCTTATAAACAAAATTCTAAGGAAATTTCATGCTTCATGCTAGGTTAATTTTATCTTTTGATTAATATAACTTTTATATCAATTAATCAATTTTAATTAACCATTCAAGCATGAATCTCCCTAAATCAATACAACATTTATATCAATTTAAACATAAAATTTCCCTCATGCATTTGAACTATTAATAACACTTATTAAAAAATGCATGAACATGCTTTCCTATGGTGGGATTTTAAACTATATGGCATGCTCATAATGCACATACATTTAATCCAATTAAACCATACATTCTCAATGCATAAAAGAAATTAAATCAAGCTAAAATGGAATGGTTTGGCAATTTAAAACAAACAATCAACTAATTATTACAATAATAATCAATAAAATTGCTTGTGATGATCCCGAGCTTTACGAACCGACCCGAACCAACCCTCCATGGAGTTAACCGGCCTTCAAATATGTGTAAAAAAACTGCAGCAGACCGAACCGGACCCGAAAAGAAGAAGAAAAAAAAACTGCTGCTGCTGGAATTTTACTTTTCTGCTGCGTCTTCTCCGGTTTTTCTTCGATTTTACAGCCTATATGGACTCTAATGACTCTATAAAAATTACAGACTATAGTACACACATTAACGCTCTTACATATCCGAGCAATTACAATTTCATGAAGGTTTGAATGCTCAAAAAATTGCCAAACCAGAACACTTCCATTTTAGCACACAGAAAATTCAATTTCAAAATGGTACCCACCAAAGCAAAATTAAAACGAATTAAGTGCTCTAATCATGCTCTGATACCAATTGAAGGTGTTCATATAACACATGCGGAAGCAATTGAAGATCGGAAGCACTTAAGACATTCAATTTTGCTCCTAAAGCATGCATGTTCTATAAAAGACAGAATATAGAGTTGAGAGAACACCAACCTTTGTAGCTCACTTATGTGGAACTCCTTGTGGTGTTTGCCTCTCCTATGCTCCTTGGACAACCTCTAGAGTCTTCCCTACTATTCTCTTGGGCCTAGAAAGACTTGTGGGAGTCTATAGAAGAAAGATAGAAGGGAATGCTTGATGGTACAAGCTTTTGGAAGGAGATGAAATGAGAGAGAATTTGAGGGAGAAAATTTGCAGCATAACACTAAATGAAAGCTTGCTCTTCTTGAATCTAATTCAAGCCCCTTTTATAGACATCTCCCATGCAAAGACAAGCTTCATGACACTTAGCCACATGGCCAAGATGCAACTCAAAGTGGATTCTAGGTGTCTACTTCACAACACATGCATCTAGTGCATGGTTGTGTTGTTTTCCACTATGCATCATCATGCAAGAGTGGAAATGCCACTAAATCCATTATGAATTGTATCCTAATTGTAAATTTTCAGCTTGCAATTCATTTCAATTTCAATTCAAAATTGAAATTGATTTCTAGGCAATTAATTGGGACATTTCCAAGTAATTTTGATATGATTGATCCAATCAATCTTTATCACCTAATGTCATGAATTATATATGATTCCTAATACATATATATGGTATTTAAAACACTTTCAAATACCTCATCTCTCAATTCCTAATTTAATTCATAATTAAATCATTGTGTCGAACACGTCTTACGATAAAAACCCTATTTCCCGTTTTTGAACGATTCAAAATTTCCTATCAATATGTTCTAGGCTTTAATCCGATATGAGCTAGTAGAGGGACCTAATGGACCTATAGATCATGGGCTCCAACGATTCAAGGCTAACCGACTAATCTCATTATCTAAGCTAGCCAACATTCGTTAACTATCGGGACACTCCACTATAGCCCGATAGTTGCACTCCCCTCACTATAGATATATTTCCGTCCACTTGATTTAACCATGTTCAGTAAGTCGTTCCTTCACAGGTTGTTCGTAGCTATAGCTAGGTCAAATAACCGTTACACCCCTATAGTACTTCTTGTTCCTTAAGTTCCACTAATCCTCTAATGAACAATCGGTTTGCGGTCCAACCATCAAACCTAAGTTCCTCTCGATCCAACGAGAGGGTGGGGCCCCTTGTTCAAGTCCTGGAGTTAGTACTTAAGAGAACAACCTCTCTGCTATCCCTAAAATGGGTAGGAGTGAATTCCGTCTTGCGAAACTATGTCCCCAGCTATCTATTCGATCTTATCCCCAAAATGGTAGGCTTGTCGAGTCGGCGATGCTGGCCACTCTCACCCATGCAGATCAAAGGATAATCTCTCATAAATAGGAGTTCATAGATAGCTCAGGATTAAGAACGAGTTACCTAGGTCATCTATGAGAAATAGTCAGTTTCTTCAGTAAACGGCGTTATAAAGAGAAAGTGACTTATTTCGTGGTCCAGTCTTATGCAAACTCATTGCATAGGACGCCCCCACTCGCATGTCACCACATGAACGATTTAGGATCTCATCGTTTGTACTTAATACAAAGTGGGCCGCGTCCATAGTGTCACCAGGATAAGGCACCCAACCGTATCCTTATACTATAGACTATTTTGACTATAAACTTGAACTTCATCCTACGATATGTCCCTACATATAGTTCGAGTATTCATTTTATAGTCAAGGATCTTAGTTTATTGGATTTAGGTTAATCATTCGCAATTTACATATTCAATAACATCTTTTACTGAATAACCTCAATAACGTCTTTATTGGAAATAGAATATGTTTAATGATTTACAAACTACGAGTTTATAGGACATTAAACCCAACAGCACGTGTGTGATGTGAGGTTTTAATCGTTATCACCTAGACATCGTAAGATTAAATGAACTTAGACTTAGGGTTATTCAATTAGCCGGAATTCGCCTAAGTATAAGTATACCCAAAACCGTTTAAAATACTTAGTGGGAGGGGAGAGATATATCAAATCCATTTCCCTTTCACGTTCTCCCTTTTGTTCACAAGGTGAGATTTATGCTTGGCCTCGTGTTGATTATACCTCAACTGCTCCATTCGGAAGGTGTTTGCATAAATCAATAACAAGGTGAATGGAGAAAGTATTTATAGTAAGTGAGTGAAGGAAGTGTGTCAACACATCCTGCGGTCTCCTCCGTTAGGTTGCACCGTGAGATTTCCATGTTGCGCCTGCTTGTATGCCCTGGAGCTACTAACCATTCGGAGGGTTGTAACATGGAGATCGGAACAACGCAAACTCCAGAGATGGATAGGATTACTTAGGACCATTTCCAACATTAGCTTTTCCATTCGGTAGCATTGTTGGGGCCGTTCTCTGTAATCTTAAAACGGCGGGTCACACTTACAAGGGTTACTAAGTGTTAGTAAATTCCTGACCAAACGTAACGATAACTAAACAACTATAGGAATAAGAGTTATTCTGGGATTAGTATTTAGTCAAGAACGTCTTGGTTTTGTGAAGGAGTAATTGACTGCCCCTCGGTAGCGGTTGCTCTAACTCACTAAAGTATCGTTGCAAAATAATAATCCTGGGTACATTATTACTTTTGCTAAAACCTGATTGGATTCTGTCTAAAAATGGTTAATAAGCAATTTCTAATAGTTTTGTTTAATTTTTCAGCATGTCTAGCTCACTAGTACAATTACTCGCTTCGGATAAGCTTAACGGAGATAATTATGGAACTTGGAAGTCTAATCTGAATACAATACTAGTAATCGAGGATCTTAGATTTGTCCTTACCGAAGAGTGTCCACCTAACCCTGGCTCGTCAACAAACCGAATTGTTCGGGAAACATATGAGAAATGGACTCGAGCAAATGATAAAGCAAGAGTCTATATTTTAGCAAGCATTTCGGATGTCTTGTCTAAAAAGCACGAGAGGATGGTCACCGCAAGGGAGATCATGACTTCGTTGCAAGGTATGTTTGGACAACCGTCCTCGCAAATCAGGCACGAAGCTCTCAAGAATGTTTACAATTCCCGAATGAAGGAAGGTGCTTCAGTTAGGGAACATGTTTTGAACATGATGGTTCAGTTTAACATTGCTGAAGTAAACGGTGCTACCATCGACGAGGGTAGTCAAGTAAGTTTCATAATGGAGTCTCTTCCGAAGAGCTTCATTCAGTTCAGGACAAACGCTGTCATTAACAAAATAGACTTTAACTTGACCACTTTGCTAAACGAGCTTCAGACTTACCAAAGTCTTACTAAGAGAGGACATGAAGGGGAGGCAAATGTTGCCACAACCAAGAGGTTCCAAAAGGGATCTTCCTCAGGAACAAAGTCTGGACCTTCCACTTCAAAGAATAAAAGTATTCAGATGAAGAAAAAGAAGGTAAAAGGGAAAGGAAAAGCTCCAATGGGAGGCAAGGCAAAAGCTGCAGAAAAAGGAAAGTGTTTCCATTGTAATGTAGACGGACATTGGAAACGCAACTGTCCCAAGTACCTTGCGGAAAAGAAGGCTGAAAAAGAAAAACAAGGTAAATATGATTTGCTCGTTATCGAAACATGTTTAGTTGAGCAAGATAGCTCTGCCTGGATATTAGATTCAGGAGCGACTAACCATGTATGCTCTTCTTTACAGGAAATTAGTTCCTGGCATATGCTGGAAGACGGCGAAGTAACTCTCAAAGTTGGAACTGGAGAGGTCGTCTCAGCTAGAGCTTCTGGAACTCTCAAGTTGTCTTTTGGAGATAGATTTTTACTACTTGAAAATGTCTTGTACGTTCCCGATATAAAAAGGAACTTAATTTCTATCTCTTGTTTAATTGAACATGAATACCAAGTATCTTTTGATATTAATAAAGTGTTTGTTAACAAAAGAGGTATACATATATGTTCTGCAAAACTTGAAAGCAACTTATACGTGTTAAGGCCAATTCAAGTTAAAGCTATTTTTAATACGGAAATGTTTAAAGTAGCGGAAACTCAAAACAAAAGGCGAAAAGTTTCTCCTAATACCTATCTTTGGCACTTGAGATTAGGCCACATAAATCGCAATAGGATTGAAAGATTGGTAAAGAGTGGACTACTAAACCAGTTAGAAGATGACTCGTTACCACCATGTGAGTCCTGCCTCGAGGGAAAAATGACCAAACGACCTTTTTCAGAAAAAGGTTATAGGGCCAAAGAACCTTTGGAACTCGTGCATTCGGATCTCTGTGGTCCTATGAATGTCAAAGCACGAGGAGGGTATGAATATTTTGTCAGCTTCATTGATGATTATTCAAGGTATGGCTATCTTTACTTAATGCATCATAAGTCTGAAGTCCTTGAAAAGTTCAAAGAGTACAAGACTGAGGTTGAGAACCAATTAGGTAAAACGATTAAAACACTACGATCAGATCGAGGTGGAGAATATATGGACTTACAATTCCAAGACTATTTGATAGAACATGGAATTACGTCTCAACTCTCAGCCCCTGCTACACCACAACAAAATGGTGTATCAGAGAGGAGAAACCGAACTCTGTTAGACATGGTTCGATCAATGATGAGCTATGCTCAGTTGCCTGATTCGTTCTGGGGATATGCAGTTGAGACTGCCGTATACATTTTGAACATGGTTCCCTCTAAGAGTGTTTCTGAAACACCCTATGAGCTATGGAAAGGGCGTAAAGGTAGTTTACGTCACTTCAGAATTTGGGGATGCCCGGCACACGTGTTGGTGCAAAACCCAAAGAAATTGGAACGACGTTCAAAACTGTGCCTGTTTGTAGGATATCCTAAAGAAACGAAAGGTGGTCTATTTTACGACCCTCAGGATAATAAAGTTATTGTATCGACAAACGCTACTTTTCTTGAGGAAGATCACATAAAAGATCATCGACCTCGCAGTAAACTAGTATTAGATGAGATTTCAAGAAAAACTACAAAAGAATCTACAAAAGTTGTAGATCAAGCTGGTTCATCAAAAGTTGTTGATCAAACGCATCCATCTCAAATAGTGAGAGAGCCTCGACGTAGTGGGAGGGTTATAATACAACCCGACCGCTACATGGGTTTAACAGAAACTCAAAACATCATATCTGATGATGGTGTAGAGGATCCATTGACCTTTAATCAGGCAATGAATGATGTTGATAAGGACCAGTGGATCAAAGCCATGGATCTCGAAATGGAGTCAATGTACTTCAATTCGGTCTGGGAACTTGTAGAACAACCGGATGGGGTAAAACCTATTGGTTGCAAATGGATCTACAAGAGAAAACGAGACCAAGCCGGTAAGGTTCAAACCTTTAAAGCTCGACTCGTGGCAAAGGGTTTTACCCAGCGGGAAGGAGTTGATTATGAAGAAACTTTTTCCCCTGTTGCCATGCTTAAGTCGATTAGAATACTCTTATCCATTGCCACATACTATGATTATGAAATATGGCAAATGGATGTCAAGACAGCCTTTTTGAACGGCAATCTTGAAGAGACTATCTATATGGCTCAACCAGAGGGATTTATAGTCCAGGGTGATGAGCAAAAGGTTTGCAAACTTAAACGATCCATTTATGGATTAAAACAAGCATCAAGATCCTGGAATATACGTTTTGACACTGCGATCAAAACGTATGGCTTTGAGCAGAATGTTGACGAACCTTGTGTTTACAAGAAAATCGTCAAAAACACTGTAGCTTTTCTAGTTCTATACGTAGATGATATCCTACTTATTGGGAATAATGTAGGATTCCTGACTGACGTAAAACAATGGCTAGCGACTCAATTCCAAATGAAAGATTTGGGTGAGGCTCAATTTGTTTTGGGCATTCAAATCATTAGAAATAGAAAGAACAAAACGCTAGCACTGTCTCAAGCATCATATCTCGACAAAATGTTGATACGATATTCGATGCAGAACTCCAAGAAAGGGTTATTACCTTTTAGGCACGGGATTCATCTGTCAAAGGAACAAAGTCCTAAGACACCTCAAGAAGTTGAGGAAATGAGACGTATTCCCTACGCATCAGCAGTTGGTAGTTTGATGTATGCAATGTTGTGTACCAGACCCGACATATGCTATGCCGTAGGAATTGTCAGCAGATATCAGTCCAATCCTGGACATGCGCATTGGACTGCCGTTAAAAACATCCTTAAGTATCTAAGGAGAACTAGGGATTATACGCTCGTGTATGGAGCTAAGGATCTGATCCTTACAGGATACACTGACTCAGATTTTCAGACCGATATAGATTCAAGAAAATCAACATCGGGATCTGTGTTTACTCTAAATGGAGGAGCAATAGTATGGAGGAGTATTAAGCAAGGTTGCATTGCTGACTCTACCATGGAAGCAGAGTACGTAGCCGCCTGCGAAGCAGCAAAAGAGGCAGTATGGCTAAGAAAATTCCTAATAGAGTTGGAAATTGTTCCAAATATGCAACTGCCTATCACCCTCTATTGTGATAACAGTGGAGCAGTTGCAAACTCTAAGGAACCTCGAAGTCACAAGCGAGGAAAGCATATTGAGCGCAAATACCATCTCATCAGGGAGATCGTGCAACGAGGAGATGTGATCGTCACGCAGATTGCTTCGGAGCACAACATAGCTGATCCGTTTACAAAACCCCTCACGGCTAAAGTATTTGAGGGTCACCTAGTTAATCTAGGTTTACGAGCTTTGTTAGACTAGGGCAAGTGGGAGAAATGTAAGGGTATGGATGATGCCCTAGTTTATTGTCTTTATACTTCTCTCACACCTAACTTCATGTACTCCACTAGAGTTTCTAGTCCAAGTGGGAGTTTGTTGGGTTTAATGTCCTATAAACTCGTAGTTTGTAAATCATTAAACATATTCTATTTTCAATAAAGACGTTATTGAGGTTATTTAGTAAAAGATGTTATTGAATATATACATTGCGAATGATTAACCTAAATCCAATAAACTAAGATCCTTGACTATAAAATGAATACTCGAACTATATGTAGGGACATATCGTAGGATCAAGTTCAAGTTTATAGTCAAAATAGTCTATAGTATAAGGATACGGTTGGGTGCCTTATCCTGGTGACACTATGGACGCGGCCCACTTTGTATTAAGTACAAACGATGAGATCCTAAGTCGTTCATGTGGAGACATGCGAGTGGGGGCATCCTATGCAATGAGTTTGCATAAGACAGGACCACGAAATAAGTCACTTTCTCTTTATAACGCCGTTTACCGTAGAAACTGACTATTTCTCATAGATGACCTAGGTAACTCGTTCTTAATCCTGAGCGAGCTATGAACTCCTGTTTATACGAGATTATCCTTTGATCTGCATGGGTGAGAGTGGCCAGCATCGCCGACTCAACAAGCCTACCATTTTGGGGATAAGATCGAATAGATAGCTGGGGACATAGTTTCGCAAGACGGAATTCACTCCTACCCTTTTCAGGGATAGCAGAGAGGTTGTTCTCTTAAGTACTAACTCCAGGACTTGAACAAGGGGCCCCACCCTCTCGTTGGATCGAGAGGGACTTAGGTTTGATGGTTGGACCACAAACCGATTGTTCATTAGAGGATTAGTGGAACTTAAGGAACAAGAAGTACTATAGGGGTAAAACGGTTATTTGACCTAGCTATAGCTACGAACAACCTGTGAAGGAACGACTTACTGAACATGGTTAAATCAAGTGGACGGAAATATATCTATAGTGAGGGGAGTGCAACTATCGGGCTATAGTGGAGTGTCCCGGTAGTTAACGAATGTTGGCTAGCTTGAATAATGAGATTAGTCGGTTAGTCTCGAATCGTTGGAGCCCATGATCTATAGGTCCATTAGGTCCCCCTACTAGCTCATATCGGAATATAGCCTAGAACAAATTGATAGGATTCTTTGAATTGTTCAAAGTCGGGAAAAAGGGTATTATCGTAAAATTGTGTTTGACACAATAATTTAATTATGAATTAAATTAGAAAATGAGAGATAAAGTATTTAAAAGGGTTTTAAATATTATATACATGAATTAAGATTCATATATAAAAGATGCACAATATTAAGGTGATTAACTTGCTTAATCATTTATAATCAATTGGGCAAGGTTCAAATATGATCTTATATATTAATGTCACATTTAGAATTGATATTAATATCATAAATGAACATTTGAAATCTGATTTTGAATCATGGTAAGTGGAAAATGATGTAATTCCACTCTTGCATGAAGATTCAAAGTGGAATTACACCACAAACATGCATACTTGCATGTAATGTTGTTTGAACACCTAGCTTCCACTTTCACCCTTAAGACCACCATGTGTCTTGCATCTTGAGGCTTCTTCTTGCATGGATTCTCTCTATAAGTAGAAGAAGAATCAGATTGGAGAGATAGATAGCATTTACCTTAATGTTATGCTGCTGAATTTCTTCCTCAATCACTCTCTCATCTCATATCTCCATAGAGCTTGAACCTTCAAGCATTCCCTTCCCATTCCCTATCACTATAGACTCCCACAAGTCGTTCTCGGCCCGGAGAATAGTAGGGAAGACTCTAAAGGTTGTCCAAGAGAAGTTGGAGAAGGAAAACACCACAAGGAATACCTCATTTGTGAGCTACAAAGGTTGGTTTTCTCTAAACTCTCTTTTCTGTCTTTTATAGAACATGCATGCTTTAGGAGCAAAATTGAATGTCTTAAGTGCTTTCGATCTTCAATTGCTTCCGCATGTGTAATATGTACACCTTCAGTTGGGACCTTTCAGAGGAGGCTTTTTGTGCCTCAGCCCTTCCATCTTCATCCTTGCTCTTCTTTTCTTTCTTCTTCTCTGAACTGATCTCCAGCTATCTACCACTTCTCAGTGTCACCATCTTGCACTGTTCTCTCGGATTGGGTTCAGTGTCGCTTGGAAACTTCCCTTTCTGAAGGGCATTCACTACTGAAGCTATCTGACCAATCTGAACTTCCATATTCTTCATAGCTGTGTCATGGTTATTTACTGTCGTCTGGAGATTCACATTTAACACCTTCTAATCTTTGATAAACATGGCCACCATCTCCTCCAGGTTACTCTTCTTTTCTGGCAAACTGGTTGAAGCAAATCCTGGCGGTGGCTGCAATACGTTCTTGGTGTTCGAGTACGAAAAGTTCTCATGATTGCGTAGACTGGGATGGTAGAAGTTCGGTACTCCTTGAGTGAATGCTCTGTTTCCCACATACTGAACTTCTTCCACATCTTGATTCTCTTTCTTTGAATATCCTTCAGCTAAGGTGGAAATAGACTTGACCACCTCAAATGAAGTCAGCTTGTTCAGTGCATTCATCAATGATGCCATCTGTGCCTTCAGAGAGCTTGACTCATCTAATTCATAAATTCCAGCCTTCTTGGAAATTGTCCCTCGTTCAATCGGCCACTGGTAACTAGTCGCTGCCATTTCCTCTAGAAGATCCTTGGCTTCCGTCACTGTCTTGGATAGAAAACTCCCACTCGCTGATGTGTCTAAAACTATCTTGGTGGAGGGATTCAGTCCATTGTAAAACAATTGCACCTGGAGCCAATCTGGATATCCATGTTGCGGACATCGCCTAAGCATCTCCTTATACCTCTCCCATGCCTCATACAACTGCTTCTCATCCAACTGCCTGAATGTTCTGATCTCTGTCCGGAGCTTCGTAGTCTTGGCTGGCGGGAAAAATTTCGTCAGGGAAGCCTGGGCAAGCTTGTCCTATGTGCTGATACTGCCCGTCTCGACTGATTCGAGCCAATCTTTAGCCTTATCTTGCAGAGAAAATGGGAATAACCTCAATCTTATAGCGTCGGCCGGAACTCCATTCATCTTTACCGTCCCGCATATCTCCAAGAATGATCGCAGATGCGAATGTGGATCCTCAGAAGGGTGTCCCTTAAATGAATTGTCTCGCGCCATCTGAATCAGTCCTGTCTTCAACTTAAAATTGTTAGCTTGGATTGGGGCGTAAATGATGCCTGAATTCTCGGTTGGGAGGACTGGCTGCAAAAAGTCTCTGATTGCCTTGGGAGCTTCATCTTCATGGGCCATTGCTTCCGTTAGTCTTTTCTTTCTACGAATAGATCTGAGTGTCCTGGTAATTTCAAGATCTAAAGGAAACAATTCAACCACCTTATGTCTTCGCATGCAACACTCCCAATCAATCAAAAGAACCAAACAAAAACAAAAATAAAATATTCACAAACAAAAAAAAAGTACTATTTATCCCTTTCTTTTTAATGTCAAGAAAAAATTATTTTGCTTTAAAATCAAGCCTCCCCGGCAACGGCGCCAAAAAAACTTGTTACGCGTTTGCCAACAATGCCGCAAGTGCACGGGTCGTCACAAGTAATAGTAAAACGGAAATAGAGTATCGAATCCACAGGGAGGCGAAGCGAAAATTAAGCAAAGCAAAAATTCCTTGAACACTAAAGGTACTTGGGAAAAATAATATTTAGGGACCAAAGCATGCAATTAAAATGAATTTCAAACTTAAGGCAATTAAAGAAATCAATTTGATCGATCAAGAAATAAAAATATGGAGAAAGAGCTTTTTAAATGGGAAGTGAGGTCTTGAAACTCAATTAATAGCTGAATAATTATTACAATTATCCTATCTCGTTGCCCAACTAATTATACTCCTAGAATCTCCGTTAATCACATAGGTTCTCCTGTCGGTCTCCCCTAATTGTAATTCATCCATTTTAACGACCTAAGTGTCCTTTGCGCCATTAAAATTCGTTAATTATTACGCTCTGATTCATTTTAGGAATCTAAGTTTAATCAACTAATCTCGTTGTCACTACGGGCAATTAAACTAGTTGCATGGATTATGATTTATCCTAATTTCTCTCCGTCGAGTTTCCATTAAGAATCAGATCAATATACAACTGGCCAGATTGCATACTGCATTACGAGCATCCATACAAATAAATAGTAAACAGGGCAAGAGATAGACAATTATAACAACATTTAACTATAATTTCATTTCAAGACCCCAAATTGGGGTTTAGCTATATATAGCTAAAATATTCACAAAATTTACAATGGAAAGCATAAATACGAGCAAAATAAAAGGGAAGGAATTGACCGTCGAAGACCCCGTCGCTGGCGCTTGGAGTCCCTCCGAGCAAACCTTGAGCCTCCTAGAGTGCTCCCCAAAATTCCCCAAAATTTCCCACTAAAGAACTCTCAAAAAGGCTAAAAGCCTTGAGAGAAGGCTCCAAAGGAGCCAAAGAGAGAAAGGAATGAAGGAATGGAATGGTGATTGATGGTAAAAAATGGCACCAAGGGGCGCCTTTTATAGGCCTGAAAAATGGACAGCGTCGCGACGCTGTGACGACATCGACTTGCCGGCCAAGAAATGGGACAGCGTCTCGACGCTAGGCGAATTCCAGAACTTTCAGGCGCGTTTTGGGCTTGAATTTGGGCCTCTCTTCATTTCTTTTGGGTCTTTTCTTCATGGTTGACTTTCTTTGGCTTCCCCTTGACCCATGTATGGAATTTGGGTTTGAATGACTTCTTTTTGGGCATTTTTTTCACCAAAATCCATAATTTTCTCCTAAAGACCAAATAACAAAATATATTAAATATCTTCAATAAAAACACAATTAAAGCACTAAAAAGCTTAATATTTTAGAACTAAAATAGCGACATTTTTGCCCGCTATCACTGACGTGTCGCGTCTCCCGCAGGGCCCAGAAGATCTAGTAAACCCCCAGCAGAATCGTATGCTACAGCAAAATCCACCGCTGGAGCAAAATGAACGACAAAATAATCAGGCTGAGAATCCTATCTTGGTAGCAAACGATAGGGCCAGAGCCATTCGAGCGTATGCTTTTCCAATGTTTGATGAGTTAAATCCAGGAATTGCACATCCTCAAATTGAGGCAGCAAATTTTGAAATGAAACCTGTAATGTTTCAGATGTTGCAAATCGTGGGTCAGTTCCATGGTTTGTCATCTGAAGATCCTCATTTACACCTTAAGTCTTTTCTAGGAGTTAGTGATTCTTTTGTAATTCAAGGAGTGCCTAGACATGCCCTTAGGTTAACTTTGTTCCCGTATTCTCTTAGAGATGGAGCAAAGACATGGTTAAATTCTTTTGCTCCAGGATCAATTAGGACATGGAATGAGTTAGCAGAAAAAATTCTTAGTAAATATTTTCCACCAAATAGGAATGCTAAATTGAGGAGTGAAATAGTAGGGTTTAGGCAACTTGAGGATGGGACTTTTAGTGAGGCTTGGGAGAGGTTTAAAGAGCTTTTGCGAAACTGTCCCCACCATGGTTTACCTCATTGTATCCAAATGGAAACATTTTACAATGGGTTAAACGGAGCAACCCACGGTATGGTTGATGCTTCGGTTGGAGGTGCCCTTTTGGATAAAACTTTTAATGAAGCTCATGAAATTTTAGAAAGAATATCAACTAATAGTTGTCAGTGGTCAGATGTTAGAGGCACAAATAAAAAGGTTAAGTGTGTGTTAGAAGTTGATGGTGTGTCTACCATTAGGGTTGATATTGCAATGTTAGCTAACGCTCTTAAAAATGTGACAATGGTTAGTCATCAGCAGTCGCCGGTTGTGGAGCCTGCTGCAGTGGTGAACCAAGTTGCAGAGGAAGCTTGTGTCTATTGTGGTAAAGAGCACAACTATGAGTTTTGCCCCAGAAATCCAGCTTCTGTGTTTTTGGTAGGTAATCAGATGAATAACCCTTATTCTAACTTTTATAATCCAGGTTGGCGAAACCACCCCAACTTTGCATGGGGAGGACAAGGAAGTAATGTACAAGCACAGCAAAAGGTGAACCAATCGGGATTTGCTAAAGCACAAGTATTGCCCCAGCAAAATTCGGAGAGTTCTCTTGAGGCAATGATGAAAGAATATATGGCTCGTACAGATGCCGCAATTCAAAGTAATCAAGCTTCAATGAGAGCCCTGGAATTGCAAGTAGGCCAGCTAGCTAATGAGCTGAAGGCAAGGCCTCAAGGGAAACTTCCTTCAGACACTAAACACCCTAGAAGGGAATGTAAGGAGCAGGTAAAGGCCGAGAGAAAAGAGCCTAGTAAGCCCCAGGATGTAGAAAAGAGTTGTGATAAAAATGTTGTTGTTGAAAAAGAGTCGGAGTCTGGTCTGGGTGTTGGAGGCAGCAATAATAATGCTGGAGCATCTGGTTCTGTTCCAGATGTGGAACCACCTTATGTGTCGCCCCCACCTTATGTACCACCTCTACCTTTTCCACAAAGGCAAAGGCCTAAGAATCAGGATGGTCAATTTAAGAAGTTTTTAGAGATTCTTAAGCAGTTGCACATAAATATCCCTTTAGTGGAAGCTATAGAGCAAATGCCTAATTATGCTAAATTTCTTAAGGATATTTTAACTAAAAAGAAGAGGTTAGATGAGTTTGAAATTGTATCTCTTACTGAGGAATGTAGTGCTATTCTTAAGAATGGGTTACCAACCAAGGCTAAGGATCCAAGGTCATTTACTATACCTGTATCTATAGGTGGAAAAGAGTTAGGTAGAGCACTTTGTGATTTAGGTGCAAGCATTAACCTTATGCCTCTTTCGGTCTTTCGAAAGTTAGGTATTGGTGAAGCAAGGCCCACCACAGTCACACTTCAACTAGCTGATAGGTCTATCACATATCCAGAGGGTAAAATTGAGGATGTCTTAGTGAAGGTAGATAAATTCATATTTCCTGTTGATTTTATTATCTTAGGTTATGAGGCAGATAAAGATGTCGCAATTATTTTTGGTCATCCATTTTTGGCTACTGGTAGGGCATTGATAGATGTTCAAAAAGGGGAATTAACAATGAGGTTTTATAATGAGGAAGTTAAATTTAATGTTTTTAAGGCCATGAAGTATCCAGACGAAATGAAAGATTGTTCTTTCATTAGGATTCTGGAGAACACAATTGTTGAGACAGCAATGCAAGATTCGGCAAACAAACATTTGGAAGATCATGGAGAGGTTAATATAGAGGATTTAGAAGTTTGTTCTTTAGAAAGAAAAAATGAAAAAGAAGTGTTTCGGTGTGAGAATATTTTTGAGTCTTTAGATTTGGATCAAAGGAAGGCTCCTCCTATTAAGCCATCCCTAATTGAGGCACCCACTTTAGATTTGAAGCCCTTGCCGGATCATCTAAAGTATGTGTATCTTGGGGAAGGTGAGACGTTGCCTATTATTGTTGCATCAGATTTAATGTCGGAGCATGAAGAGGCCTTAATAAAGTTGCTGCAGCAATATCGCAAGGCAATAGGTTGGACATTGGCTGACATTCAGGGAATTAGTCCATCTTTCTGTATGCATAAAATCACCCTAGAGGAGGGATCCTTTAGGAGTATTGAGCAACAAAGAAGGCTTAACCCTGTAATGAAAGGGGTTGTTAAGAAGGAGGTGATTAAATGGTTGGATGCTGGGATCATTTATCCAATTGCAGATAGCAATTGGGTAAGCCCTGTCCAATGTGTTCCTAAGAAAGGAGGTGTCACAGTGGTAACTAATAAAGACAATGAGTTGATCCCAACCAGGACAGTTACTGGCTGGAGGGTTTGCATGGATTACAGAAGGCTTAATAAAGCCACCCGTAAGGACCACTTCCCTCTACCATTTATTGACCAAATGTTGGATAGATTGGCTGGTTAGGCCTACTACTGTTTCTTAGATGGTTATTCTGGGTATAACCAGATTACCATTGCTCCTGAGGATCAGGAAAAAACCACTTTCACCTGCCCTTATGGGACGTTTGCTTTTAGGCGAATGCCTTTTGGCCTTTGCAATGCTCCAGCAACATTTCAGCGGTGTATGTTAGCAATTTTTTCTGATATGATTGAGTCCACTGTTGAAGTATTTATGGACGATTTTTCAGTCTTTGAAGCGTCTTTTCAGAGTTGTTTGGATAATTTAGGTAAGGTGCTAAAGAGATGTGAGGATACCCATCTAATTCTTAATTGGGAGAAATGCCACTTCATGGTGAAATAGGGCATTGTGCTAGGTCATAGGATTTCAAAGAACGGCCTAGAAGTTGATCGAGCAAAAATTGAGGTTATTGAAAGATTAGAACCACCGAATTCAGTGAAAGGGATTCGGAGTTTTTTGGGTCATGCTGGATTTTATAGAAGGTTCATAAAGGATTTTTCAAAGATTAGTAAACCTCTTTGTAACTTATTGTGTACTGATCATGTTTTTTACTTTAATGTAGATTGTAGGAAGGCTTTTGAAACTTTAAAGGCTGCTTTAATCTCAGCACCCATTCTTTGTGCACCTGATTGGGGTTTACCATTTGAGGTAATGTGTGATGTGAGTGATGTTGCAGTAGGTGCCATGCTGGGGCAAAAGCAGGGCAAGTTTATCCATCCTATATATTATGCAAGCAGGGTTTTGAATGAGGCACAAACCAACTATACAACTACTGAAAAGGAGTTGTTAGCGGTTGTGTTTGCTTTTGAGAAATTCCGGCCATATTTGGTTGAATCCAAAGTCACGGTTTTCACAGATCATGCAGCAATAAGGTACTTAATGTCTAAGAAAGATGCAAAGCCTAGATTGATTCGTTGGGTTTTATTATTGCAGGAATTCGACTTGGAGATAAAGGACAAGAAGGGATCAAAGAATGTCATTGCAGATCATCAGTCTCGTCTTGATCCAACATCATCTTTGCCGAAGCAATCTGCCATTTCAGATTCTTTTCCAAATGAGCAGCTTTTTGCTATTGAGGTAAAGGTAGTCAAGGACATTCCTTGGTATGCTGATATTGCCAACTTTTTGGTAAAGGGAGTCACTCCTATTGATATGGATTGGAGGCAGGTGAAAACGTTTAAGCATGATGCGAAATTTTTCTATTGGGATGAGCCATTTATGTATAAGCAATGCTCTGATGGTATTATTCGTAGGTGTGTTTCAAGTGATGAAGCAAAGGAAATCCTGGAGCAATGTCACTCTTCGCCGTATGGAGGCCATTTTAGTGGTCAGAGGACAACTATGAAGATTTTACATTGTGGAT
The DNA here is from genome assembly GCA_017139565.1 of Luffa aegyptiaca. Lineage (NCBI taxonomy): Eukaryota > Viridiplantae > Streptophyta > Magnoliopsida > Cucurbitales > Cucurbitaceae > Luffa > Luffa aegyptiaca. The sequence goes on from CM029396.1 coordinate 12,853,513, forward strand.
TCTTCTGGCCTTCCTTATTTAAGGATGCCCACTGGTTCTACAAGCAATGTGATGCTTGCCAAAGGAGAGGAAACTTGGGGCCTAGAGATGAAATGCCTCTAACTTACATTTTGGAAGTGGAATTATTCGATGTGTGGGGTATTGATTTTATGGGGTCATTTCCCCCTTCTAATGGTAATGTTTTTATCTTATTGGCAGTTGATTACGTGTCCAAGTGGGTGGAGGCCATTGCATGCCATCAGAATGATGCCAAGACAGTATCAAGGTTTCTTTAATCGCACATTTTTGCACAGTTTGGGACACCTAGAGCTCTAGTGAGTGATGAGGGTACACATTTTGTTAATAATGTCTTAACTAAGCTTTTCGCTAAGTATGGAATCAAGCATAGGATAGCTACCCCTTATCACCCACAAGCAAATGGTCAAGCTGAGATAAGCAATAGGGAAATCAAATCTATTCTAGAAAAAGTAGTCCATCCATCTAGGAAGGATTGGTCTTTTAGGTTGGATGAGGCTCTTTGGGCTTATAGGACAGCCTATAAGACTCCTCTAGGTATGTCTCCTTATAGGTTAGTATATGGGAAAGCTTGTCATTTACCATTAGAGCTCGAGCATAAAACATTTTGGGCTTTGAAGAAATTAAATTTTGATATGAGTCGTGCAGGGGCAATTAGAATGTTGCAGCTTAACGAGTTAGAGGAATTTCGCCAATTTTCTTATGAAAATTCGAAAATGTATAAAGAAAAGACTAAGCAGTGGCATGATAAGAAAATTAAACCTAAAGAGTTTGTCAAAGGTCAGAGAGTTTTGCTTTATAACTCTAGATTAAAATTGTTTCTTGGGAAACTAAAATCTAAATGGTCAGGGCCATTTATTGTGATTGAAGTTTTTCCCCATAGAGCAATTACTTTGCAGGATGAAAAAGATGGGAGAGTGTTCAAAGTTAATGGACAACATGTGAAACATTATTGGGGTGAGGAGTTTCAGTCGAAATATCATTCCCTAAAGTTGGTTGATGAATGAGAGAGCAAGATTTTTGCGGGAGCATTTCACAGAGCAATATTTTGAGCTCCCAGTGGTTGTTGTGATTTTATTTGTCGAAGATTTGGTTTAATGTTAATTTGGATTATTTTAAATTTGGTTTGTTTAAATCTCACCTGATTTATTTTAATTCGTTGTTATTTTTAATTCCTTAGATTTTATTTTTGGGGTATTTTTATTGCCAGTTTAGTTTTTATCTATTCTGATTAGATTTAGTTAGATTTTATTTCAGTTTGTTTTTTCGGTTATTTAAATTTTTGTTTAGGTTTAGATTTTAGATGAAATTTTTCCTAATTTATTTGGCTTCGAATAAAAGAGATTTGATTTTAGCGGTTAATTAAAATTCGATTTTTCTGAGTTGAATTTGAATTCTTCCGTATCCAAGATTCTTCTAGAAGGTAATCTTTGTTCAGAAGGTTGTTACGGCAATTTTATGGCCGAATCAAATATTTCGTCCGAATTGAAAGGGTTTAGTTGTGGATTAATTATTTTTACCGTTTGATTTTAAATTTTCCGTGGGCAGGTAACTTGCATGAAGAGTCTGATGTTGCCACGTGTCACGCAGGGGAAATCCAAGGGTGTAGCCGTTAGACAACGCATCATCATTTACCGTGGGCCGTTTGAACTTCAAATTTTACCATTTGATGGATTTAATTTTCAGATTGCATGAGATTTGAACGGTAATTTTATTTAATAAAGGAAAAAATTCTTTCAGTTGGGATTTTATTTGCTGGAACCCTATTTATTCAAAGCTTTCGGTAAGTTTTTATTCACTTCATCTTCTTACTTTCATCCCTTGCTGTTTTTGTTTGTCCTTTTACCTTGGTTTACTGCAAATTCCTTTGAGTCTCCAATGGCGAAAACGAGAGGAAGAAAGGAAAGAGACAATGAGGAAGAAGAGGTACCAATTATCCCTGAGGTACAAAAGACGAAGGCAAAGAAAAAGAAAACGCAGGAGGAAAAGGAAGCTAAAAGAAGAAAAAGACAACAGATGGCTGAAGTCGAAGAAGTAGTGCAGAAGGTAGTAGAAGACATTGCTGCCGAAGTAGTTGAAGAAGAAAATCCGAAGGAACCTGAAGAACAAAACCCTGGACAGACTGAGCCGATAGTCGAAGGTACGCAAGAAGTTCAAGAAAAACAGAGAGAGGATGCGCAGGAAGAACAGACAGAAGAGGTGTAGGAAAAAGGCAATGAGCAAGAGGCTCGAGTTGAGGTTATTATGCCGGAAGTACCCCGTCGTCGCTATCGGAAGTAGAAAGTCGGCCGAGTCAAGGTGGTCCGAACTGATACTCCTTCACCACCGACAACTGATTCTGAGAAAGAGAATGCAGAGAGAGAAGAACAGGAGAAAAAGGAGGCCTAAGACAAAGCAAGAGAGGAAGCAGGGAAAAAAGCAGCGGAAGAAATTTTTCCCGGACAAAGGGAAGACAAGGGCAAAGGTATTGTCGAAGCATCGCCGGAACCTGAAGATAGTGAAACAGAGGAACTACGGTTGCCGTATAATCGCTTCATCAACAATCTTGCTCGAGCAAAGTATGTCGAGATGCTGAGAAGAGACTTTTTGTATGAGCGTGGGTTTGGCGATGATCTGCCACGGTTCTTGAGGACTGGAATAGCGAACCATGGCTGGAGTCAGTTCTGTGCAAAGTCGGAGCCGGTCAATTCTAATGTTGTCCGTGAGTTTTATGCAAATATTGATGATCAAGAAGGATTTTAGGCTATCGTCCGAAGAGTGTCTGTTGATTGGAGCCCTGGAGCTATCAATTCCTTATTCAACCTCCAAGACTTTCCGCACGCAGGCTTCAATGAGATGGTGGTAGCACCATCGAATGATCAGTTAAATGCGGCTGTTCGAGAAGTTGGCATCGAAGGGGCTCAATGGCGGCTATCGAAGACAAAAAAGCGCACATTTCAAGTTGCTTATCTAAAGAGTGAAGCCAATACATGGATGGGCTTCATCAAGCTGCGCTTACTGCCAACGACTCACGATTCAACGGTGTCTCGAGACCGGGTGCTGCTTACGTTTGCTATTCTTCGTTCGATGAGTATTGATGTGGGCAAAATAATTTCTACTGAGATTTATGAGTGCTGGCGGAAGAAGGTAGGGAAATTGTTTTTCCCTAACACCATAACAATGTTATGCCAAAGGGCAGGGGTTCCAATGAATGCGGATGATGTTACTCTGATGGATAAGGGAATAATCGACACGCCGAACCTGGCTAGGCTTCAGAGGACACAAGAAGCATGCCAAGGCAGTTTGGTGTGCGGCATCCATCAAATGCAGGAGCAATTACAGATGCATTCTAGCATATTGGAGTTTGCTGAAAGGCAATTCCAAACCTTCTGGAATTATGTGAAGAGAAGGGATGTCGCGTTGAGGGGGGCCTTGCAATCGAATTTTTCTAAACCATATCCGGCCTTCCCAATATTCCCTGATGACCTACTGAACCCTTGGATTCTGCCGCCGCCTATTGAGAGAGAAGGGGATGAAGAAGAAGATCCTGGTCAGGAGGATTGAAGAAGGAAAATTTGGGCGCGCATTTCTTTTGTTGAAATATTTTTGTTGCTCGCGCATTTCTGATCACATCTTTTTCTGTTTTTGCTTATTGTTGCTTTTTTTAATTTTTCTGCTTCTGGGTCACGAAAAAATATATCTGCTGATGTAATTTCTTTTTTTTTTAATGAAATTTCCAATAGTTGTTTATGTTCTATGGCACTGATTAATTCTAACTTAACTAATTTTCTTCTGAATTTTTGAAGCTTGGACTGGTTAGGCTTAATTAGATCAAGGTATTCTGATCTCCAGAAACCTTTTGCTTGAGCATTTCTTCTAGCCTGGTCTTTGCCGCAGTAAGAAGATTCTGAGGTAGTGTTGACTTATGTGATCCACTTTAAGTTTACTTCTAGTCTCATGCTTAATTTGAAAATTCAGATAGAAATATTTAAGTTTGGGGGTATAATTCATAATGATTATAATTCATTGAGGACAATGAATAATTCAAGTTTGGGGGACTTTTTACTACTCCAATTGTTTTGCTCGAGCATTCCTCTCCTTCATTAAATAATTTGGTAGGTTGTTGAGTAACCAGGGACATTTGTGATACCCACAGTTTGTCTTTGCGTCAAAAGATAACCTAGGAAATGTGAAAAATGATGAACAATTATTATTTGCTGAAAAGAAAAATCGATTGTTGAAAATTTTGCTGAGAAAATTCATGGAGCAAAAGTTTTGAAGGATGAATGATAATCCAACAGTTTTTCTGTTTCCCAGGACTTAGGTGAGCTTCATCATAAAATGATGCCATTCTGAGGAGCAAGGGATAGAATAACTAATGATTTTTTAGCTTTACAATGAGTATCTAGCCTAGTTGGTGATGAGTTTGAGGCAAGGGTATACTGCACCATAAAGTGGGTCATCCCATGCTTAAGAGCTTATGATTGTAGGGTTGCTCTAAGTCTGAAAAACAAAAATATAAACCCCTTAAAAATGTGTTTTAATATGTCTGATAATAGAGCTAGGCTGTGGCAAGTTCTTAGAATTGAGTTAAAAGTGGTGATTACTTGTCCATGCCGGAGGAATTATATTGCTGCAGCAGTCCTTGGTTTTGCAAAATGCTCAAGTAAAGGTTGAAGGTAGTGTTGGATTATCTGTTTTGATTAAGCTATGCTTTGTCTAACGTTTTGAATTCTTAAGGGAAGGTTGGTTAGCATTGCTCGGGACGCGCAATAGTTCAAGTTTGGGGGTATGATAACTCTCCAAAAAGGAGTTATTTAGGCCTTAGTTTTATAATGATTTGTGTGTCATTTGTGCTAAATAGGGTTGCTTTTAGATATATATTATATGTTTTAACCCATTTGGAAGAATGGATGCTTTGGAAGTTATTTTGTGCAGAATACATTGCTGAGCGACTTGAGGGAGCAATATCTGCGCTGCAGCAAAGTAGTGAGCAAAACTGCCACGTCACAGCTTGTTAGCCATTTTAATGAACTGAAGTTAGTTAAGCTATTCTCGGATTTAAGAAGCAAAGAGAGCCATCCACGTGTCTAGGTCAACCTAATTCAAGCGTGTCTAGCTTCATTCTATAAAAGGGAAGAGTCGTTCAAGTCAAACTCATTCCACTTTTGGGGAGGAGATCATTTCTCATTTCCATCATTGGGAGCCGAATAGAGGAGAAAGATTGGAGACTTTCATAAGACCATCAATTGTGAAGTTTATTAAGGGAATTAGTATTTTCTTATAATATTTTGTAATTATGGATGCACTTACTCAGATTGTAACGTGTGTTACTATGCACTTTATGGACTAAGTAACTTTAGGTGTTGGTTAGGAGTCATGTAATTAATTGTTGTGCTTAATCTCTATGCAATATATGTTGATTTGATGCATCTTGATTATTTGTTGTGCTTATTTATATTTTGTGCCCGCTTGGCCAGCTGGTATGAATATCACTTCCTAGTTTCAGGGATGATTTGGAGAGTGTGTGACATTTAATCACACTAGATCATTGTGTATTGGTGAACGCCAGTGACTGAGCTAGGGATAGCCAGTTGCCTAGTGCTTGATCGGTAGTGCGTCATTGGAGTTGAAACACATTCTAAAAAATTCGGAGTTCCGGGAGTAATCTGCTAATAAGACTGCAAGAGTTTTGCATAATCAATAATATTGCTAGAGCATCTTTTAAAAACAATTACTGAATTCTGACCAACGCATGTTCCTAATTTGTCTGCTCATTTGTTTACTTTTTGTTCTATCATTTCTTTTGCTTCAGCATTCTATAAAAACCAATCATTTTAACTACTTTCGAAACCATTAAAGAGTTGCACAAAATAGATAAAGTGAGAGCTAATTCAGACCTTGGATTCGATAAATACTTATTACTTGTTGCGGATTGTGTATGCTTGCACAAGTGTTCTAGAGTTTAATTTCACCTTATTTTTACTCACTCTGGGAACCCAACACCCCTGTTTTCTGCAAAATACCAAAACTAAGTCAAATTCTTACCAAAATGAGTTCTTTTAAGCATAAATACATACAATTTGACACACATGACTCTCAAAGTTCTAACTAATCAACTTTAACACTTTTTAGTAGGGGTGATACTCGGTTCGGTTTTGTCAGTTTTTGACCAAACCGCGAACCGAACCGATCCAATCGGTTTTACAAAACTCTGAACCGAACCAATGTCCAATATAGGACATGTCCAATGGTTCGGTTTTCTTTCGGTTCGGTTTGTCCAATGGATCGGTTTTCGGTTTTGGGCCCAATGTGGGCTTTTTTATTTTATTTTTTTTAAATGACCCATTTTCTCTTCTAATTTCAACCCATTTGTTTTTTTTTTTTTTGTTTTAATTTTTGGCCCAATGACCCATTGTACCCATTTTTTCAATACAAACTTCAATTAATTAATTTATTCAATACAATTACTTAATTTTCTCAAACTAATCCGTAAATAACAATTTTTAAATATTTGATTTTAAATAAATATACATAATAAAGATAAACATACAAATAATATCATAATTTATACTTTAAATTACATAGAAAAAAGAGATTTCTAGCCAATTTAAGAAAAAAGTGAGATGTGGAGAGAGGCAAGATGCAAAAGGTTAGGGTTTTTTTTAAGTGGTATATATATAGTCGGTTCGGTTCGGTTTTTTATTGGTTTTTTGAATGAAAAACCGAACCGAACCGACAATTTTCGGTTTTCCCAAAAACGAAACCGAGATGTCCATATTTTTTCAAAATAACCGAACCAAACCATTGGATCGGTTTGGTTCGGTTCGGTTTGTCGGTTTTCCGGTTTTTGCTTGCACTCCTACTTTTTAGGCTTGGGAAAAGTGATTTTGATCTAAAACATACAATTTTCACAAGATAATAGCTAATTATAAGGACAAAATAGGTATATTTTTTACACTTATCAAGTCGGTATCTGACTTTTCCCTTGTAACTAATTTAATATCCTGCAAAAGAGATCGTTCAAGTTTTTTGTCATTCGCTTTGCTTGTATGAAATGTCTTTAGTCTTAGCTTTAGCTACAAGTGTAGTTTACTGTTTTGAAGCCCCTTGTGTAGGTGCTTCTTTTCCATTAGTCATTTATGTGATTAACACGGTAAGACGATAGGGTCGGCCTTGGGCACCTTTCATGTTATTGCAAATTTTGAGTCCCTTAGTGTACTGATCAGCCTTGGCACTGCCTTCTTCAGATCATAATACATTGTCTTCATAGGCTCAGCTAAGTGGAGAATATGGGTGGCTCTACACCTAGGTGAGAACTTGGGGTAGTTGAGAATATGGGTGGCTCAACTCCTCCAAGAACATTTTATTGACTCAGCTAAGTGGAGAATAGGGTGGCTCCACTTAGGTGAGAACTTGGTGTAGTTGATAATATGAGTGGCTCAACTCATCCAAGAACATTTTCATGGCTCAGCTAAATGGAGAATATGGGTGGCTCCACTTAGGTGAGGACTTGGTGCAGTTGTGAATATGGGTGGCTCAACTCATCCAAGAATATTTTCATGGCTCGGCTAAATGGAAAATATGGGTGGCTCCACTTAGGTGAGGACTTGGGGTAGTTGAGAATATGGGTGGCTCAACTTCTCTAAGAACATTTTCATGGCTTAGCTAAATGGAGAATATGAGTGGCTCCACTTAGGTGAGGACTTGGTGTAGCTGAGAATATGGGTGGCTCAACTCCTCCAAGAACATTTTTTCACTACAAGAAATCTAACTATTTTCAAAGGTTTCATTATTTTCAAAGGCTTATACAGTTATTTTCAACAATGTTAAAGGCTTTATCAACGTCTGTAAATCATTCGAAAGAAAGATCTCTTGCAAAAAATTTTAACACTTGAATACAATAACATAGAAACAAAATTAAACCAACTTTTAGCTTATTATTGTCAAACCCTGAGGAGTTTTATATTAATCCCCTACCTGTAATGTCCTAATAAATCTCCAATACTAGGATATGGAACGAAAAGATTGGGCAAGGATATGGTAGCTACTACTAGAGTGGAGTTAGCATAAAAGTTAACTTAAATGCCTGCATGATATTTTACGAGTTGTTTATATAGCAACAACTTAGATAAAATGAATACAAAAATTCATGGACCACATAGGTTTGATATTTATCATAGATTTTAAACTAGACAAGAAGAAAATCAAGATACAACGGCATATATTCATATATATCTAAAGCAATCATTCATTAACCACTATCAAATTATTTTAAGGGCCTCTTAATGACACATTTTAGTGCCAAAGCCCTGATTTATAAGCTTCAATGGAGCAAAAATTTCAACGGTAGGTCTCAACTCCCTTATACTTAGCTTCAATGGCCTAATAACATGGGCTAGACAAGAAACTGCTCACAAGGTCCTGATTAATGATTAAACCACTGTCAATGGTTATCACGACTTGTGGAGTGAGAATGCAAACAAACTATTAATTAAGTTAGAGTACACCAACGTATTACCCAATTTATGATTTTCATATCTCTCCTCTTCCTTTCTTTAGTTGCAAATGTTAAACATAAGAAAAACAATAGAAAGGGAAATAAAAGTCTATCATGTGTGAAAAAATGGAACAAAAAATGTGTGAAATATTTTGCTGACATTCTTTCCAATCATACAATATATAATCACTACATCAAGGCAAGACAAATATATATAGAAGTAGTTCGTTTTCTTTAATTCATGTGAAAGCATAGAATTTTAGATATGAAAAGTACTAATTGAATTCTGCTGGTATGCAATCAAGCAACATTTGTCAAAGAAGAAACAATTTGTTGCTGAACACGTGTAGCAAGCATTGTAACTTTGTGAACATTAGGTATATGAAAAACATGGGACTTTATTCATAAAGCGAGTGTATCATTAATCTTCTAGCCAATCAAACTATAATAAGAGCACACATTAATAGGAAAAAAGTACTACCCTTGCTCAAGAGTATTCTAGACCTAAGAACAAAATCAAGTAGCTTAGGACGCAAATGTTAAATCTTTGAAGATGTAGATGACATAAATACCTGGATCAAGTTCTTTATAGAATTGAGAATAGTATGAGTTTTTATGTGTAAATAAATGACCACAAAGTCACGAGGCCAAATTTACTGTCTATCTGACTGTTTTTTTATTTAATTAGGGAAGCATATCCCCTGTGTAGCCCCCCTACTTAAGTAAAATTTTTATCGAAGTAAAAGTTATGCTTGAGTAATTGAGGCTTACAAAACATGTTGTCATACCTTAGCGTTTTCATGTCGCGTAACTCTCCCCTATTGGCATTTGTGGGCCTCGACCTCGACCTCCTAAGGGTCGGCCTCAGCCCCTTGCATGCTGGTTCTGTCATTGTCACTGAGACCTTCAACATCATCATTCTTGAGCGTTTTTCGACTCAGCTAAGGTCATTCCATAAGTCGAGTGCCTTGGAGAGTATAGGTTGTTCCACTCTTCCAAAGACATTTTATCAGTCGAGTGCCTTGAGGTAGTTGAGAGTATGGGTGTCTCAACTCCGCCAAGAACACTTTGTTGGCTCAGCTACTTGGGCTTTCTACATGTCATGTCTCCTTGTAAAATAACGTTAGTGGATGTAATCATATGTAGATGAGAAAACATGGAAAAAAGACTAACCAATGATTGAAAATGTAAGTCTGTTGTGAGTAGCTTGCAAATTATGAATAGTTTGCATAAAATAAATAAAAAGAAACACATAAGGTAAAAAAATGTATCAGAATTCGTAATTACGAATTGAGTAATAACATATTGACATTTAACAAATAGGAGTAGGTAGAGAACATACCCGGAATGTTAAGCTTATAAAGCGATAAAGACTTTCATGATCTATCTTCAACCAATTTGAATTTCTCACCCCATATTGTTGAACTCAAAATTAGAAATAAATAAATAAAAACTTTGTAACATTAATAGTCGGACATTTACGAAGATGTCATAGAACATTTTTTGTGCAAGTAAGTAACTAACTTGCTTTATATAGTCAACTTAATTTCCACTTTTGATTTAGTCCAAGTAATTTCATAATTTTCAATTTGAAGTATAGATTAAATCTATATATATATAATAACAACAAATCTCTAATAATATAATATAAAAATAATGAGTCTGAAGTGTCAAACCAAATATATGAATACTCAATCTTTTTTAACATACCCACACTCAAACTAACAATTTTGATTTGGACGATTAGTTAACTAATTTTTCTTGAAAATCTAGAATCAAATTAGAATCAAATCTCATGTGATCAAATCTTTTCACTATTATTTTACAATAATTCTATGAAGAAATCTCAGTACATCTATTTTAAATGTTAGCACCTCAGTACCAATTTACTCAACCAGAAAGCATTTTGAAAATTTAGAAACTTACATCCTTTCTCCTTGTTGTAGCATCCAAGTGGCCATTAATCCATATAACAAATTTTCAGTTAAATATCTTAAGCCTCAAATTCCCATAATGAAATTAATCGCAAATGCATGTTCCTCCTATCTCTGAATAACCATAAAAACAAAATAAAACAAAAAGAAACTTCTAGTACCTGTTCGTCAACCTTCATGTGCTTTGAAAACAGTTTGACGGCATGACATTCTTGAGTTAGTGATCGTAAACATTTTTGTGCATAAAGAGTCTTAAGAATGCATAAAAAATAACTCCCTTTTTTTTTGTAGATGCTGAACACAATGTCGATGGTGTCTGAAACAAGGTTGTCGTTGCCTTTGCTCTTTCGGCGGCACTCAAGTGGCGAAATAAGAAACTTGACATCAATTTCTAGCAGCCTTTTGTCGGCGTTCGTTATAGCTCCATATGACAGAAGATATCGATGGCGACAAACTTTCCTGGTGGTGTTAGTGGTGTACTCAACATGGGTATCTTCCTTTGAATTTGCCTTCAAGAAAGTGGCAGCTGGCTCTCTTTTACCCGTTGACTTGCTGGTGGATACATTCTTTGTCCTTGATATTGTGTTGACCTTCTTCGTGGCTCACCTGGATAAAATCACCTATCTCCTTGTTGATGATTACAAGAAGATAGTTGTACGTTACCTTACAAGCCTATTGATTCCCACACACGGTGCCAACTATTGATGTCAAAATTTGGGCAGGGAAACTCACCCGACATTCACGTGACAACAATGGTGAATTTATTTGAAGGGAAAATACGTGACCTGCAAAACAAGAGAAAACTGTACGCACCACACCGACTTCGATGCTTAAGTCAGTTGGGAGTTCATGAGTGAAGCAAGTAAATTAACAATGATCGGGGAAGACTAAAAATAAGAATACACACCTAGTTGAGTCCCCCTACCTTAGGGTTAGCTTCTACTCTTTATAATTGAATTAGGGTTTTCCCCTTCCTTTTAGGAGAGGGAAAATCCTAGAGATTGATTTGGTCCCGATGGGTCTCCTTGAGCTTGTTTCTACTTTGAACTTTTATCATTATGACATTCTTAGAATTAGGTCAAAATTCACCCATAACATATATAAAACTTAATTGGATTCTAACTACAAACTTACCCAACTAAAATTAGTACAATAAATAATATTTAATCTTATACTTAGTCATATAAAATAGTATTTCATGTAAAAATTGGTAATATTCAAGATAAATAAAATATTCATGATATTCAATTGAAACTTGTTTATAAAAATAAAATAGGGGCAGTTGCATAGATGACAAATTGGACCAAATTAACAGCAAATATAGCACAGTTGCAAACTAATTGCAAATATAGCAAAATTAATTGTACAAGACCAAAAAGCTGTTGTCGGATTCTATCCGTGTCTATCACTGATAGACTCTGATTATTCAAAGTATATCAGTGTCTATCGTTGATAGACTTCGATTAATCAAAGTCTATCAATGATAGTCACTGATAGACATTGATAGATTTTGATTAACCAGAGTTTTCAGTGATAGACACTGATAGACTCTGAATAATCGGAGTCTATCAGTAGATTGATAGATTCTGATTAATCAGAGTCTATCGCTGATAAACTCTGATAATCGAAGTCTATCAGATAGACTCCGATAGATTTTTCTATATTTGCAATTTTTTTTACATAGTACTATATTTGCTATTAATTTGGTCCAATTTGTCACCCACTGCAATTTTCCAATAAAAGATGTACATGATCGTTTTAAAAAGCCTACCCAATATATTTTGTTTTTAAGTTAACAGTTTTTTAAACAATTAAGTTAAACCATTTGAAATACAAAATATAAATAACAATTTCAATTGTGAATTTGACAAAATGAGCATAACTCAACGGTAATTAACATGTATTACTTCCTAGTAGGAACTCTAGCTTAACCATAAGGTTTAGTATTCTCAATTTTAAGATTTCAAGCCAATGAAACAAACAAGTCCTAATATGTCACTATTTTTTTTCTTTTTAAAATTAAGAACTTCATTAAAGGCTAACCACCAAAAGAACCGTTTTCAACAAGCTAAGGCTACAAAAAATTATCCATTTTCCCAATCTCCCGAAGAGAAACAAAATCCAAACTACACGTATGCCTTGCAACGCAGTGAGCTACTGAATTGGAGGGTCTACAACAATGCAATAATCAACTACGTACTGCTAATCGAGAGACATGACCGACGATAATTAACTGTTGCTAAACCCTAAACCCTAAAATGTCACTATTATGGCAAGTAATAAATGAAATTCCATACTAAAAATCCTTCCCGCCAGGAACGTTAGCTAGAGTTGGTTTGTGTTTTAATAAATTGGATGAGTGGCATATTAATGGATTAATTGCTTGCATGTGTTCGGGATTTACCACAATAAATGAACAAAAATGATGCAACTAATGCAATTGATAACAACATTATCCATCCAATACAACTCAGAAGCGAAGTGAGAGCGATCGATTTTATGACTGAAAACTTTGGTATTTTCCAAAAATGAATCTTCACTCTCTAAGCTTTTCTGCAGAGATATGACGAAAAAGGAGATTAATAAATAATAATGATAATTTTCCCTTTTCAGAAGAAAAAAAAAATAATGATAATTTTGGAGCGGAGGCCTCTCGCCGGCCGGGTCCCATCTCCTTTTACTACATCATCGATCATCAATCATCATGATAATTTTTCTTTCTTAAAAAAAAAAAAAAAAAAAATCAAAACGTTTGAATTTGAATTCCGTGGCCTCCCTCTCTAAATTTTATCGATTTGAACCATGAACTTAAATATATGTTGCAATTTTTTACCATTATATCCTAATTTTAACCACAAAAAAAAAAAAAAAAAAAAAAAAAAAAAAAAAAAACTCACTAATTTAATGAAAATTAAGTTTTTGCACCAAATTAGTTTTGATATGACACAAATTCACTATTGAATAACTCCAATAAAATTTTTAAATTTCAATAAAAATATAACTCTTATATCATTTTTGTCCAGATTCTATTAGGGGGTGTTTGGGGGAAGGGTTTAGGTTTTGGAAGTGGGGGTTTAGGAAATAGGGTGATTTGTGAAATCTGTGGGTTTTGAAAGTCTGTGTTTGGAGTGCTGATTTCTGAGGTCTGATTTAGGAAGTCTGTGTTTGGGGTGCTGATTTCTGAAGTCTGAGTTTATAATTATTTTTTTTATTGTTTTTTTTTTAATTTTATACAATTTTTTTCAAATTTAATGAATCAAAATGTTCTTTCCATTAATTGTAAAATTGAGGTTTTTTTGTCACAATTTTGATTAAAAATCCAAAAAAAAAAAAAATCATAACATTTGACCCCATAAGTAGTCTTCAAGATTGAAATTCTTGTTGTATTTAAAGAAAAAAAAATATTGTTATATTAGAACAAAAATCGAAATTAACCTAAAATTGGTTACATTCTTTAAAAAAAAAAAAAAAAAAAAAAACTAAGCCAAACTTTGAAAAAATGATTTTTTTTTTTCCAAATGAACCATCTCTTTGAAAATTAATAACACTCATTTTAGTTTTTAATTATCTTTGACCTAGAAAACTAGATTTCTTCCAAATTGATTAAATTTATTTTTTTTCTTTTAATTAATTATTATATAAAATATTGTTTTTTTAAATATTAAATTTTAATTTAAATAATAAAGGGAAAAATACACTTTTAGTCCCTAGGGTTTGAGTTAGGTTTCATTTTGGTCCCTGAGTTTTCAAACTCAACAATTTAGTCCCCAAGGTTTGATTTTAGTTGCATTTCAATCCCTCCATCCATTTTTCCGTTAAAAACTAACGGGTGGATGACCTGACAATATTTTTTTATTTTAAAAAATTATTTTTAAATTTTTTAATTAAAAATATATTAAAAATAATAAAATATTATTACTTTTTTTTATTTTTTTTTATTTCTTTCTCTCTCACCCTCCTTTTCCTTCTTCGTCTTCTAACTCCAGCAGCAGGTCTTCTTCTTCAACTCTGACCGCCAACTGCCGACGGCCGTCAACTGACTTTTTTGTTACATGCTTTCCTCTCATTCCTTCTTCCTTGTTTTTCTTCTGTCCGTTTTTTATTTTTTTTTCTTCATTTAAAAAAAAAAACCAGATTTGGTAGCTCGATATTGGCTTTCTCTCTCTCACCGTCGGAACGATGTCCATCCTCTCTCTCGGGCGTGTCTCTCTGCTCGTGCGAGGCCCCGTTTCAGATCCCGACGGCGACTCGTTTCAGACCCCGATTCAGATCTGGAGCTTCTTGCTCGTGCGAGGACGAGCGACGACCACTCGTTTCAGACTGATTTTTCCTTCGAATCCACAAGCGGCGTGAACAAACGCGAGGACGGGCGGAGGCGTGAAGAAAAGTGTGTAGATCCGGGCAGGCGTGCGTGAGAGTGACGGTGAGATCTGGGCAGTCGTGCGTGAGAGTGACGGTGGGCCGTGAGTTCTGGGCGTGCGTGAGAGGGACGGTGAGGGACGAAATAGAGAAGAGAAAGGCGAAATGGAGAGGGTGATTTCCGAACACGGAGAGAGTAAAGGGGAGTGATTTGTGAGGTGGGGGTTTGGGAAACAAGTTTTTCTAAAAACAGGGCCCAAACACCAACTTCCAGTTTTTTCTAAACCTGGGTTTCGGAAATAAGAAGCCCAAACAAGCCCTTAAATTACATATCAAATTTGGACGCACGTGAGAAGAATACTATTTCCAATGGTTTATCAAATAAAAACCTAATTTAATTATAAACGGTAGCATTTTTAATGTTTTTGGTGAAAATTATCAACACTTATCTAAGTTCAAAGTGCAGCGGGAGGAGTCGAAAGTTGTTTGAAAATGCAATTGGATGAATTGAAAGTTTAGATTAAAAAAATTTTAGGTGCTCCTAATGTAATGAGACCAGTGATTTTGCATTGTTGGACGTAAGAGAGAAATTATGTATCCAACCATGATTAAAGGACAAACAAATTTGAAGATTTACATCCCCTCCCCACCCACCAAAAGGCCAAAAGCAAAGGATTTCGATTTGGGCTACTTTCACAATTTCGAATGGAGAATTTGCAGTGGGTGTCAAATTGGACCAAATTAATAGCAAATATAGCACAATGTAAGAAAAATTGCAAATATAGCAAAATCTGTCAGAGTATATTACTGATAGACACTGATAGACTCTAGTTAATTAGAATCTATATGATAGACTTCGATTATCAGAGTTTATCAACGATAGACTCTGATTAATCAGAATCTATCAGTCTACTGATAGTCTTCGATTATTCAGAGTCTATCAGTGTCTATCGCTGATAAATTCTGATTAATCAAAATCTATCCGTGACTATCATTGATAGACTTTGATTAATCGAAGTCTATTTGGTCTTGTACAATTAATTTTGCTATATTTGCAATTAGTTTGCAACTGTGTTATATTTGCTATTAATTTGGTCCAATTTGCCATCTATGAGATGCCCCTTTCGAATAAACCCACTCCCAAGGCCCATTTCGTAAATACTAGTTTGAAACTACGTGCGTTGCACGTGTTATAATACCTTTTAAAGTATAAGTAGTTAATTAGAAAATTTGAATTATGACTTGATAATGTACCAAAATCTCCTAATGATACATTAGTCTACTTGAAAAAGAAATAAGAAAAATTTATATATATTTACATTTACACTAAATGAAAAGACTATATTTACTGACATTACTAAAGATCCTCCCACATGGTTGATATTTACTGCAATTTTTTTAATTCTTCATGCACCACAAAAGCTCGACCCCCATCTCTTTCCGTGGTGGTTTAGACCACTATTTATAGGGTTGAAGTGAATCGGGTGGTTATGATAAATTTTTTCAAATTAGGAATTTTGAAAATTAAAAACAATTAATTTGAATTTTAGTTTTTCAAATTTAATTTTAAAACTTGATTTGATTTAATCGAAAATTAAACTCAATTATCTTTTTATTTTTGAAAAATAAAAACAATTGATCTAAATTTAGATTTCACAAAAATTAATTTTAAAAATTCTATTTATTATAACCACCGAAAACCAAATAGAATTAATAATTAAATAAAAAATTCTTCTAATTTTCACAACCGAAAATCAATTAGAATTAATAATTAAATAAAAAAAAACCTCTCTGATTTTCACAACTGAAAATCAATTAGAATTAATAATTCTAAAATCAGTTATCTTGTTATTTATCATAACCACCGAAAACCAATTAGAATTAATAATTAAATTAAAAAAAATATTCGAATTTTCACAACCGAAAATCAATTAGAATTAATAATTAAATAAAAAATCTTCTAATATCGAAATAAGTTTGTATGGAATAATTCAAATGTGGAATCGTTTTTTAGTTGATTTTTTTCTATTTTTTTGAATCAATTCTTAATCTTATCAAAGATGAGATGAATTTTTTTTTTAACCAATTCTTAATCTTAACAGAGAGATGAGATTTTTTTTTTTAAAACCAATTCTTAATCTTACCAAAGATGAGATGAGATTTTTTTAAAACCAATTCTTTAATCTTAGATGAGATTAGAATTTTTGTTTTTTGTTTTTTAAAAAAAAAAAGAAAACCTAAACGTGGGAATGAAGATGAGATTTTTTTTTTAAAACCAATTCTTAATCTTATCAAAGATGAGATTTTTTTATTAAAAAAGAAAACCTAACGGAAAAGAGATTTTTTTTTTTAAAACAAATTCTTAATCTTACCAAAGATGAGATGAGATTTTTTTAAAACCAATTCTTAATCTTAGATGAGATTATATTTTTTGTTTTTTTTTAAAAAAAAAGAAAACCTAAACGTGGGAATGAAGATGAGATTTTTTTTAAAAACCAATTCTTAATCTTATCAAATATGAGATTTTTTTTATTAAAAAAGAAAACTTAAATGGAAAAGAGATTATTTTTTAAAAACAATTCTTAATCTTACTTGAGATGAGATTTTTTTAAAACCAATTCTTAATCTTAGATGAGATTAGATTTTTTGTTTTTTTTTTTTAAAGAAAACCTAAATGTGGGAATGAAGATGAGATTTTTTAAAAAAACTAATTCTTAATCTTATCGATGGGATTTTTTAAAAAAACTAATTCTTAATCTTATCGATGAGATTTTTTTTATTAAAAAAGAAAATCTAAACGGAAAAGAGATTTAAAAAAAAAAAAAAACCAATTCTTAATCTTACCAAAAGATGAGATTTTTTTAAAACCAATTCTTAATCTTAGATGAGATTAGATTTTTTGTTTAAACAAATTCTTAAACATGGGAATGATTTACTGAAAGTTGAATAATTATATATTAAATAATTAAATAGAAAGGACAAATGAGGAATTTGAAGATTAAAAAGGGGCTAAAAAGGAAATAAAAAATTTCTCCCCTTAAGTGCCTTTTAATATAGTATTAGATATTAGATATTAGATATTAGATATTAGATATTAGATAATAGTTCAAATTTTAAATGGGCGGGCTTCATTGTTTAATCAAATTCCTTTTCTGTTCCACTCCACTGAGGAGTTCCAGCTTCGTTTTGCTTTCAAATGTCCACTGATTCCTCACCTTGAACTCTAATTTCCGTTCGATCGGAAGCTGAAATCTCAGCCATGGCGAAACAGGCATCTGCTTCAAGAAACTCTGAACTGGAGTCCAACGAGAATGAACTCGGAACCTCGCCCAGTGCACTTCATTTTCCACCTCCTAGAACACCTTTCAACATCATTGCAGATCCAGCTCAATACCACAGAGAATTTCACGATTCTGGTTTTGATTCCAACTACAAGCTCCAATCCACCAAACCCGACTGCTCTTCTGATAGAAAATCTCAAGTTTCGCTCAAGATTATTAATGGCAATGCATGTACCAACAACGGCACTCCAAGGTTTTCAGCCCAAACTCGGAGGGTCAATTCTGAGCCCAGCTCAACACAGAGCACTCCAGCAAAGAGCTCGTCCAGAGTTTCCTTTGGTGGAGCTATAGTCGCTGATGGCAGGGCAGGAAGTTCCTTCAGGCTTTCCAGAAGGATATCGATTCCGAATACCGAGCTACCCGTCGATGTTCCACATTTCGACCTTGAGGAAGATCCATCTTTCTGGAAGGATCACAACGTGCAGGTTCGCTCGTCTTCTGTAGTTTCTCCATTTTGGGTAGGGTAGCTCCACGGATGTGAATCATGGGATGTATGCTTATTCTGTACAGGTAATGATACGTATTCGACCCTTGAGTACTACGGAGAGAGATTCTCAAGGTTATGGTCGATGTTTGAGACAGGAAACCGCAAAGACTCTGGTTTGGCTTGGTCACCCGGAAACCAGATTCACCTTTGATCATATAGCTTGCGAAACAATATCACAGGTGCTAAAATTTACTTTCGTCGCAATTTCTCTCTTTCTCTTTCGTTTTCTTTGTTTGTTTTCGTAGAAATATGCCTGTTCTGCAGTACGCTTGATGAAGTAAAATAGTGCTGTAGCTCATGCCTTGATATGGCCTTAAACTCAATTATTTTGGGTTGCGCCGCATTCATTTTTCTCGAAAAATAAAATATGTATAGTATAGTTCTAAACTCTAAAGATACCTTCATGTTGGCCCTCACTTCTTCGTTCTGTGAAAATTTAGGAAAATCTTTTCAAGGTTGCTGGACAGCCAATGGTGGAGAATTGCTTGTCTGGTTATAATAGCTGTATGTTTGCTTATGGCCAGGTATTCAGCTGCAATATTTCATTTTATAAATTTTGCAGGATTCTGGTTTTATTTATTTGTGTTAATTTTCTGGTCCCGGCAGACTGGTAGTGGCAAAACATATACCATGATGGGTGGGATATACGAGGTGGAGGGCAAACTGAACGAAGATTGTGGACTAACTTTACGCATTTTTGAGCATTTGTTTACAAGAATTGGAATGGTTGGCAACTTAATTCCTTATGTTTTGAATTGATACGACTATTTGCATAAAACAATACATCTCCTGAGTTATTTGTTTCTCTATTGGGTTTCTAATGGCAGACTATTTGTGCAGGAGGAAAAGAGCAACGAGGATGTCAAATTGAAATACAGCTGCAAATGTTCCTTTCTAGAAATATACAATGAGCAAATAACAGATCTCTTGGAACCTTCATCAACTAATTTGCAAGTAATTCTGAGCTTTCTAAAAATATTTTGCTCTAGGTTTTCTTCTCTACTTTTCTCAATTATTAAGAAAACTAAGACTTTGCTCATTGTAGCTCAGAGAAGACTTGAAGAAAGGAGTATACGTAGAGAATCTTACAGAACACCGTGTCAGAACTATAAATGATGTTGTAAAGCTTCTCTTACAGGTGGCTCTACCTTGAGATTTTGCATTCAACTGCCACATTTTCCTTTTGTTGGACTGGCAACATGATCGAGATCTTTCCATTTCATACTCAGGGTGCTGCAAACAGAAAGATGGCTGCCACACATATGAACAGCGAGAGTAGTCGCTCCCACAGTGTTTTTACTTGTATAATTGAAAGTCATTGGGAGAAAGATTCCAAAACTCACTTTAGATTTGCGAGGTTAAATTTAGTAGACTTAGCTGGTTCTGAAAGGTAAACCTTTCCATGCACCGGATGCTTATTAACTCTTTTTAATTTTGCCTTAAATTCTTAACCACAATTGACTAACTTCATCGATGGTTCAGGCAGAAAAGTTCTGGTGCAGAGGGGGATCGCTTGAAAGAAGCTGCAAATATAAACAAGTCATTATCAACTCTAGGGTAATTATTACACATTCACCCTGTGTCCTTATGTTCTCACCTATTTCTAAGCATTTAAGCTCATTTTTAAGCTGAAATGAAAAAAATATTCACCTTCTGAAATTTATATTTAAACTGAATGATGTGATGTTGGGAACTGTTTTTATATCGATGAAGGGAAATATAGCAGAATAGAACTTGAGATGAAGCTTTTATACATGTCTTTCATTCCTGTCATTTGTTAGGGAGCGCTTTTACCTGGATTACCTCTGAATCTAATTAGGATTACCTCTGAATCTAACTAACAAAAATTAACATAAAAATTACATTATTACTCGTGTCTTTTTAAAAGGTCATGCTAGTTTCACGATATTTTCTTGTTTATCATGCAAATTTTCTTGATTGATTGTTTTTCTTTTTCCTATTGATTTTCTACAAATATTGATAAACTCTTCACTCTTCTTTAAATCTAGCATAATAAATGCTGTGGCCATAGTATTGTGAAAAATTGAAATTACAAATTCAACCTGGGGATCTGGTGAGTTTTTTGAGGTTCCCCATTTCAACAATGGACCATCAAATGGTGGTTTTGTGGTATTTCTTCTTTACTTGTTGCCGTGTTTGTATTTTGTAAAAGAAAAAGCATTGAGTAACGAGATATCCTTTTGCATCTGAATGATGAAATGTTGTTTCCAAAGGAATTACAAGACAGATCCCTATAAATTTGTTAGCTTCCTGTTCCTGAATAGTCAAATTTATAGTTGTAGTATTGAGTTATCTTGGAAGAATTTTTTAAGGAGTTATAATATAGCAGTCATATGAAACTATCTGTTGTTTTCAATTGCTTGGCCCATTTTTCTGCTCTATGTTGTAGCTTGGTCATTATGTCATTAGTGGATTTGGCTCATGGGAAGCATAGGCATATTCCGTACAGAGATTCAAGGTTGACATTCCTACTTCAGGTTCTTTCTTAAAAGCTTTTAATCTAAATATGATCTCGTCTACTTGTTTATCATTTGGTTCCTCTGAGTTGGGAAATATCTGAACGACACATTTGGATACAGGATTCTTTGGGTGGAAACTCAAAAACAACTGTCATTGCTAATGTCAGTCCATCATTTTGGTTAGTGTTAATTTTTGTCTGAAATTAAAATAAAGTATTTTTTCTTTTTGTTTTTTCTGTTTTTTTCTCCAGACTCCTAATTTTGCACATTGTTTCTGCAGCTCAGCCAATGAAACACTAAGCACTCTTAAATTTGCACAGCGTGCCAAACAGATTCAGAACAATGTACTTAATATTTTTCCAGTACACACACAGACACAACATATTTATTCCAATGAAACTACAATTTATTAAGAGCTACCCTTTGGCTCCTTCTGATGTTGTAGGCAAAAGTTAACGAGTGTGCTTCAGGTGATGAAACTGCACTTCAAAGGCAAATCCTACACTTGAAGGTTTGAACTAAAGCTGTAGATTTGTAACAGTCATATTAGATACGTACTTTTCAGTAGAACTAATGCATTTTGAAAATGCACAGGGTCAGTTGTCCTTTCTACTGAAGCATAGTAATTTTCCAAGGTCTATACTGAGTAACGTTCCAAGATTTGAAGAGTCTGGAGTAAGTGAATTGTTGGAAGGTTATGATGTATTAGGAGGTAGAATGCAAACTGCAAATCATAAGGTATTGAATTATTGATCATAGATGACATAGAAAAACACTTTCCCAAGTATATCAGACGTTATCTTTACTTTAAGTGGATAATACAGTCACCAAATATTGATAGTTAGATATATGCAACAGATGAAACTCATGAAAGCTTCCTTAATTGGTGCATTAAGGAGGGAAGAAGTGGCAAATACTGCAATACAAAAGCTTGAGTTCGAAATTGAACACATGAAGCGCTTGGTATGACTCATTCTAATTTTGATTAGAAAAATGAGGGTTGATTGATAGAAACTATGATATGATGTGTAGATCAATTTTGTAGCTATGACATTTCATGCAGGCTTTCCAACAAGAGGAGGATGCTCAACGTACTAAAATGTTGTTAAAATTTCGTGAGGAGAAAATCAGACAACTTGAGTCATTTTTAGGTGGGATGCTGTCCGCTGACCAATATCTTTTGGAGGAAAACAAGGCCTTGGCAGTAGAGATTAAGATGCTTCAAGCAAAGATTGATAGAAATCCAGAATTGACGAGAGTCTCTTTAGAGAATTCTAAACTCATTGAGCAACTTCAAGTGTAATAATATGCTATCTTATTGAATAAAATGATTATTTTCAATTTTGTAACCCAATAACTCTTCCTATTTAAATATTCCATCAGGTTTCAAAATTTTTATGAGCTAGGAGAGCGTGAAGCATTGCTAACTGAAGTTGCAGAATTGCGCAATGAGGTTTCTGAATATTTGATAAATTTCCTCTTCCATGTTTCTTCTCTTTTCTATTTTATGACAACACAGCTTCTCCATTAATCATGTGACACCTATTTAAAATATTTTCATCATACAGCTTCTGGTTGCTCTGGGGAGAAACTCAACCATATCTGGACGAGATAGATATCAGGTTCGGGGCATTTACTAATTAGCTGTCAAGTTTTCTTATCAAATGAAAAACGACTGACAAAATTTATTTTGCCTGAAGTTGGAAAGTAACTAGTTTTATATCTATTTGAGGAATTTAATTGTATGAATGCCTCATTGTTTTTTTTCCATGACTTGATTTGCAAAATTTATGTTTCTTTTACAGGATGAAACAATGTCCATCAAGAGTTACAGCCAAGATGACACGCTATCTTATATTACGGGAAGTGACGAGAACTTGGAAAATGAAATAGGTCAAGGTTCAGATAATGAGTTCAGTGTAAAGCCCATATGTTCTCAGAAAGATCTGATCGATGCTAAAATATTGGCTCAAACAATGGATTTAGAGAACAATATGCAAGGTGAGAATCACGGATGCAAGCAGGACTTCTTTAAAAATTTGAACGTTACAAAATGTCAAAACGAAGGAAATGTGATGAACCAACACGAAGGTGTTGAAAACAAAACTTTGCAAGCCAAGTTGGAAAACTTGACCAGGGAACTTGAGGAGGTCAGATTATCTAACATTCAGTACCAAGAAAATCAAAACCAACAGAACCAAATTGAACACGTTCGTCAACAGGTTGAGATGGAGACAGCCAGTACAATTCTTCAATTACAGGAAGAGGTTGAAACCCTTCAGTTAGAACTTAATCATAGGCTACATGGCTTAGCCCAGGAAAATACACGACTAAGAGATGCATTGTCTGCAAAAAATGAGGAGATGAGAATGCTATGTATTGACTGGGAAACAGCAATGATAGAACTAACAAGTTTCCTTCTCGATAGTTCTAGATCTATCAGAGATGCACATGGGCAGATAGAAGGGATCGCTAATTTGTTCCCTAAAGTAAATGTTGGAATTAGTGAACAAGTGCAGCGGGCTATCGAAGTTTGTATCGAAAAAGAAGAGACAATTCTATTATTGCATAAAGGTTTGGAAGATGCTCGACAAATGGTGCAAGAAATGGAGCTGAAGTTAGATTCACTGAAGGAAGCAACACTCGCCTTAAATGAATCGCAACAAATGCATGATAGTAGAAGTGCTGCAGATGCTAAACAGTTGAGCACTCAGATGGCTGATGAGAACATCATGGTAGAGTTTCGAGACAAAAGACTCAAAGTTAAGAATGAACAGTTAATTGAGGCAGAGCAATCTGCTGATGCTGCATTAATTGCAGTAGAATGGTTATCAAATTCTCAGGAGCTGGCTTGCTGTAATAACATTGGGAGAGAGAGGCCCATCTCAAAGTTGGATGTTCCATCTCAAAGAAGCAGTCACATCTTTGATGATGTTATGGCCAATACAAATGCATTACTGCTGAAAGAATCAGATACAGAAAGCGATTTGATATGGTTAGGTTTAATGGAGTTAAAGAATATAACTAGTGCACATTATGCAGACATGGAAATGCATATTTCAGCTCTCCATATCTACATTCAAGATCTGTATTCTGAATATCAAGAATTAGTTCAGGACATGGTGAGAGAAATTCATGAATTGAGGTTAAAAGCCAAGACATCTAATGAAAATTGTAAAAGTCTCCAATTCTTCAAAGATAAAGATCCATCAGCACAAAAATATTGGAACATTAAAAACCAAAATAGTATTTTGGATCAAATAAAGGCCAAAATATATGAAGCAAAGAACAGACTAAATATTCTTGAAGATTCTATTGATAAAAATATAGCTGGTTGTGGAAATGAGTATATAGATCAATATGCAGTCAAAGACGATGGCTGGAGTTCCGATTGCTCTACCTCGAGCTCTGACATTTCAACTGAGAGTGTTACTTCAAGAGGGAAACTTTTGGACTATATGAATGGTGACAAAGGAACCACAACTTGTCTGAGAAAGGAACTGTGTATGACGTATGATGCTGTCCATAACCTATGTATGCAGATAGATGCACTCCTGATGCATAATATAGGTGGTGATTCTTTGTCAGAAGGTAAAGTTTACTTATACAATTTGTTCCATTGATAACTGTAATAGACTATAGCTGGAAATAAAATCTGATCAATAATGATCTAAAAATTGATGACAGAAATGGACCAAGGAAAAACACCCTCCAATTTGAGAATGGAAATAGCTGAAGGAGGTTGCAATAACACCAGCAAGGTATACAATAACTTGTTTGGTCAATGCTGAATTCAAATTCTATACATGGCGTATTAGGAACCAATGTTTTCTTTTGGTAATATCTTCAAATATCGATCATGGGAGAGATTGGTTTCATTTTTCTGATGATTTGTGGTGTTGCAGGTAATTTCTGTTGAGGAAATTAAACAGGATGGTGGATTCTTAACCAGATTTGAAGAAGCTCAAGCAGCAATAAAAGAAGCTGATATTATGTTAAATGCACTGTTGAGAGCCAATGAAAATGCAAAGCAACTAACCGGTATATTTAAGCAAGCTGGTGAGCAGTTAAAGATAGAAAGAGACAACTTAATTGACGAAGTTGGACAGCTCAAGTCTTCAATCCATCTGAAAGATGCTGAGAATAAATTACTGCAGGAACAAGTTTGGTTTAATTTGGAAGAGGTAGCAAACTCAGTGTCTTCTCTTGAAGGTTGTATTTCACAAACACAAAGAGAGGTGGATGAGAAGTTTGGCATAATATCTTGTGATGTCCTATCGTTTAGAGACGAGATGCTTAAATCTATTAGTAACTGGAAGTCCCTAATGGAAGATTTTTGCTTGGAAATAGTAGGAAGAGAATTTACTTCATTTGTTCTCCATCAGTGCTATACAAAAGAAATTTGTCGGCAATTTACACATTTTAAGGCAGAACCTACCTTTCAACTACTTCAACGGCAAAGGTGTAGGGAATCGAACAGTACTTCAGGATCTACTTGCCTTACTGATAAGGATGATACGATGTTAATTAGTAAGATTGACAGAGGAGGAACTGAACTGATCACAGATTTGCAAGAGGCAGATGGAGGTTTCTCCTATGATAAAATTTTGTATGAGAATTTGGCACTTAAGAAGGAATTAAAGAGGAAGGAGGTTTTATTAGAAGGTTTGCTTTTTGATTTTAGATTGCTGCAGGAATCAACCTCAAAAACAAAGGATATGAAAGATGAGACTGATTATTCTCTGAGTCAGCTCCAGCATGAATTGGAGATAAAAGCAAGACAGCTTGACAATGTGCTAGTTCAGCAAAGAAAGCTTGAGGGGCTTCTGACTGATACTGAAAAGGCTTTGTTCTTATCTAATTCCAAGCTTGATAAGGCAAAAGAAACAATGACTTCAATTTCAGAACATAATGCACAGTTGAAGCAGCAGGTAGAAGATCTTGATCTCAAGAAATCTGATGCTGAAAAAAAATTGGCAGAACAGCAGGATGTAGTTAATAGACTAGAAAATGAAATACTCCATCTTACTTCACTGGAAAAGAAATCACTTCTATCAGCTGAAGACATTGAGAACGAATTGAGTAGAGTCATTAGTGAGAGAGACCAACTCCGTGAACAAGTCTGCTTTCTGACTGACAAGCTTAACATAGCCTACGCATTGGCTGATGAAAAGGAAGCTGTTGCCACTGAAGCTCGTCAGGTTTTATCTTTGAATTTTTATGGTTGCTTCTAACACTAGAATCGAGGTTTGATCTTAGGTAGATTTTTTCTTGTTGTGAGTTCCGTTTCTAATTTCAGGAATCAGAGGCCAGTAAATTGTACGCAGAACAGAAGGAAGAGGAGGTGAAGATTTTAGAACACTCTGTTGAAGAGCTTGAGAGTACCATAAATATGTTGGAAACAAAGGTCAATCCATAGCTCCTTCGAAAACTCTATGCATCAGTTCTACTTTAACTGATCCTTCACATCAGAGTATTCTCTACCATTCTCCTTACAGGTGCATGAGATGGATGAGGAGGTCGAGAAAAATCGCACATTAAGAGAATCACTAGAACTGGAGAAACAAATCTTCAGACAGAGACTATTAGCTGTAGAAAATCTCTCCGAAGTTGTGGATTCTGGAGATGAAATTGTTGAGCACGCTCAAGAGCAACCCAGGTTCAAAATTCTTTCTGTCTGTTTTGTTAATATGAACTATTATGATATCACTTTTTGTTTGCTAAAGAGAGAAATTTCAAGTACAGGAAATCGGGAAGTATACTTCTAGAACTGCTCGAGGCACGAAGTAGAATAAAACTTCTTGAAGAGGAAAGGGCAGAACAAGACAAAGAGGTCGGTTAAACCACTAAAATATTTTAACATCACTTCTTTTGGATAAAGTATTTTGTTTGTCTAGTGACTATCATGTTAAATCAGTTATAATTATTCATCGATGCCTGATGGAAGTTTGCCTCTTTGTATTTGAAGATCAAACGACACAAAGAATACATCTCCGAGCTTGTATTGCATGCTGATGCCCAGGCAAAGAAGTACCAACAGAAGGTAAGAAACAAAAGAAATTCAATTCAAGTATGCGTCATTAATAACTATTAGGGAAAAAAAAGGAAGCTGAAACTAGCAATAGTATATGGATTTGCACTAACTTATGTATGTAGATCTGCATTAAGTTTGTTGATACAAAAAATATGAGACTTGAGAACAAGATTAAGAATTAATTTATTGTTGTGTTCATTCAAGATTTCTTTGATGCTCTTCGCTTGTTTGAGTTTTATGATTTATGACAACCTATAAAGTGGGCAGCCTACTGGTGGTCGTGCAGTACCCCATCTTTTATGCCTCTTAACATGTTTATAATCAAGTCAACTTAGACGGCAATTTCATGCTCTCTGGTGGTGGTGATTAGGTTATACATTTCTTTATCTTTTTATCACATTTTCCGTCCTATGGGCAGTACACAAATCTGGAAGTAATGGTTCGTGATGCAAGCAAAGATCATTCAAATCCAATGACTGCACCAACATTAGATAAGGTTGACAAAAATCCAGCGAGACTGAGGGGTTCGAGCTCACCGTTCAGATGCATTTCAAACTTGGTGCATCAGATGAACTTGGAGAAGGAGCATGAGCTGTCAACAGCAAGGCTTCGAATACAGGAACTTGAGGGACTGGCAACTAGTCGGCAGAAAGAGGTACATAAATTGGCTAGACAACTGAATGATTTTTCTGCAATCTGCGATCCTTGTGAAAGATTGAAGTAATGAACATTTATCTGAACTCGATGTAAAACGTTATGCATATACCAGATATGCATACTGAATGCTAGGCTGGCAGCAGCAGAAAGTATGACACATGATGTTATTCGAGATTTACTTGGTGTCAAACTGGACTTAACTAAATATGCTGTAAGTTTTTTACTGTTATTTTTTTAATAAACAAGATTTTCACTTATTTTGAGACTTCAAAATATTATGCCTACATGTAACTAGTGAAGTGACAATCTTTGCTCTTGAAAAATTTAGAACTTTATAGATCAGTACCAAGTTCAGAAAATGGTTATGGAGGCTCATCAACAGTCGCAACAATTCCGGGATAAGGTGGAAACTGGAAAACGCTACAATTTTCATTATGACCTGTTGGGTTGACGTTATTATTATTATTATTTATTATTTTATTATTTTATTTTTAACTTTTTATTTTTATTTGTTAGGAACAAGAGGTTCATGACTTGAGGACACAAATTAATGATTTAAATGAGGAAAGAGAATGGTGAGAGCTTTTCCAGATTACTGTAAATTAGATCTCTCCACTTTGTTTCTAGCTACATATTGTTTACTTAGCTTTTTATCCCTAAAATTGAAAGTTGATGATAGTTGTACTATTACCTAATGATTGGAGAATAAAATGAATTGGTCTCTGATGTATAACAACTTTCACTCAAGACCTTGTGGACGAACTTTTTGAGTTTGTTGTTGCTTTGTTTCGTAATCAATGATAAACAAGTACTAGTTAAGAATGGATCTATTAGAAATATTATTCATTAGTCCCTCATTAGAGAGACTACAGATTGAGGGTAGAACCTGATCCTCACATATACCATCAGAACATCGGCTATCTTCTGTCAGCGTCATGTGTTCCCTCATGCATACTTGAATTTTCTTTCTTTGCCTACCTTAACATGACAGTGGTTTCTGTAGTTACAAATCTGTATTAAGCAAGAAGGAAGCTGAAGCACTCGCTACTCAAATAGCTTGTGAGAAACTACGAGAACGGGATCATTTGCTCTCTGTACAGAATGGGATACTGAAGGTAAGCACGAGCTATTTACAAATATTTTTACTTTTATATAATGCGGTATGTCTCAAGTTCCAGTCTTTAGATAAGCATAAGTATCGATATGTTCTGCCATTTCAATTATTGTGGATATTTACTGTACTATAGAGGAAGGTTCGTTTTTTTTTTTTTTGATATCTGTGAGTGTTCGGGTCTGATTACACGCACCTCGACTAATCTCACGGGACAACCGCCTGACCCTACTACATTTGGTTGCCAAAGAAACTCGTAGGATATTAAATATCCTAGGTAGGTGGCCACCATGGATTGAACCCATTCCCTCTAAGCCCTTTATTTTTTCTATGGCCCTTGTTGACCATTAGGGCCAACCCATGATGGTTCTGTAGAGGAAGGTTCTTTTGTAGTTCTGTTATGTTTTCTGTAATTCGTTCCTGTTATTCTGCCACCAGTACAATCTGTCATTTATTATGACACACAGACCTCATGCTCTATTCGGCTGAGTTTTTCCAATTATAGGCCTCCTCTCTTTCTGGGTTCTCAAAATAGCCAGCCCTAACACTCCCGTAGAAACCATTCTAGATGCATCTTCATCCTTATTTACAACTAATGTAAATTCCTTTTCTGTCCACTTAAGCTCAAGCTTTAGACTCATCAATCCTTTGTTCAGCCAAATCCAGAACACAAAGTCTCCCAATTACTCCTAACCTCCAACAACGAAGCTCAATGAAAATTATTATCTACTTTGGAAAAACCCACCGCTCAATATCATCATTGCTATTGCTAATGGCCCTGTAGTGTTCTTTTGGTTCTGCCTTTTGGGACTTCCTCCAGCAAGCTTTTGGATGGCAAATTGCTAGACCGGGTGACATCCTTTCTTTTCTCAAATCATCTATTATTGGGCACCCTTTAAAAAAAGAGAAGAAATTTCTATGGCTCAATTTCCTATATGTATTTTTTTGGAATCTATGGCTGGTGCGTAATGCCCGAATCTTCAATGAAAAGTCCCAAAACATATGTGCTTTCATTGAATCTACTTCTTATCTTGCTTTATATTGGAGTAGTCGCTCCCTTCCTTTTTGTAATTACAGTTTATCTTTCCTATTGTCTCATTGGAGATGTTTTTTGCAATCTCTCTTGATAGGTCTTTCTTTTGTATCTATTTCATACATCAATGAAATGGTTTATGTTTTCTATCCAAAAAAAAAATTATGGTACTCAAGTCTCGCCTAGCAGAAAAATCCAACCCTCAGTTTGGGATTTGGAAAAAGTACACAAACTCCTTGTGAGTTGGTTCTATTCCCCATCCTCCACAGAAGAAAAAATGGGAGAAAGTGAAACCGTAAACTATTACTCTGCCTCCAAAATTTGGGAAGGATTATGATGCATTCACGAATCCAGTTCCTCTGATGGGCTTGTGATCTCAACTCTATAAAATGTAGAAAAATTGAGTCTTTGAGAACCAATCTCTCACAGAGTGGGGAGATTGTTGATGAATTAGCATGTTATAGGTCTCTTTTGTTGCAGAGACGATTTGTGATTTGTCACATCTCTTTTATGGCCCGAGAGCTGAATGCAGTCGGTTCATCTCCTAAATACACTACCCCGCAAATAATTGCCAAGAACCATCTCTCGCAATAGCTCAGTATCTGCTAGTAGAAATGCTTTCAATTTTATTTTGCGTCAGTTGGCCAAGAATTGTAGGCATCCTTTCCTGACTAATGCATTCTGATCTTTGGGGTGCTGTTGTGCTTCTTAGTGACTGGAACTAACTCTTCTTTTGGGAAATGATCGTATATTTCTATATGATATATTTGTTTAACACCAAAGATTACATCCGTCCAGCCTTTCTTTGTTCCTGCAATAGGGTCCTTGCACAATTTAATTCAAGTATTTGTACTTTTAAATATGAATGGGAAGGGGACATTATCAAATTTCAAAATTACTTGCTAAGTCAGGTATTATTATCGTCTAGCTCAATGTTGCATTCCCCAATCTTTTTGGTCTATGTTTCTCCAAATAGAACAAGAAGATTCTACGACAGACATCCATCCTCTGATCAAATAGGAATTCTTAGATTTGTGTTCTTTCCGTTTCTCTGGGCCTATAATGCAAACAGACTCCAGTGTAGGTCTGCTGTTCATGCCTTCGTGGTTTCCTTGACTTTGGCCCATTCTCTTATCTATATCAATCACCGCAATAGGTCTTTTCAGTTGTGTTTTCCTTGCTATAGCGTATGGGAATCACAACACGAGGTCCTCAAAAGGACACCAATTATCTCTGTCTGCAGGCATATTATGTTCTATGAAAAATCCTTCCCCTTACCTTTCCTAGAATCTCCTTCATCCTGGACTAGTGTAGGTTCAAGGGGATGTTAAGCACTACTATTTTATATTCTCTGCCTTTCTTTAGAAAAAAATTATTGTGGATGCTTATTGTACCGTATTTAGGATATAGCAAGATGCTTCTGTCATTTTTTATGTAGTTCTTTATGCAGCTATTTCATCAGCATTCTGTTACACTTCACATATACATATACAGACTTATACTCTATTGACCTGAGCTCTTCCATTTTTAAGCCTTTTATCTTTTTGCACACTTGTTCTTATTCCACTGCCTTCCTCAGATGGAAAACAAAAATCTGAAGAGGAAGATAGTTGAGCTGGATGAAAAGGCGAACACACTTCATCAATCACAAACTAGACCACAGGAAAGTCGTCATGCATTTCTAACCAAGGCAGGTTCCCAAATCACGAAAGTTCTTTTTATTAAATGACAACCCCTTGCTGAGATTCTGATCTTAACAAATGAGGTGCAGGATGATGATGAGTTAACCAAGAGGTTGTCTCACTCAAAAATGCTTCTCTCACACGTGAACAATGAAATTGCTCGATACCGTATGCCTAGTGGCAGTTCTTCACAACACCAAAGTCGAGGCTCTGGAAACGAGCCCATGGGTGATTCGTTTGGAGTATAAAGGTACCATAGAATTTTGAGGCAATGAAACGGACACTTATGTCATTTCTTTTTAAATCTATTTGTATACTTTAGTTAACAATATAATGCACTTGATTCAGACCCCGAGAACGAGAGACAGAAGGCTTGATTTGGTTGGTACATATAGTTTAAAGGATCCAGGTTTTGGTCAGTACAAATGATGGTACCATGTTGTAAATGGTAGCTCGAAGTCCCACGTCCTGTTTGCGAGGCCAGGCCAACAGAGCTTCGAATCTCAACTAAAATAGCAAAGCGTTGTGCTGCAGATTTTAACTTGAAAAGGGTATCAAAGGCTGACATTTATTGGGAGTATTTTGAGTGCATTTTTACTTTCTGGCCATCGAGATTGGTTGTAATGTAAATAAATAAATTATTTGAACTTAAGTTCAGTTCTATGTTGAACTTTTTCATTGGTGGCTCTAAAATTTTGATTACAGCTCTACCAGGTGGAATCGGGAAAGTCACTTGTTTAGATGGGCACAAAACCTATCTTGCTTTACATCATGAGATTTATTTTTGGATAATTGTAATGGGTGGCAAAATTAGGGAGACTTAATGGTAGATTTAGCAACTTTTTAAAATAATTGCAAATATGGCAAAGTTTTTAAATCAATTTTTTATATTTCCAATTTGCCCCTGGCGAGTGCGTATCTTCTTCTTCCTCTCTGGTTTTTTTTTTCTTTTTTATTTTCTTTCCGATTATTTTCATATCTTCTTCTTCCTCTCTAGTTTTCTTTTTTTTTTTCCTTTCCGATTGTTTTCATATCTTCTCCTTCCCAATTTCTTTCATTCAGGGTAGACAGAACAACCTTTTTTTGTTTCATGTAACACCTTTAATCGAGGTTAGTAAGCAAAACAATGTGAATACAAAAGAACTTTATCTTTGAAAGGTACATAAGATCATGAAATCTACCTAAGAACTTAAAATTTCTGTGGTTTCTTTTTAGCCAAAAAAAAAAAAACTTTGGTTGCACCCTTGCATGACATTTAATTTGGTTTTCTTTTTTTTTTTTCTTTCCGATTGTTTTCGTATCTTCTTCTTCCTCTCTGTTTTTTTTTTCTTTCCAATTGTTTTCGTATCTTCTCCTTCCCAATTTCTTTTGCCATTGCCGTCTCCATTTCCTCCTTCAAATCCATGCTCGAATCCGACTAGTACATCAACTCTACCACTTTTCTCAATCTCTCTCACCATGATTTCCATTGCCCAGGTGCCATCTCCTCCATGTTCTTGAGATCTTGGTTAACCATGACAAAATTCTTGAGATGCAATTGGATGGGATGATGTTGATTTGAGAAATGGATGGGTAAGAGAAGGGAGAAGGAGGAGTTTTATAGAGATTGAAAGGAATAGAAATCTTCTATCACTGATAGAAAAACTTTCTATAAGTGATAGAAAAATTTTCTATTACTAATAGAAAATCTTTCAATCACCGATATAATCTATAGTGATAAAAAAAAAACTTTCTATATAGAAATCTTCTATCACTGATAGAAAAACTTTCTATGATAGAGTCTATCAGTGATAGAAAAACTTTCTATCAGTGATAGAAAAACTTTCCATCACTAATAGAAAATCTTTCTATCACTGATAGAATCTATCAGTGATAGGAAAATTTTTCTATCACTGATAGAAATATATTGTTGATAGAAGATTTCTATCACTGATAGAATCTATCGTTGATAGAAAGTTTTTCTATCGCCGATAGAAATCTTCTATCACTGATAGTTTTCTATCAGAAATCTTGACGGTGATACATGGTGAATTCGAATACTGAAAAATAAAGCAAAAACGAACAGTTATAGAAATCAAATACTGGAAAGCCAAAACCAAATACTGATAGAAAACCAAACAACAACAGCCAAACACTGATAGAACATCGAGAACACTAATAGAAGTGATAAAAAAATCTTTCTATCATTGATAGAAAAATATATATCACTGATAGAAGATGTAGAAAATTTTTCTATCATTCATAGAAAAATATCTATCACTGATAGAAAATATTTCTATCACTGATAGAATCTATCAGTGATAGAAAAACTTTCTATCAAACCATTTGATTTTAGGGAGGGGTATTTTAGTAAATATGCGTTCCAGACCTTGAGATTTTGCCATTTTTGCAATTTGTTTTGCGGGCCGTTACATTTGCAATTATTTTGGGCCAATTTACTACATTTTCAATCGGCACTTTATTTTTAGTTTTCGATATAATTTTTTTACATTGAAATTGGACTAGAATTCCAAAAAGTCACTTCACAAAATTTTGAACGAGCTATACTTTGAAAGAGAAGAAAGATTATTGTCACAAGTTACACTTGAAAAGTTCTAATGAATATATTAACATGTGGTTTAAATGTATAAGATGTTCTATATTTTTAGTTGGTATTACAACTTAAGTATTCATTCAAAGTGAGTATAGTTTAGTGGTAATTAACATGTATCCTTGGCCAAGAAGTCTGAGGTTTGAATCATCTCATTTCAAATGATTCTTTTTAGTTCAATGACATTTGAGAGTGGGGGGATTTGAATGTTTGACCTCTTGGTTGAGGGTACATGTCAATTACCGCTAAGCTTTGTTCACACGAGATTTCGACAAAGGAAATTTAATTCGTGGAAATGAACTTGATTTTTTATTGATTTGATGTAGAAGTGTTACAGTCTCTAATATTTATCCTCTGATGCTTTCTCTCAAAATATAGAGTTTGATCTGAGGGCCGGCAAGCTTGATCTCAGACGGAGGAAGGTTGAATCTTCAACTTGTATCTTGATGAAGAAACGGTTGATTCTTTGGAGTCTTCCAGTCGTTGGATCTTCTGAGTCTTGAGATGGCCGAATTATGAATCTTGGATCTTCTGAATTCTCTGGACTCTCTGACTTCTGAAGACTCTGGACCTTGGGAGAATGCTCTAGGCTCTGGCTTCTCTGACTCTGTTTGAATTCCCAAAATGAATGGTGGCCTCCTCTATTTATAGAGTTTGATGGACCTCATATGGGCTTGGGCCTGGGCCCAACCTTTGGGCTTTGGCTCTATTTGGGCTTTAATTCAACTCATTTTTTTATAAAATTGGATTATTGTAATTTAGCCCAATTTCTTCAATGATCTCGGGTCACATTAGTCTCGGGTCCAATTGCCATGCGGCATAGTTTGATTGGACTCGGCTTATGTCATCTGATGGATCAATAATAGACAAGTGGCATTGTTTGATTTGCCGAATTTTAATATCTATTAATTTAATTTAGGGACACGTGTAAATTTGTAATTGGTCCCAAAATTATTTTATCATTAATTCAAATTAATGACGTGGCAATTTGTGATTGGCCAAAATTTCTCACTCAACAAATGCCCCCTTTTCGAAATTTATGCACCTATATGCGTGCATGGATTTT
The DNA here is from genome assembly GCA_017139565.1 of Luffa aegyptiaca. Classification (NCBI taxonomy): domain Eukaryota; kingdom Viridiplantae; phylum Streptophyta; class Magnoliopsida; order Cucurbitales; family Cucurbitaceae; genus Luffa; species Luffa aegyptiaca. Next base: position 12,888,781 of record CM029396.1, read on the forward strand.
GAAAAGCATGATTTGTGAGAAAAATATATGACGTTTAGTCATAACTTTAATTTGTGTCGATAGACGAAATTAATCAGAATATTAACTTATAATTCCAAATAATTTTGTTTTCGCTACCAACATTAATTTTGGCCAAATTTTCAATTTTGATTTCCAATACTTTTTTTAAAATTGGAAAATTAATTTTAGCCAAAATTGTGACAATTTTTTTTCTCTCTACCTTGGACATGAATTTGGAGGTAGATAGGTACTTTGAACAAGAATTGGAGGTCCCTTGGTTTGCCAATTTTATTAGGCCAAGATTTCTTTCTTGATCCATATAACTTGGAGGCAATTTTTTTTTTTTTTACCTTAATAGCAATTGTAGGAAATTCATTGCCATATTTGATTAGGCAAAAATTTCCTTGGCCAAGAATCAACTTTTCCTTATGTGTTTGACCTAATTTCTCCCTTATAAATTGAATAGGTTGCATAGGTCAAGACACAAAACCATTCAAGCAAGAAATCTAGGTAAGAAAAATTCTCTCCTCTTTAACTTCTCTTTTCTTTCTTTCATTTAACTTCAAATGCTCATGTATTTTCTTCTTTGTGTAGGCCTTGAATTCGAGCGAAAATCTCCCTTCGTGCCTCTTTGTTGCGCCATCGGTAAGTCGGTAAGTCAAAATTATTTTTTTTTATAAGCTATTGCCGCCACAATATTTACGAAATTTCCTCAGTTTTGGCCCACGAATCGTAGTATATACAAGTTCTTCATGTATGTGTGTTGCGGCTTTCAATGCTTGTTTATCTTGAACTTGATTTGATTTTTTTTTTAATTAATTTATGCACTCCTCAAGCTAGGAATAACATAGTATGTATTTGTGTGTATATATATGTATACTTTTTTTTAATTGTCGCCACTTCCGTCAATGTTTTCTGAGTGTCAAAGTATGCATTTATGAAGCTTTTGTTTGGTTTGCCGGCGATTCATGTCATTCTGCCATCATATACACAATTACACATACATGCAAGAGCTGTTGCCGTTTGGGATTCTTTTTATTTATTTATTTTTTTTTCATATATATAACCACACATATTGCCACAAAGTCTAAAAGATATATATATATATTTTTTTTTAGATAACATCGTGGAACCTTTCTTGTTTCTTTTCTTCTTTTTTTTTTTTGTTTTGTTTTCTTCGTGCACTGCTCACTTTTTTTTTTTTTGTTTTGTTTTCTTCGTGCACTGCTCACTTTTTTTTTTAAACTTCCTTTTCGCATGAGCACCTTTGTTTCTCTTTTTTTTTTTAATTCTTCTTTTCACTGCATGGTGCCCATATATGTGTGATTTGCCCCATGTTCAACATTTTTTTTTTTTTACAAAACCTTGTCCATATTGCCGTCATCACTCCACAAACCTAAAGTAGGTTAAAAAAAAAATGCTTCAGCCGTTTTTTTTTTTTTTTTTTTTTTTTTTTTTTTTTTTTTTTTTTTTTAAACTTAGTTTGCAACCCTTTTTCTAAACTCACATGTTTTTTTTTTTCTTTTCCTTTGCATGCCATTTTTTTTGTTGGCCGCTAATTACCTTCCTTTCTTTGTAGGATTTGGAACTAACATAGTTATTTTACGGTCTCCTAGGGCACAACATTAATCTTTGTCCACCATTTGAAAGGTAAATACATATTCAAACTTTTTTTTTTTTTTTTTTTTTTCGAATATGCATATGTTCCATCGATGTCTTATTGAATATCGCACATATGAACTGCTTTGATTGCGCCATAGATTTTTTTTTTTTTTTTTTTTTTTTTTTGCACATATATTATTGCAATTTGTTTCTTTCTTACTTGAATGTGTAAGCATCGTGCAACAGTCGTTTCCAAATTCACTTGCAGTGATTTCACTCCTACTAGACCAGTCCCCTATTTCATTGGGTGATCTGAGTAACCTGCAGGGGTAGTCACCGGACTTGCCTTTAGTGATGCACTCCTGCTAGACCAGTCCCTATTTTATTAGGTGATCTGAGTAACCTGCAGGGGTAGTCACCGGACTTGCCTTCAGTGATGCACTCCTGCTAGACCAGTCCCTATTTTATTAGGTGATCTGAGTAGCCTGCAGGGGTAGTCACCAGATTCGCCTACAGTGATGCACTCCTGCTAGACCAGTCCCCATTTTATTGGGTGATCTGAGTAACCTGCAGGGGTAGTCATCAGACTTGCCTTCAGTGATGCACTCCTGCTAGACCAGTCTCCATTTTGTTGGGTGGTCTGAGTAACCTGCATGGGTAATCACCAGATTCGCCTACAATGATGCACTCCTGCTAGACCAGTCCCCATTTTATTGGGTGATCTGAGTAACCTGCAGGGGTAGTCATCAGACTTGCCTTCAGTGATGCACTCCTGCTAAACCAGTCCCCATTTTATTGGGTGGTCTGAGTAACCTGCAGGGGTAGTCACCAGATTCGCCTACAGTGATGCACTCCTGCTAGACCAGTCCCCATTTTATTGGGTGATCTGAGTAACCTGCAGGGGTAGTCACCAGATTCGCCTACAGTGATGCACTCCTGCTAGACCAGTCCCCATTTTATTGGGTGATCTGAGTAACCTGCAGGGGTAGTCATCAGACTTGCCTTCAGTGATGCACTCCTGCTAGACCAGTCCCCATTTTATTGGGTGGTCTGAGTAACCTGCAGGGGTAGTCACCAGATTCGCCTACAGTGATGCACTCCTGCTAGACCAGTCCCCATTTTATTGGGTGATCTGAATAACCTGCAGGGGTAGTCACCAGATTCGCCTACAGTGATGCACTCCTGCTAGACCAGTCCCCATTTTATTGGGTGATCTGAGTAACCTGTAGGAGTAGTCACCAGACTCGCCTACAGTGATTCCACTCTGTCTAGACCAGTCGTTTTGATGACTATAGTGTCTTATAGAGTTGAATATATATATATATATATATATATATATATATATATATATATATTTTGTATTATTGATTATTCATGCATCACTTTCTTGCCTTCATAACTTCTTGGATAAGATTGACATTTTTTTTTTTTTTTTTTTTTTTGTGTAGAGAAACTTATCTCCATCATGGTGTATTTCACTGAGCACCCTGATCCTGAGAAAAACTACTTAGTCATCTTGAAGGATAGAGATCAGCCTGTTGAAAATGGCGTTATTCTTCCTGTAGGAGAGACAATATGCGGTAATTTTAGGGGATCACAACATTGCCTGGATAATTCAACCTCTTTGTCTAGATGGTCAGAAGAAAGACTTTTGAGTCACGACTCTTCATTGAAGGCGTGGTTTTTAGAGTCTCCAATACATAGCAAAGTGCCGGGTGAAAATCCAGAATCAACTTTAGGTCGTCGAATTATTGGAGACGAACAAGTTCGTTGGGGTAACTCAATAAGAATTCATGGAGAATTCTTTTATATTCCTGATTATTGGGAATGGTTAGAGGTTGTAATTTCTTTAAATACGACGATACTGAAGAAGGCTCGTTTGTTTGATGCTGTAATGGCTTCCCTATACACTTATGACCGCAATAATGATATAATTCGAGCTTTTTGTGAAGCATGGTGTCCATCCACAAATACACTTCATACATCATCAGGAGAGTTGTCTATCTCTTTATGGGACATGTGGAGATTAGGAGGTCTTTCGATCAAGGGTAGGTTTTATGATGAAGTTGTTCCTTGCTGTACGGAATTATTAGGTTCGCCTGATCGAGAGGATGAAGATTGCCCAAAAAGTTGTGAGTACCTTTTTGCTGCGTACTATCACATTGCATCTCAACAACGCGATCGCCTTCAAATCCCTATCAAATCGTGGATTTCTTTCTGGTTCAAAGGAGATTCGAAATATGAAAAACCTCCTTCCCGAAAGCCGAAGAAGACTTCTCGTCCTCGTCAGACCCATAATCCGGATGGGGCTCCTATCAAGCGTCACAGCTGGTCCGAGAAAGAAATGGATCTATTTTGCATGTTGGGCGTAGAAGATGAATTGAAAGATAAGACATACTTGGCTGCCTTTCTTTCTTGTTGGTTGTGCGCATTTGTGTTTCCCGACCAACGTGCTTCTCTTCGTCCAGGAGTTTTTAAAGTCGCCAGTCTTATGGCTGAAGGTTACGTTTTCAGTCTAGCTGTTCCTGTTTTAGCCAATATTTATCATGGGCTCGACCAGATTCACAGTGCATCTCCTTCTGCTGGATTTTCAAAGGCTTGTTTCCCTCTGCACTATGTCCATGCTTGGTTGGCTTATTATTTTAACACGCATTATGCAGTTCCAGAAAAAGTTAGGGGCCCAATGATGGTTGAGTTTTCCGGAGAGGGTGGAGCTAAATACTTTAATGATTTTGAGGTTCGTGTACATATCCACAAAGGTAAATATGTATCGTGGGATGCGAATCTTCCTCCTCGTAATAAAGGCATGGTTCTGACAGATGATGATAAGCTATCATTTTGGCATTCCTCATTCTTTATAAGCATTCGATCATGCTTCTTATCTTCACGATGTGGGTCTTCAATGGTCATTGAATCTTATAATCCTTGTCGATTTAGCCGACAATTTGGATTTTACCAAGACGTGCCAAACGATCTAAGTGAAGAAGTTCCTGAAGCCACCTTATATAATGTATTGCGCTTTTGGATGATATGTGTTCGAGCAAAAACATTGTCTCAAGTTTATCTCCCTGCACATGCGATGAAGCCACATATCCAAATTACCCAACGCTACCGGAGCTGGTGGTTGGCAAAAAATGGAAATTATCTTGAAGAAGGCATAGAAAAGTTGGTGGCTAGTGCCATTCCTCTTCCTCCCAAACCGAAATTTCCTAAAAAGGTTGGTAATGACAACTGTTGCCTTGTGCAATGTGATTATAATTATGCAAGAAATCTTCACAAATAGCTAAAAAACGTGCAAGTATACACATCATGGCAGCAAGTGATAAGTAATTCAAGATCGTCTCCACAGGGATTAAGTTAATGAAATTTACTACTTCTAAGCGTGATTTTCGGCGAAACTCAAGTAACCAAGGACAAAAATATCATTAACCAACTAAAGCACACAATTATAAACTAATTTAGATGAAATTAAAGAGTATTGAAAGCAAATGATGCAAGAAAAACGGCTGAAAGCAGAGGAGAATTAAGGTTCGGATTAGGGATACTCTGTATTGCTTCCAGGAATTGCTATAGCAAAAACTGTGCTAACTCATCTCACCCAGATTTTTCAACGGGAATTTTCCAATTCTCCAAAGATTAAGGCGATTAAACTCCCATTTAACCCCTTATTTTTAGCTCAATCTGATTAGTGCCCTAGGTGGTGATTTATTCCTAAATACCCACTCATTTTCATGATCGTTAAAGACTAAGGTAAAGTAAAGTATTCGGTTACTAAATGTTTTCCCAAACAATCAATAACAGCGCTAGAAAATGGTTGGCCAAACGAAATTCCAGCTTTAACAATGAAACACACTCTACTTTAAGATGAAATTAGCATGGTTCAACTACAACAACCCCTCGTTACAATATAAGCTCCCTAATCCTCACCTAAGAGGATTAGCTCATGATCAAAGAAGAAACAAGTTCAATATGGCAGAAAATGCTCATACACAACATGTTTTCAGCCTCTACCACAACTAATGTCAATTAGGGAGATAAAAGATGAAAAGAAAAGATTAAGGAAGAAGTGCCCAAGATAAAATCCAGCTTTCCCAAGCTGAATAGAAGCTTCACGGCAGTCCTCCTCTTCTTTTCCTCTGTTTTTGCTCCAAAATCAGCTCCCAATGGTCAGTCTCCCCTCTTTCCAGTCTCCTTTCCAAATTAGGGCCTCTTTTCTTTTATACCCAGCCATATTTGTGGGATTCAGGGCTGATTAGACAAGCCTTGCCCACTTGGAAATCATTCTAATGGCTGAAAATAGCTTCAGCCTCCAGCTGGGAATGCCACATCAATTAATGAAGCCTTCCACGTGTAATTCACCTCCAGCTGCTATTCTGCCTTTTCCAGCTCATGCTACAGCATAGTCTGCAAAGAAAACTGGAGCTCCAAGTTAGTTTAAATCTGAAATTAACGGGAAATTAAACACTTAAAGCCATCAACAAGCACTTTCATTAAACACCAAAAATTCATCAATACCCAACTCAAATAGCATCAACTTAAGGCAAAATCAAGCCTAAAAGCCCTAAAAGAATGGCCAATAACTCTTATTTCTAAGAGTTATCACACCCCCAAACTTAGCTCATTGCTCGTCCCCGAGCAATGCTAGGCTAAAAGCTTAACTAAACAGGGAAAGATCAGCTAGCCTTTCACTAGAGCCTCTCATAAGCCACACAACTACTTCTTGCTCAAAACTTCCCTTAACAAATGCTCATAGCTCAAAAAGAACTCAACATTTAAAAAAAAAAAAACTCAGGCAGCAACACTTGGCATCTCCAAATCAACATTATGCTTTTAATCCATGCTCTTAGCCCACCTTGATTAGCTATCAAATCCAATTGAGCCAACCTATAGGCATCAAACAAGCCACTAACTTTCTTTCTTTCTTTCTTAGCTCAACAATCTAATCCTCAAGCTTGCTAAGCAAGCCTAAAATCCTATTGCCCAACTTATAAAAACTCTAAGCTCAACCCAAACTTCTCTCAACTCTTATTCTCTTTTTGGCTTTTACCATCTTAGAAAAATCTCTTAGGTCATAGCCTTTTTGGTCCCAGAATGGCAACACTTTATGGTGAAGCTCACCCAAGCCTCAAGTCTCATCACCTAACGAGCATTGCATTCATATCCCCTAAAGTTACCTAGAATAGCTATCTAGCAACTTTTCCTTGCTTCTCAGAGTGGCGACACTTTTTGGTGAAGCTCACCTAAGCTTTGGGAAAATTGCAACTTTCAAGCTAGCACTCATCCCTTAATCATTCCTTTTGATTTTTCTTCTTCTTTTTCATAGGAACTCATACCTTTCAAGAGCTACTTTTTGACGCAAGGGCAAACTATGGGTATCATAAATCCCCCTGGTTACTAGGCAAGCTCAGGAAAAGAATAAATTCCACTAAGGGAGAGGAGTACATCATAGGCAAAACTAGGACAAAGAGGAATGCTTTCTAAGATACTTTTTTCTACATTTTTTCATTCTTTTTTTTTCGAAAGGGCACCTCACCCCCAAACTTAAACTATTCATTGTCCCCAATGAATGAGAAAGCAAGGCAAGAACCCCCAAACTTATTTTCTTTTGCAAGAGAAGCTAAGGCCTATTGCTTAGGGAGATTATAACTTTGGGCAAAGATCTAGGCACAAGCTTTCCTAAATTTTTGAGCTAAGCGAAAGAAATAAAATTAGGAAGCTTCTAATCGACCTAAGGATTTACAGCACAATAGGATAATCTAACTAAGCAAGAGGCTAAGGTGCTAGGGATCAAAAGACACCATGTTATTTTGGATTAAAACAGAATTTAGCTTTAACCATGCATTCGTCTATGTAGCATTTATTAAGGGTAAGTTATGCAAAAGCACAGCTGTGAGGCACCAAGAAGGCTCTCAAACAATACCCATTTGGGCTTTCAGACTAAAGCTAAAACATATAGAATTTAGAACTTAAATTATGCACAAAGCCCAATTTGCTTGCATGAAAAAGCTAGCTACCACCTTCAAAAACAGAGCCATCTATCTTACCCAACTATGAAATATTCCAGAAAGATATAAATTATGGGCAAGCTCAACTTAAACCTAAGTAATCACGTTTAAATTTCGGCCTCTAAATTTGCACCATAAAAGCCCAAACATTACAGCAAGAATCTACTACACATGAAAGATAAAAGATAGAATTTTCATTGCACAACTTTGGCAAACATACAACATGCAACCGATTTTTTTTTTCTTTTCTTACTTTTCTTTCACATTTCTTTCTTTGACCACATTCATTCAGCCAAACAACACAGGAAATGAACAAACCGACATCTAAATCAAGCAGCAAGCTAAAACAAACACATCACTAGGCAAAAAGAACACCAACAGCCACGAATAGAACTAAAGACAGCAAACTCCCTTTTCACTCTTCATCTTCATCTTCTTCTACATCTTCTTCGGAGGGAGGACACCAAGGGCTTAAAACGCCATGAGGGAATGTAGGAAAAGGTGGTAGAGCCTCTTCTGGATCAGAGTTAAAAGCCTTCTCAACCATTTCATCTCGTTTCCATGCGTATTCCCAATAAACTCTCTGCTGCTCGCCTTGGTGCTGCACCTGCTGCAGCAATTCTCTTTGCTGTCTAAGGATTTCTTCTATTCCGCTGGCTACGGTTGACGTTTTCCTTAATTTACCATCGCCCATTAATCGCTTGATAGCCGCCGCATCTATAATTCCCTTGTCGACTGTGAGATCATCTTCTTCTTCCAATTGCACCCCTGCCCTTAAGCATAAAGCCGTAATGAGGTTAGGGAAGAATAGCTTCCCCGCTTTCTTCCAGGCACACGAGGTGATTTCTTTTGCTATTATTCTTCCCACATCTATGCTGATTAGGCTCATTATAGAGAAAACCAAGAGCATTCTCTCTTTTGAGACCGTTGTATCGTGCGTGGTGGGTAGAAGACGATTCCTCACGAACCAAAGCCACACATTAGCTTCGGGAGTCACATAGGCTGACAGCAAAGAACGGTTGCCATTTTTACTTTGTTTCCAACTCGCGCCCTCTATAGCACAATACTGCAAAGTTGCCTTGAGCTGCTCGTCTGAAGGCGCTATCATCATAGCATTGCAGATGGCGAAGGGGAAATCGGGTATATCATAGAATTGATTAATAGACGACGGACTCCATTCCACAATTTGTCCTCGCACCATTGTTTTCCAAACGCCGTTATCCTGAAAATTTGCATAAAATTCTTGGACAATGCTAGGGACAGCTGGCTCGGGCTGATGGCATAAGTTTTGCCAATTCTGATTTCTAATTGTAACCGCCAGCATATGTGGTAAGTTGTCAAGATTTTCATCAAAGCCTTTTTCTAGCATTATCTCTTGGTTCTTCAGTTCTTCATAACGTGCAGCTGTAGCCTCACCTACAAATTTCCTTGGCTCTTCCCTCATGGCCTCCATTGGGGCCTTTCCCTTCCCTTTTTGTCTTCTTTTTGGCGCTTGAGGAATAGGCTGTAACACGCTGTGGTCTTCAATCATATGCTGCTTGCCCCTGTTTTGGGCAGCTGAGCGTCCTTCCTCTATTGCCTTTGGCTTGAATATCTTCCTTGCAATTGATCGAGGACCCATTTTTCTTTTGAACAACTGAACTTGGAATGGAAATGGGATGAAAGGAAGCTAAAATAAAATGACAGCAGCTGGAAAGATGGCCAAAAGCCGAGAGTTGCTCTTCTCCTTCATGGGGCTGCTGGTTTTTTTTTTTTTTTTATACAAGGGAAATTCAAAAGCCTTCAATGCTGCCAGCTGTAGCATGTGAACCACTTGTCCATTTCTCTTATTTTCTCAACTTTCTTTTCAACTCCCCACAAGCAAATCCCACTTACTCTCCTTCGAACCACGTGAAAGCTGATTTTCCATTTTATTTTTCTTCTTCCCAAGATGCTTTCTTTTCAAGAATCTTCCAACATCCCATCAAATGGTGTAGAAATCCCTCCAAAACCGAGAATTCCTCTGCCCAAGATCCTTTGTGCAGATTTTTGTCATCCTTTGGTCATGTCAACCTGTTCATTAATTCCTATTTGCATGCAAGAACTCATAAGAAGGTTAAAGGGCTGCCATGATGGGGTCGAAAATAGCACCATGCAATTTAATTAACACTACACTAATAAAAGCCATAAAAATAACCCACACACTAAAATAAAAACGACAGGATTAATGACTTAGCATTCAAATTAAAAAGCACAAATTAAAACTACCATACCACCTCAGGGACTCATAAATTATTAATTATTCAAGAACGTGCATTGTCCCTGTCTTCCCTTCATGCTTTTAGACTTCCAATAATTTGCAAGAGGCGTAGCATCTTTGGAATTCTTCACCCCAATAATGCTTGAGCCTCTGCCCGTTTACCTTAAATTCTCCTCCATCTTCATCATCCTTCAGCAACACGGCCCCGTGGTCAAATGTTTCTAACACTGTAAATGGCCCGGACCACCGTGACTTAAGCTTCCCCGGAAATAGCTTGAGCCGGGAATTAAACAACAACACTCTCTGACCTTTTTCAAATTTCTTTGATGCTATTTTTCTGTCATGCCATGCTTTAGTTTTCTCCTTGTACATCTTAGCATTGTCATAAGAAAAATGTCTGAACTCTTCCAATTCCAGAAGCTGTAGCTTCCTCAAATCACCAGCTGCCTCTTCATTAAAGTTGAGCTTCTTGATGGCCCAGTAAGCCTTATGCTCCAACTCCATTGGTAAGTGACAAGATTTTCCAAAAACCAACCGAAATGGGGACATGCCCAATGGAGTTTTGTATGCAGTTCTGTAAGCCCACAATGCATCCTCTAGCCGAATGGACCAATCTTTTCTGCTTGGCCCAACCATTTTTTCCAAAATATTTTTGATTTCTCTATTTGAGATCTTCGCTTGTCCGTTGGCTTGTGGATGGTAAGGGGTGGACACTTTGTGTTTAACATTGTATTTATTCAACATGTTTTTCATCAATTTGTTCACAAAGTGAGTCCCCTCATCACTTATCAACGCTCTAGGGGTGCCAAAACGAGTAAAGATATGCTTATGCAAAAATTTCAGAACTGTCTTGGCGTCATTCAACGGACATGCTATGGCTTCAACCCATTTTGAAACGTAATCCACGGCCACAAGAATATATAAATTCCCGAAAGATGGTGGAAAAGGACCCATGAAGTCTAAACCCCATACATCAAAGAGCTCAACCTCTAGGATAAATGTGAGTGGCATTTCATCTTTTCTTCCCAAATTTCCTCTCCGCTGACACCGATCGCAAACTTTACTGAACAAATGTGCATCCTTGAACACTGAAGGCCAAAAATATCCCGACTGAAATACCTTCGCTGCTGTCCGCTGACCTCCAAAATGCCCACCGTAAGGGGATGAATGACAGTGAGTGAGGATGGATTGGATCTCACTTTCGGCCACACACCGTCTAAAGATGCCGTCAGCACATTGCCTATAAAGAAATGGGTCGTCCCAAAGGTAAAATTTCACCTCAAAGTAAAATTTTTTCAACTGTTGCTTAGTTAAATCTGGAGGTGAAATCCCACATGCTAAATAATTAGCAAAATCGGCAAACCAAGGAGTACCCACTGCCGTTACATGAGCCACTGTGAGTAACTGCTCATCTGGAAATGCATCTCTGATTTCACTCTGCTGCAGCAGTTTCTCTGTATTTTCCAGCCTTGAAAGATGGTCAGCAACTAGATTTTCGGATCCCTTTTTATCTTTAATTTCTAGGTCAAATTCTTGAAGGAGCAGCACCCACCTTATCAATCTCGGCTTCGCATCCTTTTTAGCTAGTAGATACTTAATAGCAGCATGATCAGTAAACACAATCACTTTGGACCCCACTAAGTATGACCGAAATTTTTCAAATGCGAAAACTATGGCCAACAATTCCTTTTCTGTAGTGGTGTAATTTAATTGTGCGCCATTAAAAGTCCTACTAGCATAGTAAATAGGATGAATGATTTTTTCGTACCTTTGCCCGAGTACCGCACCCACTGCATAATCGCTCGCATCGCACATTAATTCAAATGGAAGCTTCCAATTCGGGCTTAATATAATAGGTGCAGTGACTAATGCCTTCTTTAAAGTGTTGAACGCCGCCAAGCAATCTTCCCCAAACTCAAAGGGTCGGTTGGCCTCCAACAATAAGCAAAGGGGCTTTGAAATTTTAGAGAAATCTTTGATGAATCTTCTATAGAACCCCGCGTGGCCAAGAAAACTCCTCACTCCCTTCACTGTTGTAGGTGGCTCAAGCTTCTCAATTAAGTCAACTTTTGCTCTGTCCACTTCAATGCCTTGCCTAGAAATTTTATGCCCAAGAACAATTCCTTCCCTTACCATAAAGTGGCACTTTTCCCAATTTAGCACCAAGTTGGTTTCTTCACACCTTTGTAGAACTTTTCCCAAATTAGTGAGGCAAGCTTGGAATGATTCTCCAAAAACCGAGAAGTCATCCATAAATACCTCCATAATAGTCTCAACTAAGTCGGAAAAAATTGCCATCATACACCTTTGAAATGTCGCCGGTGCGTTGCAAAGACCAAACGACATCCTTCTAAATGCAAATGTGCCGTACGGACAAGTAAACGTAGTCTTCTCTTGATCTTGAGGTGCTATTGTGATTTGATTATAACCCGAATAGCCATCTAAGAAGCAATAATAATCTTGACCCGCCAATTTGTCTAACATTTGGTCAATGAAAGGTAACGGAAAATGATCTTTCTTTGTGGCCTTATTCAAACGCCTATAGTCCATGCACACTCTCCATCCCGTCACTGTTCTAGTAGGGACCAATTCATTGGCTTCATTCTTCACCACTGTCATGCCTCCTTTTTTCGGTACACACTGAACTGGACTAACCCAATTGCTATCGGATATGGGGTAAATAATTCCGGCATCTAACCACTTGATTATTTCTTTCTTCACCACATCTTTCATGGCCGGATTTAATCTTCTTTGATGCTCAATGGACTTGAAATTTCCCTCCTCTAAATTAATCTTGTGCATGCAAAAGGAAGGACTTATACCTTGGATGTCGGCTAGAGTCCACCCAATAGCTTTTTTATATTTTCCCAATAATTCCAGTAATGCCTTTTCATCTTCAGGGAGTAAATTTGAAGAGATAATAATGGGTAATGTCTCTTGCTCCCCCAAGTATGCATATTTCAAATGGGAAGGCAGTGGCTTGAGTTCCAACCTAGGAGGGTCCACAATCGATGGTTGCAACGGTTTAACTGCTCTGTTCGCCAATTCTAGTTATTCAAAGGCTCGATTAAACTCTGAAATTTCCTGTAAATCCCCTGTTTTCGGCTGAACACATAGATATTCCAGATCTTCCATACTGATTTCCCCAAACTGCTCAATGTGATGCTGTAGCAGTTTCTGCTCCCAGTTCTGCGTTACTACCTCTTCCATGACCCGAATCATCGAACACTCTTCTGATTCAGCTGGGTATTGCATAGCATTGAACACACTGAATTTCACTTCTTGATCAAACACCCTCATGGTTAATTCACCCTTTTGCACGTCAATTAAAGCTCTCTCCGTTGCTAGAAATGGTCTGCCCAAAATAATTGGAACATCCTTATCGGCCTCATAATCTAAGATAATGAAGTCCGCTGGAAATATTAACTTATCCACCTTGACTAAAATGTCCTCAATCTTGCCCTCGGGGTGGGTAATCGATCGATCGGCTAGCTGTAAAGTCACTGTGGTTGGTCTTGCCTCTCCCACGCCTAGCTTTTTGAATATCGACAGTGGCATAAGATTGATACTAGCCCCAAGGTCACACAAGGCTCGGCCCAACTCTTTGCCACCGATTGAAACGGGGATTGTAAATGTTCCGGGGTCTTTTACTTTGGGTGGAAGTTTGCTCTTTAAAACTGCACTACATTCCTCAGTCAAAGCCACTGTCTCATATTCACCTAGCCTCCTCTTCTTTGATAAAATATCTTTGAGGAATTTAACATAATTGGGCATTTGTTCTAATGCCTCAACTAAGGGAATATTAATGTGGAGTTGCTTAAATACCTCAAAGAATTTCTTGAAGTTGGCATCTTGATTCTTTTGCTTCAACCGTTGAGGGAAGGGTGGTGGGGGCGGTTTAAATGTCGGGGAAGGTGTAAGAACCAGCTTAGGGGAAGCTTGAGTGGTTTTTCTAAGTGTTTCATCAATTTCCTCAGCCCCGGAGCTCTTGTCACACTGAATTCCAGCATCATTCCTCTCGGATTCCCCTGCTGTCCTTGCCGAATCAGTTCCCACAACAGCAGCTGGAGGTTGCGGTTTTTGCAAATCTTTCTCAACCAATGGCTTGCCACTTCTCAGCTCTACTGCCTGAACTTGCTCTTTTCCTTCTCTCTTTGAACTCTCAGTATCAGAAGGGAGCTTACCCATCGGTCTTGCTTTCAAATCGCTGGCTATTTGACCCATCTGAACCTCTAAATTCCTCAAAGAAGCTTGCTGCGTTTGAATGACAGCATCCGTTTTTGCCATATATTCCTTGAACATATTCTCTAAGGAAGACCCTGAAGATTGCTGATTCATGTTGACCTTCTGAAATTGCCCTTGATGGTTTTGATTCCCAAATCCACTTGCCATGTTCTGCTGAACTTGCTGATTGTTGGTGTTACTCCCTTGACCTCCCCAAGCAAAATTGGGGTGATTCCTCCACCCGGGATTGTAGGTGTTAGAATAGGGATTACTCCTTGGGGCATTCTGATTCCCCACATAGCATACTGAGGCTGGATTCCCTGGACAAAACTCGAAGGTATGGTTCTCCCCACAATACACACAAGAATCTGCTGCATTCTGACTTATGTTAATTGCTGCAGCATTCTGGACTGCACCAGAATTTGCTAATTGCAAACTTTCAAATCCCGAGTTCAATTTCTTCATCATGCTCTCCATTGAATCAAATCTTGCATTGAAAGATGTCACTGTATCCACCTCAAGCATACCCTTGTTTTTCTTTCCACCCATGCTTCTTGAATCCGACCATTGACAACTATTTGTAGCAATTCTCTCCAAAATAGCATAAGCTTTGTCATAGGTCTTGGACAACAAAGCTCCATTGGCAGAGGCATCTACCATGTTCTGAGTGGCCATGTTCAACCCATTATAAAAAGTCTCCATCTGAATGCAATGGGGAAGACCATGGTGAGGACATTTTCTCAACAATTCTTTGAATCTCTCCCAAGCTTCACTGAATGATTCATCGTCAAACTGCCTGAAATATACTATATCCGCTCTAAGCTTGGCATTCCTCGTGGGAGGGAAATACTTGATCAGGAACTTCTCGGCTAGCTCATTCCAAGTAGTGATAGAGCCGGGGGCAAAGTTGTTTAACCAGGCCTTAGCTCCATCCCTCAAAGAATAAGGGAATAAAGTTAGCCTCAACGCGTCTTGGGAAACTCCTTGAATTCTGAATGAGTCGCTTACTCCCAAGAAAGATTTAAGGTGCAAATGCGGGTCTTCTGAAGGTAACCCATGAAACTGACCCACTGTTTGCAGCATCTGAAACATCACAGGCTTCATCTCAAAATTCTGAGCCTGAATCTCTGGCCTTGCTATCCCCGGATGCAACTGATTGAAAGTAGGGACTGCATAAGCTCTGATAGCCCTTCTCCTGTCATTAGCTATAAGAACAGGATTCTCAGCTTGAATATCCATCCCTTGTTGCTGATTTATCTCAGGATTACGTGGCTGATTTCCTTGAACTCCCGGAGGTAAAAGAGGCGGCAGATCCATCCTGTTGTTCCTTTCTCTTTGCTCCCTTCTTCTCCTGTGAAAAGTCCTTTCAATTTCGGGATCAAAATTGAATTCCAATTCAGGGAATTCGTTCATAAACAGCTACCAACACCTGCAAAATCAATTAGCAAAGTTTAGATTCTGTTTTAGCACCAATATCACCGAAATTTAGCTTAAAAATAGCGAAAATCTACTCAATCCCCGGCAACGGCGCCAAAAACTTGTTGCCTTGTGCAATGTGATTATAATTATGCAAGAAATCTTCACAAATAGCTCAAAAACGTGCAAGTATACACATCATGGCAGCAAGTGATAAGTAATTCAAGATCGTCTCCACAGGGATTAAGTTAATGAAATTTACTACTTCTAAGCGTGATTTTCGGCGAAACTCAAGTAACCAAGGACAAAAATATCATTAACCAACTAAAGCACACAATTATAAACTAATTTAGATGAAATTAAAGAGTATTGAAAGCAAATGATGCAAGAAAAACGGCTGAAAGTAGAGGAGAATTAAGGTTCGGATTAGGGATACTCTGTATTGCTTCCAGGAATTGCTATAGCAAAAACTGTGCTAACTCATCTCACCCAGATTTTTCAACGGGAATTTTCCAATTCTCCAAAGATTAAGGCGATTAAACTCCCATTTAACCCCTTATTTTTAGCTCAATCTGATTAGTGCCCTAGGTGGTGATTTATTCCTAAATACCCACTCATTTTCATGATCGTTAAAGACTAAGGTAAAGTAAAGTATTCGGTTACTAAATGTTTTCCCAAACAATCAATAACAGCGCTAGAAAATGGTTGGCCAAACGAAATTCCAGCTTTAACAATGAAACACACTCTACTTTAAGATGAAATTAGCATGGTTCAACTACAACAACCCCTCGTTACAATATAAGCTCCCTAATCCTCACCTAAGAGGATTAGCTCATGATCAAAGAAGAAACAAGTTCAATATGGCAGAAAATGCTCATACACAACATGTTTTCAGCCTCTACCACAACTAATGTCAATTAGGGAGATAAAAGATGAAAAGAAAAGATTAAGGAAGAAGTGCCCAAGATAAAATCCAGCTTTCCCAAGCTGAATAGAAGCTTCACGACAGTCCTCCTCTTCTTTTCCTCTGTTTTTGCTCCAAAATCAGCTCCCAATGGTCAGTCTCCCCTCTTTCCAGTCTCCTTTCCAAATTAGGGCCTCTTTTCTTTTATACCCAGCCATATTTGTGGGATTCAGGGCTGATTAGACAAGCCTTGCCCACTTGGAAATCATTCTAATGGCTGAAAATAGCTTCAGCCTCCAGCTGGGAATGCCACATCAATTAATGAAGCCTTCCACGTGTAATTCACCTCCAGCTGCTATTCTGCCTTTTCCAGCTCATGCTACAACATAGTCTGCAAAGAAAACTGGAGCTCCAAGTTAGTTTAAATCCGAAATTAACGGGAAATTAAACACTTAAAGCCATCAACAAGCACTTTCATTAAACACCAAAAATTCATCAATACCCAACTCAAATAGCATCAACTTAAGGCAAAATCAAGCCTAAAAGCCCTAAAAGAATGGCCAATAACTCTTATTTCTAAGAGTTATCAACAACGGAGGCAAAAGGATTCGCATGTTTGAACCTGGTGAATTTTGCTCTAAGGATAATGATGGTAGTCATAGCAGTAGCGACGATCATCACTGGAAAAGGTCTAAAAAGTCCAGACAACCATCAGTATGTGAAGATGAATATTTTGATGGAGTTCCTAGCGCATCACAATTTCCAGAACTCCCTGCACCATTGGTAAGTTTTTTTTTTTTCATTCATTCTCCATTAATAATATTTTACTATTATTATTATCATTATTGCTTACTTTTTTTTTTATTTTGCAGTCACCTTTAAATGATCTCCTTATAGAAGCCGAGGGGCATCATAGTCCTCTTTCTTTCGTGAGTCCAGACGTTTTTGACTTTGTAGCTACGCGTGTGGGCAATTCCAAAGCGCCAACGGATAGAGTCGTGATTCAATCTTGTCATCCTGTAATTGATGAAATTCCTGAACAAAAGAAGACAACGACTCATGCAGCTGCGTCTGAGATCTCTGATTACTGTGCTGACGATGTTATTTCCAACTATAGGAAACAGTCTGCCCTTGCCCTGTGGGAGAGCATACACCCGAAGATCATACGCGCTCCGTTCGACAAAATACCTCGCCTTAAACAAGAGGCAGTCAAAATATTTCATACAATTTCTGAGATTCGTGTACCCGGCTTGGATTCTCTTAAAGAAATTGTAAGTGCGTATTTCAAGAAGGTAGAGAAGTATAACCAGCTGCAGTCGTCATTTTCTTCTCAATTAACTTTGGAGAGTAAGAATCGCCAACTGGAAGAGACTAGGTTTAGCTTGGAGAAGATACTATACAGTGAAAGTGAACTACTCATCGCGAAAGGTTCACTTCAGCAACAACATCTGCAAGCATTGCGAGAAGAAGAAGAATTGGAAGCTAGGCTTGAAACTGTGAAAGCTAAGCGAGTTGAGATTTCTAAGTCGATTATCGAGAATGAGGATCTTTTACAACAAAATCAACTCGAGGCTTCCAAACTGCGAGGGACTATAAGTAGTATTGAAGATGCCCCTGTTCTTACTGATGCTGATGCTAAAACTCTGACGATACTTCGTGGAATGTTGGAAGATGCACAAGAAGAGTTGAAGAACTACAAGTGGATGCCGTGATCAGACTTCAATTTCTTTTTGTAGCAATTTTTTTTATTTTTTATTTTTTTTTTTTTTGATATCGAAGATGTATCCCTTTTTTTGTAATAGGAAAACTTTGTCATTCAATATCAGACTTGTTTCTCATCATAATTCACTTACCATTTTGTTGTATTATTCAAGAATGAATTTTTTTTTTTACCAACATGGGATAATGATTTTTTTTTTATGGACTGAGCTTAAAGTTTCCTTTAAGTTGCCTACGTACCCATTAATATATGGGATCAAGTCATAACGTAGTTCAGGGTACAAATTTGATTTTTTTTTTGGGTCGTTCGCCTTTTTAACTCATGCGGGCCAGGAGTATCATGTAGTTTATACTCTTACGATAAGGAGTATTACATTTTAAGCATAATATTTCTTGAGAAACTTGCCGTTGATTGGGCCAATTTTGAGCCCATCTCTGTCAACTATCTTGTATGCTCCATTTGTGTAGACTTCTTTCACCACGTAGGGTCCGTCCCATTTAGGTGTAAACTTGTGTCCTGTATGCCGAGTTGTGATGATAGGTCTTCGAACTGCGAGTACGAGCTCACCAACTTGAAATGAACGAGGCCGTACCTTTTTGTTGAAAGCTTTAGACATGCGCGCTTGATAGCATTCCAAAGCTTGTTGAGCATCCAATCTTTTTTCATCTAATGCTTCTAACTCTTGAAGACGTAACTTAGCATTGTCTTCCACAGTCAAACCTTCTTGCACCGCCATTCGCAACGATGGGATCTCTCTTTCTAGAGGGAGAACAGCTTCTACTCCATAGACAAGAGAATAGGGTGTGGCTCTTGTTGGAGTACGATAAGTGGTCCGGTATGCCCATAACGCTTCACCAATTCTTTCTTGCCAGTCTCTCTTCGTCTTGGAGACTACTTTCTTCAACAAGTTGCATAATGTCTTGTTGAATGCTTCAGCCAACCTATTTGCAGCAGCATTGTACATAGACGAATTATATTGTTTGAAGCCAAACTTTTCACATAACTTGTCCATCAAACTGTTAGAGAATTGTCTTCCATTATCTGTCACGATGCGATGAGGAATGCCATATCGATAAATGAGATGATTACGAACAAAATCTGCTACATTTTCTTTCTTTGCTTCTTTTAATGCAACAGCTTCAACCCATCTTGAGAAATAATCAGTTCCTGCAAGGATATAAGAGTGTCCTGCCGATGATTTGGGTGTTATAGGACCAACAAGGTCAAGTCCCCAAGCCTCAAATGGCCATGAAGCTACAGTTGGGTGAAGCGGCTCTGGCAACTGATGTATGAAGTTGGCGTGAAATTGACAAGCTTCACATCTCTTTGCATATTGCATCGAATCCTGAACCATCGTAGGCCAGTAGTAGCCCATTCTCTTTAGTTGAAAATGAAGCTTTGGCCCAGACTGATGAGCTCCACAAACACCTGAATGTGCTTCCTCTAACGCTTGCACTGATTCCTCTTTTCCCAAACATCGAAGATAAAGGCCTTCATATGAGCGACGATATAGGGTATCTTTGTAGTAGATAAATCGAGATGCTCTTCTCCGTATTTCAGTCTTATGACGCGTCTCGACAGGAAGCTTTCCATGCTGTA
The DNA here is from genome assembly GCA_017139565.1 of Luffa aegyptiaca. Classification (NCBI taxonomy): domain Eukaryota; kingdom Viridiplantae; phylum Streptophyta; class Magnoliopsida; order Cucurbitales; family Cucurbitaceae; genus Luffa; species Luffa aegyptiaca. The sequence goes on from CM029396.1 coordinate 12,908,490, forward strand.
GGTAATCTATAATCGGCTGTCGCCAATCTTCTTCTTCAATCACATAGACAGATATTGCATTAGTTACTTGATTTTCCTTTTCAGTTGGAGGCACGACCCACCTTTGGCAGAGTGGAATGTTTAGAACTTCACCTTCTGAAATCGTCAGAGCAGTGGCTAAATTTGCCAATGCATCAGCCTTTGTATTTTCAGATCTTGGAACATGTTCTATCGTCACACTCTCGAAGTTTTCCAATAATTGTCTGGCGTAATTGAAGTAAGGTATCAAATCTTCATGTTTTGCCTCATATTGGAGCAACAATTGATTGACTATCAATTTTGAATCTCCGAAAATTTCAATGTACGTCACCCCGATCTCTATCAGCTTGTTGACTTCAATTTCAATTTGAGGAACGAGCTCCGGTCGGAAACGCCTTTGGGCCTGCTTAATAGGTCGATATCCTTGTTTAATCGCAAGATGGTGGACTGCTATTTTTGGATCGAGTCCTGGCATCTCTTTGTACGACCAAGTGAAGACATCTTTATATGTAACGAGCAAATTCAAGTATTCACGTTCCTCTTCAGCACTAAGTGACGCACTGATGAATGTCGGGCGCGGTTCTTCTGTCGTACCCAAGTTTACCTCTTTGAGTTCATCAATCGTTGATTGACTGCCATCTTCTAACGATGCGGGTGCTTCTTCAGCATCACCTTCAGAAATTTCAGTATCTGGCATTTCTTCGAAAGAAATATGGCAGCAATTGACATGTTCTTCTTCAAGCTCTTGGTTCACCTTCGAAGGGTTAGTTAGAATGACTAACTGTCGCTTTACTTTTAAAGCACCTTCTGTATTTATGAGAACAAAAGGTTTTCTCTTCATCCGTGAAGGAACAGTACTGGAAAATCCGTTGTTGTCATTCATCTCGTCGGATTCATCTGTTTCAAGACTTTTCAACTTTCCCTTGCATTGGCCATAGGTTGCTTGAAGGCGATCGAACACGGATCTCGGTGGTTCATCTACTTTCTTCGATGTAGACACACTCAAACGCTGAAACACTGAACATCGGGTAGGAGTAGAAGTTTTGCTCTGACCCTCCTTTTTCGAAGATGAATATTTCAGCCGCTGATGAACTGAAAGACGAGTAGTCGGCGCTTTAATGCGATCGAAGACAGAGATTTTCTGGCTATCATCATTCTTTTTATCTTCTGGATCGCCCATCTCTTCTACTGTTATATGATGTGCATCTACAACTTTCCATTTTCTGGTTATACGAACTGGCTCTGGGGGATTGTACCCTAGTCCGGCTCTCGAGGATGGTATGGCATAACCTTCTTTTTGGAGCTTCTTCTGTGTCGGAGAAGGCTCAGATCTCCCATCGAAGATTTTTAGACTTTTAAACTCAGTATGAGTTGTAAAGTCGTATCCTGCCTTTTCTAGGAGTTTGTATGCATTTGGGTCAAATCCAGCCTTCGTTCGTCTTTTCGGCAAAGTCACTTTGGTACGATCCGTCTTTGATTCCTGAATCACTTGCTTGGTGATTGCTGTCAGAGGCGTGGTGAAATTTTCTTTTAGAATCTCCACATCACCAACCTTCAAAATTCCTGAACATTCTGTGAATGGTGATTCCCCTTTCTTGCGTCGAGATAAAGGAACGTAGCGCAATATAGGGACGTTTGACGATGCCTCTTCCTTTGGAGCTTTCGATTTTGCAGGGTGAGCGGATGCTTCCTTTGATTGAACTTTACAAGCATCTACTTCTTCGATCGGCTCCTTCTCCGCATTCTTTGGATGCTTTACTTTGTGACTTTCAATCAGAGGAATCTCGCCTGGGATGATCTCTCCTGCTTTATCATTCTGCATATAAAACTTTGCATCTGCAAAGTGGGATTCTGCCTCTGAGAATGGATTAGTGTCGGCTTCAACTTTCTTGACACCGCCTTGATAGAACTTGAAACACTGATGAAGTGTAGAAGATATTACTCCATTTCCATGAATCCAAGGACGACCTAACAATAACTTGTAAGTGGTCTTGGAATCTATGATATGGAATAAAGTGTTGGCCTTCAAATCTCCAATAACAAGCTCCAAACGGATCATACCGATTGCTCGTTGGCCGCCTTGGTTGAAGCCTTGAATGACCAACCTACTATTTGATAGTTCGTCCATTGAAATTCCTATCTGTGTCATGGTTGACTTAGGCATTATATTCACCGCAGATCCATCGTCGATAAGAATTCTGCCAACTTTTTGCTCTCGAATATATCCAGAGACAAATAAGGGCCTATTATGAGGCTTCGATCCCAACATCAAGTCTTCATCTGTGAAGCTAATGGACATATAACATGAGGCACATTTGTGTTCTTGCAGGTCTGAAACGTCTGAAACGTTAGAATTTTTCAATGTTTCAACAATAGCATCTTTGGTTGCTTGAGGGAGTGACACCAAATCATCTATTGTGAATGAAAGTGAATCTTCTGGCCTCGTCATCACCTGAGATGGACTTGAGGAAGAATCGCCTTCTTCGCACGTATTGACAGCATGACATGCGACTATCTCAGGGATGTCCTCATGATCGTCATTAAGAAAGTTCTTCGGGAAGAAATCTTTAAGGGTCACTGGTTGTCGAGACATAACAAAATCTTGATTCTCTTCGACAACTAGTTTAGGCTTTCTCAAACCTTTTATCTTTCTTCTCTGTTTTTGTGACATGTTCTTTCTCCTGTAGTTTCGGAACATGTGAGGCTCTCTTTGAACGTAATGTTTCTTTTGCTTCTTTCGACGAGTTACCAAAGTCCATCCTTCGTCTTCATTTTCAACAGACTCAAGTTGGTCTTGGCAGATGTCTCTTGCAGATTTTTGCTGAAGCCAAATAACAATCGGTTCTAATGTCCCGAACTGGATCAAACTTGCTACTGAATCATGAACCGAGCTTGGAGCTACTCGGTTGTTCAGATTCGTTGCTATCGTCGCATGATTTGATTGAGCTACCTCATCAAGATCTAACTCAATCTTCTTTTCTTTAGCTAATTTCAAGATTAGCTCCTTCAGGACGAAGCATTTTTCCACCGGGTGACTGATGACTCGGTGATATTTGCAGTAGTTGGGCTCATTAACTCTCCCCATCTCTTCTGGTCGCTTGCATTCTGGTAGCTCAATAAGTTGTTTCTCCAGGAGTTGTTCTAACATATCTGAAATGTCAGAATCTGGAAAAGGGTAAACTTTCTCTTGCCTTTCTTTCAAGGTCAGACGACGTCTCTCACCTCCCTCTTGTTGTTTCTCTATCTTCTTTTCTTTTCCTTTCGAAGAAAACTTGAAAGGAGCTGCATTGACTACCATTGACTCTTTCGTAGTGCTTTTGGTAGCTTTCTTAGTATTTTTAACTTCTTTCTTTTCTTTCCTGCCATCGGGGACAATAGAATCTTTGTTCTTTCTAGTAGCAATGCTCAATTCCATGTCATGAGCGCGGGTTGCCAACTCCTCGAAAGTGCGGGGTTTTATTCCTTGCAAGATATAGAGGAGTCCCCAATGCATGCCTTGGGTGCACATTTCAACAGCAGACAATTCGGTGAGTTTGTCCTTGCAATCTAAGCTCAAAGCTCTCCAACGGTTGATGTAGTCAAGAACCGGTTCACCTTTCCGTTGTTTAGTGCTAGTGAGCTCCGTCATACTAACAGTTCGTCTTGTGCTGTAGAAGCGGTTGAGGAACTCTTTCTCAAGTTGTTCCCAACTATCGATAGTCTCAGGCTCAAGGTCGGTATACCAATCGAAAGCATTCCCCTTCAGTGTTCGTACGAACTGCCTGACTAGTAGGTCTCCTCTAGTACCAACGTTTTCACATGTCTCGACGAAATGAGCAACGTGCTGTTTGGGATTGCCCTTCCCGTCAAATTGTTGAAACTTCGGTGGCTGGTATCCATGAGGCATTCTCAGATTGTCGATTCTCTTGGTATATGGCTTGGAATACAAGAGAGAGTTCTGAGTCGGTCCACCATATTGAGCTCTGATGGAATTCATGATCATATCCTGGAGCTGCTGGACGGACAGTGAAGCAATAGAAGCGGAATGTTGTGACTGATCTTGTGCAATAATCTTTCCCTTATCTTTGATGGCAGGGGTCTGACTTGATTCAGCAACATCCCGACTTTCCATCTGGTTCCTAAGAGAGGCGATTTCTTGGTCTTTCTCTTCGACCATCTTCAGTAACATGCTGATTTTCTTCTCAACTTCAGCCATTCGTTCTTCACTAGTTCCAGCATCAGTCATCATAACAGACATCACATCAGGACTGGATGTTTCGTTTGGTTGCTGAGAAGAAAAGATGAATTTGCCAAGCATCAGATCTTCTGCAGTGGCGATTTCAAGTTGAGCAGATTCTGTCATGCGTCTCAGCATCTTGTTTGCAATGACAGGAGTTTGGCTGTCTTCATGTTGGGTTTCCTTGGAGCGACTGCGAGTAATTGGCCCCACATAGGAGTTGCTTGAAGCAGCGATCTTTGAAGAAGCTTCTTCGGAAGTCATGATTTCTTTGCGAGAAAAAGAGATGAGAGGTAGAGACTGTCCCACTGGGTGTGCCAATTTGTTCACACGAGATTTCGACAAAGAAAATTTAATTCGTGGAAATGAACTTGATTTTTTATTGATTTGATGTAGAAGTGTTACAGTCTCTAATATTTATCCTCTGATGCTTTCTCTCAAAATATAGAGTTTGATCTGAGGGCCGGCAAGCTTGATCTCAAACGGAGGAAGGTTGAATCTTCAACTTGTATCTTGATGAAGAAACGGTTGATTCTTTGGAGTCTTCCAGTCGTTGGATCTTCTGAGTCTTGAGATGGCCGAATTCTGAATCTTGGATCTTCTGAATTCTCTGGACTCTCTGACTTCTGAAGACTCTGGACCTTGGGAGAATGCTCTGGGCTCTGGCTTCTCTGACTCTGTTTGAATTCCCAAAATGAATGGTGGCCTCCTCTATTTATAGAGTTTGATGGACCTCATATGGGCTTGGGCCTGGGCCCAACCTTTGGGCTTTGGCTCTATTTGGGCTTTAATTCAACTCATTTTTTTATAAAATTGGATTATTGTAATTTAGCCCAATTTCTTCAATGATCTCGGGTCACATTAGTCTCGGGTCCAATTGTCATGCGGCATAGTTTGATTGGACTCGGTTTATGTCATCTGATGGATCAATAATAGACAAGTGACATTGTTTGATTTGCCGAATTTTAATATCTATTAATTTAATTTAGGGACACGTGTAAATTTGTAATTGGTCCCAAAATTATTTTATCATTAATTCAAATTAATGACGTGGCAATTTTTGATTGGCCGAAATTTCTCACTCAACAAGCTTGCTTTGGCTATTTCAAATGTTGGTGAACTCAAAAGAAAAGACTAATTAATTATTATAATTTAAAAATTGAATACAAACACAGAGAGAGTTGAAAATCAAATTTATTAAAACTTTATATATAAAATGAAAAACTTATATCTTCTACAAAAAAACGAAAAACATATATAGAAATTAAAGGTGAAAACTGTATCGTAAGAAATTAAAGGGTACAACAGTATAATATAATATAGACTATATAGATGACCAACCCAAGAAAAGAATACCTTAGCAAATTGAAATATCTACTACTTTAAAGTTGAAGTTCAAATCCTTACTATTTTCAATCAATAGGTTAGAAGTTCCAATTCTCGTCCTATATAGTTGAGCTTAAAAAATCTTGCTATCACATTTGTTGTATTAAAAAAAGTAATAAAATATAGATAATTGAGAAAATAAATGTATAATTATTATTTTCTCTTGAGATATGAATAGATGTGAGAATATAATTAAAATAAATAAAATAGTCTAAAATACAACATTTTACCTAGACAATGGAAACTTTCGTGAATAGTAAAGTGTTATTTAGTTTAACAACTACATCAAAATGACCGACATGAACATTGTTTAATTGGTCAAGCTAGTTATTACAATAAATAGTTCAATCATCCACTTTCCAATTGTAGATAGGAAAAAAAAAATTGCATCCAACCATCCATTTTTTTAGATCAGACTTATTTCTTACTCTATGAATACATTGGCATCTAGAGATATTCACAGGCCAGGGACGCTTCCTTGTCTCCATTCCCACTCCCACTTAAATCTTTATCTTATGAAATTTCTCGTTAAATTTTATAGTCATTAGGTGAGGATTCTCTATAGTGATTTCGTGGGGATCAAGTGCTCCACGGAGAATGATTTTTTTCTTTTTATTTATAAATTTAATTGAATAAAATAATTATTTTGATAATTTCTTTCATTAGATAGTTAATTTTCATCAGAAATATTTATTAATTTTCAATTATTATTATTATTATTTATATATAATTTTCAATTAGAAAGTTTTTTTTTTCAATTAGATAGTTAATTATTGCCAAGAAATCTTCCATTAAGGGGGCATTTGCACGCATATCACAAAACACCAAACATGTTGCAAAAATAACAAAAAGTAAAACTATTTGTAGAAATAGCACAAAGTGACCTTAAGTGACCTTAAGTTACAAAAATACCCTTTTAATCAGCAGCTATCTGATAGAAAAGATTATCAGTGTCTATCACTAATAACTTGATAGACTTTGATTAATTGGAATCTATCAGTGATAGACACTGATAGAAAGGATTATACGAAGTCTATTAGCATGATAATCTATCAGTGTTTATTCGGGAATAATCACTAATACATCAAATTAAATCGGAGTCTATCAGTGATAGACAGTGATAGAAAGAATAATACGGAGTCTATCAACATGATAGTCTATCATTGATAGTCATTAATACATCGAAATAATCGAAGTCTATTAGTGATAGACACTGATAGAAAAAATTATACGAAGCTTATTGATAGTTTATTAGTGTCTATCACTAATAGTTATTGATAGACTTCGATTAATCGGAGTCTATTAGTGACTATCAGTGATAGACTCCGATTATCAAAATCTATCAGTGATAAACATTGATAAAAAAGACTATACAGAGTATATTAGCATAATAGTCTATCAGTGTTTATCACCGATAGTCACTGATAGACTCCCATTAATCGGAGTCTATTAGTGATAGACACATATAGAAAGAAATATACGAAAATTGGTAGAATTTGCCCATAATTCAATATTAAATATGAGTGAAACAGAAATTATGAAATTTTATTCTAATAAATTACCATATTTGCTATTATTTTTACATTGTGCTATATTTGCAATTAGAAAAATCCTAATTGCCACCTCATGCAATTTTCTAAAAAAGAAATTAGAAAAACACTATTTCATCTATTTCAAAAAAAGAAAAAAAAGGAAAAAGAAAAAGAAAAAGAAAAGAAAAAAGAAAAGAAAAAAGAAATTAGAAAAACAAAAGGGACCATTATTACCTGTCTCTCTCTCTCAAGTCTCAACGAGGCGACCGAAAAAGTGGTCACATATTGCAGAGCGCGCGCGCGAGCGAGGGAAAAAGAGAGAAAGGAGTACGAGTTGGCGGTTGCCTATGAAGTGGCGAATGAAGAAGTGCTGTTTGTGAACGTGCAGATGCGAGATTGAACAATTTAACAAGTTACATCAAATGTATATTTTGATTGAAGAATGGGGAATCAGTTGGACTTGCAGCTGAAAGATTGTTTTGATCCATTTTCCTCCACAGTTGGAAATTTGGGTTGGACGTTTCGTGGAGTTGCAAGTAATTAACGAACGATCAAATGGAGTGTCTGTTCCAGGAAGCTTAATGGAGTAAAACTAGTTTCAATCCGGTAAATGGAAGAGCAGTCGAGGTTTTGCTATGAGTGTCTTAAAAGTCGAATCAAATTCGACTTCTCCGACCGAATCATAGTCTCCTATGCCATCTCCGATTCGGCCCTGCCCTTCACCTCCACCGCGGTTGTTCAGGTCTCCTTCCCACTGGTGCATAATCTTAATACGAATGCGTTAGATGAGTGCATTTCAGAATGTTCTCTTGTTATCTGATTATTTTTTCGCGCAGGTGTCAAATGGAGAAACTTCAGGTTCTCAATTTATGATCGTATATCTGCCAGGCCATGACTACAATTGCATAACCAACTATGTGTATGATCATCTTTTTCTTTATTTTAGATTTTGGCGTTTACCAAAATTTCTAAATATAATTGCTCGCAAGTATCTCAAACTCGGGAACCAGTTTGGACAAGCTGCTTGATAGTATCAGATGAATTATGGTTTTCAACGTAGTAGTTTATTTAATTTTTCTCCAAGGAGAATTTAACACCACCCCAACCCCGGATGCAGGAATGAGTCTTTGCTGGATAATTTTAACAGTCGTAGCGAAGAGAGTATTCACACTATATCTCAAGTTGGTGGAGATCAAGTTGAAATTCAAGAGGATAGTACTCATACAGGTTCTCTGTATTCGCCACATATTGGTGAGAAATCACCCACTGATAGTTCTAACTATAACCATTCCAGTAGGCTCTCTTGTTCAAGGATAATCAGTTCCTTGGCCCCCATTGCTCGTGTTAGCATTTCATCCCCCTCTACGTTTGAGGAAATTGCTTACAACCTCTTGTCTGGATCTTTGGAAGATCATGTATTGCACTCACTCTGTCTCTTAATTGAAGGAAGAGCTTCCGGAAGGGACTCCATAAATTTTCTTAGCTTAGTTGGAATTCCATCTTTTCAAGAGAATGTCTTCCTGAATTGCTTGAGGCATCCCAACATCGTGCCTGTTCTTTCAATGCTAAGGACTTATGGTTATACCAATGCAATATTGCCTACAACTCCATACACATTAGAGAACATTCTCCATTATAGTCCGGATGCCTTGAAGTCTGAGTGGCATATAAGGTTTCTACTATATCAGCTACTGTCCGCCCTAGCCTTTATACATGGCTTAGGGATCTTCCATGGTAATATATGCCCATCCAGTGTGCTGTTGAATGAGATGTGCTGGTCTTGGCTGCACATTTGTGATATGCCTGGGTTAGTGTGTGATTTAAATAGGAAAGAAAAAAATTGTTCGATGGCTACATCAGGACAGATTAATTGTTGTGCAAAGGATTGTTCTTCTAAAGCTCTTTATGCTGATTTGAAGCTTTCTTCCTCTATAGACTGGCCGTCTGATTTTATTCGATGGTGGAGGGGTGAGTTGAGTAATTTTGAGTATTTACTTGCCTTAAATAGATTGGCTGGGAGAAGGTGGGATGACCACAAATTTCACACAATAATGCCATGGGTAATAGATTTCAGCACAAAGCCAGATGGGAATTCTGATGTTGGATGGCGAGACTTGAGCAAAAGCAAATGGCGGTTGGCAAAAGGTGATGAACAGTTGGACTTCACCTACACTACCTCTGAAATCCCACATCATGTATCAGATGAGTGTCTCTCTGAGCTGGCTGTCTGCAGCTATAAAGCCAGAAGGTTACCTTTAAACATTTTACGAATGGCCGTCCGTTCAGTTTATGAACCCAATGAATATCCTTCTAACATGCAGAGGCTTTATCAGTGGACCCCTGATGAATGCATTCCTGAATTTTATTGTGATTCTCAAATATTTTATTCAGTACATGATGGTATGGCTGATTTGGCTGTACCTCCATGGGCAGGTAGTCCTGAAGAGTTCATTAAATTGCATCGTGATGCTTTAGAAAGTGATCATGTCTCAGCAAAACTCCATGAGTGGATTGACATCACGTTTGGATATAAAATGTCAGGAGAAGCAGCTATTGCTGCGAAGAATGTCATGTTGCCTTTATCTGAACCCATGGTCCCTAGGTCTATGGGACGTCGTCAGCTCTTTAGTCGGCCACACCCAAAACGGAAAGTTCCAATCAAGAGATCATGTCAAAACCCTGTAATATCAGCTGTGAATCAATGGCAGGTAAATGAAGTGGAAGATAAAAATGCTATTATGTCTGAAATATCCCATTTGGAAGAATTAGAAGAAGCATCATCATTCCTTGAAGAGGCCAGACATTTAAGTGCTCTTTATGGCTATTATGCTAAGAAATCAGAAGATATGTCCTCCAAAGAGTTGTCATCGGCAGAGAGCTTCAATAAACGTTTAACCAATACTTCTAATATATTTGGGCAGCATGAGCTGCGAACCAATATTTCACTAAACTATCTTCTTGAGCATGTTGAAGTGGAGGGGAAAGATTCAATTGGATATCAAGACTTGTTATCATGGAGAGAGAAAATATTTCAATTGCAATTTTCTAATGGTGCTGCGAGTGATATCTTTTCTATTGGTTGTATTTTAGCAGAACTTCATTTGAGGAGGCCACTTTTTCATTCTACCTCATTGGCTATGTACTGGGAAAGTGGTATCTTGCCGGGCTTTATACAAGAACTTCCTCCTGACATCAAAATTCTTGTTGAAGCATGCATCCAAAAGGACTTGACAAGGTGGTAATTTTGAGGTTTTATACTTTTTGATACCGTTAGTTGTAAATAGTAATTACAGTCGATCAAATATATTGTGCCTGTGTCTTTTGATTTTGTTTCTGCCAAGTAGCCATTCTTCTTATATATGGCCCTGGTTGTAGGTTGATGAATTCATATGCTACAGACTCTAGCTGACTAACTCTTCCTATTTTATCAAAACATTGTTAGGAGGCCATCAGCCAAAAATATATTGGAATCACCTTATTTTCCTGCTACAATCAAGTCATGCTACTTGTTTCTAGCTCCACTTCAGCTTCTTGCAAAAGATGCTACCCGACTTCGTTATGCTGCCAATTTTGCAAAGCAAGGGGCTCTCAAGGCAATGGGAGAATTTGCTGCTGAAATGTGCGCTCCTTATTGCATGCCTCTTATATTGACTCCTCAGTCAGATGCTGAAGTTGAATGGGCCTATGTACTACTAAAAGAGTTCTTGAAGTGTCTGATGCCTAAGGCGGTGAAGACTTTGGTTTTACCTGTTATCCAAAAGATTTTACAGGCTAGTCATGTATTCTTTTTGTCAATTTCACTGTATTATTAAAATTTTATATATCTATTTACTTATTAATATTTTAATTTCAGGTTACTGGTTATTCACATTTGAAGGTTTCCCTTCTCCAAGACTCATTTGTAAGAGAAATATGGAATCGGCTTGGTAAACAAGTGTATATGGAAACAATTCATCCTTTAGTCACATCTAACCTTTCTGTTGCTCCACATAAGAGCTCAGCAGCCGCTGCTTCTGTGCTTCTTATTGGCTCTTGTGAAGAACTTGGCATGCCTGTTACCATTAATCAGGTTTAACTTATATTTAAGTCTTTGGATTTTGATGGCATAAAAAATTGCATTTGATATCCACACGTGTTCGGCTTAATTTGCCTATAAGCCCCGTATTCATGTGTCTCAGCAAAGCAGTTACTTATAACTTTCTCACTCTTGTTCCAGACAATCCTGCCTTTAATCAACTGCTTTGGGAAAGGAATCTGTGCAGATGGCATTGATGCGCTGGTTAGAATTGGTATTCTTGATTTGTTGGGTCGTTAGTATGACCTCTTTTCCTCTTTCTGAAAGTTGACATGTTCAAATAAGTCACTTTAATTTCTATTGTTTAGGTGGTCTTTTTGGTGATATATTCATCGTCAAGCAGATGCTTCCATTACTCAAGAATGTTGTTAGATGCTGCATTAAATTTTCTTCTGTGTCCAAGCCTGAACCCATGCAAAGTTGGAGTAGTTTTGCCCTTATTGATTGTTTCACCACATTAGATGGCCTTGTTGCCTACTTATCAGGTGAAGTGGTATTAAAGGAGCTTATTGAGGTAAGATTTTCTAATATACTTGAGCGAAGTTGCATATGTGAATTGATGTTTCTGAAATTATGGTGCATTCCTATGGTTATGTAGGGCCAGAAATGTTTGCATGTCATGGTGCTTATTCAGAAGAATTTGGATGTCTCAGTGCTTCAGGTATTTCAAATCTCTCACATGCATTACCACCAAATGTTTGCATGTTTTCATGTATATCTGCATCCTTGTGTATTTGAGTATGAAAGAATAAATTTAAAAAGTTCATTACCACCAAGTGTTTTTCTATCAAGTAGAAAATGTTATTATGCTAAATAAATGTTTGTTTATTGGTTAAGTTTCTTTTCTTGTTTAACATTTATCTCTCTCTCTCTCTATCTTTCTCTGTTTTTTTATTATTTTATTTATTTTTTTAGATGAGAAACAAGAAATGTATTGAACAAAAAAGTTACAATTAAATGTCAGGGGGAAGAGGGAACCCCCTCCCACGAGAAGCTACTTACAAAAAAACTTTTACAGTTGTTGAGAAGGATAGTTACAAAAGAATTTGCTCTTGCTATGACACCATCAAGAGGCATTTAGATTTAGTTGTATATCACTACAAAAAGTATTCAAAGGGGAAGACTTATCTTCAAAGAGTCTATGGTTTCTTTCGAGCCAACTTCCTCACAAAAAGGCTCTAGAGGCATAATCCTAAAGGACTTTGGCTTTCTTCTTTAGGTTCCAACCATTTACCCAGCAGCCAAATCGTCTACTTTTTGAGGAAGGCAAATTGAAATACCAAATATCTCGAACAGCCAACACTATCCCTGCTTAATATTGTCACAATGAAGATATGGTCTAAGGACTCCCCTTCATTTTTGCATAGGCAGCACATCAAAGGGAAAAGGACCCACCCCCTACATTTTTTCGGAAGAGTATCCTGTGTATTAAGACTCTGTAGGTCAGGGACCACAAAAAGAAAACATCTTCTCCTTCTTTGTAATTCTAAACTTTCAAATGAAATCTGGGGGCATGTAAAGGAGCCATAACCTCCGAGCTTTTTTTAAAAAGCCGATTTAGATATAAAGGAACCCAACTGATCATGAAGCCAAATCATTCTATCCTCCATTCTTCCAAGCTGGAAACATCGATAGTATTTATCAACCCCGCCCAGATTTGAATTTCTCTCTCAAACAGGCCTCTACAAAAGCCTAAGTCTCACGTATTCTGCTCCTCATTCCAACAATCAGCAATGACTTCCTCCTTTTTCTGAGCAATGCTATAAAGATCCGGATAGGCATTCTCAAGAGGAGTATTTCCAACCCAAAGTGTCTTTCCAAAACCTCATCCTTGTACCATTATTTGCTTTAAAATTAATGAAGTTGAGGAACAAGGCATTGTTCTCTTATCTCCATTTAGTTGGAGATTGGAATACTTTGAGAAGATTGGATAGCACTAGATTGACGGTTTTTCAGCTCTTTGTTGGGAAAAAGTGGTATCTTTTAAGGTAAATACTCAAAGTGAGGAGATATCTAACAAATATGGTAGATGGCACTGACCAACGGGATTCACATTCGCATCTTTGTGCTTTAGACGGTATGGTTTCTTGTAATTTTTTTCATTTTATATGAGAGGATCTTTTCTTCTTCTAGTTAACGCACTATGTTTCTTGCTTGTATAAAATTTTTTCTCTAGAAAAAAAAAAGAAGACATGTTATGATAGCCACATTGGTGTCAATATACCATACTCAGCAGCACACATCTGCTTGACTAAGGCACTTCTGTGCCTGCAATTTGCTATTTAGCGTTCTCATTTCTTATTTGTTGTATTTTTCGATCAATGTGTTGTTAAGTGTGAAACTTATCATTTCAAATTTTTTCTTTACCGATGGAACTTTTGAAAAGTATATGTTACTTTAATTTACAATTTCAGTGCATTATTTTTCTTCCCTTGTCTGTGTTTAATGTGTGATGGTGTTTCTTTGGATAATAAATTAATTTTTTTCTGTATATTATATTTGAACTACTTTTGTTTTTCCCTCTCAATTTATTTACCAGCTAGTTAGTTTTCTATGATTTGGAATGTAATCTGCTACCTGTTGACCAGGTTGCTGCTAGTTCTCTAATGACAGTTTGCCAGCTGATTGGACCAGATATGACTGCATTGCATCTTATACCCCAACTTAGAGAGGTATTCGATGAGCTTGCTTTTTCGCAGGAAGCAGCTTATCGATCTACTTCTCTTGGCAGAAACATGAAAGTTCCCAAACCAAGCAGTGATGGGGACTTCCCAAATGAAGGCCGCATGGACCTTGTGTTAGCACTATCTCTATCCCTTTTAAAACACTAAGTTTGTTTTGCTCTCTCATAAGTCATATCTTTACTTACAAAATTGCAGACTGATTTTGTATCCTACTTTTGCATCTATTCTTGGGATAGAAAAGCTCCGACAGTGTTGTACAACATGGTTGCTTCTTGAGCAATATCTTCTTCGGTACCATAACTGGAAGGTAGGAGTAGCTTTTGACGGTGATCTTGGATTATGTTTCTGTTGATTCATTCAAAATATAATCGAACCTGGATTTCAATTTGTTTATGCAAATCTCTGAATATATCTTCGTTCAGTGGGAATGTACAGGGGAGTCATCTCGGTGCAGTTCAGAAAAATTAATCAGTAAAAGGACTGAATTCAGTAAGGGTTCATCTAGTGAATACAGTCCTGCCAAACTTTTACTTAATGGTGTAGGGTGGTCAATCCCTCAATCACAAAGGGCTCAAGGTGCCAAAAACTTGATGCCCCTAAGACGGCTCCATGATATTCATCAAGGTTCCATGCAAATGCATGCATCAATGTCTCACTCTATAAAGCTTGAACCATGGTTTTGGTTCCCCAGTGTAGCTTCTAGCTGGGATGGACCTGATTTTCTTGGCCGTGCGGTGGGTCTGAAAGAAGAACTTCCATGGAAAATTAAAGCATCTATTATTTACTCAGTTCGTGCGCATCATGGGGCAGTAAGATCTTTGGCCGTTTGTCCAGATGAATTTAATGTTTTCACTGCCGGAATAGGATCTGGATTCAAAGGAATGGTTCAGAGGTGGGAACTGTCTAGAGTTAACTGTGTTTCTGGTTATTATGGTCACGAAGAGGTTTTCTTCTTTCTTTTCCTTTTCCTCCTTTTGTGATCATAATCAGACCTTATTTTTCTTGATTCATTCATAATATGACTGTTTATCTCTTAACCCTTAACCCTTTGGAATCATTCAGAAATTAATTGATAGTTTATTAAAATTTCCTCTGATATTATTATTATTGATTCTGGGGGTTGTGGTTGTTTTTAATTTTGCTCTGGAACTTTTAGGTTGTCAATGACATTTGTGTTTTGTCGCCTACCGGACGGATAGCTTCTTGTGATGGCACTATACATGTCTGGAATAGCCGATCAGGAAAGCTTATATCGGTATTTGCAGAGTCATCAGTGGATTCTGCACATCTTGCAAGCCCTTTGTCTTCTCTCTTGAAGACAAATGCTGACCATGGCAGCTCAATAAGTTCCAATTCATTGTCAAGTGGAATACTAACTAGTGCATTTGATGGAAGCTTGTATACATATATGCATCATATAGAATTTGCTGAAAAGCTTGTAGTGGGCACTGGGAATGGTTCTCTTAGGTGAAAACATACTTTGGGTTTCAGATTCATTTTAAAGCTCATTTTATACGAGAATTTAAAAAAAAAAAAAAAAAAAAAAAACTCATGTATATTATCTTATGGATATTTATGTTTTCCATAGGTTTATTGATGTTGCTCAAGGTCAAAAGCTTCATCTGTGGAGAGGGGATGGCGTTGAGTCTGGTTTTCCTTCGCTTGTCTCAGCCATATGCTCTTGTGGATTTGACAAAATGGTTGCAGATGGTGCTTCGGCTCTGCCTTCCTGGATTGCAGCTGGACTAAGTTCAGGGTATTGCAGGCTATTTGATGCTAGGAGTGGAAATGTTATTGCCACTTGGCGGGCTCATGATGGATATGTGACTAAGGTAAGTTTGACATGCTTAAGAAAAGCAGCTGTAGGATGATCGAGTTTGATTTACCTTTTATGCTCACAGTTGGCTGCACCAGAAGAGCATATGCTTGTTTCAAGCTCTCTTGACAAGACTTTACGAATTTGGGACCTGAGAAGGTTTGTGCAAATTTCTATGCAAACTATTTTTGCTTGCACTGAGATAAGTAGTTAATAGAAGTTTTTAGTTAGGCAACATTAGTTTGATTGACAATTCATCGGTTCTTCATTCAAGAAAGTTATTATCTGGCAGAGGGATGTTAGCAAGTTAAGAAAATAAGTTGCAGACAGCAAAAGAAAGGATGTTTTTAATTTCAATCCTCCCCAGCGATAATATAATTGTAATAGGATTTAGGGAATCTGGATTGCTAATGTATTAGCAAAAGGAGCCATATTTCAGACCCAATTATTATTGTAGATAAACTAGACGGTCCTTGTTATTGTCTAATTCTTAACCGACTTTGATCTGCTCGGCTGCTATCCAGCCTTATTTACTTAAATAAACATTGCAAATATTTCGTGGATTACAGCCTCTCATATTTCTTTTGTAGGCTTTCCCCATCAAAGCCAATTATTTTGAGAGGTCATAATGATGGTGTATCTAGCTTCTCAATGTGGGGCCAAGATGTCATCTCAATTTCCAGAAACAAGATAGGGCTTTCGTCTTTGTCAAAATCTGCTGATGAAGTAAGTAGTGAGCACTTCTTAACATGTTATTGTCAGTCGGTCGTGTACTTATACAATACGAGTTTTCTTTTCAGTTGTATTAGTTCAGGTGTGCTATATTATAAAGTTGGAAGTAGATTTCTATTACAGAATTTCTATGAAACCCTTTATTCCAATAAATCATTTCTAAGTTTGGTGGAAGAAAATATGATGTCCTTTACTTTGGTATACGGCCATTCAAAATTGTGCAGTTGATCATAAGCTCCCTTAGTTTTTGGGTTTACTTATTGTGAATTTAAAACTCTATTGGTTGTTCAGTTGCCTGTGTAATGAGTCATATATAGTTCATGTTGAATCTAACTGAGTGGATCCATCATGTGGCAGGATGGGCAATATCGAATTATACCTCAGAATCTGTCGAGCGTGGACCAGGGAACAAGAAATTTATCAGTATTGTCTAGCATAAGTATTCTTCGTTATTCAAGATTGTTTGTTGTTGGAACAGAAGATGGTTACATGAAAATTTGTTGTTAGACACTTTATGGTGCTTTGAGAAAGGTGAAATCATTTATTTTTCATTTTGTTTTATTTGTTAGTAAGGGTTTGAATACTTTGTTAGTACAGTAGCCACTGTGAGGTTGGCTGCATTTTTTGCCGTTGAAAATGGTCAAATCTTTGGACATGTGCTGGAACATTGTGTCCTTCAGAAGGCACAAGAATTTCAATACCGCATGTACCTTCGGCTTCCTGTTTTTAAGAATTCTAAAAATAATTAAAAAAAAAAAAGAGATAAAATAACATTTTTGAATTTGTTTCATTTTAGTTCCTGGATGATCAAATGTCCAAATTTAGTGGCTGTATTTTCAATCATCTTAAAATTAGTTTCTATGGTTAGTTCATGGTCAAAATTTTTCAAAAATAAATAAATAAATAAAAATAATCTCTATTGGTTTTCTCTCTCTAAATTTTGGGTATCTTGTCTTGAATGAAAATTATTATTGTTATTATTTTGTCAGGTTCAATAAAAATCAATTCCAAACTAAAGATGATGACTGATTTAAAGATTTACTACAATTAATACCTTAACATTAAAATAATAATAATAAATAAATAAGCACGTTAGACGTTAGATATGCAAAAGGCACGGTATCATAAGAACTTTTTCCAGATGAAGATATATAGCTTGGGAGGCTACAGGAATAAGATTCCTTGAACCCTCTGTTTTGATAGGTATTATCCTTTACCATGTTGTGTTGACTACTGCAAGCACAGAATATTACTTTCATAACGGCAGAAAGTAATACCTTTGCGCCTGTCTAAAAAACATATAAGAGGATGGTCTGGGATGGACGTTCCTCAGGGATCATAAATCTAATAAACTAAACTACGATCTGTGTCGAGCCATCTACACTTCTCCTACCCCTCTCACATAATCCCTTTTGTAATGGCCAATCTCCTTGGTGGTGACGATATGGACGGTATCTCTCTCCCCCTCCCTGTGCACATGTAATTGTTACGATAACAAAATTTATATACATCATGATGTGTTTTCTAGTCTGTATTGAATGACAAAAAGTTAGCTTTTGCCCACATGAGATATGGGTATGTACAGCACAACATGAGAATAGTTCAAATTCAACACGGATAAACTGGGAAGGAAAACCTATTGCACATACTACATAGTAATTTATCAATTTCTATGTTGAGATCCTCATAAAATGCATGCACTTTACCAAAAAAGAAAAAAGATAAAAAAGTGGCAAGATCATAGCATAGACCTAGTCATTATTTGTTTTCTTACCAATATGAAACAATTTGCAGAGATCGCAAGATATGTTTCCGATGTCCCACCAGCTCATTACACAGTCAAGATTGAGTCATTTTCATTGTTAGCCAAGAACTCTGTGGATAGATTTGAATCCGGGGAGTTTGAGGCAGGTGGCTACAAATGGTAATAATACTTCAGCTTTTTCATCTTCGTAACCTTAGGCTTAGCCGCACTGCATTGTCATAATCATGTAATGTGCTTGCAGGAAATTGGTACTCCACCCACTTGCTAACAAAAGCAAGAATGGGAATGACCACATCTCTCTCTATTTGGCCATTTCAGGGACCGATTCCCTCCAACCAAATTGGGAAGTGTTCGTCGTTTACCGACTTTTTTTGCTCGATCAAAACAACGATAACTACCTCACAGTTGAAGGTATATCTTCTCTTACCTTGAAGAGATAAGCTGCATATAATATGAATAATAATAACATCTGCAATGTGAAGATGGCAAGTGGAAACCGAGGCGGTTTCGAGGAATGAAGAAAGAATGGGGTATCGATAAATACATTAGCCTCAAAGACTTCGAAGAATCCTCAAATGGGTATCTGGTGGACGATGCGTGTGTGTTTGGAGCTGAGGTCTTTGTTAGCAAAGAAAATTTCAAAGGCGGCAAAGGGGAGTGTTTGTCAATGATAAAGAGTCCCACCATTTACAAGCATATTTGGAAAATTGATAAGTTCTCCGAGTTGGATGCCACGAGCCACGAGTCCAAAATCTTCAACGCCGGGGATCAAAAATGGTATCCATCTACCTTCCATACATTATGATAATTAACTGATCAGGTTTGAAGCTGGAATGATCTGATGAGGAACACATACGAACGGTGTCATTGCAGGAAAATTCGAGTGTATCCAAAGGGAAGAGGCAGTGGCGAAGGTAGCCATCTTTCACTATTTCTGGCACTGGCAGATCCCACAACACTACATCCTGCTACCAAAATATACGCAGAGGTAACATTGCGCCTGCAAGATCAGGAGCAATCGAAGCATCATTCTGGAAAAGGTAAAATATATAATCACAGTGACCCACATAGTCAAATACCAACAATTCAGTTCTATCAAAATGACGAGGAGTTTTCTTGTTTTGGTGTTGGGCAGTTTCGTATTGGTTTAGTGCGTCAAATCCAGAAGTTGGAGGGCCTAGATTCATTCTCTTAAGCAATTTCCAGCAACCAAACATGGGTTTTCTGGTGAAGGACATTTGCATTGTGGAGGCAGAGGTCAAAGTCCTTGGAGTGGCCAATGCATTCTCTTGAACCCCGGCCGCCTCTGCTCTTCTGCAAATCATAACTAACATCATGTTAATCTCATCCCTTGTATACCTGTAAATGAAACAATGGTCATGATCTTGACTTTAAGTAAACAATTAATGATGGAAGCCAATGGCATTTTATGAAACAATTATATTCAGAAACTAATTAATTGGAACAATTTCATCGTCTCGGTCGTAACATTGTTTAAAATTTTGGGGGCCGAAAGCCACGAGGCAATGTCAATTGTTGCTTCTGAGGGCAATACTTTTAACATAGCCCCACATGGGCACACAAGGGTGGTGGCCACCAATTTGCAAGGCACCACGGACTTGAGAATCGCACACTTCTTCACTGGACGCCAATTGTCCAGGACAAAGAGCAAGTTCGCCTAAAACTATTATAACAAGGGTTGGAGAGACACTAAATACTGATCAGCTTCATTGATACAAAAGCTCTATACATAAAATTCAGTTAGCCGCAAATTTCCCACAGAAAATAATATTTTCCTGAAGGATCATCGAAACGTTATGGTCAAACACGACACATAGGCGGGGACTGGAAGGGCAGATCTGATTTCTGAGATGCACCCAATATAGCAATTTAACAGGACTGGGGGATAGGGCCCTTGGTGGAACAGGCACAGTGTAGCGTCCAAATTCTCAAACATGCACTAATTTTGCACGCCATTCCATTGACCAATCACTCGTTATTGGAAGCATCATCAATCACCTGCTTTTTTTCCAGCTCCAAGTAATGAACCCTGTCATTCATGCCTTCCTTTCCATATGCTTCTATCATAACAGAATACGTTTTGCTATCTGGCTGACAATGTTTATCTTTCATTCGCTTAAATACTCTGTCCATTTCCATCAGATCCTCTGCCTTAGCACATGCAGATATAACCGCATTGTAAAATGAGGTATTCTCGGGAATCTCATATTTTCCTGCCAACTTAACTGAGCTAATTACCTTATGGAAGAGACCTGCATTGGCATATCCATTTATAAGGCAACAGAATGTCTTGGTGTCTGCTCTCATGCCCTCAGCACGCATCTGCTCAAATGTGTACTCCATGTTCTTTGCATCTCCCACATCTGCAAAAGCTTCAATCACGTTGTTGTATGTCGAGGTCGTCCAAGGAAACTGCAGTTTGCGCATATACTCCATCACAGAAGACATTTTATCATACATCCTTTTCTTCCCATAAGCACCGATCAAAATATTAAATGTACGAGTTTCTGGCTCGATGCCAAAATTGCGAAATTTTTCATACCATCTTTCCATCATTTCAATCTGCCCCTTGTTACCAAACACACTAAGAATTATATTCATTGTCCACACATCCGGTCTACAAGTTGTGCTCTCAAGCATTCCTAATAGAACTTTCTCCATCTGGTCATACTTCCCTATCTTGCCATACCCACTTAAGACTATATTCTGGGTTACCGTATTTGGAGTTATCAGTCGTTCGGCCATTTCCTCATACAAAGATTCAACTAGTTCAAAGCGAGAATCATCGACACAAGCCTTGATTAAAGTACTATAAGTGTAAACGTCAGGCTGGCAGCCAGGGAGGGTTTTCATGAGATTAAGAGTGGAGAATGCATCATCAATGAGATTGTTCCGACAATAAGCAGCAAGCAAAGCAGTGTAAAGTTCGGAGGTAGGTTCACATCTTTCTTCAACCATTGTGTCAAAAAGCTTACGTGCACGCTGTGGTTGGCCAGATCTTCCAAGTAGAACAAGCAGCTTCATGTAAGTTCCTTCTTTTGGTTCATAAAACGGCTGTTCGCGGAGCATTTCAAACACCTGAACGGTTGAATTAAAGCAGCTACAATTGTTAGAGGTGAAAACAATAGCGCCAGAAGTTTATGCAGACTCTTCAAATTATCACTTCATTCCTACAAACTAAGGCACATGAATGTTCACGTTTTCAATTAGGCTTTGCAAAGCATATAATGGATTTCCCTGAAATCCCCAAACAAGTAGTCTTTGTCTAGTGTATAATACAAAATTATGCAATCTCTCATCGATTTTGTCTCAAATCACAGTGTTAGAAAAGAAATCAAAACATTAAACAGAACCGAAGAGGGAGTAACAAAAAGAGGGGGTGCAGAACATAAGAAAACTATTATTGCAGAGTTAAGGAATCGCTGAGGCAGAAAATGAACCTAAAACGAAAAGTGAAATTAAAGAAAGGGGAAGCGACCTCAAGAGCTTGAAACCACCGTTTGTTCGCGATATGGTCCGACAAGGCTTCAGTGACGGTGTTGGCCCAAGCCTTGGCGTTGTTCTTGCGGTCTAATTTCTTTTTGACATTCTTGAGAGGGGTCTTCTTCGGAGCGGATGTCTCTGTAATGCCTGGAAATTCACCTTGCTTCCAGTGCCTCTTCTTAACAGGGGAGGAAGAAGAAGGAGGAGGAGGAGGAGGGGATTTTCTAGCGGGGGCTGCAAATGCACAGCGAACAATGCGAGTATTGGAGTCTGAAGAAGATGAAAGAAAGATGGGGGAAAAGGAAGTGGAGCCATGATCGAAAGAAAGCGAAGAAGGCAGGAGCGAGGAAGAGAAGGAGAAGGAGAAGGAAAAGGAAGCCATGGCAGCCATTATTGAACAAGGATGATGGAGTTCAACAGAGCTTCGAGAAGCGAAGTGGATGAGTAGAGTGGGATTTTGAAAATGGAGTAGTTTTTATCATCATTCACCAGACCCATAGCCAGAGGGAGGGATTTATTATTATTATTTTTTTCTTATATATATTTTTTATAAAAGGACCGAAGAACTGAATCTTAATTTTTTTTCTTTTTTTTTATCAGGGCCAGCTTACACGCACCTCAACTAATCTCACGCAACAACCGTCTGACTCTACTACATTTAGTTGTCAACGAAACTCGTAGGATATTAAATATCATAGGTAGGTGGCCACCATGGATTGAACTCATTTCTGAATCTTAAAGTAGAAATTTGAAAACAATGATTCCATCAAAATAGAGATGTAAGCAAGGTTTAAAATGTCAATGTCGATGGAAATGTCGAGGTCCAGATTTTATGAAAATGTCGATGTCGATGGAAATGTCGAGAGACATTCCGAGAAAATTAACGGAAATCGTGGAAATTGATGAAAATTGTTTGGATTAGTCAATGAAACTTTAATTGTAGTTTAATTAGACTATAATGGATCCCTTTTTATCATCATATCTAAAAAGTAAGATAATATTTAGATGGAATTGTCGACTCAAATGTCGATATGTGCAAGAATTTTGAAAATTGATGAAAATTATTTGAATTGTTAAATGAAAATTTAAGTTTAAAGGTAAAGAAACATGAAAACCTTTTTTTATCAAAAAAAAAAAAAAAAAAAAAAAAACATGAAAACCTTTAAACTTTAACTTAACAAGTAAAGATAGATAACTAGAGCTAGAACTCTAACACACGAAGATGTCAGGCCGCGCGCTTCCGCTGGGACAAGGAAAGCTTATAAAACTCAGACCTCAAACTTAAAACTTAAGCTGTAAAATGTATTAAAAAACAATTAAAAATAAACCGACACATCTCGACATTTCGGCGATTTCGCCGAAATGTCGAGATGGGAAGAACTATACTTCCCCCCACTCGAAATGTCGACCGAAATTTCGGTATGTCGACCGAAATTTTACACCCTGGATGTAAGTGATGTTTTCAAACATGTGTTTGATTCATAAATTAGATCTCAATTTAAACAATGGGAAAATGTGTTTGATAATATATTTATAAAATATTTGTACATACTAAGTTGAATATAAATTATTATTAATTAATTTATAAACATGTATATATGTAATAAATTTTATATAATTAATATTTTACAATATCATATAATTTATAATACGTTAGATTATGCAAATTTTACTTTAGAATTTATAACATGAAAGGGCTCTCTTATTCCTAAGCTTGGATCAAAAAAGTATGGCTGGATTTCTCATTGAGGAGCATGATCTCTTTGGTGTTTGTCGTCAACATTAATACGACATGTTTATCTCAGTGATTTCTGTCGAGATTATTTCCTGCCAGCTGTTCACACATAATTTCAAAGATGGAGACACGTGGAATAAATATTGTAGTTGTATTGATGTTTGTGGGTGTAGTAGCACAATCTCTAATACATAATCCTTTGATTCTCTCTCTTGTGTGTGTGTTTCACTCGAGGGCTGGAACGATTATTCTCAAGTTTGAAGTCGTCTCAAGGGCTTTGCAGCTTATTCTTGAGGTTGAAGTCGTCTCAAGGACTTTGTAACTTGTTCTTGAGGTTGAAGTCGTCTCAAGGACTTTGCAGCTTGTTCTTGAGGTCGAAGTCGTCTCAAGGGCTTTGCAACTTGTTCTTGAGATTGAAGTGGTCTCGAGGCCTTTGTGAGCTTCAAGGAGTCTTTTTGATCTTCTGGAAGTCTTCGAATATTCTAAGTTCTAAATTCTCTCTAAGTTCTTCTCTGAGATTTCCAACTTCCGGCCCCTCCAAAATGAAGGAAAGCTCCCCTATTTATAGATTTCTCCATGGACATGGGCTTGGGCTTCATTGTCTTTGGACTTGGCCCATAGGACTCGGGCTTAGCCCATTGGACTTGGCCCGAGTCATTTGGGCTTGGGCTTTACTGGTTTTGGTCCTAGTCATTTGGATTTGGGTTTGACTTAAACTTGACCCAAATACCGTAAAACCCAAACACCATATAACCCAATTTTTGATCAAATTAAAGTTTTATTATTTGATCAAATGGTCATATTCAAGACAAGTAGCATTTCAATTTAAGATTTGCTAACTTTGTCTTCAAATTAAATTTGGGACGCATGTCAACTTATAATTGGTTCTGAATTTAATTATTTGTAATTTCGTTATTAATTTTGATAACGACGTGGCAACTTGTGATTGACCAAAATTTCTCCTTCAACAAATGCCCCATTTTCGAGATTTATTCACAAGTTATGTGTGGGTGAGTCTCGAAAAAAGATGATTTGGGAACCAAAATATACCCCTTGATTTTTAACTCCCTTGGATGTGTCAATTTTATCAAAACATAAAGTTGGTTTTCAATTTTGATTTTTTTTACACATATATTTTACACCAATTAATCAAAATTTGAATTTCGGACAAAATTTTGATTTTCTTGTTTGGTGATAATTTTAATTTGAACTTAAGTTTGACAAAAAAAAAAAAAAAAAAAAGATTATGCTCAAACTTTAATTTGAAATAAAATTCCAAAATTTGGCTGGAATGGAATTTGAATTGGAATTTATTGAAATTTCAATTTGGGATAAAATTTGGATTATGCTCAAACTTTAATTTAAGTAAATTTAAAACTCCATCCAAAATTTTGTGGAAATTTGGAATAAAATTTTAATATGGAACTTAGAAAATTTGATTTGGGATAAGAGTTTAATTATACTGAAATTCAACTTAATCCAATCTAAATCAATTTGGGGGTCTATCCATCAATTTGAATATATCTCCTAATTTGATTCAAATCAAATCTCATACTTTGGATTAAAATTTGAAACAAAATCCCCAAATTTTTATCTTTCAATTTGATTTAAATCAAATCTCATATTTTTTTGTTGGTTAAAATTTGAACCCAAAATCTCCAAATTGATGAAGATTGTCGTTGGAGATAAGATTTGATTTGAAATTAAATCAATTATTTGAATTCAAACTTCCCTTCTATAAATAGGGCTGAACCTCAGTAGGGAGAACACACACCAATTCTAGAGAGCATTCAAGAAAGGATTTGAGTAGGAATTTTTTTTTCTTCATGTTTTTATTTTTTTTCACATTTTTATTTTTTTCTTCTTATTTTCACGTTTTTTTTAAAAAATTTCTTATTTTCACGTTTTTTTAATTTTATTTTAATTTTCACGTTTTTTATTTATTTTTTATTTTTTTCATTATTTTTATTATTTTACTTTCATTATTATTATTTTTTATTCAAGTGGAATTCAGGCTGGTCACTTGGCACTCCTTGCATCTATCTTAGGAAGTGATCATCCCCTAACTCAGGCGGAATGTAGGCTGGTCACCTACCCCCTCACGTCCTTCTTTGGGAAGTGGTCAAACCCTGGTTCAGGCGGAATTTCAGTCTGACCACTTGCCCTCTCACATTCTTCCTTGGGAAGTGATTAAACCCTGATTCAGGCGGAATTTCAGTCTGATCACTTGTCCCCTTGCATCATTCTTTGGGAAGTGGCCAAACCCTAGTTTAGGCAGAATTTCAGTCTGACCACTTGCTCCCTCATATTCTTCCTTGGGAAGTGATCAAACCCTGATTCAGGCAGAATTCCAGTCTGATCACGTGCCTCCTTGCATCCTTTTTTGGGAAGTGGTCAAACCTTGGTTTAGGCGGAATTTCAGTACGACCACTTGCCCCCTCATATTCTTCCTTGGGAAATGATCAAACCCTGATTCAAGCGGAATTTCAGTCTGATCACTTGCCCCCTTGCATCCTTCTTTGGGAAATAGTCAAACCCTGGTTCAGGCGAAATTTTAGTCTGACCACTTGCCCCCTCGCATTCTTCCTTGGGAAGTGATCAAATCCTGATTCAGGAAAAATTTCAGTCTGATCACTTGCCCCCTTGCATCCTTCTTTGGGAAGTGGTGAAACCCTAGTTCAGACGGAATTTCAGTCTGACCACTTGCCCCCTCACGTTCTTCCTTGGGAAGTGGTCAAACCCTGGTTCAGGCGGAATTTCAGTTTGACCACTTGCCCCTTCACATTCTTCCTTGGAAAGTGGTCAAACCCTGGTTCAGGTGGAATTCCAGTCTGACCACTTGCCTCCTCACATCCTTCCTTGGGGAGTGATCAAACCCTGATTCAGGCATTATTTTAGTCTGATCACTTACCCCCTCGCGTCCTTCCTTGAGAAGTGATCATCCTCAGATTCAGGCAGAACCTTAGCAGTAGGGAGAACAACCTTCGTAACTTAAAAAATGAGAACCTCAGCGGAGCAGCAAAGAACCTTTGAACTTGAGGAAGGAGCTGCTGACGGGACTTATCGAAGGTCCGAGCCAAATAAAATTTATAATCCACGACACTACAACTATTTTGTAGAAATAGTGGTCGGGGTCGAACACAGAGAAGTGGACCTAGTAACTATAGAATTTTGCGCTTATAAAACAGGGGGATTTTTGGAAAGAAGGACAAACAGAAATAAATTAATGTTGAATTTAAAAGAAGTAAAATAAAGCATGCAGAAGAGAAATAAGGTGGAAATCAATAACATGGAAGGGATCGTTGGATTGGGATATCTTATGCTTGATTCTATTTTGATTGGCTTCCTAGTTTTCTCTAATAATTATTTTTAGACTGATTTCATTACTCTGGTTGGCTTTTGGGTTACTTGGAGGACCCCCCTACACTAAGCTGTGCTAATTAACTTGCTAACCGTGAATTTTGCAATTAACAAGATTAATAATATGTTCTTTATCGCTCGTCACCCCTCATACATAAAATAGCAACCATCCGAGACCTCGCAACTGTCACTAAGTTATATCTAACTAGTTTTAGATTAAGCAATTTTACAATTACCTATTTAAAGTAGTCGTTTTGGGATCGTGGGTCCAGAATTGTATTAACTAAATTCGAAAAGAATTCAAATCTAATTCCTACAACCTTTAACATGCATCCTAGGCCTATCAAGGGTCGTCTCGCATAGAGAGTGGCTTGTCTCAACCTAGTGGCTATCTAAAAATAACTAATTGAATACACAAGCGGTAATCACATAGGGTCGTCAATCCTAATAGACTAGCCTCATGTATTGGTTTAAACGGGATAACATGCAAAACTGAATGAAAAGATAGCAAGAACAGTAAGTAAATTCCAGAAAACTCAACCAATCTTATTAGAAATCAAAGCATAAACCCAATCCAACGATCTAAATACGATTAGCTATTCATAGATGAAGTAAAAACATGGATAGACATGAAAGAATCCATAAAATATGACCTAAAAAGGTCTACAACAGTACTGAAACGTAAAAGAGGCAAAGAAATCGTAAAAGGACCAAAATTCTAACCTCACGGCGGACTAAACCGAGGCTACGTATTTATAGAAAACTCTCTGGAGTAGAGACACCAAGGGCAGCGTCTCGACGCTGCGAACTTTACATTCCAGATGAAAATCGCGTTGGCGTCTCGACGCCGTCCCTGATCCCTGCCTTGCTGTTTATTTTCTCGATCTTGTCTCGTTTTTTCTCGATATGGGACTTCAATCTTTGGCTCTTGGTGTCATTCTTCAGGCCCGCTTCAGCACAATTGGGTCTTTTCACCTCCTCGCCATCTAAGACACCGAGATGGCTCCAAAACTTCGTAATTGGCTCGAATTAACACCAAATTAGCGTGATCGACTCCCGACATGCCTAAGCTCAAAGATCCTGCAAATAGGACAAGTAAAACATAAAATAACTCTAACAAGCTTAGATTAGAGGCGATAAAATAGGACTATTTAGGTCCTATCACCTGCAGCGAAGCAGCGTGAGAACCTTTGAACTTGGAGAAGGAACTACAGCGAAGCAACGTGAGAACCTTTGAACTTGGAGAGAAGGAACTGCAGCGAAGCAACGTTAGAACCTTCGAACTTGGAGAAGGAACAAGCAGTGAAGCAGCATGAGAACCTTCGAATTTTGAGGAAGGAACTACAGTGAAGCAGCGTGAGAACCTTCGAACTTGGAGAAGGAACAAGTAGCGTGAGAACCTTCGAACTTGGAGAAGGAATTGCAGCGAAGCAGCATGAGAACCTTCGAACTTGGAGGAAGGAACTGCAGCGGAGAGAAGGAACTGCAGCAAAGCAGCGTGAGAACCTTCGAAATTGGAGAAAGAACTGCAGCAAAGCAGTGTGAGAACCTTCAAAATTGGAGAAGGAGTTACAACGAAGCAACGTGAGAACCTTCGAACTTGGAGAGAAGGAACTGCAGTGAAGCAACGTGAGAACCTTCGAAATTGGAGAGAAGAAACTGCAGCGAAACAACGTGAGAACCTTCGAACTTGGAGAGAAGGAACTATAGTGAAGCAACGTGAGAACCTTCGAACTTGGAGAGAAAGAACTGCAGCGAAACAACCTGAGAACCTTCGAACTTGGAGAAGGAACAACAACGAAGCAACATAACAACGTGCAAACCTTCGAACTTGAAGAAGGAACAACAGTGAAGCAGCATACAGCGTGTGAACCTTTGAACTTGGCGAAGGAATAGCAGCGAAGCAACGTAGCGTGCGAAGCTACCTTTGAACTTGGAGAAGAGACAGTAGCAAAGCAGTGTAGCGAAGTGTGTGAACCTTCGAACTTGAAGAAAAAGGGAACACTGAACTTCAGGGGAGCGAGACATCGAATTTGGAGGAATGAAGCCTTCTTTTATTCATCCAACTCATAACTTCACATTCACAACGGTGCACAACTTCAATTTGTTGTGTTGCCTCCAACAATGATTAGTTTCTTCAATTTGTATTGTCGTGCTTCAATATTTGTTGCACTTTTTTTTTTGCAGAGATTGAACTTAAAGTTTTCTTTAAACTGCCTACGTACCCTTGAAGAACAGGGATCAAGTCATAACGTAGTTCATGATTTTTTTGCACTCACCTTTCAAGCTCGTGTGGGCTGGGAGCATCATGCAGTTTAGGCTCTTGTGATAAGAAGCTTTTACATTTTAAAAGCTCTTATCTTCATCATGGTCCAAATCAGATCCTTCACTTGTAGAATTGGTCAGGATAATGAGATTTGGCTTCACCTTCAAGGAACTTTCTGTATTTATGAGAACAGAAAACTTCCTTTTCATACGTGACAGGACAGTACTTTGAAGCTTCTTGTCACTGCTTACTTCATCGAACAGTTTCACCTCTAAGTTATCTATCTTTCTTTGAGGTTGATCGTCTGTTACTTTGAGGCGATCAAAGACAGATATTGAAGATCAACTTTTCTTCGATGTGGAGACACTTAGCCTTTGGAAAGCTGAAGGTCGAGTGAAGGTGGACATCGAACATTGATTTTCTTCTTCTGTCGCAACTATACTCATTCTTTGGAACACCGAAGGACGAGTAGTTGAATGCTTGATGCGATCGAAGACGGAAGTCCTTTGTTCACCCTTCTCAAAATTGTCAACTTCTTCTACGTCGATGCAGTAGGAAGTTGCAAGGTTTGCTTTTTCCTTTTTGTGGAAAGTTTTGGAGAAGGATTAATTCAACATCACCAATTGTTGAAGTTGAGAAAACTTTTTACTTCTCTTCCTCTTGGGTTGAAGTTTCTTAGGATCCTTCTTTCTTTGATGCTTGTTCTTTTTTATTGCAGAAAGATTTGATTGAGCTACCTCATTAAAGGTCAAACTCAATTTTTTCTTCCTTAGCTAGCTTTAGAATTAAGTCCTTTAGGACGAAGCATCTTTCCACTGGATGACTAATAACTCAATGATACTTGCAATACTTGGGATCATCGACTTTCTCCATCTCTTCCGGTTGTTTACACTTAGGAAGCCTTATCAGTTGCGCTTTCAGTAGTTGTTCCAACATGTTAGGGATGTCAGAATCAGGGAAAAGGATAAATTTTCTTCTGTCTTTCCTTTAAAGTTAAGCGACGTGTTCCATTTTCTTGTCGCTTTTCTTTTGAAGATGACGTGAGAAGAATTGTGTTTACAGCCATAGATTCTTTTGTAGTCACTTCGACGTTGTTTCCTTCTATCTTCAAGTTAGAAAGTAAAAGGTCTTGGTTTTCTTAACTAGCAATACTTAGCTCCATATCGTGGGCACGAGTTGCTAGTTCTTCAAAGGTGCGGGGCTTTATACTTTGAAGGATGTAGAGGAGTTCCCAATGCATGCCTTGAATGCACATCTTAACAGTAGAAAGTTCAGTGAGACGATCTTTGCAATCTAGACTCATGGCTCTCCAACGATTTATGTAGTTAACAACGAGTTCACCTTTTTGTTGTTTAGTGTTGGTGAGCTCGAACATGCTAACGGTTCGTCTAGTGCTGTAGAAGCGATTCAAGAACTCTCTTTTGAATTCCTCCCAACTGTCGATTGACTCAGGTTCTAGATCAGTGTACTAGTTAAAGGCATTTCCTTTAAGTGTTCGAACAAACTGCTTGACTAATAGGTCTCCTTGAGTACTGGCGTTCTCGCATGTCTCGACGAAGTGGGCAATATGTTGTTTAGGGTTGCCCTTTCCATCAAACTGCTAAAACTTTGGTGGTTGATACCCAATAGGCATTCTCAAGTTATCAATCCTCATAGTAGGGGTGTTCAAAACTTGACCGAAAACCGACCCGACCGGCCGAAACCGACCGAACCGACGTCGATCGGTCGGTTTTGCACCATATTCGGTCGAAGTCGATTTGGTCCATTGAAAAAACCGACTGTCGGTCGGTTGGTCCACCAAAAAATAAAGAAAACTGACCGACTAACCGCTTTATTAAATATATATATATATATATATATATGTGTGTGTGTGTGTGTGTGTCACCCTTTATTAGAAGAAGAGTACATGGTTTTTTTTTAAAAAAAAAAAAAAAGAGGAAGAGTACACGGTTTTTAAAGGAAGAGTACACTGTTTTTTAAAAAAAAGTACACTACACACATTTAATGCTATGTAGTCATTTTCAAAAAAGGTAATCATTACTTTTTTGAATTTATTATTTTTTTATTCCATCTCTCTTTCCATCTTCTCTTTTCTCCAACTCACTTTTCTCTTTTTTTTTTTTTTTTTTTTTTTTTCAATTTCCAGATTTCTTTCTCTCTTTCTTTTCTCCTTCCTTTTCTTCTTCATCTTTTTTTCTCTCATTTGTTTCTTTCTTTTTCTCTTTTTCTTTCTCTCTTCCTCACCATTCGACTCTCTCTCTCTTTGTTCCTCACCATTCGACCATCTTCTTCATCGTTCACGTCGTATCTTCATCATTCGGCTCGGCTCCCTTCGGTTCCCTCTCTCTCTTTCTCTGTTCCTCGATCTCTCTTCTCTCTCTTCTCTTTCTCTCTCATTCTTCGTCTTTTCTCCTTTCGTTGTGCTTCAAACTTCCCTCCTCCATCAAAATCGTAAAACTGACCAAATCGACCGACCGACCGTGTATTTGGTCGGTCGGTTTCAAGAACCATTCCAAAAGTATGCATCACCGACTGACCGAAAACCGATAGGTCGGTTGTCGGCGTCGGTTTTCGTCCAAAACGGACTCCGGCTAGCCGACGAACACCCATACCTTTTAGTATAAGGTTTGGAATACAAGAGGGAGTCTTGAGTAGGTCCACCGTACTGAGCTCTAATACAGTTTGTGATTATGTCCTGCAGTTGTTGGATAGATAGAGAGGCAACTGGAGCCGAGTATTGCAGCTGGTCCTCATGGATGATAGTCTTCCTCTTATCATCCTTTCTTGCAGAAGGGGTCTGGCTAGATTCAGCAACCTCTTGATTTTGCAGTTGATTCTTCAAATAGGCAATCTTGTGATCCCTTTCCTCAATTGCCTTCATTAGGAGGTTGAGTTTTCTTTCCATCTCTGTCATCCTTTCATCTTGGTCTACATCAGCCATCATGACGGACATCACATTAGGATTTGGTGTGTCCTTCAACTGCTCAGAGGTTGGAGTGAATGTGTCGAATAATGGGTTGTCCTTGATAGCAAACTTGTCTTTGGACGATTCCTCAATCAGTTTCGAAATCCTGCTTGCAACAACGAGAGGTGTTTGATCCTCCTTGATTTCAATTCCTTTAGAACGACTACGGGTGACAAGTCCTGTGTAAGAGTCGCTCGATGTTGTAACCTTCGCAGAAGCTTTCTTTGGTGCCACCTCTTTAGTTGGATCTTGGGATGAGAGAAAGAGATGAGAGGTAGAGATCGTCTCACCGGGCGTGCTAATTTGTTCACACGTAACTTCAAAGATGGAGACACGTGGAATAAATATTGTAGTTGTATTGATGTTTGTGGGTGTAGTAGTACAATCTTTAATACACAATCCTCTGATTCTCTCTCTTGTGTGTGTGTGTTTCACTCGAGGGATGGAACGTTTGTTCTCAAGTTTGAAGTCGTCTCAAGGGCTTTGCAGCTTATTCTTGAGGTTGAATTCGTCTCAAGGACTTTGTAACTTGTTCTTGAGGTTGAAGTCGTCTCAAGGGCTTTGCAGCTTGTTCTTGAGGTTGAAGTCGTCTCAAGGGCTTTGCAACTTGTTCTTGAAGTTGAAGTCGTCTCAAGGGCTTTGCAGCTTATTCTTGAGATTGAAGTGGTCTTGAGGCCTTCGTGAGCTTCAAGGAGTCTTTTTGATCTTCTGGAAGTCTTCGAATATTCTGAGTTCTGAATTCTCTCTGAGTTCTTCTCTGAGATTTCCAACTTCTGGCCCCTCCAAAATGAAGGAAAGCTCCCCTATTTATAGAGTTCTCCATGGACATGGGCTTGGGCTTCATTCACTACAAGAAAAAATGGTTTTGCCGACAAACTCTTTCTCGACACCAGCAGATGGCGTCGCGAGAACCTATTTCTCCCGACGCCAAAAAAATCACATCGAGAGAAACATGGTGGGATGACTCTCTCTCGACGCCATCTTGACGGCGTCGAGAGAAATGTCGTCTCTCTCGACGCCGTCAAGATGGCGTCGAGAGAAATGACAACTCTCTCGACGATGTCAAGACGGCGTCAAGAGAGATACCGTTTCTGCTGACGTTATCTTGACGGTGTCGAGAGAAACCTAGACGAAAAAATCCTAAAATAAAAACACTTATTTCAATCTTCGCCCTTTGCCGACGCCGTGAGTGACAACGTCGGCATAAATAATCTCTCTCGACGCACTTAAAAACAGCGTCGAGAGAGACGACATTTCTCTCGATGTCGTCAAGATGGCGTCGAAAGAAACCTGGACGAAAAAAACCCTAAAACAAAAACACTTAATTTCAGTCCTTGCCCTTTGCCGATGCCATTAGTGACGGCGTCGGCAGAAATGGTCTCTCTCGACGCACTGAAAAACGGCGTCGAGAGAAACTACCTCTCTCTCTGACGGCGTCGAGAGAGGCCATTTTTGCCGACGCCGTTACTAACGGCGTCGACAAAAAACTGGGCAAAAAAGCCCTTACTTTTTCCCTCTTCTCATTTCGCCTCTCTCTCTTGACTTCGACAGCCCCCTCTCGAGCTCTTTGTTCTCTCTCCGTCATTTTTCCCTCTGCTGCCGTTCGCCTCGCCGTCCGTCGTCGTCGCATCTCACCGTCCGTCGCCTCACTCTCTCTGTTAAAGCACTTCATTTGGGTTAGTTTTTTTTTATTGATTTCTTTGCTAATGTAGTTCTTAGATTCATGTTCTTATGTCAAGCTATTAGTTTAGTGGTTAACTTTATAAGGTTGGATATGTTAGGTTAAGCTTATTGTAGTTGTTTTTGGAATTTGAGATTGTTTGTTGGAAGTTTGGAGTTTAAAGTTTGAGATTGAGTTGTGTAGTTTGTGGTTGTGAGAATGTTGAGAAAAATTAACTTAGTTGGCGATATGTTTATGGTTTGAGTAGATGTTATGGAGTTCTATTGAATTGGGTTGAGTTGGTGCCCTCAATGTGTTTGATGTAATGCTTGAATGAAACCTTCTTTACTATCTTTTAATGATCTTTGTTGGGAATTTGGGTTTTGAAGCTTATTTGTGTGATTAGAAGTGTGCTTTGGATGTTATTTATATCATTAAAGTTCATTTTTGAGTTTTTTTTGTGATTAAAATGTGATTTATAGGTTGTTTATGTGATTAAATTTGATTTAAGTATGATTTTAAATTTACTTGTGCTGATAAATTGTGTTCAAAGTGTGATGTGAAACATGTTTGTGTAATTAAAACATGAATAAAATGTTGGGGGAGGGGGGGTTGACTTGAGAGTTCTAGTTAATAGGATTGGCTTAAGTCGAGTTAGGGGCCGGTTGTGTTCTTATAATTATGTTCTTCGAGAAGTTTGTTCGTTTCTTATTTAAGGTTCATCATTCAATGTCCATTGGAAGTTTGGGTATGAAGTGTACACAAAATGCTTGAATGTGTTAGATGTATAAAAGGATATGTTTTTGTTTACGTTTATTTATGTTTATGATAGTTCGTTGATGTTATGTTTATTATTTTTTAAAGGTTTGAAGTTTTTGGTTGTTTTTGTATATATGTTTTGATCTTAGACTTATAAAATTTTGATTTTTCATTATAGTTGGCGATATGTTTTGTTTTTAATGGTTGATGTAATGGAAAAAAAAAAACCTTTTGAGTAGGGGGTTGATGTTTAGAGATTGATTTGAGGAGGGGTGAGAAATTGCTTTGAGTGTAGGGGGTGGGTTGTTGCTTAGAGAGATTGTTTATAAGTTTAAGTTTTTACTGTAATGTTCATTGAGATGGATTAATTGTAGGTACGTATATATATGAATTCATAGGATGAAAATTATTGTATGGTCTAGATTTTTTCATTGGGGTCATAGATGTTTTTTTATGTGTTTGCTTGGCGAGACGTTCGAACTAAGTTGAACCGAGATTTTGGGTAAGATTATGCCTTTTAAATGCTCTTTTAGTTT
The DNA here is from genome assembly GCA_017139565.1 of Luffa aegyptiaca. Classification (NCBI taxonomy): domain Eukaryota; kingdom Viridiplantae; phylum Streptophyta; class Magnoliopsida; order Cucurbitales; family Cucurbitaceae; genus Luffa; species Luffa aegyptiaca. Next base: position 12,943,499 of record CM029396.1, read on the forward strand.
CAGTTTATATTGTTGTTATCCTGCAGCTATGGTAGCAAATGATATTGTAGTTAGTTTTTTAAGCTAGAATTGTTTGTTCAATTTCTTATCTTTAGTTAGATTGTTCTTAAATGACTTTAACTTTGTTCTCAAATGACTTTGAGTTGGGGTCGAGGGTGTCATAAGTTTGACATTTATAGGATTATGTTCTTATGTTTAGATTAATATGTTTTATGAGAGTTTGATTGCTTGTTAGGAGTAATTTGTTGGTTCTTACGTTCTTTGTTGGTTCTTAAGTTATTTGTTGGTTATATTATGGTGATAAGTTTTTAAATTGTTTGTTGGTTATATTATGGTTCAATCTTGAGGTTGAGAGTTTATAGTTATTGTGTTTTATTAGTTGGTGGTAAGAGAGATAAGTATGATTATTTTATAAGTTCTTAAGCTCTTTGTTGGTTATAATTATTGTGTTTCATTTAGTGGTAAGTTATTATGTTTCTTTTGTTGATTATAGTTATTGTGTTTTAGTTTATGAGATTGTTAAGTTTTAGTTTATGAGATAAGTTGAAGGTTGTTATATTTTTTGGTGGACTTTGAGTGAGTTTTGCTATATGTGTTTTTCTCACTTTTGATTGGTTTATGTTATTATGTTATTAAGTTTCAATATTGAGATTGATATACTTTTTTAAGAAGTTAGGTTCATTATTGTGTTTAAATTGTTTGACTATTTATATTAACATAATTAACATCTCTTTTTTCTTTTATATAGGTGATTAGAGTGGATGGTTGGACACATGTGTATCTTTTGGAGTCCACAAAGAGCTCGTTAAGTGACGAAAGGCTTTTTACACGCTTTTATTTTTCGTTTAATAACTTTTTAATTTTGTGTACCAACATTTGTATTTATGTATTTAATTTATGTGCTCATTAGGAATCATGTATGAACATATGTATTTCATTTGTGAAAATAAATAAAATGCAATTGTGTTAATTGTGTTTTTTAATTAAATTAATTTAAAAATATATATATATATTTAAAAATAATCACTTTCTGCCAACGCCATGTCGACGGCGTCGGCAGAGACTATTTCTGCCGACGCCATCCACGTGGCGTCGGCAGTAAGTAATTCAGATGACTTTATGCCGACGCCGTAAAACGGCGTCGGTAGAGACCCTGGTTCTGCCGACTGCCTTTTTTCAACTTTCTTCCCGACGCCCTAAAATGCCTCGGGAGAACCTTTGCCGACGCGAAAACTGACTTTTGCCGACACATTTGCACGTCGGGAAAAGGTGAATTTCTTGTAGTGATTGTCTTTGGACTTGGCCCATTGGACTCGGGCTTAGTCCATTGGACTTGGGCTCATTGATCTTGGGCCGAGTCATTTGGGCTTGGGCCTTACTGATTTTGGACCTAGTCATTTGGATTTGGGTTTGACTTAAACTTGACCCAAATACCGTAAAACCCAAACACTGTATGACCCAATTTTTGATCAAATTAAAGTTTTATTATTTGATCAAATCGTCATATTCAAGACAAGTAGCATTTCAATTTAAGATTTGCTAACTTTGTCTTCAAATTAAATTTGGGACACATGTCAACTTATAATTGGTCCTAAATTTAATTATTTGTAATTTCGTTATTAATTTTGAATAACGACGTGGCAACTTGTGATTGGCCAAAATTTCTCCTTCAACACCAGCTATAGGTAGTGTTTCTTTCTTTAGTTATCGATTGTTATTTTGCGGTGTGTGGTAGGGTTCTTGGTCAGGCATCACTCAGTTTCAGCGGCTATTATCAGATTATCTTCCTTTTCTTTTGGTGTATTACGCTTGCCTTTTCTTTGATCATGGTGGTTGAAGATATGTTGGGTGAGTGGGAAAAGTTCAGTCGCACAGCAGAAGAAGAAGAGACAACGATTGAGGTAGATCAACAAGCAGCTGCTATTGTTGGTAAATCTCTTGGATATAGCTTAATTGGGAAATTGATGGCACCCATAATTCTATAGGGGGAAGTAATGAGAAAGACATTCAAAGCAGCCTGGAATATTCCAAATGGTCTAATCATGGAAAAATTAGGAGCCAATCTTTTCCTTTTTTTCTCTACGTTTCGGAGGAAGAGCAAGTTCAAGTTTTTAAGCACGGCCTTTGGCCGTTTGACAAATTCCTATTAGCCTTAGCCAAACCAATCCCAATGGTTAAGCCATCAGCTATGGGAGTTTCATTCTGTGGCATTTTGGGTTCATTTTTGTGAACTTCCGATGAACTTGTATAACCTCTCCATGGCAGAGCGATTAGGTAATGCTATTGGGTCTTTTAAAGAGTATGACAGTGGAAGTCGTGGATATGGTTGCACGAGAGTCTTTGTGTTCGTGTTCGTCTTTGTAGGATTGGAATTCCTAGCGGGAGCGAATTGAATCTTTACATACTTTAATTTCATTCTAAAATACCGATACATTGGCAAAAATACAGAACAATTTGATGTATTTAATTAGGCTTAAACATGCTTTCTTAGATCTACATCTAAAGGATTAAGGGAAGAAGATTTTACTTACCCTTGAAGACCAATTAACAGCAACTCCTTGCTAATCCAATGGTGATCACAAATAGTAGACCAATTGGACACCACAAGTGTGATCTTCTCCACTATTCTTTAGGACTAGGAACCAAAGATTGTGGGACCTTCTCTTTCTTGAATTTGGAAAGAACTTACAGAGAAGAATGGTTCTCTGTATTTCTCTTGGTGCAGAGAATTTGTGAGAGAAAGTGTTTTTGCCATAGATTGATTGATTGATTGATTGATTTATTTATTTATTATTTTTTTTGTGAAGGAGGAGGAGAGTGAAAACTTTCTTCTGGGAACTTTTTCCTAGATCTTTTTCTCAAATGTGTACGCACCAACACCTAACCACTCCCCACGTGGGGAGTTGGTTGTTGTGTGTGTGTCTTTTTTTAAAAAACTTATTGGAAAAATACACTTTTGGTCCCTGAGGTTTGGATTAGGTTTCATTTTGGTCCCTGAGTTTTCAAACTCGACAATTTAGTCACCGAGGTTTGGATTTCGTTTCATTTTAGTCCCTCCATCCATTTTTCTGTTAAAAACTAACGAACTTGCTGACGTGGCGATATTTTTTTATTAAAAGAAATTATTTTATAATTTTTAAATAAAAATATACTAAAATAAAAATATATTATTATTTTTTAACTTTTATTTATCTCTTTCCTCCTCTTCATTCTTCTTCTTCAACCTTCAAACCACCACTTCTTCTTTAACCCACCAACCAGCACATCGCCGGTGACACTTTTTTTTTTTTTTTTTTTTTAATTTTTTTTATCTTCTTCTTTCATCTCATTCCTTTCCTCTCTTCTTCTCCTCTATCTTCATTTTCCTTTTTTTTAACAGAAAAGAGGAGGAGGGACAAGGAGCTCCCTCCTCCCCATTCTCGGCGCCGGAACGCGTGGGTTTTCGCCATCGAGGAGAGGGTCTCGCTTGAAAAAACCACGCGTTCTAAAAAGTTTTGTCCCCGTTTCGGTCTCGCCTGAAACCCATTTCAGATCTGAACGCCAAAAAACCCATGTATTTCAGATCTGAAACGGTCTCGCCTGAAACCCACGTGTTCTTACAGATTTGAAACAGTCTCGCCTGAAATAAGAAGAGAAGAAACGGTCTCGCTGGAAAACCCATGGTGACGAGGAGAAGGGTGTCGTAAAAAAACCCACGTTTTTCAGATCTGAAATGGTCAAGTAAAAAATCCACGCATTCTTCAGATCTAGAACGAAACCAGATCGGAGGCGACGATATGGCAGGTTTTAAATGAGAGGCGTGAGTTTTCAGCTAGGTGTGGCGGCAGGCATTCGATCGTTGGCAGCGATACGACATCGACGGCGAGTGAAGTTGGTGTTCGGCGACGGGGAGAGATTGCACAGAGAGAGTGACGGGTGTGTGAGAGAGAGATGAGGGATGATGGGTGAGCGGTAGACTCCGATGACGGCTGCGGCGGTGGAGTCCGGCGACTCTCTGGTGATGACAATGAAGAAGAAATAGAAGAAAAGAAAGAAAGAAGAAAAATAAGAGAGAGAAAGAAGAAAAAAATAATATATATTAATAATATTTTTAATATTTTTATTTGAAACACATTAAAAAAATAATTTTTTTTAATAAAAATGATAATGCCACGTCAGCCCTCCGTTAGTTTTTAACGGAAAAATGGATGGAGGGACCAAAATGAAACTAAAACCAAACCTTAGGGACTAACTTGTCGAGTTTGAAAACTCAAGGACCAAAATGAAACCTAATTCAAACCTCAGGGACCAAAAGTATATTTTTCCCAAAATTATTTATCCAAATTAATTAATTATGTAAAAATAATTTAATTAATTTAATTAATTAATCATATTAATTGATTAATCACATGTGCATTTAAATCATATTTAAATGCATTCCCCTCACATAATCTATAGTTTTAATTTAATTTAATTAAATTAAATAAACTAAAAAAATCAATTAATTCAAAATTAATTAACTCAATAATTAATTAAATATGACATATTTAATTAACCAAACATTTGAATCATATTCAAATGTACATCTCTCTTATAACCTATAGGTTTAATATGAATCCAATTCACATTAAAATTAATCTATAGATTTAATTTAATTAAATCATAGTTAACCAAATTAAATTAAACTATTAATTAATTTGAAATCAATTAATTTTTAATTAATTAAATATCATATATTTAATTAATTATATATTAGAATCATATTTTAATATATCTATCTCTCATATACTTTAATTTAATTAAATCATCTTTAACTAAATTAACCAAATTGCCTAATTAATTAATTCATAATCAATTAATTTATTTACTATATTTAATTAGCCATATATTTGAAATCCTTCAAATATATTATTCTCTCAATTAATAAAGTTTAATCTTAAATCAAACTTTATATTATAATGTATCACTATACATTATATTAATTGCATCTTATACAATTAACTTATTTTCCCATAATGAATTTGAACTATTCAAATTCTTTTCAAGACTAATTGTCTCTAATTATCCTTTACGAGCTAGTAGGGAGACTTAATGAACCTACAAATCAGAAGCTCCAACGATACGAGATTAATTGACTAAACTCTTTAATAAAATTGATCAACATTCGTTAACTGTGGGTCACTCCACTAAAGACTCACAGTTGCACTCTTCTCACTGTAGATTATTTCTGTATCCATGGATATTGACCAGTAACAGTAAGTCAATCATTCACAAGTGTTCGTAACTACAGTTGGGTCAAATTGTCGTTTTACCCCCGAGTTACATCTATCTTCTTAAGTACTAGTGATCCTCTAATGAACAACTTGTTTATGGTCCAACCAATAAACTTTGTCTTTCTTGGGCCAGTGAGAGGACGCGATCCCTTTGTTCAAGACCTGAAGTCACCATTTAAGGGAACACTCATCTACTTCACCTAAAAGTAGAAAGGAGTGAATTTCATCTTGTGTTATTATGTTCTCAGCCCCCCACTCGGTATTGTCTCCAAAATAGTAGGCTTATTGAGTCGGTGAATCTAACCACTCTCACCCATACAAATCAAAGGACAACCCCTCGTAGAAAGGGGTTCATAATACACTCAATACACTCAGGATTGAGACTGAGTTACTTAGGTCATCCTATTGAAATAGAAACCCAATTAGTTAAATGGTGTTACATCTAATGGTTACTATTTCGTGGTCCAGTTTTATGCAAACTCATTGCAGGATACCCTCACGCATGTCTACTACATGAACGCTTTGGATCAATGCATCTGTATCGTATACAAAAAGTGGGTCGTATCCATAGTGTCACCAGGATAAGGTACCCAACCTCATCCATATACTATAAACCCTTTAGGTTGTTACTTGAACATTAATCCTCCGTATGTCCCCACATACACCGTAGGGTTTAAATCCCATACACAGCGGAAGCTATATCATACCTTTTCTTAGTTTTTAAGAACGATCTAAAATACCAGATACGTTGGCAAATAAATACAGTAAACATGCATCGATTTTACTAAAATGCATAAGGCTAAGCATGCTGTAAATCTTAGAATCTAATTCTATATAAAAATACAAATAAGAGAAATTCAGAGGCCTTACTCTCGTTGACGGCTCAGAAGGATTTCACCAAATCTCCAATATAATGGGAAGAATCACAATCTCTTCTATGCAAATCACAATAACACCACCACTTAATCACACCACAACACCACCACTTAATCACACCAGTATTCTCAAGAGAATTCTAGAGGTAGAAGGTTGGTGGGAACTAATTATCTTGGATTGGGATTTTCTGGAGAGAAATTTGTAGAGAGATCAGGGAGTGAAAATGCACCGATCGTTTCTATAATCTCCTTTACGCCAGATGAGGAGAGACTGAGAACTACCCAGACGTGTGGCCTACGGTTAAGGGGGGGAGCGAGGAAAAAATGAAATACCATCCACGTATCAAACTTCCTCCATCAGTTACGAATTAACTAATTAAATTTAAATTAAATTAATTTAATTAATAATAATAATTAATTAATTAAATTAACAATTAATTAAATCAAATTTAATTAATTAATTCATTTTTTTTAAATAATAATTAATTAATTCATTTAAATCATATTTAAATGAATATCCCTCGCATAACCTATAGTTTTAATTCAATCAATTTAATCTAATCAAATTAAATCAAATCAAATCAAATTAAATAAAATAATTAATTAATTCTCCAATTAATTAATCATTAAATTAAATATCATATATTTAATTTAACACCCTATAATTGAATCATATTCAATTATATTTAGTTTTAATATGCATCTAATACACATTAAATTTAACCTATAGTTTTAATATGAACCCGATTCATATTAAATTAATATTTGAACTCTTTTAAATATTTAATTCTCTCATAAATTAATTTTAATTCTCTCATTTGTTTAGTGTGATTGATGTACTTGATATACATTATATTAATAAACACAATTGATATACTTTTTAAACCTCCAATTTCCAGTGTGTTTGGACTGGACTTTTTTTTTCCCTATATTTACAACATTAAAAAACTAATGACATGGTTGCAAATTCTATTTTTATTTTTGCTATCCTTGCAACTAACCCACTCTAAAGTAAACTCCATAATTTAATAAGGGAATTTTGTACGGATGACCCTCTAAAATAGGCAGAAATGATAAATGCCCCACCTTTTCAAAACAAGGATACCCTTTTGCTTGCGTCAGCATCCTAGTAAAATTACCATTTTACTCTCTACTCTAACCTGTTGGGTTTTATGCCCTAAAACTCGTAGATAGTGAATGTAACCGTTGACCGGATATTAATGAAATAATATTGATATATTTTTCCATTAAATGTTATTAGTTATTTTATATTTGTTTTTGCCTAAAAATAACCCTAATCCAATAAACTAGACATCCCAGGCTGTAATATGAGTCTTGAACTATATGTAGCGACATATGGGATCATTGTTCAAGAAACAGCCTAAAGGGTCTATAGTATAGGGATAAGACTGGGTGCCTTATCCTGGCAACACTATGGATACGACCCACTTTGTATTTGATACAAACGCTATGATCCAACGCGTTCGTGTAGGAGACATGCGAGTGGGGGTATCCTATGCAATGAGTTTGCATAAGACCGGACCGCGAAATAGTAACCACTAGTTATAACACCGTTAACTAGTTGGTTTTCTATTTCACTAGGACGACCTAGACAACTTAGTCTTAATCCTGAGTTGATTATGGACTCCTGCTCATGAGAGATTGTCCTTTGATTTGCATGGGTGAGAGTGGCCAATACGCCGACTCAATAAGCCTACCATTTTGGGGACAAGACCGAATGGGGAGCTGGGAACATAATCGTACAAGATGGAATTCACTCCTTCCCGACTTTAGGGAAGCAGATGAGTGTTCCCTTAAGTGGTTACTCCGAGTCTTGAACAAAGGGCCCTACCCTCTCAATGGCACGAGAGGGTTTTCTGTTTGATGGTTGGACCACAAACAGGTTGTTCATTAGAGGAGAACTGGTACTTAAGGAAATAGAAGTAACCCAGGGGTAAAACGGTAATTTGACCCAGCTGGTGTTACGGACACTCGTGAAGGACTAACTAGTCGATATTGGTCTATGTCCGTGGACACAGAAAATATGTCTGCAGTGAGAAGAGTACAACTGTGAGTCTATAGTGGAATGTACACACAGTTAACGAATATTGATTAATTTGGTTAATGAGTTTGACCAATTAATCTCATATCATTGGAGCTTCTGATCTGCAGGTCCATTAGGTCCCACTGGTAGCTCATAAAGTAATTTGAGGCAACTAAGTAATAAATGTAAATTGAAAATGTTCAATTTACCAAGGGAAACAAATATAATATATATTGATATATTATTATGAGAGAAATTAATATTTGAAGAAATTCAAATATTAATATAAATTTATGGAAGTTTGAAAGAGTTCAAATAATGAATTAATTAATTTAAGGCCTAAAATCTATTTGGGCAAATTAATTAATTCAAGGCCGGAAATTAAATATGTGATATTTAATTGGTGGTTAATTAATTAAAGAATTCATTAACCGGGAATTAATCAATTATGGAAATAATTAATCACTTAAGGAAGTGATTAATCATTTATGGAAATGATCTAATCACTTATGGAAGTAATTAGTCATTTGTGGAAAAGATTAATCAATTGTGGAATTGATTGATCATGGATTGATTAAATAAGGAATAAGATTGAATCAATTTTGGAAAAGATTGATTTAATTGAATATTTTATTCATGGCCTCTCTTCTATCAATAGAACACTAGACCTAATTGGTTAAGGATACTCTCCTCTTGCTCTTAGAATCACAAGACAAGACCTAGAATTCTCTCTAGCCTCCCTCTTAGAGAAAGACTCCCACAAGTCTTTTGCCTCCTAGACTTAGAGACATACCGGTGTAACCTCTGTGGTTATTGTGTCAATCAAGAAGAAATTTCCAGCGATTATAAGACAAGGAGGCTACTGCGTTTTCGATCGTTGGAGCGTCGTTGGCGAAGAACGGTCAAGTCTACAACGAAGGTTTGTAACGGTTCTTGTCCTTTTCTTTAGAAAAGCATGAAAATAAATTTAGATTTATTTTTCAGCATGTTTAAACTAATTTTCCAGCAACTTTAAAGTGTGTTTAAAGTGTATTTGAGTTTTTCGTAACGGTATTTTAATGTTAATTAATATACGGCGTAAGGTCCTTTCGATGCGCTTTCGCTGCGTGGGGACTTTTATTCCCTTCATAACCTTGTTCTCTCTTGCTACTCTCGCTCTAGCTTCTCGCTCTCTCTCCAATTTTTCTCTCCAATCTCTCACTCTCTCCCCAATTTCTCTCTCCAATCTCTCACTCTCTCTCCAATTTCTCTCTCCAATCTCTTGCTCTCTCCCCAATCTTGCTCTCGCTTTTCGCTCTCACTCTCGCTCTCGCTCTTTCTCTCTCTCTCCAATTTCTCCCTCCAATCTCTCACTCTCTCTCTAATTTCTCTCTCCAATCTCTTGCTCCGTCTCCAATCTCACTCTTAAAATCTCGTTCTCGCTCCAACCTCTTGCTCTTAAATGCCTTAAATGCGCGTTTTCATATAGAGAGTAAAATGGTAATTTTGCTAGGATGGTGACGTAAGCAAAAGGGCATATATCCTTATTGTGAAAATGTAGGATATTTTTCATTTTGGTCTCTCAAAATGGGTCATCCACGTAATTATCTCATTTAATAATGGTTTAATTTAAACTTTGAATTTTTATGGTATCAATTTACACCCTATCTTAGGTTGCATATGGAAAAATGTTAGTTTCACATTTGCAAACTTACAATTATATTTATTAAGCTTTTAAATTTTCATAAATGAATCAATTTAGACCATCTATTGCAAATAATGAACGAATTTCAAATGAATGATGAAGAAGTCTATACACGGATTAGAATTGATGAAAATTCATAATTTTAATTGAGACAATAAAATGAAAATTTCGTGAGAGTGAAAGAAAATAAGAAATATTTTATTTTCGGCTAAATTATAAAAAATATCCCTGAACTATGAGATTTGTTTAAGAAATGCCCATTGAACTTTAAAAAGTTTCAAAAATACCTTTGAACTTTAAAATATGTTTCAAAAATACCCCTGAACTTTAAAAAATGTTTCAAAAATACCATTGCCGTTATTTTTTGGATGGAAGCTGTTAAAGTTTCAGTTTTATTAATACCCTTGAACTTAAAAAAAAAATTTAAATACCCTTATTGGAATTTTTTTTCCTTCTCTCACCATAAATTCTTCCTCCATGAAAATTAATGAGAAACTTTATTTATTTGTTATGTATTCATAGACTATGAGCTTTTCTTCTCTTTCAACACATCATCCCAAGAGCTTGACTAGATTTTCATGTTGAAACTTCAAGACAACTTTTGTTTTGTTCTTGAAATTCTACATGTGCTTGACTTCATTTTATTAGTAGCCTTTTCGATGTTATTTCCTCACCAACACTACTAAAAAAAGTAAAACTTCTTACTTAGATAGTATGGTTAAGAGGACTCTGTAACATAACAATCAGATAAAGATAAGTCTCTTCACAGACTCATAGGTCACTAAGCAACTCTCTAGCTAAAAAAAACTAGGAAGAAGTACCTTTAGCTGTCAAATTAAAATCTTAAAATGATAAAGAATGTTAAAATCATGAATAAACAGACGGTACAATACGAACTTGCAACTCTATAAATTTAAATTATGTGTCCAAATTGTTCAAGCAATTCCATAATATTAGTTTATTAATAGAGGTTTATGTAACTATTAGTTGCTCCTTGTCCTAAATTTGATTCTGAAATTTGTTATTGGCCAAAGATAATGCCAGCACAATCCACATTTGACTCATTTATGATCCTAAATCTAGTGTCAGTACACATTACGAGGGTGATTGCAGATTCTCTGGAAAAGAATATATATATACACAAAAGGTCCAAAACACAAATGCCCAATGATCTTCTGAATAACTCATTTATGATCTTAGTTCTAGAAACATGGTATGGACCGTGAGAGTAGATGCAAATTCTCTCGGAAAAGAAAAGAAAAAACACACTTGCATATTCAGTGATTTTCTCAATTACTTCGATACAACTAACAAGACAATTTAGTATGATGTTTATTGTTGTATCCAATATGGTAAAATCTAGAAGTGAAAATGCAGGATCCTTGACAAATAATTACATTCAAACTTGCGTAGTTAATATTGAATTTTTGAAAAAGCAGCTCATGCTTCTCTTTCTTCTCTCTAACCTGCAAAATTTGCAAATACATTACAAAGTTAACAAGTTCACAAAAATACAAAAAACTACGCTGCTGTTGAGCTTGCTGTCAGAAGAAGATCGGGATTAGAGAGAGATTAAATCGTTAGGGAGAGAGGATCTTACCGAGAGGGGGATGGAGAGAGACGCACGACGACAACTGAGCAGACGGAGGCACGATGGTGGCTGGCTGTTCAATCGAGGACGACGCGCTTAGGTAGAGGAGAGAGATGCTGGAGAAGGGGGAGGCGGCCGTTCGTGATCAAGAAGGAGAAAGAGGGTGTTACAGGGGTGTTCGTGTTTCTCATGGCGTGTGTGGGTGGCTAAGGCACGACAGTGGTTGGACGCGATCTGCGACAACTTGGTGGTGCTGGTGCAGCTGATCTAAAAGAAGACGAGAGGGAGATCGAGAGAAAGGGAAAAGAGGCACGCGAGGGAGAAAAGTGTTAGGGTTTTTTCGGGGAGAGAGAAAGTTCATTTAAAAAATGTACGGTTTTTAAAAATTAAAAAGAAAAAACACTTAAGGATGGGCATTGCCCGTCATTAAATATCTGATTTTTTTTTTTTTAAAACGAACGTTCGACATTAAAAGGCCGCGCGTTTTTCGTCCGACATTAAAAGGTTCGCGAATTTTTTTCCGTCCGTCATTAAAAACCATTTTTTAGTAGTGCAACCACTACCCATTAACTTTCTCTATATTCATTTTATGAAAAATAAATGAAACTATTATTGTATACTGGTTCCAACAATTCTTAAATATTAATAAGGACAAAATTATATATAAAACTTAATTAATCTCCCATAGTCTTATAAACATTTTTTCTTCTTATCACTAACATACACAAACAGAAAGAGCAAAAATGAAAGAATATATATATATATGTTGTTTTCTCCCACTTATCTTCTTTAGACTTTTTAAAAGAGAAAACTCAATTTCAAAGTTTTTCATTTGGTATTGTGTTGCATACAACCTTTATAAGCAAAGTTTTGCATTAATTTTCATGAAGGAAGAATTTATGGTGGGAGGAGGAAAAAAGAAAAAACATTTTCCAATAAGGGTATTTTTGAATTTTTTTTTTAAAGTTCAAAGGTATTAATAAAACTGAAATTTTAACGGTTTTCATCCAAAAATTAACGGTAAGGGTATTTTGAAACATTTTTTAAAGTTTATGGATATTTTTGAAATTTTCTAAAGTTCAAAGACATTTTTGAAACAAACCCCGTAGTTCAGGTTTTTTTTTTAGCCTTTATTTTCTTACCAAAGGTGCAAATTAGGGATTGTTTATTTGAAAATTTTCAAAATGGTGAGTTACACTAGAAAAAAGTATTGTGATGAATATACTGTGACTACTCTATTAGGAATACAGTGCCATTTTTTTTTGGTAAAAACTGGTATGAAAGTTCACTTTTAACCACACCATGAATCATTCCTCAAATTAAAATCTCAGTAGTTTGATGTTCAATTTTTGCAACCCTTATTGATTCAAAAAAAAAAAAAATCTTTTTGCAACCCTTGGAGTTAAAAAAAAATATTTCTATTGAATATATTATTTTCAATTTTTTTTTTAAGATCTCCAACAGTTGCAACAAGTATGGGAAAATTTCAGTATAAACGGTGTTGGAACTTGGAAGGGTGGGTTGTGCAATTTACCAATCTAATTTATCAGACAACAGAGCTGCCCATCCCTTTCCTCTTCTTGGCCATCTGGAAACTCGTAGATTTCCCATCGGCCATGGCTTAGTAAAATAATGATGATCCATGGCTACATTTGGTTTTTCAAGCGCGAACTCTCCGAACAACTACTATGGCGGTTGGCGTTACCTTCCTCGCCTCTCCTTTGGATCTCGCCATCCATCCCAATGCCGAACGTTCCTCGAGTACCATTGTCCCCATCGCACTCTGTCAGTAACTCAATTTCTTGCATTCAGACTCAACTCTGACTGTATTTTTCTGCTGAGTTGCTCTCTAGTTTAAGTTTCAGCTTGCAATTGGATAATCCTCGTCTTCTGTTGAATTGGAATCGCGGGTTCGCGCCACTGGAGGAACAAGAAAGGGATGCCCTCATCCCCTTCAAATTGCACCATCTTAAGTTCTTCAAGGATGTCAGGTTAGAGAAAATGCGTTCAAGGAAATGTTAATTTTGTATGTTGAAATCATTTCCTTTTTCGCTTTTGTCATTCTATTTATTTTCTGTTTCTGTCTGGTCTCGAACGTCTACGAGAAGAACAAATAGTTTAAATATTAAGTGAACTTGTTACTGTGTATTTAAAGTTCATGCATCTTCTGAGTCCAAGTTCATTGAGACTTAATCGTTATACTTTTAGAATACAAAGCTCAAAATCAAAATCATTATATTACAAAAAAGAAGTGTACCAAAGAAAACATTAAAAAGTCCAGGTATAAAGACTAGAAATGTGTTCTAACTTAGAATATACTACCTACCATTAATTTTCTAGTATCTTCATGAACATTAACCATTCAATACCCGAATGGCAAAGTGAGGATAATGCCACCCCAACAGAGAAAAAAAAAAAAATACAAAAACTTTGGACCTTTTTCAAAGCCACCGATGCAAAGATGGGAACTGTACATTATAACACAATGATTGGGGACACCACCAAATCATCTCTCTTCCCTGCTAGCTCTACTGGAGTGACCAACCCCAACAGAGAATTTGGAAGTTTGAAACTAGCAAGCTTCTATTTTATGGATCTATTCATTATTTTTCACACTTGAAAACATCTGATTGTCTATATCTTATCTGTGTCTTCTGGTTCCTCTCTCCTGTTTCTCAGCCTCCATTTTGGCTGCATTAGCATGGCCCTTTCTGGGTCTCCGATCCTGAAAGTTATGATGAAATGTGAATGAGTTCAGGTTAAGTAATGCTGCTAGAGAATTTATGTTTTGAGAATGAAAGCAACCTGTCGAGGAATTGGATATTCCTCGGACTCGAGCATGCGGGCAACTTGGCTCATCTTAGGCCTCTTATCAGCATCTGGATCCACACATCTCAAAGCAGTCAAAAGAACTCGCTTCAGTTCACTAACTGATGGCTTTCTCTCTATATTTGGGTCTACCACCTCTTCTGACCGTTTGCTTCCTACCATCATCTTTAGCCAATCCACCAAATTTACCTGCAACCAAATTCAAAAGTCCAGAGTTTGTTTGTAAACCAATGCACATGATCCAAACATGTAAAGGTAAAGATTTTGTTGGATAACTATTTGGTTTTTGAAAATTATGCTTGTTTTCTTGCAATTTTCTTATAATGGTTTTTATCTTTGTCAAGGAGACATTTAAATTCTTAGCCAAATTCCAAAAACAAAAACAATTTTTTGAAAATTACTATTTTCCATTTTCAAACTTTGACTTGGTTTATGGAAACGTGGGAATAAGTTAGATAACAAAACAAAGAAACTTATAGGTAGAAGTAGTGTTTATAAACTTAATTTTCAAAAACAAAAAACCAAAAGTCAAATGGTTATCAAACGGGTATAATCTATTTGCATTGCTAGTTAAATACCTCATGAGTTGGACGACCATAATCAACGGGGTCTCTCCCAGTAATTGCTTCCAAAAGGACCACTCCAAAGCTATAAACGTCGCTCTTTTCATTTAGAAGTCCAGATTTGGCATATTCTGGCGCCACATATCTTTCCAGAGAAAGAAAACAGAATATCTTATTCCCCATACGAAAGATGGAAGCAGCAGCAAATTAAGACTGGATGTTTGTTTTACTCACCCAAACGTTCCCATAACTCTGGTGGTTATATGACTCTTCCCAGCACCGAGTAGTTTGGCTAGCCCAAAGTCTGATAGCTTTGCATTAAACTCATCATCAATCAATATGTTGCTTGCCTTAATATCTCGATGCACAATTTTTGGTTCGATTGCCTCGTGCAAATATGCCAGCCTGAAAAACCATTAAAGATTGGAATCTCGAGTGCAATGCAATTGAGAAAAGAGACAGCCAAATGATCAAATGAAGGTCATATACATATTTATATACTCACGCCTTAGCAGTACCAAGGAGGATTTTGATTCGTGCTTCCCAAGTGAGATATCCATGCTGACATAGAGCTCCATGAAGCCACTGCTCTAGATTTCCATTGTCCACATATTCATATACTAGTATCCTGATAATACCAACTATTTAGCATACAACAATTAAAGCTAGTAAAGGAGCAATCAAATGCAATAGCCATACCTGTGCGTTCCTTCAATGCAGTACCCCAGCAACCGAACTAAGTTCTTATGCCGCACATGCCCAAAGGCTTCCACTTCCACTCTGAATTCCCTTTCCGCTTGTCCTCTACACAAGTTAAAACCCGCGTTATATTTACAAGTTACAACAAATACCAATCAGTAACACTCAGAAAATACAATATTAGCTAACAGACAAACTTACAGATTTAGAAGCTTTTTGACAGCCACAGGTGTCCCATTGATTAGATGACCTCGATAAACAACTCCATATCCTCCCTCCCCAATTATATTATCGTTTGAAAAATGCATTGTTGCAAGTTCCAGGTCTCTTAAGGTGAACCAGTGACCCCATCCCAGTTGTGAGAATTCCGGCAGACCAGCCAGTGGCGAAGGGTCTGGTGGTATTGAATCTGAGGGTCTATGCAAAGCACTTGCTTCCTTGCTTGCTTCTCCAGTATCAATAGCATAGATCTCCGTGTGATCAACTGAACTTGATATGCTGTAATTATATGCCTTGTTTGAATATAGAAGAACTTTTTCCGACTCCGTGTCGAATCCATCGTGGGGGTGGGGGTGGGGGCCGTTCTGGATTGCTGAAACATGATCCACTCCAATCTCCTTGATTTCCTTTGATGCAGTGGGAATACGGCTGAGAGGAATCATGCCATTAACCCTTCTAGACTTTCTTCGTGAAGTAACACATATTGATAGCACCACAAGGACTACTACAATAAACACCCCCACCAGGATTCCAGTAAACACCCATACCTTCATACCAAAAACAAACGTCTTCTTGGAAAGTGTTGTGTTTAGATCAGGCGCCATTTCTTTTTCTCTAATATACTAAAAAAACTTTGCTGAAAAAGCAGTACCTGACATGTAATGCAGCCAAACCAAAAACTTCCTATGTAGAAGGCAGAGAAATGTTGTTGGAATTGGGAATCCTTTGCTCAGTTTTGAAAATTGGGCGACCTCAAACTTAGCTTCTATGTTCTCTCCTCAGATTAAACGGGTTAAGAGAAATGGAGAAGAAGAAATTGGAATGGTGGTGGGATGGAATGGAGTTTTCAGTAGTAGGTAATGAGGAAGGAGGAGGAGAGAGGGAAATGGGCATGACTTTGCCTTGGTTCTTACATTACACTCACAGAGAGAGAGAGGCATCAAATCAAAAACAACATCTCCCCACCTTCCTTTCTTTGCTGTTTCTTCAAATTTGTTTCTCTTCTTCTGTATCATTTTATTATTATTATTATTATTATTTTAATAGAGAAAATCAGTCCGGAAGATGGCAGACAATGGCAGCAGAACAAATTAGAACTGGTCTTGGTTTGAAGTGTTGTTTTATGTGTTTTCTATAGCCTATGAATTTTATATTAAAATTTGTTATCATTCTGGTGGTTAAATTTCCATAACCCATTCAATAAAAATTCAATGTAGCACTAGGTAGATTTGTATTTTAAATCATAATATCCAATAGGAAGTTAAATTTAAAAGTGGTTAAGGTAGAAGTTGAAATTAGAAAGCAAAGGGTTGGTATTTATGTAGAGTTTGAAAGATGAAGAAAGCAAGATTAATAGTGAAAGGAAAGGCGTGGTTGGAGGCTGAAAAGACAGGGCAGCAGCGTGAAATTGCCCATTTACTTACCCATATTCTTCGTTGCTTATAGAAGGTTGGCTAATGGCAATGTAGTGTAGAATGTAAAAGGACATTAGATGCAGACTACATAACAATAGAAAAGCTTTTTTTACTTTTGAATTGGGACCAAACTATTAATACCCTTTGCTTTGTTAAAAGTAAAGTATCACCGTCCCCGCGGCCTACTTTTGTTCTGTTAGGATTAGGAGGATACATGCCTGCTGCTTGTCTTTTTGAGTACATTAACATTTGGAGGTGGGGGATTCGAACCTCGAACCTCTTGGTCGAGGATACATGTCAATTACAGCTCAACGCTTTGGTTTGCTTAATCAATGTATTAGTTTCTTATAATTAGATTGGGGCATTCATGATTAATAATATAAGCTTAAAATATCATTTTGGTCCTTGTACCTCGAGTTTCATTGTATTTTAGTCCCTGTACTATCAAATGTTCAATTTTAGTCCTAGTATTTCTAATAAAGCGTAAAATTAGTCCCTACAGTTAGTTTCTTTTTTGGGTTAAAATTTTAAAAAATATTTAGTCTTTATTAGTTTTCTTTCTATAAATTTTGGAAAGATATTCACAAGATGTATTTTATTGCATGAAAATTATTATTATTATTTAACAAATTTTGATAAAAATTAACTTCAAAGGACCGATTTTAAGATTTATTGTAGGGGATGAAATCCAAAGTACAAAGACCAAAATGTATTTTAACTTTAATATAATTGTAAATACATATTTATAACTACCTTGGGTTGGTTTAATGTCCAATAAGTGTCCCACACCCCACATATTGTTGTAAAAAAAATACATAAATGAAAAAGAATTTAAAAATGAGTTCAAGTAATGATAACCATGACCATTTACCTAAAATATAATATCCTATAAGTTATACTAGCAACTAAATGTGATAAAATAGCGCAACCAACATAAACATTGTACTAATCACCAAGAGTTGTGGGTGAGAAAATTTGTAATACTACTGTTCCATACTACTTCCATTCATTCATTGTCATGAAAAAAATATTTAAGAATGGTGTGGGATCTATGAAATAAAATATTATATCATTAAATGATGTGTTAAATGCTGAATGGAGGGAGTTTTCATATCATGTTGTAAAAAGAAAAGTAATAGAATAAAGTCCAAGTTGGGTTGATGTATATGTATAAAAGTACACCTGTATTGCTTTGGCACATTGCATAATCAATCAGTCGGCGGTTGGCAAGAATCTTTCACCCAACGTTTTGTCAGCCTGAACCGGAACTGGAACGATAATGGGGATTTTGTTCTGTTTTTTTGTCTCCACCATTGAGACGCGTTATGTTGGCAGCCTACAAGTACAACCTTGGGGGTGTTTATTATAATATGGATTTGGATTTACCATTCATCATCAACAAACACAGTCAATAATCTAATGGCTATAAACCATTACTTAAATCAAGCTTTTAATCTTTGCCATTTATGAAGACGACAAGGAAACGGTTTGACTTTTGTTGGATATTTTTTTGCCTTTGTTTCACCTAACAATATATCATAATAGTCGACTTTTTGCAATAAATACATGTATAAAAATTAATATACTTTTGAAGGGCTATTTTAAACCACAATTTTAGAGATATACATGAGTTAAACCTTAATCCCCCCCCCCCCCCCCAAAAAAAAAAAAAAAAAAAAAAATCTAATGTCCTGGTTCAAAGTCACAATGCCTTTCATAGGTTTGCAACATAAACAATACATGTGTGATGAAAATATGATATGATGCATGTAAATACTGATATTAATGTTTTTTTTTGTGGGGTGGAAGATTGAAATATTAAATACTATTGCTCATATTAATGTATCAATGTAGTAGTAATACAAGTATATCAATGTAACTTTTAACAATGGTAAATAATACCATCATTTGTTAAATCACATATCATTTTGTTTGTCTTAGACATAATTCTCTCTCGTTGAAGCGATTTCTACCGGATATGACAGTGGTTTTATTTTTCCATGATTTGTGTGATTTTCGACAATGATTCAGTCGTTTTCATTCCATTTTCTGCCATTCTGATTTCTGGTAGGGTGTGGAAGCGGATTTTCAGCCTTATAGCTACTATATTCAGACAAGGAGAAAGTGCAATTCTGCATCTCGCTTGTCTGCTGCGTCTTAGATTTTTCTTGTGCAAATTCTGGTGTTTTTGTGTGAGAAAGACTCTAAGCTACAAATGGATTCTATTTCTTTGATTGATGACTGGTCAAAGCTCAACCTTACGTCTACTGAAGAAGAAATCTCGGTGGATGAAGATCGACTTGCTGTGGAAAGAACTAGCCAGATGCTTGGTTGTTGTCTTATTGGGAAGCTGCTCGTTCATCGTTTTCTGGCAGAGGAGGTCATCAAAAAGACGTTCAAGGCTGCTTGGAAAATTGACTAGGGTTTGCAGGTGGAAATCCTTGGTAAAAATTTATTTATTTTTCCGTTTTTGAAGGAAGATGATTATGTTCGCGTGATGAAGCAAGGTCCTTGGCTATTTGAAAAATCATTACTGATCTTGGAATTTCCTATACGTGCCCAAAAGCCATCCGAATACAACTTCTCCTTTGTAGCATTTTGGATCCATTTTTCGAATCTCCCACTCGATTGGTACAACTCCGAGATGGCGGATTGTTTAGGCAATGCGATAGACGAATTTGAAGATGTGGATAGTCGCAATGGTTTCCACTTTCAGGGAGCAAGTGATGTGACCAAATTGTCCCTGTTTATTTGTTCTTAATCTTGCTAGTTTTACGATAATTATTTTGCTTAAGGTTGTATTTTGTAGGTGTTTGGTGTCAAGCGCTTCTCGGGAGCCCATATTTGAAATTGGCGTTAATTCGAGGAAATTAACGTGGTTTTGATCCATCTTGAAGTCCATGGGATGTCGAGACGGTGAAAAGACCAAAGCGGAGCACTCAAGACTCGAAAACAACGTCAAAAGGATCAAGAATTGAAGCATCCAAACAAGGACGACCCGAGAGGTGGTGTCGCGGTGTCTCGACGCTTCGGATTTGTAGGACCGGCTGAAACACTGTCGGCGTCGATGTTGGGTTTTATGCCCTAAAACTCGTAGATAGTGAATGTAACCGTTGGCCGGATATTAATTAAATAATATTGATATATTTTTTTCCATTAAATGTTATTAGTTATTTTATATTTGTCTTTGCCTAAAATAATCCTAATCCAATAAACTAGACATCCTATGCTGTAATATGAGTCTTGAACTATATGTAGCGACATATGAGAATCACTGTTCAAGAAACAGTCTAAAAGGTCTATAGTATAGGGATAAGACTGAGTGCCTTATCCTGGTGACACTATGGATACAACCCACTTTGTATTTGATACAAACGCTATGATCCAACGCGTTCGTGTAGGAGACATGCGAGTGGGGGTATCCTATGCAACAAGTTTGCATAAGACCGGACCGCGAAATAGTAACCACTTGTTATAACACCGTTAACTAGTTGGTTTTCTATTTCACTAGGACGACCTAGACAACTTGGTCTTAATCCTGAGTTGATTATGGACTCCTGCTCATGAGGGATTGTCCTTTGATTTGTATGGGTGAGAGTGACCAATATGCCGACTCAATAAGCCTACCATTTTGGGGACAAGACCGAGTGGGGAGCTGGGAACATAATCGTACAAGATGAAATTCACTCCTTCCCGATTTTAGGGAAGGGGATGAGTGTTCCCTTAAGTGGTGACTCCGAGTCTTGAACAAAGGGCCCTACCCTCTCGTCTGTTTGATGGTTCGACAACAAACAGGTTGTTCATTAGAGGAGAACCGGTACTTAAGGAAATAGAATTAACCCAAGGGTAAAACGGTAATTTGACCCAGCTGGTGTTACGGACACTCGTGAAGGACTAACTAGCCGATATTGGTCTATATCCGTGGACACAGAAAATATGTCTGCAGTGAGAAGAGTGCAACTGTGAGTCTATAGTGAAATGTACACACAGTTAATGAATATTGATTAATTTGGTTAATGAGTTTGACCAATTAATCTCACATCATTGGAGCTTCTGATCTGCAGGTCCATTAGGTCCCACTGGTAGCTCATAAAGTAATTTGAGGCAACTAAGTAATAAATCTAAATTGAAAATGTTCAATTTACTAAGGGAAACAATATAATATATATTGATATATTATTATGAGAGAAATTAATATTTGAAGAAAGTCAAATATTAATATAAATTTGAGTCACATTAAATTTATGGAAGTTTGAAAGAGTTCAAATATGAATTAATTAATTTTAAGGCCTAAAATCTATTTGGGCAAATTAATTCATTCAAGGCCGGAAATTAAATATGTGATATTTAATTGGTGGTTAATTAATTAAGGAATTCATTAACCGGGAATTAATCAATTATGGAAATAATTAATCACTTAAGGAAGTGATTAATCATTTATGGAAATGATCTAATCACTTATGGAAGTAATTAGTCATTTGTGGAAAAGATTAGTCAATTATGGAATTGATTGATCTTGGATTGATTAAATAAGGAATAAGATTGAATCAAATTTGGAAAAGATTGATTTAATTGAATATTTTATTCATGGCCACTCTTCTATAAATAGAACATTAGACCTAATTGGTTTAGGAGCCCTCTTGCTCTTAGACTCACAAGACAAGACCCTAGAATTCTCTCTAGCCTCCCTCTTAGAGAAAGACTCCCACAAGTCTTTTGCCTCCTAGACTTAGAGACATACCGGTGTAACCTTTGTGGTTATTGTGTCTTTGAAGAATAATTTCCAGCGAAGAAATCAAGAAGGTGTCGCTGCGTTTTCGTTCGTTGGAGCATCGTTGGCGAAGAACGGTCAAGTCTACAACGAAGGTTTGTAATGGTTCTTTCCCGTTTCTTTAGAAAAGCATGAAAATAAATTTAGATTTAATTTTCAAGCATGCTTATAGCAATTTCCAGCAACTTTAAAGTTTGTTTAAAATTTGTTTTGCCTTTATGTAATAGTATTTTAATGTTAATTAATGTACGACGTAAGGTCCTTTCGATGCGCTTTCGCTGCGTGGGGACCTTTCTTCCCTTCAATCGGCATCAGAGCCATCGCTGTCCCTATTAGTTGATATTAAAATTTGCGATAGGCTCTAATAGGTGGGATTTATGCATAATGTATGTTCGGTTTGCATTGAACTGTTTGGGTTAATTTTATCGCCATAGATTTTATTTTTATGTGATTTTGATCATGTAAGGGTCCGGTGTTTCGGGTATTTTATGTAAAATCGAGTCCTTTGTAAGTTCGGGTCTAGAATAGGTTTTTATGAGATAAAAATCGGAGTAATCGCCGCTGAAGTTGGAGGAAAAATCGATGAAATCGTGCTGTTCTGCCCAGATTCTGCCTCCAGACGCAACAACGTTGGGACGCTGCTCCAAAAGCGTCTCGACGCTGTCTCGATACCGCAGACGCTTAGGTAAGAAAATCACACAACATCGGGACGCTGCGTTGCAAGCGTCTCGACGCTGTCACTATAGCGGCGCGAATTAGGGCTTCCACAAGACGCGGTTCAACTTGTGGGCGGTCCGGTTCACTCCGGTTCGGCTGGGTTGGGTCCTATTTGGTCCGGTTCAGCTGAATTTCAGCTTGGTTCGTGATTTTGAAGGCCGGTTCGAGGTTGTTCGGGGCGGTTCATGCTATCTAGACCAATTTTTTGGAACTGCAGAAGGATTTTAGGATAGAATTTAGCTAAAATTAATGTAATTTAATGCTTTATTTTATCCTAGGGGCCAAAATTAACCGGTTCAATTGCTATTTATATGCTTTATGGATGTCATATAGAATTTTTAATCCCACCTTAGGTTATAAACATGCTCATGCATTTATTTATATATTATAAATTGTTATAATGTATGTTTTAAATGCATGGAATTGTTTTCATATTTTTTAATATAAGTGTATATTAATTATATGAAAAATAATAAAGCATGAAACATGTCATTACTTAGATTAAATATAAATAGTTATGTTTAATGTGATGAATGCAGCATGCTTGATTGATTTTCTTGATTGGCTTATAATTGTTATATTAAAAGGAAATCAATATTGCATGAAGCATGAAACATCCATAGTTATTAATATAATTGTTATATTATTCATGCGATGCAATTAGTATGGTTTAATTATTTAATTTGAATGAGATTGTTGAATGAATTAAACCCTAGATTCTTGATTATAGGATTAATCATTAAAATTTGAAATAGTTCTTTAATATTAATGATTAGAAACCGTCAATCTATAATCAAGAATTGCATGCAAACATAAGATCATAGGATAAATTTGATTAATTTTAAATTGTTTAAAATTAATTAGACCTAGATCAGTTTCTAATAGGATTAGAATTATTTCTTACTTAGAATTAAAAATAGTTTTAATTGACTAAGTAGGAAAAAAATTGCTATGATTATAAGGGAACTCCACCGGTAATGTTCTGTTTAAGGCTGGGGGTATTTAAGTTGACGGTTTACGAAACACCTCCTACCTGAGAACTGACCCGGAATACCGGAGTTGAATTAATCATAGTTAAATGTTAGCATGCAATGTCACTAGGTTGGTTAAAAGTGTTTAATACACCTAGATCTTTAGAGTAAAGACCTTACATTACTGTGGTTATAAAGGAACTTTCTCGGTAAAGTTCTGTCTAAGGTTGGGGGTATTTAAGTTGACGGTTTACGGAACACCTCCTACCTGCGAACTGACCCGAACCTTGAGTTGAATTAACCATAGTAATGTTGACTTGCAATGTTGGGTTTATTAAATGAAGTTTAATTCACCTAAAACATTGCGGTTGAATCCTTTCCATAATTGTTATAATAGGATCAGACTTAGATAGATTGACTTAGCCGAATTTTATCTAAGTTAAACAACCCTAAATTGACCTTAGGACATTTTCAGTGGGAGGAAAATTACAAAACGAGATTTAAATCAAGTTTTGCTCCTACGTCCCTATATTCACAACGTGAGGTTCATGCTCGGCTTCGAGTCGCCTTAGGAGCAGCCTCCCTTCGGAAAGTGTTTGCATGAATCAATAACAAGGTGAATGGGAAAAATGTCTAGAGTAAGTGGGAGCGGGACACGTGTCAACGTATCCCTCGGTCTCCGCCCCTAGTTCACACTGCGAGAGTCCTATGATCCGCTTGCAGGTTGTCGTGGCGCAACCATCCCTTCGGAGGGCCTGATCATAGGATTTGGAACATCGTGAACTCCTGAATAGGATAGGAACTCTTAGGCTAATTACCAACAGTTGTCTTTCCCTTCGGTAGCCTGTTGGTGCGTGCCTCTGAGATCTGAAAGTGGGAGGGTTACACTTACAAGGATGAGTTAAAAGTGTTAACAAATCCTTGACCAAACAACGGTGGCTAATGTCTATAGGAATATGAGTTATTCTGGAATTAGAATTAGCTGAGAAATGTCTGATTTCAGAGGAGGAGTACCTAATCACCCTTCGGTGGCTGATATTCTAAACCGCTAAAACATCGTTGCAAAACTAAATCAATAGTTTTAGGGTTCTGTGATTGCTTGTTTTGCTAAATTGATTGGATTGTGTGCAATTGTTTGCTTGTATGATGGGTTAAGGCAAAGATAACTAATACGGTCATTGTTTGTTTAAATTTCAGCAATGTCTTCCTCAATAGTCTCTCTGCTTAAAAATGAGAAATTAACCGACGAAAATTACGCTACGTGGAAGTCGAACCTGAATACGATTCTTGTTGTCGATGATCTGCGGTTCGTCTTAACGGAAGATTGTCCTCCAGCCCCTGCTCGTAATGCATCCCAAGCAATTAAGGATGCTTATGACCGCTGGACAAAGGCCAATGATAAGGCTCGCGTTTATATCCTAGCCAGCTCATCTGAAGTTTAGGCTAAAAGGCATGAGGGCATGGTCACAGCGAGAGAGATTATGAACTCTCTCCAGGAGATGTTTGGACAACCGTCCTACCAACTCCACCATGATGCTCTCAAATACGTTTATAGCTTCCACATGAAAGAGGGCACGTCTGTTTGGGAACATGTCCTGGATATGATGGTCCAATTCAACATGGCAGAAGCAAACGGGACGGTCATAGATGAGCAAAGTCAGGTTGCATTCATCTTAGAATCACTTCCGAAGAGTTTTCTACAGTTTCGAAGCAATGCAATGATGAATAAAATAGTATTCAACCTGACTAGCCTCCTAAATGAGCTACAACTCTATCAGTCTCTTCTTAACAATAAGGGACAAGTAGAAGAAGAGGCAAACGTTGTTCACTCTAAAAGAAAGTTCAAGAAGGGTTCATCCTCTGAAACTAAATCTGTAGCCACTTCTTCGAAGAAGATTCAGAAGAAGAAAGGAAACAAGGGGAAGGCTCCCGCTACTACTGCTAAAAACAAGGGAAAAACCAAAGTTGTGGCAGACAAGGGCAAGTGTTTCCACTGCAATGTAGATGGACACTGGAAGAGAAACTGCCCAAAGTACCTTGCTGAGAAAAAGAAGGAAAATGAAGGTAAATTTGATTTACTAGTTTTAGAAACATGCTTAGTAGAACATGATGAGTTTACCTGGATACTTGATTTAGGAGCAACTAATCATGTTTGCTCTTCTTTTCAGGAAAATAATTCCTTTCGGCAGTTGAACGATGGGGAAATGACACTCAGGGTCGGAACTGGAGAAGTCATTTCAGCTAAAGCAGTAGGAGCTGCAAAGTTATTTTTTAGAAATAGATTCTTACTTTTAGAAAGTTTGTTAATTGTTCCCAAGATTAAGAGGAACTTAATTTCTATTTCGTGTTTGATTGAACAATCGTATACAGTTACTTTTGATATGAATGAAGCGTTCATTTATAAGAATGATGTACTTATTTGTTCAGCCAAATTAGAAAATAACTTGTATGTCTTAAGACCAACCGAAAACAAAGCACTTTTAAATCACGAATTATTTAAAACTGCTGAAACTCAAAGAAAAAGGCAAATGATTTCTCCAACAAGTAACAATACACATCTTTGGCATCTTAGACTTGATCATATAAACATCGATAGAATCGGTCGTTTGGTAAAGAATGGACTTCTAAGCAAGTTAGAAGATGATTCACTACCACCTTGTGAATCTTGTCTGGAGGGCAAAATGACCAAAAGATCCTTTTCTGGAAAAGGTTACAGAGCCAAAGACCCTTAGAGTTAATACATTCGGATCTCTGTGGTCCAATGAATGTAAAAGCTCGAGGAGGGTACGAATATTTCATCTCATTTATAGATGATTATTCAAGATATGGTTACTTGTAACTAATGGGACATAAGTCTGAAGCCCTTGAAAAGTTTAAGGAGTTTAAGGCTGAAGTTGAAAACCTATTAGGTAAATCAATTAAAGTACTTCGATCTGATCGAGGAGGGGAGTATATGGATCAAAGATTCCAGGATTATATGATAGAACATGGAATCCAATCCCAACTCTCAGCCCCTGGTACACCTCAACAAAATGGTGTATCAGAAAGGAGAAATAGAACCTTGTTAGACATGGTTCGATCAATGATGAGCTATGCTCGATTGCCGAGCTCGTTTTGGAGGTATGCAGTAGAGACTGCAGTACACATCTTGAACAATGTTCCCTCGAAAAGTGTTTCTGAAACGCCTTTCGAATTATGGAAGGGGTGTAAACCTAGTTTGCATCACTTTCACATCTGGGGTTGTCCAGCACACGTGCTTGTGACAAATCCTAAGAAACTAGAACCTCGTTCAAAACTGTGCCAATTTGTTGGTTACCCTAAAGAAACGAGAGGTGGTTATTTCTACGACCCACAAGAAAATAAGGTGATTGTATCCACAAACTCCACCTTCTTGGAGGAAGACCACATGAGGGATCATAAATCACGTAGCAAAATAATATTAGGAGAAGCTACTGAAGAATCACCAAGAGTTGTTGACGAAGCTGGACCTTCAACAAGGGTTGATGAAGGAACTAGTTCTTCAGATCAATCCCGTCCATCTCAAACGTTGAGAATGCCTCGACGCAGTGGGAGGATTGTATTACAACCTGATCGCTACTTGGGTTTAACTGAAACTCAGGTTGTCATACCTAATAATGGCATTAAGGATCCATTGTCTTATCGACAGGCAATGAATGACGAAGATAAGGATGAATGGGTTAAAGCCATGAACCTGGAAATGGAGTCAATGCACTCCAATTCTGTATGGGAACTCACAGATCTACCAGATGGGGTAAAACCCATAGGGTGTAAGTGGATCTATAAGAGAAAAAGAGATGCAGCTGGGAAGGTACAGACCTTCAAAGCTAGACTGGTGGCAAAGGGTTATACCCAAAAGGAAGGGGTTGACTATGAGGAAACCTTTTCTCCTATAGCCATGTTAAAATCCATAAGAATTCTCTTGTCCATAGCCACATATTATGACTATGAAATATGGCAAATAGACGTCAAGACTGCCTTTTTGAATGGTAATCTTGAAGAGAATATCTTCATGTCTCAACCCGAAGGATTCATAGCCCACGGTCAGGAACAAAAGGTTTGTAAGCTCAATCGATCCATTTATGGATTGAAACAAGCGTCCAGATCATGGAACATTAGATTTGATACTGCGATCAAATCTTTTGGTTTTGACCAAAACGTTGATGAGCCTTGTGTGTACAAGAAAATCAACAAAAAGAAGGTAGCTTTTCTAATACTTTATGTAGACGATATCCTACTCATTGGGAATGATCTAGGATACCTCACTGACATTAAGAAATGACTAGCAGCCCAATTCCAAATGAAAGATCTGGGAGAGGCTCAATATGTTCTTGGAATCCAAATCATTAAGGATCGTAAGAACAAAACGCTAGTACTGTCTCAAGCAACGTATATTGACAAAATGTTGTCTCGATATTCGATGCAACACTCCAAGAAGGGATTATTACCCTTTAGACATGGGGTACACCTGTCTAAGGAACAATCTTCTAAGACACCTCAAGAAATTGAGAACATGAGACACATTCCCTACGCCTCAGCTGTGGGCAGCTTAATGTATGCTATGCTCTGCACTAGGCCTGAAATATGTTATGCAGTGGGAGTAGTCAGTAGGTATCAGTCTAATCCAGGGTTGGACCACTAGGGAGCGGTTAAGAATATCCTCAAATATCTTCGGAGAACGAGGGACTACATGCTTGTGTATGGAGCTAAGGATTTGATTCTTACTGGATATACTGACTCTGACTTTCAAGCTGATAAGGATTCAAGAAAATCAACATCAGGGTCAGTATTCACCCTCAATGGAGGAGCAGTAGTTTGGAGAAGCATCAAACAAGGATGCATAGCAGACTCAACCATGGAGGCTGAGTATGTAGCAGCTTGCGAAGCAGCTAAGGAGGCAGTCTGGCTTAGAAAGTTCTTGATTGATTTGGAAGTTGTTCCGAATATGAACGTGCCCATAACACTATACTGTGACAACAGTAGGGCTGTAGCCAACTCAAAAGAACCTGGAGGCCACAAACGGGTTAAACACATCGAGAGGAAGTATCACCTGATACGGGAGATTGTGCAACGGGGAGATGTGATCGTCACTAAGATCGCTTCAGAGCACAACATCGCTGATCCATTTACGAAGGCTCTAACGACTAAAGTGTTTGAGAGTCATCTAGAGGGTCTAGGTCTACGAGATATGTATGCCATCTAATCTAGGGCAAGTGGGAGAAATGTATAATGGGTATAAGGATGCCCTAGTTTATTGTATTGTTTTAGTATACATGACATTTCCAGCTTTAGATTATTGCATTTACATCCCACTAACTAGTGTTTTAGTTCAACTGGGAGTTTGTTGGGTTTTATGCCCTAAAACTCGTAGATAGTGAAAGTAACCGTTGACCGGATATTAATGAAATAATATTGATATATTTTTTCCATTAAATGTTATTAGTTATTTTATATTTGTCTTTACCTAAAATAACCCTAATCCAATAAACTAGACATCCTAGGCTGTAATATGAGTCTTGAACTATATGTAGCGACATATGGGGATCACTGTTCAAGAAACAATCTAAAGGGTCTATAGTATAGGGATAAGACTGGGTGCCTTATCCTGGTGACACTATGGATACGACCCACTTTGTATTTGATACAAACGCTATGATCCAACGCGTTCGTGTAGGAGACATGCGAGTGGGGGTATCCTATGCAATGAGTTTGCATAAGACCGGACCGCGAAATAGTAACCACTTGTTATAACACCGTTAACTAGTTGGTTTTCTATTTCACTAGGACGACCTAGACAACTTGGTCTTAATCCTGAGTTGATTATGGACTCTTGCTCATGAGGGATTGTCCTTTGATTTGTATGGGTGAGAGTGACCAATATGCCGACTCAATAAGCCTACCATTTTGGGGACAAGACCAAGTGTGGAGCTGGGAACATAATCGTACAAGATGGAATTCACTCATTCCCGACTTTAGGGAAGCAGATGAGTGTTTCCTTAAGTGGTGACTCCGAGTCTTGAACAAAGGGCCTTACCCTCTCAATGACACGAGAGAGTTTTCTGTTTGATGGTTGGACCACAAACAAGTTGTTCATTAGAGGAGAACTGGTACTTAAGGAAATAGAATTAACCCAAGGGTAAAACGGTAATTTGACCCAGCTGGTGTTACTGACACTCGTGAAGGACTAACTAGTCGATATTGGTCTATATCCGTGGACACAGAAAATATGTCTGCAGTGAGAAGAGTGCAACTAAGAGTCTATAGTGGAATGTACACACAGTTAATGAATATTGATTAATTTGGTTAATGAGTTTGACCAATTAATCTCACATCATTGGAGCTTCTGATCTGCAGGTCCATTAGGTCCCACTGGTAGCTCATAAAGTAATTTGAGGCAACTAAGTAATAAATCTAAATTGAAAATGTTCAATTTACTAAGGGAAACAATATAATATATATTGATATATTATTATGAGAGAAATTAATATTTGAAGAAAGTCAAATATTAATATAAATTTGAGTCACATTAAATTTATGGAAGTTTGAAAGAGTTCAAATATGAATTAATTAATTTTAAGGCCTAAAATCTATTTGGGCAAATTAATTCATTCAAGGCCGGAAATTAAATATGTGATATTTAATTGGTGGTTAATTAATTAAGGAATTCATTAACCGGGAATTAATCAATTATGGAAATAATTAATCACTTAAGGAAGTGATTAATCATTTATGGAAATGATCTAATCACTTATGGAAGTAATTAGTCATTTGTGGAAAAGATTAATCAATTATGGAATTGATTGATCTTGGATTGATTAAATAAGGAATAAGATTGAATCAATTTTGGAAAAGATTGATTTAATTGAATATTTTATTCATGGCCACTCTTCAATAAATAGAACACTAGACCTAATTGGTTTAGGAGCCCTCTTGCTCTTAGACTCACAAGACAAGACCCTAGAATTCTCTCTAGCCTCCCTCTTAAAGAAAGACTCCCACAAGTCTTTTGCCTCCTAGACTTAGAGACATACCGGTGTAACCTTTGTGGTTATTGTGTCTTTGAAGAATAATTTCCAGCGAAGAAATCAAGAAGGTGTCGCTGCGTTTTCGTTCGTTGGAGCATCGTTGGCGAAGAATGGTCAAGTCTACAACGAAGGTTTGTAACGGTTCTTTCCTGTTTCTTTAGAAAAGCATGAAAATAAATTTAGATTTAATTTTCAAGCACGTTTATAGCAATTTCCAGCAACTTTTAAGTTTGTTTAAAGTTTATTTTGCCTTTTCATAACGATATTTTAATGTTAATTAATATATGACGTAAGGTCCTTTCGATGCGCTTCCGCTGCGTGGGGACTTTTCTTCCCTTCAGTCGAGACACTGGCCACGGCGTCTCGACGCCACCTTGCTATTTGAATAGTCCGGTTTGCGATTTTGGTCATAACCTTTTGGAGGGCCAGCAACCGTTTTTCTCTTTTTCTCTCGGGTTTTCTCCGATTTCTTCATTCTTCATCTGTAATTTATAGTTTTTGGACAGCTTATGTTGGGTTCTCGAGCCTTGGGCTTGGATTAGGCTTGTCTATGGCCGTCTAAATACCGTTCGCTGTAGTTGGAACCTCGGGATTGTAAGTACATTTGTCTTTTTATGAGATCTTGGAGTTTTCTGAACTGAATGATTGTTTATCTTGAGTTTCCTTAGCTTTATGCATGATTTATTCGTTGTTTGTGGCTTTAGATTCCCGCTTTTATAACTAGCATGCGCAGTAGGTTAGATTGACGCCCTAACTCGCAGCTCGTATGTTAATAACTCGCTAAGGAACCAATTTCCAAGTAGATAATGGATGGTTAGTTCAATAGTTAGCACATAGATTGATTCGTGGGCACGGGTCCCAAGAGCAGTTCTCTGACTTTGTTGCTTGACACAATAGATCTAGGGTCTAAGCCGATATTTGTAATTAATTAGATTTTCCCTAATTGATTATGGATATTCTAGCCTAGGGCAACAATTAGTTAATTTATTAATCGTGGCTAGGTTAATTAATTAATCAATTGCATGTTGGTTCAATGGGTTCATTGGGTTAGCGTTCTAGGGGTATCTTGATCTTAATGCAATTATTTAATTAATTGACTTTGACGGGTTCGTGAGGTTAGCTAATTAGTATCTAGTAATTGAGTCGATGGACGGTGGGATCGAGTCAATTGATTTAGAGTACCAATTAGGCAAGCATACATATAAATCAATATCTGCTAATCGATGAGTAAAAAGTAAATGTACTGATCCCGAGTGTCTCCAGCTACAGTGAGTGGCAAGGTGAAATTAGCCAACCCCCTATTTACTTTTCTGCCATTTAGTTTCCTGCCATTTACTTTCTCGCATTTTTATTTTCCTCGTCAATTTAATTATCTCATTCAACCGCCCTTCTATAACCAAACACAAAAGAAATTAGAAGTAACCCAGCTGTTCCCTGTGATCGACCCCGACCACTACTACTGCAAGTAGTTTAGTGATCGGTGACTATAAATTCGTTTTGACACGAGCCCCACAACACGCTCTGTCAAACTGGCGCCGTTGCTAGGGAACACGGTGTTTATTTCTAATTAATTTTGTGTTTTTCACCCTTTTTCTTGTCTCTTGTGTATTAGTTTGTTCCTTGCAGATCCAGTGACAAATCTTTACAAGAGCAAACACCTCCCTGCCAAGAAACAAGGAAAAGCAATTGAGCTTCATGGATATCTGGCAGACTCTCGATCCACTGTCCGCTGAGATAGGAAGGGCCGAGGGTGCAGTGCAAGTTCGCTTTTCAGCTCCTAAATATCCACCACCCCCTGAATCATAAATCACGAAGAAGGTAATTCTGTCTCCCTATCTGAATTTATTTTCTTAGTTCCTTCCTTTTGTGGTGAACCAGGAACAGGTGCCTACTTTCATGTATCTGAGTTCTTCT
Source organism: Luffa aegyptiaca (assembly GCA_017139565.1). Lineage (NCBI taxonomy): Eukaryota > Viridiplantae > Streptophyta > Magnoliopsida > Cucurbitales > Cucurbitaceae > Luffa > Luffa aegyptiaca. Next base: position 12,976,086 of record CM029396.1, read on the forward strand.
CAAGCTGTTCCGAAAAGAAACCCCTGGGGGTATCTGAAGATCAATTTAAATTGAGGGTGTTTCCGTACTCACTGCAAGGAGAAGCTAGGAAGTGGATTTTCTCCCTGCCTCCAAGGTCGGTGTCTTCTTGGAGCGAGATGAGAAGAATTTTCCTAAAGAAGTACCACCCCATTACGCTGCTAATAGAAGCCACCGGAAGAATTGTCAACGCTGCGCAAGCACCTGAAGAGTTGTTCCACGAGTTCGTGAGCCGCTTCAATCTATACTGCATGGAACATCACACCCCACTCTTAGAGGAGTCCCTGATAGAAAGCTTCTACGGAGGGCTAACACTTGACGATAGAAGAATGCTCGACTTAGCTAGTGGAGGTGATGTGCTTGTGACAACACCTGGTGAGGCGTGAGAGATTATTGCAAAACTGGTGGAAGTCACTAGATTCCGTGCCAACTCCCCTGATGAGCTAGAGAGCCAAATCTCACAGCAGCATGGAGGTAAGTTAGAAGAAAATCCCAATGAGGTTAGTAAGCTTGAACTTAATTCCTCCTTTAATTCTAGGTCTGATTCATGTAGTACTTCATGCATATTAGGAGAATTAGAAATTAGGAATGCTGAGCTAAGTTCTGATTATTTTGCACCTAATTCCTTTGCGCCTGATGTCCTTAATTCTAAAAAGCATGATTTAGTTTGCTTCATTCTCCTTCCTTGTGTTCTGACCTTGGAATGCTCCAAGTATTATTTGGTAATGCATGATTTATACTTGGATTAATGCATAACAACAATATATTCTCAGATAACACTTTCACTAACAATACTCAAATACATGGCACTGGAGGTTGAATATTTAAAAGAGAAATGATGATCGTCATGTGATAAGCAGAAGCAAACAAACGAGTAGATGAGATAAGAGTGAAAACAGAGATGTGAAGGATATCAAGGCGTTCACTGCAGCTACCTCATGCATTGATGACCTCTTTTGTAGTGCATACACATAATAAGTTGATACTGATGCCTAAGTGAGAAATAAACATGCGATTCCCTCCAGTATTACACATGTGTTTGGCGTAGAATTAAGAACGTTTCTGTTCACTTAATTCATGTGTTAGCGCAATTCTCTGTTTACTTGCAAGCGGCTTAATTATCCCTAAGACAACCTAAATGCATTCATGAACTATCTCTTACAACAACACTATTACTAGCGCAGACCAGACTACATGCAATGCATTATCTTGCTCTACTTAGATTTTTCCACATGCATTACCCTCCCAGGATTTATCATGCTCCTACCTCAACCAACTGGCCAGACGGGTGTTAGTAATGAAAGAATTAACACATTTAAGCAGAAAGCATCAATATCATGTTGGGTTTTATGCCTTAAAACTCGTAGATAGTAAATGTAACGATTGACCGAATATTAATGAAATAATATTGATGTATTATTCTATTGAGTGTTATTAGTTATATTATGCTTGTCTTTGTCTAAATAATCCTAATCCAATAAACTAGACATCCTAGGCTGTGTTATGAGTCTTGAACTGTATGTGGAGACATACGGGACCACTGTTCAAGATACAGTCTAAAGGGTCTATAGTATAGGGATAAGACTGGGTGCCTTATCCTGGTGACACTATGGATACGACCCACTTTGTATTTGATACAAACGCCATGATCCAATGCGTTCGTATAAGAGATATGCGAGTGAGGGTATCCTATGCAATGAGTTTGCATAAGACCGGACCGCGAAATAGTAACCACTGGTTATAACATCGTTAACTAGTTAGGTTTCTATTTCACTAGGACGACCTAGACAACTTAGTCTTAATTTTGAGTTGGTTATGGACTCCTATTCATGAGAGATTGTCCTTTGATTTGTATGGGTGAGAGTGACCAATACGCCGACTCAATAAGCCTATCATTTTGGGGACAAGACCGAGTGGGGAGCTGGGAACATAATCACACAAAATGGAATTTACTCCTTCCCGACTTTAGGGAAGCAGATGAGTGTTCCGGTGTCTTCGAGTCTTGAACAAAGGACCTTACCCTCTCATTGACACAAGAGGGTTTTGTGTTTGGTGGTTGGGCCACAAACAGGTTGTTCATTAGAGGAGAACTAGTACTGAAGGACACAAAAGTAACCTAGGGGTAAAAAGGTATATAATTTGACTCAGCTGGTGTTACGGACACTCGTGAAGGACTAACTTGTTGTTATTGGTCTATATCCGTGGACACAGAAATATGTCTACAGTGAGAAGAGTGCAAATGTGGGTCTATAGTGGAATGTACACAATTAACGAATAGTGATTAATTTGGTTAATGAGTTTAACCATTTAATCTCATCGTTGGAGCTTCTGATCTGCAGGTCCATTAGGTCCCACTGGTAGCTTGTAAAATAATTTGAGGCAACTAAGTCATAAATGTGAATTGAAGATGTTCAATTTACTAAGGGAAACAATATAATGTATGGTGATGCCTTATGATAAATTATGAGAGAAATAATTATTTGAAGAAGTTCAAATATTAATATGAATTCGATTCATATTAAATTTATAGGATATAAGAGAATTTGAAGGAGTTCAAATTTTAATATAAATTTGATTCATATTATAAAATTAATTAATTCAAGGCCTAAAATTAAATATATGATATTTAATTGGGAAATTAATTAATTCAAGACCGGAAATTAAATATATGATATTTAATTGGTGATTAATTAATCAAAGAATTAATTAATTGGGTAATTAATCAATTATGGAAATGATTAATCACTTATGGAAGTAATTAATCACTTATGAAAATGATTAATCACTTGTGGAAGTAATTAATCATTTATGGAAATGATTAATTATGGAAATAATTGGTTATTTGTGAATATTATATTCATGGTCTTTCTCCTATAAATAGAACACTAGACCTAAAGGTTTAGGGGACTAACACACATATTATACAAGACAAGATTGAAGGCTCATTCTTGTGTTCTCTCAAACCTCCCTCTTAGAGAGAGACTCACACCAGTCCACTGCCTCCTAAACCTAAAGTTATACCAGTGTAACCTTAGTGGGAGTGTGTTGTTGGAGAAGAAAAGTTCCAGCTAAGAAACTTCGTGGTTGCTGCGTTTTCAACATAAGAGCGGTGTTGGTGAGAATCGTTCAAGACGACAACGAAGGTTTGTAACGGTTCTCTCTATTCTCTTTGGAAAAGCATGTGAATAAAATATGTTTTTATTTTCTGTTTTTTTAGCATGTTCTATACCTATTTACAGTAGCTTTACGTATGATAAAAGTTGTGTTTTTGCCTTTCGTATCGGTATCTTAATATTGATTAATATACGGTGTGAGATCCTCTTGATATGCTTCCGCTGCGCTTGGGCTCTCATCCTTACATATCATTTATTCAAATGTAACGCATACAAAAAGAGTTCATCATCGCATGGGTGCCTAGGCTAATTCTTGATAAAAGAAAGTTAGCTCTGCTACTAAGGGAATACATAGCGCATAAGACGAGTACAATAGATAGTTGCGCTGGACTGAATTTCCTTCACTGGTCTTTCTCTTCTTTCTCGTCCTCCTCTCTTTTCATGAACGAATGGCTGAAATTTATAGGCTTGAGGAGGCTGACTTTTCCAAGCAACTAGCTTGCGTGTTCCACATCTAAATACACCAACTCACAGCTCTGCCACTTGTCAGCACCAGCATTGGACAACTTGCAATTGTACTTCCTCTCGTGATAACTCCAGCGCCTGCGATGCAAGATAACTTGGGCAAGAAACAAAGCTACAATATATGCTATTAGTTGAAATATTATTGTATTTTCTCGCCGCATCAAAGAATTTCACTCTAAAACCAAAACTATCGCAATTCTTTGATATTATGCACTGAACCGGGGCATCTCTTTTCTTTTCTAGCCTCTTTTAATTCAAATTTGGATGAGAAATAGCTTGCTTTTTGCAAGCTATCATGCCCTAAAACTCGTAGATAGTAAATGTAAACTATTGATTGTTCTCAATAAAACATCATTTATTGTTATTTTATAGAGAGTTATGGAATTATTAGTTATTTTGTCTTAAATAACCCTAAATCCAATAAACTAACATCCTAGGCTGTTACCTGAGTCTTGAACTGTATGTGAAGACATACGGGGATCAATGTTCAATATACAACCTAAAGGAGCTATAATATAGGGATAAGACTGGGTACCTTATCCTGGTAACACTATGGATACGACCCACTTTGTATTTGATACAAACGCAATGATCCAACGCGTTCGTGTAGGGGACACACAAGTGGGAGTATCCTATGCAATGAGTTTGCATAAGATCGGACCGTAAAATAGTAACCGCTAGATGTAACTCCGTTGACTAGTGAGGTTTCTATTTCACTATGATGACCTAGGCAACTTAGTCTTAATCCTGAGTGTATTATGAACTCCTGTTTGCGAGGGATAGTCATTTGATTTGTATGGATGAGAAGGTTCCCACTGCCTTGGTCTCAAATTCCCCAGAGAATACCAGTGTTTCTCTGTGGTAGTGTTCCAAGTTGTTCGTGATTATTTCTCAAGCAGTTGATGAAATTAATCTAAGTCGTCATTGAGAATAAGTAACTCATTACTTTGTTCAAATTAGAATCAGATTCTATAATTTTTCAGCATGCTTAATCTAGAGCTACAATAGATTATGATTGTATGTATGTTGCTAGTGTATTGGTATTTCATGATTCTTAATTAATTATGAATTGTTCCTGAACCACTTCCACTGCGCCGGGACCCCCTTCCCTACATGAAGAATGTGCAACCTAACTCTCCAACTACGGTAGTGACGACAGGTTTGGTGGACTCGAATCTATCTACTTAGACGGGAACTTCCTAATCGATTGGTGCAATGTACTGAACCAGATGTCAATAACCTACGAAGTGTCCAAAAAAACTTTCGAGTAAGGGGGCATCGTGGAAAAAGAGGGTGCAGGCGGGATTTGTGTCGAAAGGTATGAATCAGGCAGGTTTGTTGGAGTTGTCCAAACGTAAAGATGGCCTAGTGTGATCAATTCTGATCATCCAAAGAGACCCAAATATCATGATAATGTGTGTAATGAGGTGGGGACTATTGGACAGCCCCACTGGGAGCCATGAAAACAATCTGTTGGAATGTTCGTGGGCTAGGGAGTCCATGAGAATTCCGAAATGTAAGCACTGAGTTATCGCGCCTCTCTCCCTACCTATGTTTCTTCTCCGAGACAAAGTGAACTTCTTCTGTTTTAAATAAATTGAATTTTTTTTTACATTTTTGGGTTGTTTTCTAGTCGATAGAGTCGGTTTAAGTAGTGGTTTATATCTTTTGTGGAAAGATGACGTGGATGTGTCGATTCAAAATTATTCAAAGTATCATATCGATGCAAATATTTGTTGGAATGGTATTTTGTGGAGATTTATAGGCATTTATGGACAGTTGGACAATTACAAGTGGCATGAGATGTGTGTTGGGTTTAATGTCCTATAAACTCGTAGTTTGTAAATCATTAAACATATTCTATTTTCAATAAAGACGTTATTGAGGTTATTCAGTAAAAGATGTTATTGAATATATACATTGCGAATGATTAACCTAAATCCAATAAACTAAGATCCTTGACTATAAAATGAATACTCGAACTATATGTAGGGATATATCGTAGGATCAAGTTCAAGTTTATAGTCAAAATAGTCTATAGTATAAGGATACGGTTGGGTGCCTTATCCTGGTGACACTATGGACGCGGCCCACTCTGTATTAAGTACAAACGATGAGATTCTAAGTCGTTCATGTGGAGACATGCGAGTGGGGGCGTCCTATGCAATGAGTTTGCATAAGACAGGACCACGAAATAAGTCACTTTCTCTTTATAACGCCGTTTACCGTAGAAACTGACTATTTCTCATAGATGACCTAGGTAACTCGTTCTTAATCCTGAGCGAGCTATGAACTCCTGTTTATACGAGATTATCCTTTGATCTGCATGGGTGAGAGTGGCCAGCATCGCCGACTCAACAAGCCTACCATTTTGGGGATAAGATCGAATAGATAGCTGGGGACATAGTTTCGCAAGACGGAATTCACTCCTACCCTTTTCAGGGATAGCAGAGAGGTTGTTCTCTTAAGTACTAACTCCAGGACTTGAACAAGGGGCCCCACCCTCTTCTTGGATCGAGAGGGACTTAGGTTTGATGGTTGGACCACAAACCGATTGTTCATTAGAGGATTAGTGGAACTTAAGGAAGAAGAAGTACTATAGGGGTAAAACGGTTATTTGACCTAGCTATAGCTACGAACAACCTGTGAAGGAACGACTTACTGAACATGGTTAAATCAAGTGGACGAAAATATATCTATAGTGAGGGGAGTGCAACTATCGGGCTATAGTGGAGTGTCCCGGTAGTTAACGAATGTTGGCTAGCTTGGATAATGAGATTAGTCGGTTAGTCTCGAATCGTTGGAGCCCATGATCTATAGGTCCATTAAGTCCCCCTACTAGCTCATATCGGAATATAGCCTAGAACAAATTGATAGGATTCTTTGAATTGTTCAAAGTCGGGAAAAAGGGTATTATCGTAAAATTGTGTTTGACACAATAATTTAATTATGAATTAAATTAGAAAATGAGAGATAAAGTATTTAAAAGGGTTTTAAATACTATATACATGAATTAAGATTCATATATAAAAGATGCACAATATTAAGGTGATTAACTTGCTTAATCATTTATAATCAATTGGGCAAGGTTCAAATATGATCTTATATATTAATGTCACATTTAGAATTGATATTAATATCATAAATGAATATTTGAAATCTGATTTTGAATCATGGTAAGTGGAAAATGTTGTAATTCCACTCTTGCATGAAGATTCAAAGTGGAATTACACCACAAACATGCATACTTGCATGTAATGTTGCTTGAACACCTAGCTTCCACTTTCACCCTTAAGACCACCATGTGTCTTGCATCTTGAGGCTTCTTCTTGCATGGATTCTCTCTATAAGTAGAAGAAGAATCAGATTGGAGAAATAGAGAGCATTTACCTTAATGTTATGCTGCTGATTTTCTTCCTCAATCACTCTCTCATCTCATATCTCCATAGAGCTTGAACCTTCAAGCATTCCCTTCCCATTCCCTATCACTATAGACTCCCACAAGTCGTTCTCGGCCCGGAGAATAGTAGGGAAGACTCTAAAGGTTGTCCAAGAGAAGTTGGAGAAGGAAAACACCACAAGGAGTACCTCATTTGTGAGCTACAAAGGTTGGTTTTCTCTAAACTCTCTTTTCTGTCTTTTATAGATCATGCATGCTTTAGGAGCAAAATTGAATGTCTTAAGTGCTTTCGATCTTCAATTGCTTCCGCATGTGTAATATGTACACCTTCAATGTGGGAGCTTATTCGACGATTAAATGATTCTATAGGTGGTGCGTGGGTACTGGGAGGGGATTTTAACGAAATATTATGGAATTCAGAGAAGGATGGTGGGCCCAACCGTGATAAACATTTAATAAGTAATTTTCGAAATGTGGTGGATGATTGTTCACTCCAAGATTTGGGTTGTCAAGGGGGTTTATTTACCTGGTGTAATCGACGAGATACGATGGCCCAAATACATACTCGCTTGAATCGTTTTTTGGCAAACCTTAAATTTTGTGAGTTATTTTCGGAATTCAGGGTTAAAAAATTTAGCTTGGGCCAAATCTGATCATAGGCCAATTGAGTATCTTGAAGGCTCAAAATTACGAATATCCAGAGGGCAGAGTCGACAATTTAGATTTGAAGAGTTATGGACGAGGCGGGAAGAATGCAAAGATATAATTGCCCAATCAGGGGTATGGAGTTCGAATGTCTTGTCGGGCAGGCGTTTACAAGAAAAATTAGGCTATTGTGTGTGGGCCCTGAGTAAATGGGGAAGAGGAAAAAACTCGAATCTTTGGGGTAGAATCAAGATGTTGAGAAATCAAATTCGGTTGGAGTATGCCAAACCACTTCCACTGGATTTTTCGGTTATCCATAGGTTAAAAGCTAATTTGGATGCCTACTTTACTAGAAGAGGAGATGTATTGGAAGCAACGGTCTTGTGAGAATTGGTTGCAATGGGGGGATCAAAATACAAAATGGTTTCACCACAAAGTATCAAGCCGAAGGAAAACAAATTGCATAGCTAGGGTGACGTATATTAATGGCTATTGGCAAACTAACCCGACAAAGGTGAGTGACATATTTGAGAAATACTTTTCTAGTGTCTTTAGCTCTGGCAATCCTTCTGTGGATGAGATGGCCAGGATAGTCAACCATATTCCCTGTCGGGCCAATGATGAAATGAATGCCAAGTTTGTGCGACCTTTTACAAAGGAAGAAGTTGAATGTGCCATCAAGGGTTTTCATCCAACAAAAGCCTTGGGACTGGATGGGTTCCCTACTCTCTTTTATCAGTAGTATAGGGATATTGTTGGGATCAAACGATTACCGATTGCTTGGATATCCTTAATAATGCGAAGTCCATCAAGGAGTGGAATCATACCAATCTAGTGCTCATTCCCAAGGTGAGAGTGTAGGTGTTAATATCACACATGCGGAAGCAATTTTGGATCTTAGGCACACAATTTGATCAATTTAATCCTTGAAGTCATGTTGTTCATAAGAACAAAAAACAGAGTAATAAGGTACCTACCTCTTGAAGCTCCTAATTCGTATAATCTGATGCTTTATAATTCACACGAACGGCTTTTGGACAACCACTTGGATCTTCTTTACTATCCTCAGGCCTTGGAATAGATTGTGGGATCCTCAATTGATAGGAATTGGAAAGGAAAGCTTATGGGTATAAGCAAGCTTGAGAGTATGAACATAGAAGTTCTTGGGAGAATTTTGGCAGCATTTTAGGTTGAAGAAATCCACACATTTTCATAAGCTCATCCTCTATATATAGAGGAAAAACATGCACAAGAATTGCACAAAAAATTAACAACAAATAGGGATAATTTTGAGTCATAAGATTAGGTGGTGCAATAAGGCTAATTACAAGTGATTAGTCATTTAAGCACCACCTCCAAAATTTGCTAACTTTTGAATTTCTTTTAAATTCAAAATTTGCAAATAAAATTCTGAATAATCCCACTTTCTTTTATTTTTATTTTAATTTAAATATCATTTATTCAATAAAAATAAAATTATTTAATTTAATATCTCATATTAAATTAATACCATTTGTGCAATCTTGGTTTCTTTCTCCCAACAAATTATCTCGAATATAAATCCCTATTCACATGTTTAATATTTAAATCATATTTAAATATATAACTCTCATTTTAAGTTTAATTCATAATTAAACTAATATGTCGTTAAATATCGTATATAACCGACTTTTGTATCATTTTCCGAATTTGAACGTTTCAAATATTAACCTATCATATTGTTCCAAGTTTTATTCCTATTGAGCTAGTAGGGGGACCTAATGGACCTACAGATCATGGGCTCCAACGAAATGATGATAACCGGTTAATCTCATTAACCTAGTCATTCATCGTTTGTTAGCTTCCGGGACACTCCACTATAGCCCGTAGCTGAACTCCCCTCACTGTAGATATATTTCTTGTCCACTTTAGATAACCATGATTAGTAAGTCGACCCTTTGATAGCGAGCATAGCTAGCTAGTTTTACCTAATTAATTTAGCTAGTCTTTTATAATTTATTGGCCAAAATGACGCGTTTTTGTGTTGTATTTGTAGGAAATAAATATTGGAGCTAATTGCGTGTTTGGGACATGAATAAGGGCTAAAGATCAAAAAAGGATCAAGTTGGAAGAAGTCAAATTCAGCCCAGCTGAAAAAAAAAAAAAATCACAGCGTCGCGACGCTCTCGTTTTTTCCAAAACAGAATAGGCGGTATCGCAACAGCGTCGCGACGCTGCCCCTATAGCGTCGCGACGTTGTCGACAGATTTTCTATAAATTCATCCTTTTCTTGCACGGCCAAGGGGGGTCCAATTGGTTAGATTTTAGCCCGAATTTCGACTAGAGACCTTTGGTGGGAGCTAAAGCAAGGCCAATGAGCGGGAATCAAGCTAGAAGACGTGGAGATCGTGACGGGGACATGCCGGTTTCGACGGATTCGAGTTTTCCTTTCTCTTTCCCTTACCTCTTGTAGTTTTTATGGCTTTTCTTTCAATTAGTGTTTGTGGTTTAAAGACTATGAATTGCTAGTTGTTTGTCTTAGGGATTGATGTAGTTATTTTAGTTTGTTGGATTCATTTGTGGTATGAATATGCATTTATTTTACCTATGCAATTATGGTTAAATGCTTTCAATTACTTGATCACTAGTTGAATGATTTGAGTGTTGAATCTTGCTCGGGAGAGGGGATTTGGCCTAAGACTTACTTTGTTTAATTGCATGACTAAAGTAGAAATTCTAAGTTTGTGACGGGATTTGGAATAACTTTAGAAGTTGCTTGAAGAACTAAACTCAAAGCCTTGCATGTTAATTAACTTAGATAGGGATATCAAGTTGGTTGCATGCATGAGAATCAATTATGCTCGGGAGAGATAGTTGTGATAAAAGGTTCCTAGACTTGGTAGAATAATTACATGCTAAATTCATCCCATTAATTAATCCTCAATCTCAACAATGAAATCAATTCCCTAAGGGGTCGTTTGTTTTTTGGGAATGTAGATGCCCGACATCTTTAGATGTCTGGAATTTCAGATGACCGGAATTTTAGATATCCGGCATCTTCAAATAGCCACGTTTGTTTTGTAGGAAAATTTATAAGGGTATCCGAGAATATTTGGATAGTTTTTGAAGGATTTATTTTTGGAAATGTTGTAAATTTATGTAATGTTCCAAAAATGGCCTTATTAATATATTTATATAATTTATATATTAATTTAATATAATTTATATTTATATAATATATTTGTTTTTATTAATTTAATCTTTATATATTAATTTCGTGTACATTAATTTTTGAATGTTATTTCGTAGAATTCATATTAATATAGGACATTTTTTTAAAAAAAACTATATTAAATATAAATTTTATTTTTAATTTTAATATTTTTCTAAAAGATAATTATATAATTAATGTTATACGAGGTAAAATTTATTTATTATATTATAAATTATATATATTTTTAGGAACAAAAATAACAAATGTATATGTTGGTCGTTAAAAAACGTTGCTTTAAAATTATTTATATAAGATAATAAATATTATTGATCATAATTCGTTCCAAATATTAAAAATAAATGGAGATATTATATAATTTAATTGAAGTCTATTTTATATGTAAATGTAATATATAAATATACTTAATTATATAAAGTTGTTTATTAGACATTAACCTATTTGAATTATAAAATAAAAAATACAGATAAAGAAAATTGATGAAAGAAAATATATAAAAACATGAACAAAGGGCAAAAAAGTAAAGAGGGGATGCCCTTGACATGGGAATCTTCGAAACCCATGTTTCAAAAGGGCATCCAAAAGCACTAAGATTACCTCCCGTATGGGCATCCTAGGATACCCGGGCATCTCGAGATACCCGGGTATCTTACATTACTGCAAAACAAACGTGGGAATCCAGATGCCTAACTTATGGGAATCTCGGATTCCCACGAAACAAACGGCCCCTAAGAGTCTTTCCTTTTGAGTCTCCAACTTTTATTTTTATGTTTTTTTTTTGTCTTTAAATTTATCTCTTGCATTAAGTTTTGCTCCCTAAATAAAATTGAACAAAAGTATTCACGATACTTAATTTGCTAGAAAACCAATCCAGAGGACGACACTCGTTTTAGACGAAAACACTATATTATTACTTGACCCGTACACTTGCAGTAAGCAAATTCCGCATCACCCTTCACCGGTTGTTCGTAACTAGAGCTAGGTCAAATGTTCGTTTTACCCCTATAGTTACATCTTGTTCCTTAAGTTCCACCGATCCTCTAATGAACAACTAGTTCGCAATACAATCACTGAACCAAGTCCCTCTCAAGGTTATGAGAGGGCGGGGCCCCTTGTTCAAGACTCGGAGTCAGCACTTAAGGGAACAACCTTTACTAACCCTAAAACGGGTAGCAGTGAATTCCTTCTTGCAAAGCTATGTCCCCAGCTATCTATTTAGTCTTATCCCCAAAATGGTAGGCTTATTGAGTCGGCGATGTTTGGCCACTCTCACCCATGTAAATCAAAGGATAATCCTAAATAAATAGGAGTTCATAGTCAGCTCAGGATTAAGATCGAGTTACCTAGGTTATTAATATGAGATGTTCAGTTTCAACAGTAAACGGTGTTGTAAAGTGAAAGTGACTTATCTCCTGGTCCGATCTCTATGCAAACTCTTTGTATAGGACGCCCTCACTCACATGTCTTACACATGAACGATTAGGATCACATCGTTTGTCTTTACAGAACAAAGTAAGTCGCGCCAATAGTGTCCCCAGGATTAAGGTACCCAACCTTATCCATATACTATAGATCATTTAGAATATTTACTTGAACTTGATCCATACTTATGTCACACATACACTTCAAGCATACATAATATAGTCATGGGTTCTTAGTTTATTGGATTTGTGGTTATATTTAGACAAAACAAATATATAGAAATAATACTTCATTGAAGCAAGTCAAATGTTACATTTACTATCTACGAGTTTTAGGGCATAAAACCCAACAGAGAGACGCTAGGTTAGTCACTGATTACCACCCTATTAGTTTGTGAAATGTTGCTAATAAGATTGTTACAAAAGTTATTGCAAATAGATTGAGAGGAGTCCTTAATAATATTATTGACAAATGCCAAGTTGGCTTTCGTTTCGGGAAGGTCGATTTGTGATAACATCATCCTTGGACACGAAAGTTTGCACTATCTTAATAAGTTAAAAAGAGGGAAATCAAGGTTTGCTGCATTAAAACTCGATATGAGTAAGGCCTATGATCGTGTCGAATGGTTGTATGTCTACCAAGTGATGGCTAAACTAGGATTCCATCCAAAATGGATGTATTTGGTAATGAGATGCATATCCTTGGCCACTTTTTCTATTGTCTTAAATGGTGAAGAAAAAGGTCACATTGTTCCTTCTAGGGGCCTTCGTCAGGGGGATCCTCTCTCTCCATATCTTTTCCTTATATGTTTAGAGGGTTTATCAGCTCTACTTTCATCTGCGGCTCAAGACAGGTTATTATCAGGGCTATCGATAACCTGCTCCGCTCCCAAACTTACACATTTGTTTTTTGCCGACAATAGTTTGGTGTTCTAAAAGCAACGACTTCTCAATTTGGGATTCTAAAGCAAATTTTGAAGGATTGAATGAGCGTTGGGCCAATGTGTTAACTTCAACAAATCAATGATGTGTTTTTCTCCATCGGTCCAACAAGATGTAAGGTTATTCCTTAATGGCATCTCCTCCAGGTGGAGATGGTTACGAACTTGGGGCATTATTTAGGATTACTTTCTACTTTCTCCAAGAGTAAAAGCAAGGATTTTCAATTCTTGCTCGATCGTATTTGGAATAAGTTACAGGGGTGGAAGTCAAAATTTTTATCTGAAGGTGGGAATGAGGTTCTCATTAAAAGTGTTGTTCAATCTATTCCAACGTAGGCTATGAGTGACGGGACCGCAAGAGGGTATCGAATTCTCCCTAAGTCGTCAAATAAAATTTATAATCCACGGCACTACTACTATTTTTGTAGCAATAACGGTCGGGGTCGGACACAGGGAAGGGGGATCTAGTAAGTGTAGAATTTCGTGCTTATGAAAACAGGGGGGATTTTTTATGATGAAGGACAAGCAAAAATAATAAAATAACTAAATGCTGAATTTTGAAAGACAGGAAATAAGTATGCAGAAGAGAAATTAGACGGGATCAATAACATGAAAAAGGATCGTTGGGTTGGGATTTATTATGCATGATTCTAATTCATTGGCTTCCTAGTTTTCTCTAATAATTATTCTAATCTGATTTCATTAGTCCGGTCGACTTCTAGGTTACTTGGAGGACCCCCCTACACTAACATGTGTTAATTAACTCGCTAATCGTGAATTCGACAATTAACAAGATTAATTAATATAAACTCTATCGCTTGCCACCCCTTATGCATAATGTAGCAACCATCCGAGACCTCTGCAACGACTACTACTTATATCTAACTAGTTTATTAACAAGCAATTTTGCAACCGCCTATTAAAACTAGTCGCTTTGGGATCGTGGGTCCGGAATCATAAGAACTAAATTCAAATGCAATTTAAATCTAATTCCTACAACCTTTAACATGCATCCTAGGCCTATCAAGGGTCGTCTCGCGTAGAGAGTGGCTTGCCTCAACCTAGTGCCTATCTAAAAATAACTGATAGAATACACAAGCGGTAATCACATAGGGTGCCAATCCTAATAGATTAGCCTCATGTATTGGTTTAAACGGGATGACATGCAAAACTCAATGAAAATACAGCAAGAACAGAAGGTAAGAACCAGAAAACTTAGCCAATATTATTTAGAATCAAGTCATAAAACCAATCCAACGATCTAAACGAGTTACGCATAGATGAAGTAAAAGCAACAAATAACATAAAAGAATCCATAAAATAGGACCAATTTGTTGGGTTTTATGCCCTAAAACTCGTAGATAGTGAATGTAAACAAATTGTATACTTGTTTCAATAATGTGTTATTGAGTTTCTACAATAAAGTGTTATTGTTAAATATTGCACAATTTGACCCAAATCCAATAAACTAAGATCCAAGGTTGCTTACATGTGACTTGAACTAGTATGTGGGGACATACGGGGATCGGTGTTCAAGTAATAACCTAAAAGGTCTATAGTATAGGGATAAGGATGGGTACCTTATCCTGATAACACTATGTGATACGGCCCGCTTTGTATTCGATACAGACGTATTGATCCAAGGCGTCTATGTAGGAGACATGCGAGCGGGGGTATCCTATGCAATGAGTTTGCATAAGACCGGACCACGAAATAGTCAACTATTAGTTATAACACCGTTAACTAGTTAGGTTACTGTTTCAATAGGATGACCTAGGTAACTCAGTCTTAATCCTGAGTGTGTCATGAACTCCTTCTCATGAGGGATTGTCCTTTGATTAGCATGGGTGAGAGTGGCCAATACGCTGACTCAATATGCCTTCCTTTTTGGGGACAAGACCGAGTGGGAGGTTGGGGACATGACAACACAAGAAGGAATTCACTCCTTCCCACTTCTAGGAGAAGTAGATGAGTGTTCCCTTAAGTGGTGACTCCTGGACTTGAACAAAGGGATCCCACCCTCTCACTGGCCCGAGAGGGACTTTCTGTTTAATGGTTGGACCATAAACAGGTTGTTCATTAGAGGAGCGCTGGTACTTAAGGAGACAGATGTAACACAGGGGTAAAACGGTAATTTGACCCAGCCGTGATTACGAACACTCGTGAAGAATTGACTTACCGGTATAGGTCTATATCCGTGGAGACAGAAATGTTCTACAGTGAGAAGAGTTCAGTTGTGGGTCTTTAGTGGAATGACCCACAGTTAATGAATATTGGTTAACCTGATTAATGAGTTTAATCGGTTAACCTCATATCATTGGAGCTTCTGATCTGTAGGTCCATTAGGTCCCCCTGCTAGCTCGTAAAGAGTAATTAGGAACAATTATATCTTGAGAGAATTTTAATAGTTCAAATTCATATTGGGAATTAAGTTAATTGTATGAGATACAAATTAATATAATGTATAATGATACATCAAAATATAAAGTATAATTTGAAATTAAACTTTATTATTATGAGAGAAATAAATATTTGAAGAAGTTCAAATATCAATATGAATTTGATTCATATTAAATTTATAGGATATAAGAGAATTGGAAGGAGTTCCAATTTTAATATGAATTTGATTCATATTATAGAATTAATTAATTGAAGGCCTGAAATTAAATATATGATATTTAATTGGTGATTAATTAATTTAAAGAATTAATTAATTGGAAATTAATCAATTATGAAAATGATTAATTACTTATGGAAGTAATTAATCATTTATGGAAATGATTTAATCACTTATGGGAGTGATCAATCATTTATGGAAAAGATTAATCAATTATGGAATTGATTGGTTATGGAATTGATTAATTATGGAAAAGATTAAATCAATTATGGAAATAATTGATTTTAAATGAATATTTTATTCATGGCCTTTCTCCTATAAATAGAACACTAACCCTAGGGTTTATGTGATACAACATATGGCCACCATAAGGCCCTCTCATATTCTCTCAACTCAAGAAGTCTAGGGAGAATTTTCTCTCTAGAGTTTTTCCCATTCAAGATTAGGTAGTCCCACAACTACGTTCCTAATCTCAGAGTTATAGCGGGGAAGATCAAATGGTGGTGTTCTTCGTTGTTGCAGAGCAATCAAGAATCATTCGTTGAAGTATTCAGAGTCGTCAACGGAGGTATGTTTTTCACCGCTTAACCTTTTGCCAATGTATTGGTATTTTAGTAGAAACAAAATTAACTACAAACGGTCCAATTGCTTCCGTTGTAACGGAATTGGGAATTCCAATCCTTCACAATGGTCTACAACAGTGCTAGAATGTAAAAGAGGCAAAGAAATCGTAAAAAGGACCAAAGTTCTAACCTAACGGCAGACTAAAACTGTGGCTACATATATATATAGAAAATACGGCAGCGTCGAGACGCCAAGGCGCAGCGTCGAGACGCTGCGAACAATATGCTCCGGAAAGAATTCGCCTCGGCGTCTCGACGCCAGCCTCATATCTCGACTTCCTGCTTTATTTCTCGGCTTTGTCTCGCTTCTTCTCGGTTCGGGGCTTCAATCTTCGGCTTTTGATGTCACAATTCAGGCCCGCTTCAGCACAATTGGGTCTCTTCACCTCCTCGCTGTCCAAGACATCGAGATGGCTCCAAAACTCCGCAATTGACCGAAATTAACACCAATTAGCGTGATCGACTCCCTACATAGCCTAAGCTCAATTAACCTGTAAATAAGACAAGTAAAGCATAAAATGATTCTAACAAGCTTATATTAGAGGTGATAAAATAGGACTATTTAGGTCCTATCAATGAGTTGTTTTTGCCTCCCGAAGATTCTGGTAACTAAAATAATCTCTTCTCTCTGTGCTAAATTTTGGTGGGGAAGTGTGAGACGAACAAGAAAATTCATTGGATATGATGGGAGTGTCTTTGGTGGCCAAAGGATGATGAAGGGTTAAATTTCAAGAATATTGAAGGGTTTAATCAGGCTATGTTGGCTAAATAGGTTTGGAGAGTTTTTGAAAAACCAAAGTCAACGCTGGCATTGGTGCTTCAAAATAAATACTTCCCCTCCACTACACTTTTTGAAGCTAAGGCTTCTAGCTTGTCATTTTTTTTTTTTTGGAAAGATATTGTATGGGACTTAGATTTGTTGAAAAGGGGAATCTAGAAGAGTCTTGGAAATGGGGATACTATTGGTATGTTCATAGATTCGTGGCTACCAAGACCCCTGTCATTTAAGACGTTGACTCCAGGGTGCGAGAATGACAATCGACGGGTCAAGGAGTTCATAACTCCTACTGGTCAGTGGGATATCCCTAAGCTGAGGTATCATTTATGTAAAGATGATGTTGATTTAGTTGTACATATCCCTATTGGGTTTTATGTCCTAAAACTCATGGATAGTAAATGTAACAAAGTTAATCGATGAACAACAATGAATCTCAGGGTTTGGAGTCGTGATACGCGATAGTAATGGCGATATTGTAGCGGCTATGCATGGTTCTCGTTCGATGTTGGTTTCTCCGCTTTGTGCAGTAGCATTTGTTATTCTGGAAGGACTCCATCTAGCTGAAAGAATGGAGATCCCTGAGATTCACTTGTGTTCTGACTCTCTTAGTATAATTTCAATGCTAAACAGTTTAACGAATAGAGTAGTGGAAGTTCTCTCTACTGTGTGTGACATTGAAGTTCATAAGATAAATTTCACGGGGGTGAGATTTACTTTTATCTGTCAGAATCAGAATGGGATTGCAGACTAGCACGATTGAGTCTAGGTTTACCTCCAACCATTTTGACGTAGGGAGTGGCCACCTTGATTGTCAAAATTGATTCTTAGCGAGAAGTTTTTTGTACCCAGAGGAGATTTGTCTTATTTTAATGATATTTGATATTTTCAAAAAAAAAAAAAAAAAAAAACACAACCATAAATCCTCCTATGATTGGCATTGATGCTGACAAAGATTTTCCTCCCAAAAAGATTAGTCAAATAAGCCTACTAAAAAAATTAATAAACCACAAAAAGAGGTTAACAATTTTATAAACTATAAGAAAAATAGTAACAATGAAGCAAGAGAGAAAAAGAAGAGAACATAACATCTCTTTCACATGATTGACTTGTTGCTAAGGAAACTCGTAGGAAACTAAATTCTAGATAGGTGACCATCATGGATTGAACTCATTCCATCTAAGCCTGCTATTTTTCTAATGGCCCTTATTGATCACTAGGAACAACCCATGATGGTTCGATTCACTTTTATGATAAAGAAAAAAAAACCCCTTCCTACAATTACTAGTATTAGGTCATATGAGCATAATTTACTTGGTTAAGACATAAATCTTTAGTCAAAAAGTTAGAAGTTGGAGTTTCCACCCCACATATTATTGAACTAAAAAATCCACTAATATTAAAAATAGTAAGTTATAAGTAAAACTAAACATAATTCAATAAATAAAACATTTATTATCTTCCTTTTAAAATCGAAGGTTTGATCTCTCATCTTTGATCATAAAAAATAAAAAAAAACATAGACAATTTTTTTTTTTTTAGCTCAACATTTGGGGTGGGGGATTCGAACCTCTACCCTCGTCTCAAAGAGGGTAGGCATCGATTACCGTTGAACTATGCTCGCTTTAAAAAAAAAAATATAGATTATTAAATATAAACATAAATAGAATATTCTTTATAACTCAAGAAAGTGATCGGGATAAGTTAATAGAAAATGTAGATCTATTAATATATAATATTTATAACAAGTAACAAGCCTATTGCTTTTTTTTTTTTTAATTTTTTTTTTTTTGAAAAAAACTTTCGTCTGAAGCTCCGTATCCCCCGTGCCACGTTAGCGTCCATTAGAATATTGAAATTGTCATAATGCAACGTATTGAAAATGATTGATGATTCATTTCTCAATTTGTATCTTAAAAAAAAAAAAAAAAAAAAAAAAGTCTCAAGGTGGTTGGTTTCAGAAGGAAAAAAACAAGGTCACAAGGTGGTTGCAAGAAATTATTGGAGTTGTACCATTTTTATTTTCCATTCTCATTACTCATTTATATTTATATATATTTTTGAAGAACCAATGCCTAATTTAGTTAACTGATAAAATCAGTACGCATCACAATAATTTTCTTTTCTGACTAAAAAAAGAACAACCGAAGAAGACAAGTTTTTTTTTGTTTATTTATTTATTTATTTATTTTTATTTTAAACATAGTGTGTATGCAAGAAAATCATCAGAAATCTCTCCTTTAAAAAAACAAAAATATTAAGGTCCCGTTTGATAACCATTTGGTTTTTGAAAATTATACTTGTTTTCTCCTAAAATTCCCTGCCAGGCTTTCATCCTAGTTAAGGTTGCATTTGAATTCCTAGCTAAATTTTAAAAACAAAAACAAGTTTTTGAAAACTGTTTGTTTTTTTTTTTTTCAAAATTGGATTTGGTTTTTGAAAACAAGTAGAAGATTGATACTAAAACCAAGAAACTTATAGGGTGGAAGTAGGTGTGTATAATCTTAATTTTCAAAAACCAAAAACCAAAAACCAAATGGTTATCAAACGGAGCCTAAGTTATTTGATTTCATTGACATTGATTTTCTATTGTAAACATACCTTAGGAAGAAAAATATGTTTTCCAATCAAAGATTGATCTAAAAAAATCCCAGGTGTATTATTTAAATTATTAAATATTAGTTATGTATTAAAATATATAGAATTTATTTGTTGATCTCATTCTCACATATGCTCAAGTGCATTATTTAAATTATTAAATATTAGTTTTGTATTAGAATATATACAGTGTATTTGTTGATCCCGTTTGTATTTCTTTCAAGAGCAAATATAGTGTATGAACTTGTGCACGATTGAGATGAGTTAGATAAGATAAATTAATATGAGGTTTATCTTTTTTATTTCGAAATTTGTTGATTTAATTTGGTGTTAAATTAATCTCTAAATCCTAGGTTCTCTCGCTATTTTTAGAGTGTATTTAAATTTAAATAGTTTCTAGATTTAGATTTCGGTTAGGGGCATCTTGGTCCATTACGTTGCTAAAAAAAACTTACTAAAAATAGCATTTGACCATTTTTCAAAACGGTCAATAAAAAATAGTCATTTATCTAGTTGTCTAGAAAAAAAAAAAGTATTTGTAGAAAGAATTGGGCCAGTTAAGAGGTGTCGGTGGTCCAGTGGGAGGTGGACTTTGTTGGGCTTGATTGATTAAATGGACCCAAACTCGAAAGCCCCACCCATCAATGAACTCACATCAACGTCATTGTTAACTGAATAGGGAAATCCTCAGATATGGCCAGAAATTACAGTGTAGTTTCGAAAAATGGCCAAACCGTATTTTTTAATGAAAAATGGCCAAACCAGTTTTCCTAGCCTATTTTCGTGCTATATAAACTTACTTTTTTGCCCTTCAGCCACCCCCCACGTCTATCCTATATTTGTGCAGCCGTATCTTTTATTTTTTTTTTTTCAAAAATAATCTATAACATCTCATTCCATGAATCAAGGGATTTTTAGTTACACGATCATCTCTCTCTCCATCTTCATTTTATTATTCAACGGTGGGTCCTAGTTGTAAGTAAAAAATGTTCCATATCTATATAAACAGAAAAAGGATCCCTACTTTATCGTTTTTCATTTTATTATTCAACGGTGGGTCCTAGTTGTAAGTAAAAAATGTTCCATATCTATATAAACAGAAAAAATTAGCAGAAATTGAAGCATCCTGGATGTCGACAAAACTCACTCGAGCTTCTCTGAATGTTCTTCGACTGTCCATGTAGATACAGTGTAAACTTGTCGAGAATCTTGGTTATGAGACGAAGCTTGAAGGCGTCTGTGAAGAAGTATGGAAGAATCGATGAATGTAGAAGAAGACTGATGGTAGAACGATGGAAGGGTTTGTCTCAGAGGTTCGAATGATGGAGGAAGGGGAAGAGGTTCTCTCGCGAACGGTAAGTTGGAAGGGTTTGAAATGAGGAAGGGGAAAGAGTTTTTTTTGGAACGTGAGTGTGTTCCCAAGAGAGTAATTATGCCTTAGGGTTTTTTTCCAAGAAGCTATCAATCCAGAGGTTTGTTTGAAATTGTGTATCAATTTTTTCATTTTTTTTTTCTGATTATACTTTAATTCTGATATTTTAGGTGTTCATCCCATATTTTAGGTGAATCTAGATTTTTTTCTGATTATACTTTAATTCTTCTTTGAATCTGGAATTTTTTTTAATTGAAGTTGTTCTTCATTGTTATTGAATTTGGTAAGCTCTTTCATTTTTTTCTTTTGATATACACTGTTTAAATTTAAGTACTCCTATTTTTTCTCTCTTTTTTTGAATTCAAATCTCTTGTTTTAAATTTAGGTTGTCAAATTTATATTCCATTTCATTTGAATTTCGGTTAGTTTTGATTTGCTAGATGAATCAATGGGTAAGGAAGCTAGATTTGATTGTTTGAAATTGTGTATCAATTTTTTCATTTTTTTTTTCTGATTATACTTTAATTCTGATATTTTAGGTGTTCATCCCATATTTTAGGTGAATTTAGATTTTTTTCTGATTATACTTTAATTCTGATTATACTTTAATTCCTCTTTGAATCTGGAATTTTTTTTTAATTGGAGTTGTTCTTTCATTTTTTCTTTTGATATACACTGTTTAAATTTAAGTCCACCTATTTTTTCTCTCTTTTTTTGAATTCAAATCTCTTGTTTTAAATTTAGGTTGCCAGATTTATATTCCATTTCATTTGAATTTCTGTTAGTTTTGATTTTCTAGATGAATCAATGGGTAAGGAAGCTAGATTTTCTCCCTTATTTATAGTGTATTTGTTTTATTTTATTTTCAGGTTTAAGATTTGTTAAAGGGTATTTTCGTCCAATTTCATGCCAAAATAGTCTACTAAAAATAGGATTTGGCCATTTTTCAAATCAGCTATTTTTTTTTGGCCATTTATCTGGTTGCCCCAAAAAACTACGTATTTCAGGGCCTCGACATAACACAATGAAACATTTGTTTTCCTGTTTCTCCTCTTTCTTCTTTCTCCTCTGTGAAACTAGCCTCTTGTTTTGATTGGTAGGGTTTAAGTTTTCTCTCTCTTAAATTATGTGATATAACTTTCTACATTTGCATTCTTGCTTCGGCTAACTACGATTCTTGTTCATCTAGTGTAAGAATCTCAACTTCACTCCGCTTTTGTTTCCATTTTTTCATTGTGATATAGAGACATTGTGTCGAGCTTTGTGGAACTCGTTTTTCTTCTTGTTCTTGCAATTATAAATGCATATTTACAATATGAATATCTACAAGATCGTCTGACTCGATTCCTTGCTAATTCCACATAATATCTATTCGTAAGATCATATCTAATGCTTTCAAGTTGCCTTTACCTCCTCATATCACTAGTTAAAACATCATGATCAAACTAACATCATGGGCCTTTATTTATTCTTTTATTTGAAATTATGTCAAATGAGATACTCTAAGATCATAATTTCATAAATGTCCAAAAAATTTAAAATTTTTCATAATTAGATTGAGGGTGAATTTCGGACCACTGTGCCATTTTATTCATTTCTCTCTCCCCGATGAATACATATATTAAGAATATATTTTATTTTAATATTACAGATTACACCAAATATTTACCTATTTTATTTCATAATCCTACAATTTTAGCATTTTAGTTTTTCCATTTATGAATAAATTTTGCAGGTTTTGTTCTTTGATTTTAGCAAATGTTTTAAATTTAATTTTAAAATTTTAATCCGATTTTTTTTATTCTTAATAATCTTACCATTTTGGCATTGATTTTGTATAATGATCTTTTCCAAGATTTTTTGTACTATACAAAAAAAAAGAAAAATCGTTGATATTCATATATAACTTCATATATACCTTATATATACTATGTTTATATATATATATTACATTTTTCTCAAATGTCCCACAATCTTAGTATTGATTTTGTGTCATTTACTTTTTTTTTCTGGATTTTTTTCATTTTGCAGACAAATGTTTATATTCATATATAACATGCTAGGTTATATATATCATGTAAGTTTTTTTTTTAATTTTTTTTTATTACTCACTATTGTAGTTACATATATCAATTTATTTTTGTCATAACTATAGTATTGAATATACATTTTGTATATTTAGGTGTTTGCTATATATATATCATATAAGATTTTTTTCATAACTATAATATTAAATATACACTCGATATTTAGTTACTTTGTATATTTGTTCGTCAGAACCATCATGTCATTTGCATAAATATATTCACAGTATATATGTATTTTCCAAAAAAAGTTGTATACAAAATATATCCCTTATATTATTAAATATACTCCTACATTTTAGGAAATATATACATGATAGAAACAAATATACAACTAAAATTTTTTTACTACTTTCTGAAAAACTCTCTTCTTCGACAATTGTGCGACTAGTCCCTGAGCTCTTCCCTATAGCAACAACAACAATCAAGATGTTGCTAGCCTCAACGACGACGACTGTAACGACCCAACTCCTTACAAGAGTCTATTCGGGAACGTTACTACATGCATGCTTTTGAGGCCTTTCTAAGTAAAAACATTTTATAACATAATCACAGATTTAAGTGAAAACCTCAAAGTAAAACATTTGTTTGGGATCCCTGATTTTAAAGATTCTTAAATAGTTTCCAAACTATAAACATACATGGCGTCTAAAAATTTCTCAAACAAGTTTACAAATCAAAGTATAGTAAAACAAAGTTCTTAAAACAGATGAAAATATGAAAATCATGAGTCGCAATCCTCCTATGACTGCCTAACGGTTCTCATCAATCACCTTTCACATGCCCCTGCCTTTACTTGAAAGAAAAACATTTAAGAAAAGAATGAGTATTTAAAATACTCAATAAGTGACCCTACTATTGAGGTTGGGTCACGCTTATAGGTAATTCTGGACCACTCCGAGATGTAAGAAGCCGACGAGGACAATGCAACACCAACCCAATGACACGACCAGGAAGCGGACCCCAGAGGAGAGGTAGGCCAAAAAAGGAATTAGGCCAAGGCCTAATACCTTGGTCTGGTCGGTGATAAGGGTAAAAAATATACCTATTTTACCCTTATATTTAGCTCATTATCTTGTCAAAACTGTATGTTTAAGATCAATTTTACTATTTCCGAGCTCAGAATATGTTAAAGTTGATAAGTTAGGGTGTTGAGAGTCACTTTTGTCAAATTATGCTCATTTGTTCTTAAAGAGACTCAATTTAATGGGAATTTGACTAAGTTTGTTGCTGTGCAGAAAAAGCAGAGGAAGCTGGAATTTGCCCAGAAATGCGATGGAAGGCCAAAATGAAATGCGGAACTAAAGTCATAGTTCACACAGATCATTCAGCCTTCAAACATTTGCTTTCTAAAAAAGATGCCAAACCCCGATTAATTTTATGGATTTTGCTTTTGCAGGAGTTTGACATTGAGATCCAAGACAGAAAAGGGACAGAGAATCAGGTAGCAGACCACCTATCAAGACTTGGAGAGGAAGCACAAATAGAAAAAGGGCTGGATATTCAAGAGTCGTTTGCGGATGAGCAAATTCTGGCGATAAGGACTGTTGAACTTCCATGGTTTGCAGATTATGTGAATTATCTAGTTAGTGGACTAAAACCACCGGAAGCAACTGCTCAACAGCTCAAGAAGTTTTTGAAAGACGTCAAGGACTACTACTGGGATGAACCATACTTGTATAAGCTAGGGCTTGATCAAATACTAAGACGGTGCGTATCAGAAGAAGAGATACCTCTCATATTGGGAGCCTGTCATGCAGCTCCATACGGAGGACACTTCGCAGGATTAAAGACAGCAGCCAAAGTTCTCCAGTCCGGCTATTTTTGGCCAAGTCTCTTCAAAGATGCACACCTCTTCACAAAAAACTGTTGATCGCTTCACAAAGTGTCAATTAATTAATGTAGAAATTGCCGCAGATATGCGTTAACCTAAGTATAAATTATCACAATCAAGTAATACCTAGGGAGTTCTAGGGTCGATTCCACAGGGAAGGACTGCTGGCAAGTTTTATCAACTAAACTGATGCACGAATGGTATTGTATCACTTAAAAGAAGGTGATTAATATTTGTAAAGAAAATAATGCAATGAACATAAATTATACTAGAAGAATTTAAAAGAGTGTCGAATGATAAAAGTATCAAGGCTTTTGCTTCGGCGACCGCACACGTTTACAAGTACTCTTGTAGCGCACACTTTGTCTAATTGATCCATTAATGCCTAAGCGAGAAATAATCATAAGGTTCCCTTCCGGTATTACCTATGCATTTGGCGTAGAACTAATAACTGTTTTTTCAATTAGTTCATGCGTTTGTTTGGTTCTCTAATGACTTACAAGTGAATGCGTTAGTCTTAAAGCAGTCGAAGCTCATTCATGCATTATCTTATTGTGGTGGTATTAACTTAACACTACCAAGACTACATGTACTGCGCTAGGTTGCTCTACTTAGATATTTCCACATGCGTTACCTGTCAGGGATTTATCATGCTGCTACCGCATCCGCGTGGCCAGGCGGGAGTTAGTAATGAAAGTATTATTGCATCAAAGTAGAAGGCATAAATGATTCATTAAATCAAAGTGTACGCGTACAAAAATAACTTGTCACCGCATGGTGCCTATGCTAAGCCTTGATAAAAGGGAATTGGCTCATGCTGGAATGAAAATACACTGCGCAATAAATTCTAACGCAATATAGATCTACCCTGCTGCGATATTCTTTCTTCAGTGCGTTGGCTTCTTGCCTTCTGATCTTCTCTCTCTGTTTTTCTCCTCTCACTTCTCGACTCCGTCCTCTTGGACAGATGGGAACGTTTTATAGGCTGAGGAGACTGACTTCTCCAAGAAATTGGCATACGTGCCCAAGTTATCTTTTGCCAGCTTGCATGTCAAGTCCACGTCATAGGGATCCTTTCATCCAACTTTCATCGTACGAATGTTCTGGGATTTGTGTCTGTGCTGAAAATAAACTTCGGCAACAAAACAACTAAACTTTTTATGCGTTAGCGCCTTAAAACAATTAACTTTCTTATCGCATTAGCAAACTTTCCTTCTGCCGAAAACTTATCGCAATTCCCTCATCTTTCTGCGCTGGTTTAGCGCAATTGTTCTTTTCTTTGCCTTATTTAGTTTGAATTTACGGGAGAAATAACTTGCTTTATTGCAAGTTATCAACTGCGATCAATGCCAAAGGACAGGGAACCTGACAGCTAAAAGTGAAATGCCTTTACACTTCATACTCGAAGTGAAAATCTTCGATGTATGGGGGATAGACTTTATGGGACCGTTCCTGCCATCCTTTGGAAACATTTATATCTTGCTCGCAGTTGATTACGTATCAAAATGGATTGAGGCCATAGCTACCACAACAAATGACGCAAAGGTGGTGAAGAAATTTTTTCTGAGGAACATTTTCACGAGATATGGAACCCCTCGTTTCATTATAAGTGGCGAATGGTCTCATTTCCTAAACAAAATGATAGCCAACTTATTTTCCAAATTTAACATTAGGCATAGAGTATCCACTGCTTACCATCCTCAAACTAATAGACAAGCAGAGCTCTCTAACAGGGAAATCAAGCCTATTTTGGAAAAGACAGTGGACCCTTCCCGCAAGGATTGGTCATTACGGCTTGACGAGGCACTGTGGGCCCACAAAACTGCATATAAAGCACCCTTAGGGATGTCTCCGTATTGCCTCATATTTGGAAAAGGCTACTGTTGGGTTTCCAGAGTGGGTAAAAATAAGGTAAAAATAGACTCTAGAACTCTGTGCAAGCATACACAATCCGCAGCAAGTAATAAGTATTTATCGAATCCACGGGGCTGAATATCTCTCACTTTATCTATTTTGTATAACTTCTTAATGGTTTCAAAAGTGGTAAAAATGATTGATTTTGGTAAAATGTTGAAGCAAAAGAAACGACAGAACAGAAAGTAAACAAATAAAGCAGACAGATTAGAAATAGGCATTGGTCAGGATTGAGTAATTGTTTTAAAAGATGCTCTAGCAATATTATTGATTAGGCAAAACTCTTGCAGTCTTATTAGCAGGATCCTCCCGGAACTCTGGATTTTTTGGAATGTGTTTCAACTCCAATGACGCTCTACCGATCAAGCACTAGGCAATTGGCTATCCCTAACTCAGTCACTGACATTCACCAATACACAATGATCTAGTGTGATTAAATGTCACACACTCCTCAAATCATCCCTGAAACTAAGAAGTGGTATTCATACCGGCTGGCCAGGCGGGCACAAAATAGAAATATGCACAACAAATAATCAAGATGCTCAAATGAACATATATTGCATAGAGAATAAGGCACAACAACTACATACTTCCTAACCAACACCTAAGCAAATTTAGTTCATAGAGCTCATAACAACACACACTACAATCTAAGTATGTGCATCCATAATTACAAGAAATTACAAAAAAATACTAATTCCCTTGGTCAAATCCGTAATTGATGGTCTTCTTGAAGTCTCCAATCTTTCCTCCTCTATTCGGCTTCCAAAAGTGGAAATGAACTTTCCAAGAGTGGAATGTTCCTCCCCAGAAAGGAATGAATTTGACTTGAGACGGCTCCTCCTTTTATAGAGTGATAGCAAGCCCTAATTAGGTCAATTTGGACACGTGGCAGGCTTTCCAAGCTTCTTAAATCCGGGAATAGCTCAACAAACTTCGGCTCATTAAAATGGATAACGAGCTGTGACGTGGCAGTTTTGCTCCCTGCTTTGCTGGATCACAGATTTTGCTCCCTCAAGTCGCTCAACAATATATTCTGCACAAAATAACTTCCAAAGCATCCATTCTTCCAAATTGGTTAAAACATATAATATTCATATAAAAGCAACCCTATTTAGCACTAATGACACACAAAACAATATGAAACTAAGGCCTAAATAACTCCCTTTTGGAGAGTTATCACATGCCACTTGCCACTCGAATTAGAACACAAGGCATATTGGGCATTGAAAAAGTTTAACTTCAACATGGACAAAGCAGGGATCAAAAGGAAGTTGCAACTTAATGAGCTGGAAGAACTCCGACATTTCTCCTATGAAAATGCAAAACTCTACAAGGAGAAGGTCAAGCGATGGCACAACAGAAGAATTCACCCAAAGGAGTTCTATAGGGGCCAGAAAGTGCTACTCTTTAATTCCAGACTCAAGTTATTTCCAGGAAAACTAAAATCAAGATGGTCAGGACCATTTAAGATTGTGAAAATCTTCGTTTATGGAACTGTGGTACTAACGGATAATCAGGGCATGCACTTCAAAGTGAATGGACAAAGAATCAAACTCTATTGGGGGAAGGGCTTTGAAAATGAAGAAGCCCATGTTTCTGTGATTGACCTGATATGAATTCTATTCTTTGAGAAATTATTTCTGTATATTACATGGATCTATAATGAATTAAATAATAATTAAAATAAAATCATACAGATAGGAACTCAAAAATATCTGGACAAGAGTAAAAACTCTGTCTAGGAAAATCCTGTCTAGGGAAAGGTACTTAAGTTGACCGTAGGGAACACCTTTTCCTGGGGATTTACCTGGGAGTTTGAAAAGTCCAAATTATTTTGTATCCATCTATTTTTAAAGAAAAAAAAGGGAAAAAAATAAATCATGATTAAGCATGTGAACTTTCTAACATGTTTATGATTGTTTCAAAGAAAGAAAAGCAAGGGAAAATGAAAAGTCAAGAAAAAAAGAGATAAGGCAAAAAAACTGGGGAAAATGCGATCTCATTTCTCCCTAGTGTATTTGGAAATGCGACCGCATTTTAAAAAATAAGATGGCAGTCACGAATTTTTTTACCATCACGGGACCTAATTTAAAAAACTATAAATAGCTAACTTTAGTTCTTTCCCTCTCCACCAAACACTTAGACTTTCGGTATTCAAGTCAAACTCAAAAACTTTCCATATTCTCTCATCTTGAAACTGAAACCCACATCAAAGAAACCATGAAGAACACTCTGAAATCACCATCATCTCGCAAGATCACTTGATCCCAGAGCGCTCAAACTAACCAAGAAGCTGAAGCACACGATCGACGACAAGAAAAGAAACCCGACGCCCCCATGCACGGCACGAGAAGGACGAGACCTTCGGGTTTCTCGCCGGCGATCGTGGACCAAGGTACTTCCATTCAAACTCCTTCTTCCTCGACAATGTCGGCCACCTCGAGGGAGAATCCGAGTTCATCTCAACTTAGGAGGTCCACGTGCGCCAATGTCGTCCATAAAACCCAAAACCCGCAAGTCAACAGTTCAAAAAACGCTCGAGGGAGTGGTTTTCAATGATTCGGGCGATGGGATCTCAAAGACGTGCAACTCTTGAAGAAGTAGAAAATAGATTAGATGAAGAAGAAGCTGCCAAGGCAGCAGAGAGCTCTCGGCAAAGAGAGGCTTCAACGGGTAAAACTTCTGAACTTTCAACTAACCCTTCTTCGTCTTGCAGGAACAAACCATTCGTTACTTACAGTGCAAGGAAGAGGAGTCCAAAGAAAGTTGCACCCGAAAAGCCGCTTGTCATCGAGCCCCTCAAAACCGCAAGAATGCCCCTGGACGTGTTCGAAGACATAATCCGCCAAGCTGTGGCAAAGGCTCTTGTGATTGCCGAAGGGTATAAGGCTGAACAAGAAGCCTTGAGGGAGATTGAGGCTGAAAGGGAAATTGAAAACCAGCATATGAGGGAAGAGGATGAGTTTTTGAGAAAACGAGATCTTGATGAAGAAAAGAAAAAGGAAGAGGAAAGGCAAGAGGCCGAGAAGACCAAGTTAGCTGAAGAAGAAGAAAGAAAACTAGGTGAAAACCTCAGGAGGGCAGCGGTTGAATTACAACTCCTTGAGGAAGAAAAACAGAGAAGGGAAGAATTGTAAGAGGATGAGAAAAGAAGAAAGGAAGTTGAAGACTTCCTTGCAGCTTTTGAGCCACTCCACAAGTCTCAAAGTGAGGCTGAGATGTTGCAAGGAAGAGAAGAAGAGGCCCATCAGGGGCCAAATGAAGAAAATCAAGAAAAAGAAAAAAGAAAAAGAAGCAGTGGATGAAGGCCAGAATGCGACCGCATCTAGGCCACATTCTGATGAAGGTCACGAAGAGGCCACCAATGAATAGCCAGCTGACGAGGTTTTCGAACCTCTATTCAAATATGATCCACCAACTGCTGATAGCACCTCTTCGGGAGAGAAGAGGGATGAAGAAGAGAAAGAAAGAAAGGAGGCCGAGACCCCCAGTGATTCAGAGATAGAATCTGATTCAGAGATCGAGGAACTGGATGACGACCAAGTTTCTATCTCTGCACCATTGAGGAAAAAGAGAAGAAGAGAGATCAAAGCTGAAAGGAGGACCAAAAACAAAAATGACCCCATATTTGCCAAGAGGTCGAGGACTAGGTCCATGGACGCCTCTCCTGTAGCTCCTCCTACCGTCTAACCCGCCAAGCCGAAAGCCAAATCTCCTAAGGCTGCATCTCCTAAAAATCCATTCCCCGAAGTATTCAGGGATGTAAATTTTCAGGAACAAATGGAGATCATGAGAAAAAGAGATTTCCTCAACGAGAAAGGATTCTCTAATAGAGCAGGAGCACTGCCAGAGTTCGTAAGCAGAGTTATCTTACAGTATAAGTGGCAGAAGTTCTGTGCTCACTCTCAGGAGTTCGTGGTGCCTTTAGTTCGTGAATTTTACGCCGGCCTAAGGGAGGAGAGCATCAGTATGGCGGTAGTGAGAGGCAAGAAGGTCAGCTTCTCTTCAGTAGACATCAATAGGGTGTACAAAATCAAAACATCCCTACATCCAAGAGGGAATGATGTCATTAGGAACCCTTCGGCCAAACAGATGAAAGAAGCATTGAAATTAGTGGCCAACAAGGGTGTTCAGTGGAAAGAAGCCCAGACGAAGGTGAAGACTCTAGTGCCAAGCGACCTAAAGCCAGAATCGGCAGTATGGCTTCACTTTCTGAAGAATCGATTGATGCCAACCACCCACGATAACACCATCTCAGTAGATAGAGTCATGCTCCTCTACTGTATTATGAAGGGGTTGGAGATCAACATAGGGAGTATTATTAGGGAGGAGATTCTTGCCTGTGGAAGGAAAGGAGCAGGAAAACTTTTCTTTGGATCGCTTATCACCTCGCTCTGTCAAAGAGTGAAGATAGTTCCTGGCAAGGATGAAGAGCGTCACTTCTTCAAGCCAACCATTGACCTATCCTTGATCGGGAAGCTTCAACAGAATAGCCTCCAAAGGAAAGACAAAGCCTCCACATCTCAGGCCACTCCACCATCAGGGCCAAACAGGGCTTCTCCATCCCAACACACTTCTTTTACAGGGCCCTCACCATCATCTGAAGCCCTAGCTATTGCCTACCGTCAGCTAGATCAAATCAGGGACAACCTGAATACTTATTGGGCATATGCAAAGGAGAAGGATGAAGCCATTAGAGAGTTCTATCTCTCTATTGCCCCGAGTATTGCCCCGATTTTTCTCGATTTCCCTCGATCGTTGCTGCCTCAAGAAGACAAGGATTCTGATGAAGAAGATGATGAGAACGATGATGAAGAAAATGAAGAGAAAGAGAGTTCCTCAGACGAGGACTAGGGGAGTTTTCTGATCCGCTTTTACATGCTATTTTATGTATATAATATTGTTTTGTTGTTTGCTGTTTTTGAGTTTTAGCATGTTTACATTCTGTTTTTGATTGTTTAGTTGTTGTTTTTGATTGCTTCAATTGTTTAGCTTGTTAATAGTAAGTTCATAGAGTAGTTTAGATAGCTTGTTGATAGAATAGATTAGGTAAACTTGGGTTTTCAATCTTTTCTTAGAAAAATCTGCTTGTTGTTTTTTAGCTTAACCTATGAACTTTTTGAGGAAAAATCAACTTTAAGAAAAAATTGCTTGAAATTTTTTTTTTTTGGAAAAGAACATGTTTTCAAAGGAGTTTTCTTTAAGCCCTTGATGATGAAAACTAGAGCTTTGTTCTATCTCAAAAGTGCCACCGTCACAACTGAATTGTTTTCTAGTCATAGGCTTTCCATTAGTCTTTTTCTTTACATAATTTTCTTAATTCTAAACTTCCTCGTGTTTAACCTTTCTAACACCCTAGGAGAGTTTAGCCTTAAAGTTTTGAAAACAAAAAGCCTCATGTTAAGCCCATGCCTCTAAAACAAAGCCAATGAGGACATTGTCTAACATTAAGTTTGGGGGGGGGTGCTTTACTTTGTAAATATTTATGCTTTATGCTATGCTTTTTGTAAATTTGACCTGCTGAAAAAAAGAATATGTGCTCAGGATTTGCAAAAAAAGAAAAAGAAAAAGAAAAAATCGAGAGTTACTCCTCCTTCCTAGGGTTTACTGAGTAACCAGGGGCATTCATGACACCCATGGTTTACTTAGGGAAGTGAGTATCATTCCAAGCTTGTGAACTTTATGCTCGTAGCTAGATATCTTCACCACAAAATGTCGATAAGCTAGAATGAAGGTAAAGATGACAACAAGGATACTCTTGGGAGAAAAAGAAGTTGAATAAAAATAGCACCAACAGTCAAATAAGTTTGGGGGAGAGAGAGAAAAGTCTAGTAACTCATGTATGCTCAAGGAACCTCAAGTTTTGTTTTTCTTAACTAAAAGGACTACACTAGGCTCAATGAGTAAAAGTTAGGTAGTTTAAACATATTGGTTAGGATGGACTTGGGAGAGTTTTGCTTTGAAAAAGAACAATAGAAATCTTTATGCCTAGGAAACTCAGACGTTGTGACTGACACTAGAGTAGAACCCTCTCCTGAAAGGCAAACTTTTTAGAAAACGATCTTGAAAAACATGTTTATTTCCTTCCATGTCACTTGATTTGCAATTAAAAGTTGATGCTAGTACCATGATTGATTACCACACATGATCCATAACGTTTTGATTTGCAATTAATATTGAGCTCTCACACTTTGGTTTGCAATTAAAAAGTTAATCTCTAACGTTCTGATTTGCTATTGCTTGAGGACAAGCAATGAGTTAAGTTTGGGGGTATGATAAGGGTAAAAAATATACCTATTTTACCCTTATATTTAGCTCATTATCTTGTCAAATCTGTATGTTTTAGATCAATTTTACTGTTCCCGAGCTCAGAATATGTTAAAGTTGATAAGATAGGGTGTTGAGAGTCACTTTTGTCAAATTATGCTCATTTGTGCTTAAAGAGACTCAATTTAATGGGAATTTGACTAAGTTTGTTGCTGTGCAGAAAAATCAGAGGAAGCTGGAATTTGCCCAGAAATGCGACGCATTTCTGGAAAAACAGAGGCAGTTACGAGTCTATCGCGGGTCGTTTTGAACGAGACTATTGGGCACCTAACCGACCGTTTTGACCCCGAAATCGACTGAGCTACCTACCAGCACCATTTTCGCAGCTCCTCAACCACTTCCAACACTATATAAGCTCAAGATTCGAAGTCAAATTCAAGCAGAACTCATTTGGAAGAAGAGGGTGGTGACAGAACCCTAGTTGACGCCTATGAGTAGGGATGTCTGAGGTCCTTCTTAGATGATTAAATTCTAACCTTAGTTAGACATCAAACCTTAGGGTTTGTAGGGATTTTCACCCATTCCCACTTTGTAAAAGCGAGAGAGTGGAGTGTCGAGCGAACTCTAGAAGGATTGGATAAAATAGAAAAACCCTAGTATTTAGCTACTGTCATTATTTCCAGCTTGTGTTACTTTTCATTTATCTGTATTCTTTACATCTTATTTTCAATGAAAAGGTATTCATTTGCACTTTATCCCACCATGAGTAGCTAAATTCCGTTGAGGGGTTCAATATGGTGAATTCCCTTATGGTTCAATAGCTTGAAAGTGTTTTATTTGCTTAAGTATTGTTCAATGTATGTCATTCTTTATTGAATATCATTCTAATCTTGCTGAGTTTAAATTGATCACTTAGACTTTTCATGCTATGTGAGTTTGATCTCGAAAGGGACAAACGATATTGGTTGTCATAAAGGTGATATAGGAGAAAAAGCTCGAAAGAGATTGTTCGGTGGTATAGGGCAAGCTGCCTAAGGCACCCTATATCAACTATAGGGTTATAGATTGCGTTCGTGAATTATCTATTTCAGAGTCGAGTCACAGAAATGTGCATAACGGTACTCGCTTAGCCTTCTAACGGTTCTTGGGAGCAAGGCCAAATAGAAGTTAAATCTGACCCAATGCATTGAATATGCTTAAGTTGAATAATCAATGATTAAAGTTATTGCCTTTGGGATGAATCCATATTGAATACCTCGTTTTATTTATTATTGTTATTCTTTATTCATTTACTTGTGTTATTTATTTTTCTAAAAATCAATCATCAATTATTTCTTTGGTTACCTATTTTTAAACAATCAATTGAGCAGTTTCTTCTTCAAATCTGAATTTCCAATTTAGTCCTCGTGGGATCGATACCCTTGGAATACTTCTAAGGTTTTTATTACTACGTGCGATAGTGTATACTTGAACTAAGGTTGGCTGAATTTATCCTTATTATTATTTATCATCTTATCTCACATCCATCATTCAGCCTCTGTCGCACCAGTCAGCCTCGACCCGCTTCGGTGGGTCGGGTCTTATCCCCTTCGCTCGGTCCCTAGTGTTCTGGTCCAGCCCGATACAACTTGGTTCAGCCTTAATCTGTCTTCAGACGCTTAGAAACTCTAAGGTAGGAAAAAGGTATATAAACCCTTATTCGTCATTGAAGAGTGGATAAAAACTCTACTCTCTGAACTCTCTCCTCTTTCTCTTGCTCTCTACTTGCTTCCCATTTTACTCCTTGCTGACTTAAGCATCGGAGGCGGTGTGGCAAGCACCACACCGGTGTGCAGGTTTCCTTGTCTTGCAGGCCACGTCAGATGAGTTCTCCTTGTCCAAATTTGACCATCGACAGTTGGCGCCGTCTGTGGGAAAGAAAACTTGCAAGTGAAATCTGTGCATCGGTTACCTGACAGATAAAAGGATGGAGAAGAAAAGCCAGAATCCAAACATAGAACCTTTAGAAAATAACCGCAATCCGCAGAGGTCACGAGAAGAAAATCACTTGCAGAGATCGCGAGAAGAAGGTCGAGGTCGGCCTCGGTACCTTCGGCCTTCATCTCGAGACAGGCAGACTGATGTGAAAATTGCTGCCCTCGAGGACAAAGTAAGTGCGATGGATCACAATTTATCTAGGATACTTCATATCTTTGATAAACCTGGTCGTAGCACTAAAACCCATGATGAGAGGTTGGTTAGGGATCCGAGGAAGGAGAAGGAACCAATAGAGTACACTGTAGAGTCAGAAACAAGGTCGAAGGGAAAGAAAACTGATAGCGTGACCAGCAAGGTCAGGGGGCTGAAGTATACGAATCGCACATTATTGAGAAGCCTAGAATCAAACACGTACAAGGGACATGATGACACCGTTTCGACGTCGAGCATCAGCCGTAGCACAGGCGCAGACCTGAGGAACCTGATTGAAGAAAAATGCAGAGTGGCCAAAACTGCCGAGACCGAGGCCAAGGCTGAGGCCAAAGCAGTCGAGGCCGAGGCCAGCGCAGCTGTTGGTCGCTACCGCAAGCGCACGGTGTCGCAAGTAATATAAAACGGAAAGAATTCCGAGTATTGAATCCACAGGGAGGCGAAGCGAAAATTAAGCAAGCAAAAATCTCTTGAGCACTAAAAATAGTTAGGAGAAATAATATTTAGGGGACAGTTCATGCAGATAAAAAGGATTCAAAAATCAAAGCAGTTAAAGAAAATAATTTGATCAATCGAAAAAAATAGAATGGAGAGAAAAAGTTTTTTAATGGGAAGAGGGGTCTTTGAAAATCAATTATTAGCCAAACAATTGTTATAATTATCCTATCTCATTGCCCAACTAATTATAATCCTAGAATCTTCGTTAATCACATAGGTTCTCCTGTCGGTTTCCCCTAATTGTAATTAATTCATTTTAACAACCTAAGTGTCCTTAGCGCCATTAAAAATCATTAATTATTACGCTCTGATTCATTTTAGGAATCTAAGTTTAATCAACTAATCCCGGTGTCACGACGGGCAATTAAACTAGTTGCATGGATTATGATCTATCCTAACTTCTCTCCGTCGAGTTTCCATTAAGAATCGAATCATTACACAATTGGCCAGATTGAATAAAGCATTAAGCACATCCATACAAATAATTAGGAAAAAAGGGCAAGAGACAGGTAATTATAACAACATTTTGTCTATAATTTCATTTCAAGACCCCAAATTGGGGTTTAGCTATACATAGCTAAAATATCCACAACATTTACAATAGAAAGCATAATTAAGAGCATAAAAGGAAAGGAATTGACCGTCGAAGAACCCCTTCGCTGACGCTCAGAGCTCCGCCGAACACTCCTTGAGCCTCCTAGGATGCTCCCAAAATTCCCCAAATATTTCCCACTAAGAAATCTCTCAAAAAGGCTAGAAAGCCTTAAGAGAGGCTCCAAAGGAGGGAGGAAAGGAAGGAAAGAATGGATTGATTCATTGATGCATAAATGAGGCACCAAGAGGTGCCTTTTATAGGCATGGATTGGAGGTAGCGTCGCGACACTATATTGCACAGCATCGCGATGCTGCTATGCACGCGTCGTGTTGCCCAAGAAATGGACAGTGTCGCGACGCTGTCTTCACAGCGTCTCGACGCTGTGCCATTTTCCAGCAATTCCAGCTTCGGTTTGGGCTAATTTTTTAGGCCTCTCTAATCCAAGCTTCATAAGCTTCATTTTTGGCACTTTTTCTCCCAAAATCACCGACTTTGCTCCTAAGGACCAAATAACATAATACATTAAATATTTTCATTAATAACACGATTAAAGCACAAAAAAGCCTAATAAATTGGGACTAAAATAGCGACATTTTTGCTCGCTATTAGCAGCCAAGGTCGAGGCTAGAGCAATCAAGGCCGAGGCTAAGAGTGATGACCCCCTTGGAAGACTGAGCTTCTAACACCTTGAAGGAATTCAGGAATTTCCAAGGGGACCTGAACAAATCAAAAGGTTCGGAGGACCAAGATTTGGAAGCCTTGATCGATCAGGTTGATCCGCCCTTCACTGATGAAGTTATGAAAGTCGAGGTGCCCCAAAAGTTCAAGGTACCCACATTCAAACCATATGATGGCAAGAAGGACCCCTACAACACATACACGCTAAACAGGAACTGGATGAACTTCCATGGCGTTTTAGATGCAATTAGATGTCGTGCTTTCTCTTTCACTCTGACAGGATCAACCAAGCAATGGTTTCAGAGGTTGAAGAGGAGATCCATCAGCTCTTTCAAAGAACTAGCCCAAGCATTCCTCTCGTAGTTCATGGGAGCCAGAGAATAGCGCAATCCTCACATCAACCTTCTAACTGTCAAGCAACAGCCAGGTGAGAGTCTGTGTGACTATATAACTCATTTCAACGAGGAAGCACTACAGGTTGAGGGATATAGTGAGGAAGCAACCTTAGTAGCCATAACAGCAGGACTGGAGGACAAGAGGTTGCTTAATTTGATAGGTAAGAGCCAACCTCGAACCTATGCTGAATTTGTTTCCAGGGCACAGAAGTATATGAGCGTAGAGGAGCTACTGAAATCAAAGAGGTCAGAACGAAAGCACAAGAGACATTCCTCATTCGACCAAGACAGAAAGAATGACAAAAAACCATGGACAGACGATGGTGGCCAAGGTCGAGCCGACCATGACCATGGCCGAGGTCGGGCACATCCCTTTGGTAAGTTTGAGAAATACACGCCAACTGCTGTCCGGCAAGAGCAAGTTCTGATGGAGTTCTGAAACACGGGACTTCTTAAATTCCCGAGGAGGATGAAGTCAAATCCCGATAAAAGAGACAAGAGCCAGTATTGTCTTTTCCACCGAGACCATGGGCATTCAACTAGAAATTGTATTCAGTTGAAGGATGAAATTGAGGCACTAATCCAGAATGGATATCTGAAGGAGTTCGTCGCCGAAACCGGGGCTGAGGCCGAGGCCGACCAAAGATGGCCGAGACAAAGAAGAACCCCCAGGAGAGATCGGAACCATATTTGGAGGACCAGTTGGAAGAGGTTCAAGTAGGAAAAGGAAAGCTATTGCCAGAGAAGCAAGGTTCGAACCAGAATGCCGAGGTATGTACTCTGTCCATCTAGCAAAGACACACCCCCCTTTGGAGTTCACTAAGGCTGAGGCAGCAAGCATCCATCAGCCACATAATGATGCTTTGGTGGTCACTTTAATGGTAGCCAATGTGAAAATCCATCGGATTCTAATTGATGGAGGAAGTTTGGCTGATGTCTTTTCTCTAACAGCCTTTAAGACAATGCAGTTAGGGAGAGAACTCTTAAAACCAAGCCTTACCTCACTTGTAGGGTTTGGAGGAGAAAGAGTGACCCCAGAGGGTAACATAGAACTTCCTGTGACCTTTGGAGATGTGCAGAATGTAGTGACAAAGATAATAAACTTCCTAGTTGTGGATTGCATTTCAGCCTACAATGCAATCCTAAGAAGGTCGACCTTGCAAGAAATGAAGGCCATAGCTTCGACTTATCATCAGTTGCTGAAGTTTCCAACTCAGAATGGTGTGGGAGTTGTCAAAGGAGAGCAGAAGACATCAAGGGAGTGTTACTGGACCGCGCTAAAAGAAGTTAAGCCACTGAGGGTTGAGGCCGACCAGGCCAAGGCCTACCAGAGGATGAGCCGAGGCCGAGCATGGCACACTTCCGCCAACAATAAATCTAAACTTATGGAGTTTTAGGGCTTTTTATTTATTGCATTTTATCATGTAATTAAACATTATTTGTTTTGTTTATGCTTCCAATGTGTAGGAATAGGTTGAGTGTTTTTCTTATTTTGCTTTCATTCAAATGTAAGAGTTCAATTAATGCCAAAGCTCCATTTTTTCACCATTAAAGTTCAGTATTCAGAAGTGTACACAAGGCAACTGATTCAAGCATCACTTTTCGCAAGCCTGGGCCCACAGGTCTACCTCGCCTCATCCAAATTTGAGATTATGTGAGCCTGAACCATGAGTCTACCTCACCTCGTCTGGCTTTAGCCCATCACATTACGCGGGCCTGGACTACCGAGTCTACCTCGCCTCATCTAGATATGAGATTATGTGAGCCTGGACCATGGGTCTACCTCACCTCATCTGGCTTGAGCCCATCACATTACGCAAGCCTGGACTACCGAGTCTACTTCGCTTCATCCAGATATGATATTATTGAAGGTGTTCATATAACACATGCGGAAGCAATTGAAGATCGAAAGCACTTAAGACATTCAATTTTACTCCTAAAGCATGCATGTTCTAGAAAGGGTAGAAAAGAGAGTAAATGAGTACCAACCTCTTTGATGCTCACTTGTAAGGAACTCCTTGTGATATTATCTTTCTCCAACTTCTCTTGGACAACCTTTAGTGTCTTCCCTACTATTCTCTTGAGCCTAGAAAGACTTGTGGGAGTCTATAGAAGAAAGAAATAGGAAGGGAATGCTTGATGGTACAAGCTTTTGGAAGGAGATTAAATGAGAGAGAATTTGAGGGAGAAAATTTGCAGCATAACACTAAATGAAAGCTTGCTCCTCTTGAATCTAATTCAAGCCCCTTTTATAGACCTCTCCCATGCGAAGACAAGCTTCATGACACTTAGCCACATGGTCAAGATGCAACTCAAAGTGGATTCTAGGTGTCTACTTCACAACACATGCATCTAATGCATGTTTGTGTTGTTTTCCACTATGCATCATCATGCAAGAGTGGAAATGCCACTAAATCCATTATGAATTGAATCCTAATTGTGAATTTTCAGCTTGCAATTCATTTCAATTTCAATTCAAAATTGAAATTGATTTCTAAGCAATTAATTGGGACATTTCCAAGTAATTTTGATATGATTAATCCAATTAATCTTTATCACCTAATGCCATGAATTATATATGATTCCTAATACATATATAGTATTTAAAACACTTTTAAATACCTTATCTCTCAATTCCTAATTTAATTCATAATTAAATCATTGTGTCGAACACGTCTTACGATAAAACCCTATTTCCCGTTTTTGAACGATTCAAAAATTCCTATCAATATGTTCTAGGCTTTAATCCGATATGAGCTAGTAGAGGGACCTAATGGACCTATAGATCATGGGCTCCAACGATTCAAGGCTAACCGACTAATCTCATTATCTAAGCTAGCCAACATTCGTTAACTATCGGGACGCTCCACTATAGCCCGATAGTTGCACTCCCCTCACTATAGATATATTTCCGTCCACTTGATTTAACCATGTTCAATAAGTAGTTCCTTCACAGGTTGTTCGTAACTATAGCTAGGTCAAATAACCGTTTTAC
The DNA here is from genome assembly GCA_017139565.1 of Luffa aegyptiaca. Lineage (NCBI taxonomy): Eukaryota > Viridiplantae > Streptophyta > Magnoliopsida > Cucurbitales > Cucurbitaceae > Luffa > Luffa aegyptiaca. Next base: position 13,016,795 of record CM029396.1, read on the forward strand.
CCCTATAGTACTTCTTGTTCCTTAAGTTCCACTAATCCTCTAATGAACAATCGGTTTGTGGTCCAACCATCAAACCTAAGTCCCTCTCGATCCAACGAGAGGGTGGGGCCCCTTGTTCAAGTCCTGGAGTTAGTACTTAAGAGAACAACCTCTCTGCTATCCCTGAATTGGGTAGGAGCGAATTCCGTCTTGCAAAACTATGTCCCCAGCTATCTATTCGATCTCATCCCCAAAATGGTAGGCTTGTTGAGTCGGCGATGCTGGCCACTCTCACCCATGCAGATCAAAGGATAATCTCGTATAGACAGAAGTTCATAGTTAGCTCAGGATTAAGAACGAGTTACCTAGGTCATCTATGAGAAATGGTCAGTTTCTTCAGTAAACGGCGTTATAAAGAGAAAGTGACTTATTTCGTGGTCCTGTCTTATGCAAACTCATTGCATAGGACGCCCCCACTCGCATGTCTCCACATGAACGACTTAGGATCTCATCGTTTGTACTTAATACAAAGTGGGCCGCGTCCATAGTGTCACCAGGATAAGGCACCCAACCGTATCCTTATACTATAGACTATTTTGACTATAAACTTGAACTTGATCCTACGATATGTCCCTACATATAGTTCGAGTATTCATTTTATAGTCAAGGATCTTAGTTTATTGGATTTAGGTTAATCATTCGCAATTTACATATTCAATAACATCTTTTACTGAATAACCTCAATAACGTCTTTATTGAAAATAGAATATGTTTAATGATTTACAAACTACGAGTTTATAGGACATTAAACCCAACAATTATGTGAGCCTGGACCACGGGTCTACCTCACCTCATCTGGCTTGAGCCCATCACCTTTGCGAGCGTGGGCCCCCGGGTCTACCTCACCTCATCCAGATTTGAAATTATGTGAGCTTGGACCACAGGTCTACCTCACCTCATCCGGCTTGAGCCCTTCACTTTTCGCGAGCCTGGACTCTTAGGTCTACCTCGCCTCATCCAGATTTGAGATAAAGCGAGCCTGGACCACCGAGTCTACCTCACCTCATCTGGCTTGAGACCGTGCACTTCATCTGAGCCAAGTTCAGTTGGCCGAGGCCGACCACAAACTTTAAAGGTATTCTTCTCTTTACTCAACTATATTTTATACTTTAATAAAACTTTACTTGAGTAAGGGGGCTACACAGGGGATATGCACTCCCTATTATATTAAACAAAAAGCAAGTAACAGGGGATATGCACTTCCTATTAAACAAAAGACACACTAGCTTAACATGTTTAACTAAAGATTACATGTTCTAGCCTATTCTCTCATTATTCTTCTACAAGGACTAACGTATGGATGCAGTGAGCTAAGTTTTGGACTAACAGGGGTTTGAAGCCAAGGTCGACCCTAGCCTCTTCCCTCATCTTTCTTTGCAAAAGCTGACATAAGAATGCATGAACTTAAATTTTGGGCTAATAGGGACTTGAGGTCGAGGCCGACCCTAACCTTTTCCCTCATTTTCTTTTGCAGAAATTAACTTTTCGATGCAGGAACTCGAAATTTTCAATAATATGAAAGATGGTTGAGACTGACCCTAAAGTCTTACCACGTGCGCTACATAAGTGACAAAGCGAGAGAAGCACCTACGCTGGGGGCTTCAAAACAGAGGAATGAATTGAACAACGTCCAAAACGAGAGACAAAATGCACAAAAGTTTGGACTCACTCTAAACGTTAGCTTCAGCCTCATCCTGAGGCCAAGGTCGGGCTATTCCTACAATCCCTCACTTTTAACATTTCTATTTTACCTAACCCCTATTCAGGGAGCCTCTGCCTTATCTAGTTTTGACCTCTTTTGTAGGGTAACGAGAAATCCACACATGAGTCAGCATAAGATGAAGTTATACTCTTAAATCGGGCTTAAGGAGTCTGACCTATAGCAGTAAGTCACACCTGAATCCCAATTCAAGAGTGAGGGCTTAATGTTATAGGTAATTCTGGACCACTCCGAGATGTAATTAGCTGACGAAGACAACGAAACACCAAACCAATGACACGACCAGGAAGCGGACCCTAGAGGAAAGGTAGGCCAAAAGGAATTGGGCCAAGGCCTAATACCTTCGCCTGGTCGGCCTCGACCCTCTTCAGTGGGTTAGGTCTTCTCCCCTTCGCTCGATCCCTAGTGTTCTGGTCCAGCCCGGTACAACTTGGTTCAGCTTGAATCTGTCTTCAGACGCCTAGAAACCCTAAGGCAGGAAAAAGGTATATAAACCCTTATTCGTCATTGAAAAGGGGATAAAAACTCTACTCTCTGAACTCTCTCCTCTTGCTCTTGCTCTCCACTTGCTTCCCATTTTACTCCTTGATGACTTAAGCATCGAAGGCGGTGTGGCAAGCACCACACCGGTGTACAGGTTTCCTTGTCTTGCAGGCCACGTCTTCCCCCCTTCAAATAAATGTACCGTTGGTGGCACGTGAAGGTCAGGTGAGTTCTCCCTGTCCAAATTTGACCATGAACAATGATCAAACTAACATCATGGGCCTTTATTGATTATTTTATCTGGAATTATGTCAAATGAGATACTCGAAGATCATAATTTCATAAATGTCCAAAAATTTAAAATTTTTCATAATCAGATTGAGGTTGAATTTCGGACCACTATGCCATTTTATTTATTTCTCTCTCTTCGATGAATACATATATTAAAAATATATTTTATTTTAATATTAAAGATTACACCAAATATTTTCCTATTTTATTTCATAATCCTACAATTTTAGCATTTTAGTTTTTCCATTTACGAATAAATTTCACAGGTTTTTTTCTTTGATTTTAGCAAATGTTTTAAATTTGATTTAAAAATTTTAATCCGAATTTCTTTTCTTCTTAATAATCCTAAATTTTGGCATTGATTTTGTATTATGATCTTTTCCAAGATTTTTTATATTTTACAAAAAAAAAAAAAAGAAAAATCGTTGATATTCATATATAACTTCATAATAACTTCATATATACCTTATATATACTATGTTTATATATATATATATATTACATTTTTCTCAAATGTCCCACAATCTTAGTATTGATTTTGTGTCATTTATCTTTTTTTTCTAGATTTTTTCATTTTGCAGAAAAAATGTTTATATTCATATATAACTTCATATATATATACTAGGTTATATATATCATGTAAGTTTTTTTTTAATTTTTTTATTACTCATTATTGTAGTTACATATACCAATTGCTTTTGTCATAACTATAGTATTGAATGTACACTTTGTATATTTAGGTGTTTGCTATATATATATATATCATATCAGATCTTTTTTCATAACTATAATATTAAATATACATTCGATATTTAGTTACTCTTTATATTTGTTCGTCAGCACCATCATGTCATTTGCATAAATATATTCACAGTATATATGTATTTTCCAAAAAAAGGTTGTATACAAAATATATCCCTCATATTATTAAATATACTCCTACATTTTAGGAAATATATACATGATATGAAACAAATATACAACTAAAAAAAATTTACTATTTTCCGAAAACTGTCTTCTTCGACAACTGTGCGACTAGTCCCTGAGCTCTTCCCTATAGCAGCAACAATAATCAAGATGTTGCTAGCCTCAACGACGGCGACTGTAAGGACCCGACTTCTTACAAGAGTCTATTCGGGACCGATACTACATGCATGCTTTTGAGACATTTCTAAGGAAAAACATTTTATAACATAATCACAGATTTAAGTGAAAACCTCAAAGTAAAACATTTGTCCGGGATCCCTGATTTTAAAGATTCTTAAATAGTTTCCAAACTATAAACATACATGGCCTCTAAAAATTTCTCAAACAAGTTTACAAATCAAAGTATAGTAAAACAAAGTTCTTAAAACAGATGAAAATATGAAAATCATGAGTCGCAGTCCTCCCATGTCTATCTAACGGTTCTCATCAATCACCTTTCACATGCCCCTGCCTTTACCTGAAAGAAATACATTTAAGAAAAGAATGAGTATTTAAAATACTCAGTAAGTGACCCTACTGTTGAGGTTGGGTCATGGTTGAAATTGTATTCACTTCTAATTATATTGAATTAACTAAAGAATATGTCGTTGTTGTACATTAATCCAAGTATAAATGTTGTAGCTCACCGCAAGCGTACGGTTGCCCAAGTAATAATAAAATGGAAAGTATTCCGAGTATCGAATCCACAGGGAGGAAGAACAGAATTTAAGCAAGATAATTAAGTGAGCACTAAAAGTACTATGGCTAGATATTATTTAGGTGCCAACACTTCATGCTAAAACAAATCAAGAAATAAAGCAATTAAAGAATTCAAGTGATCAATCGAAATAAAAATTGCGGAGAAAGAATCGAATGAGAGACGGGGTCTTGAAAATCAGAATATAGCTGATTAATTATTCCAATTGTCCTATCTCATGCTCGACTAACTATAAACCTAGAATCTCCGTTTAGCACATAGGTTCTCCTTTCGATTTCCTCTAATTGTAATTAACTCATATTAATAACCTAAGTGTCCTTAGTGCTATTAAATTCGTTAATTAATAATCTCTGATTCATTTTCAGAATCTAAGTCTAACCAACTACTCTCGCTGTCACTACGAGCAGTTAAACTCAGTTGCATGGATTATGATCTATCCTAACTTCTCTCCGTCGAGTTTCCATTAGGAATCAATTCATTATACAATTGGCCAGATCATATAAAGCATTACGAACATCCATATAAATCTGGCAAATCTGGCAATCGATTACCCAACTTCACCCATTTTTCCTTTTCCAACAGAAACAGAGAACAAATCTGGCAAATCTCCAACGGCAATACGACGACGACAACCTTGAGCTCCGTTAATGGCGTGGGTCAAATCCCTGTAGTGAAAATCTAGAGCCTTCAAAGACGTTTATCATCCAAGCCCTAAAAATCTAAGACTCACAGTTGACGGAAGGGCGTTCAAAGCCTCAAAGACATTGTTGAAACCACCAAATCCAAGAACAAGAAGCCCAAACCCTCGCCTGATTGTCGAAACCACCGGACAAAAGACCGCTTCCCAGAATCTCCAAATCGAAACTGTCGATCCAGATCTCACCAAGCCGTCTAGATCGAGAATCGAACGCGTGCACGAAACTCTCTCGATCTCTTCAACGGTGGCAACACAAACACCCAGATCTGGTGAGAATACCGTTTGGAAATCCCCAGATCTGGTACGAACGACGGTAGTCGCAGCATTCCGATGGGTTCCATTCCGTTCCAATGGGTTCCGACAGTAGGAGAGGAGAGGGGAAAAAAAAAGAAAAAAACTGAATGACGGCGACGATGGCGATCAACAGTGGTCGAAGGGGGAGAAAATGGTGGCTGTTGGGGTGGGTTGAGAGTAGGGTTTGAGAGTGGTGGAGAAGAAGGAGATTAAGGAAGAAGATGAATAAAAAAAGGAAAAAAAAAAGAAAAAGAAAAATAATAAAATAATATTTAATATATTATTTTATTTTAAAATATTAAAAATATATTTTTTAAAATAAAAAATTGCTGCCACATCAGCAGTTTGTTAGTGTTTAACAAAAAATCTAACGGAGGGACCAAAAGTGTAACGAAATTCAAACCTCAGGGGTAAAAATGTTGAGTTTGAAAACTCAGGGACCAAAGTGTAACTTAACCCAAACCTCAGAGACCAAAAGTGTATTTTTCCCTTTATTTTTTTTTATTTTTCGAAATGAAAATAAGAAGAAAGAAGAAGAAAATGAAAAAAAAAAAAAAAAATTCTAGTCACCAATGGCAGTAGGGATTCCAAGTTTCTCTTACCCTTACGTACCTAGGAAGAGTCTTGCTTTGTATAGGCTGTGAAGTTATATTCTTTTGACATTTTAATTGGAAATATATTATTTGTTTGCTAAATAATACACACTTGGTTGTAAATAACATATGGATTTTTTTATTTTTTTTACACGGTTACATATAGGATTTTTCATGTACTCTTTTCTTAAGGTCTAAAGTCCAAATTTTCTTACTTCATATTTGTTGTATTAAAAAAGGTTAATGAATGTTGCATTTCTTGCTTTTTGATTGGATATTTTTAGATGTTAAACATTGGAAAAGTTTGAAAGATTTATTTAATTGTCTATTTTATTTTATTTTATTTTATTTTTTGAGTTAAAATAAGATGTCTCACTTTATGTGTTTGCATTTAATGATTTTTTTTTATTAGTACATTTAGGAGTTTTATTTTTTATTTTTTTTTAAAGTTAGAATAGATAGCAAAATTGATTGTCATAATATCATTCTCATCACAAAAATAATAACAATGATAGAAATAAAATAGTTATAACCCCGACTATTATAACGAACTCTGCACTCGAAATACAAACTTTCTAAACTCGGACTAAAATACTTTGTATCCTTAACACAGCCTATGCAACTTTATAGACTATTATAACCAACTATGCGCCCAAATAGCGCCTATGTGTGTAATTTTTATCAACTTGAGCATAGCAATTCTGTGCGTGGTGTGTGTGCGTGTATAGGTGTGCATGCGCGCATCTGTGTTTGTGTGTGTGTGTTTTTTTTAGTAAGGTTGTTAATTGAATCAAAGAAAATAAAGGAAACACCTATTTTATTTAATAAAAATGTTTGAAGACATTTGCTCCTCCTTAGATTAAAGATTTAAATTCCAGTTCTCATATTTGTTGTAATAAAAAAAAGGTTTAGTTTTCCATATATTCTCAATATAAGCTCTCTATTTTTTATTTGCTCAACCGATAAAATTTGCAATTTCTTTTTTTTTTTTAAAAGAAAAAAAAAATTACAAATTGCTCAATCGATAAAATTTGCAATTGAACTTGGGTACGTACAATTTTCAATTGTAATTTATAAAATGTCAAAAGTTTGAATCATGGTTCATGAATATTGATTCCTACCTCAAACATTCAAATATTCTATTTTTTTTCCTCCCATTTATATTAAAAAGAAACTGACTATTTTAATAATAATTCAAATTCATTTGGAGATCCATATTTAATGGTCAACTAGCTTCAAACTTTTATTTGAATAGCTATATTATATATGTTATTATTAGATACAATATGAATAAATAAGATATGTATATTTCATGTTTTAGTCGAATAATCTAAAAAAAATTAATAGAAAAGATTCAATAATTTTTTTTACACGAATTTTATTAACTGATTCAAATGTCTCAAAAGTTTAGGGGTTAAGATGAAATAAGAGCAGGAAAGATTTGAATCATGATAGACAGAAGTTGTGACATATTTATTTTCAATTGGATTTTATTGAAAAGACCAACGTTTATTCCAACTTTTTCTTTTTAAAAAAATAATTTTAGTACAAATTATTATTATAGAATAGAACTAGTTCTCCATCTATAAACATTCCTATTTTATCATTTTTATTTCGGTCTTTCAATTTTGAGCAGTCCATTGTTCTTAATTTTACAATTAAAAATTATTAGTTATATTTTATTGCTCACTTAAACATAAATCCAAGTCTATATAAATATCCAAGTGACTAAAAACAAAAAGTAAAAATTCTCTTGCTATGCATCATCATCGTCACGGTCAATCAATCAATAAATTTATTATGTGACTCAAACCATAAGCCTATTATAAAGTTGGAATTCACTAATTTTTTTTTATATATAATTTTACTACCATGCCTAGAACTATTACTTATGAAAACCTATTTACTAAAATAGAATATTGGATTGCTTAACTAGTGACGAAAACAAAACAAATGGGAAGGTCCAAACACTAGAAGAAAAGAAAATTGTGGGATGTTTTTTTTTTTTTTTTTTTTTTTTAAGATTACAATTCAAACTCGGGATAGGAAGAAAATAGAAATATTTTTATTGATCAAACTAATATCTCAAGTAATTGAGCTATGGGGGGCGGAATTATTTTCAACTAGAATTTATGGAAAAGTCCAAAATTATGTGTCAGCTTTTTCTAATATTTATTTTTTATAATGATTGAAAAATCCAAGTTGTTTTCTCAAAATTCAATATAAGAATAACTTGTAAGAGATGTTTAATTTATTTTTATTTTGATGAATCTAGAAATGAATGATTATGAATATGTTATAATATTATCTTCGTTAATTTGTTTTATTTTCTCTCCATCAATATAATTTTGGAAGTCAATAAAAAAAACAAAAAACGAACTTGTCACATGATTGTATGAAAAATTAGATGGCAGTTGGTATTCTCAAAAAGAAAAAAAAAAAAAAAAATTAGATGGCAGTTAGGAATGCACAATCACAAATACGTTATGTAGTATAAATAGATTATACTTTATTTAAATATTTCTATATTCTCTCAAACATACATGTTCAAGATATTTCAACCATTGTGAGGGGGAATCGTCACTATATTTTTGTTATCAACAAAAACTCGAACTCGATAGGGTATCAAATCCATGGTAACTGGAGATCCTTCTGGCAAAACCATTGGCTCCCACTTAGACGAATCATCATCTTTTATGACTCTTACTGCAGTAGGAGCATCGACACCGACAAGTTCCGGCCATGATTTGTCTAATTTCAATCATACAAAAAGTACACGTTGAAGCCAAAAATTAAAAATATATATAACAAAAAATAACTCTCGAAAAAAATAGCAAGAGTTTTACATACTTGGGAAGTCCATCTTGAAATCACTTTCTATTTGTTGAAGGTGGAATGGGATGCTTTTGTGTTACACGAGTAGCAATATTTATAGTAAACTTGGTCATGTTTAATATTTGTGAACCACAATTTAATAGTATACTTTTCTCAAAGGAAAAAAGTAGAAAGCTAAATCAAACACATTTCGTATATATTCTTGTATTACTAAAGTGAAATTAAAGGGAAAAAAGCACTTTTCACTAGAATAGGCAAGATAAACTTGTTAATTAAAAAAGGACATGTCTATTTATAGGTCAACCAAAGTATAGAGATATGGGTTATAACAAGAGATGGAAGATAAAATCATTTAGCAAGTTAGAATAAGAAAGAAATAGGACACCCCTTTACGAAACTAGCTAATGGAATTGTATAGCTTTGTTCTATAGTCAACATACTCATAGTGATCGGATTCTATTTTATCGCTTCGAAAATGTATCATTTTAATTATATATTTTACTTTTATTATTCTTTCGTTTGATAATGGAGAATAAACATAATGTAATTTATGAAGCTACATCGGTGACATAGTTGTATATATGATGCCTTTTATTATTATTCTTTTAGTACGCATTATTAACATAGTTCTAGGATTTCTTTTTTTATGTCAATAGTATTGAGGAATTGAAATCCCTGACATTGAGAAAGCTAAATAATATGACTTGATTAGTTGAGCTACGCTCATGTTAGCGATCAAGGATTAGATTCAAAAGTACTTTGAAGAAAAAATTGAAATTTGTACATGCCTGTAATTAAACATAAATAAATCTTGTTGGTTTTTATCCAATTTGTGTGATTTGCATAATTGATTTTTGTTTTCGAGTGAATGGTTTGATGCATGTAATTTGAAAGTGTTTAGGATTTATAATTAACGTAAGCATTTTCTATGAATGTTGTGGTTAAAGAACACAACAAACCGTTTAAATTTTTATCAACTTGACTGTAGCAAATTAATTGTACAAAGAATATGTGTGTGTGTGTGTAAAGGCTAAAAGTTGAAAGTTTCACCAAAATATTAATTATATTATATGAATTTTAAAATAAACCTTATGAAACCATTCTCATTTCTTTTTTAATATGGTGGTAAATTGAATCATAAAAATAAAGGAAACACCTCTTTTCTTTAATAAAAATTTATGCAATGTACTAGAAGATATTTTCTTTGTAATAAAAATAAAGGTTTTAATCTTTTCATAACCAATAAAATTTGCGATTAAATTGTGTTTAAGTTTATTTTTCAATTGAACTTTATTAAAAATGTAAAACGTTTAAATTATGATTCATGAATATTGGTTCCTAATTTAAACATTCAACCATTCCTATTTTTTCCCTCCCATTAATATTATAAAGAAACTATTTTTTATTTTTTTTTTCCAGTTAATTTTCTTAATATTTAATAAGAATTCAAATTAATTTAGAGATCCATATTTAATGGTCAAGTAGCTTGAAGTTAGGCTCCAAACTTTTCTTTGTATAGATGCATATAATTAAGTTACTATTGAATACAATGAATAAATAAGATATGCATAAATCATGTTTTTGTCAATTAATCTAATAAAATTTATACAAAAGATCCAATAATAGTTGTTTTTTTACACAAATTTTAGTAACTAATTTAAATGTTTAAAAAATTAAGAGATTAAGATGAAATAAAAGTTAGAAAGATTTGGATGATGACAAAGAAAAGTTGTGGCATATTATTTTCAATTGGATTTTATTGAAAAGACTAAAGTTTATTCGGACTTTTTTTTTTTTTTTTTTTTTTTTTTTATAAAATAATCTTATAGTTCAAACCATCATTATAAAAAACAAATAGTTTTTCATCCATGAACATTTATGGGTCGATTTGCAAAGCCCAGATTTGTAGCCCATTGAAATAGTTCTCCGTCCATGAAATAGTTCTCCGTCCATTCGCAAAGCCCTATGTAGGGGGAGGTAAATGAGTAGAAGAATATTAAAAAAGGTGCGGGAATGGAATATGGGGAGTAAAAAGAAGATTATTGAAAGAGAGAGAAAGATAATAACATTAGTTATAGATAGAGTGAAATATGAAGAAGACTAAAGTGAAAAATGGAAAGCATCTTATCTTTTCTTATTATTTTTATCTTAAAAAGTAGCTAACTTGGAGAATCATTTTTGGACAAATTTTTCCAAACTCTAATTTTATAATTCCAAATATATATATATATATATATATAAAAAAAAAGAACCCTTTAATCCATTGCATCTGCAGTTATGTTTTCTTCTTTTATTCCTCTACTACTTTTTTTTTTTTCGAGTTCAACAACACAGTTGGGAGTGGGAGATTCGAACCTCTAACCTATTGATCGATGGTACATGCCAATTACGGTTGAGTTATGCTCACTTTGGTTACGTTTTTTCTTTCTTCTTTCTTAATGTTTAGCCACTTATTTCAGTTAAGTAATCAATATTAATATATATTACATTACATTTAATTCTATAGTTCTCTTATGTAACGCCCCAGGCCAAGGATTCGGAATCCAGATTCGGCACCTCACGGCCCCGACATTCCCCTACATCCCTTAAAACCAGCGATTTCACAATTGGGGAAGGGGAAGAAAACGGCGGTCAGTTTAAAGGAGTAATAGGGCAAAAGCATCCTGATGGCAATGTTTTTCATGTTGGGCCCACTCCAAATGAAAAAACCAATAAAGCCCAGTCCAGTGAGAGTCAACAACCCAACACCAACAACTTTGAAGTCACGCATGAAGACAATCAGATGGAGACAATCACATGCAAGGCCATGCATGAAGACAATCAAGAAACCATGCATGCAAATGGGCCTTTCAAAAGCAAGACCATTCTAAGCCCATCCTCTTATCATGAACACAATCAGATGGATGCAGATGGGCCTGTTTTCACGCCCAGACCGACGGTGACTCTCCCCCATGTGCAGATGAAGTGTTCTTCATGTGCAGCTACGACAAGTGAAAAAACGAAACTGCGGGCAACAAATCATTCATCATTCAGGCCGTTAAGAGGTTGGAAAAGATTTTACAGGCAGGGAGAAAATATTCAGACCGACCATTCCATAAAATCCACGAAGCTTGATATAAAAAAGAGGGCTGCAGAGGATGATAATTTGGAAGGAAGCTCAGATAAGAAACTCAAATCACTAATTCCACTAAATGATGGAATTTTATCGGCGGAGCCTGACCAGTAGGCCTGCCGGGAGCCATGAAAATATTCAGTTGGAATGCTCGAGGGGCAGGAAATCCTCGAACATTCCAGGCACTAAAAGATTTGGTGCGAGAAAAAAAAACCCCCAAGTTGTGTTCTTAATGGAAACAAAGGCTAAGCAAAGTCGTATGAATACTCTTAAGGAGACTCTCATGTTTCATAATGTTTTTGTTGTGAATTGTACTGGTCTTAGTGGTGGACTAGCTTTATTCTGGCAATCTTCTGTTAATCTAAATATTCTTTCCTATTCCAAACTGCATATTGATACTAATATTGAATTTCAAGGTAAAATGTTTAGATTTACAGGATTCTATGGAGAACCAAAACAGGAAAATCGCCATTTATCATGGACGTTATTATGACGTCTTGCCGACATTCCTCACACATCATGGATGATAACTGGGGATCTAAATGCAATTACCCAAGCAAATGAAAAGGATGGAGGAGGAGAGTTCGAGAGATCTCAAAGCTTAAATTTCTTGGATGTCCTAAACGATTGTGCCTTGCGAGATCTTGGGTTCATGGGCAATCGATTCACGTGGCAAAATAACCAACCCTGGAACGGCTTTTATTCGCAAAAGGCTGGACAAATGTATCGGTAATGTTGATTTTTTGAACCTTTATCATTTTGTCACTATTAATCATCTTGGTTTTTTGTCCTCAGATCATAGAGCCATAGAAGTTGTCTTACAAGAATCAGAAGATACTCACTACACAAGGAACAACAAATCTCATTTCAAATTCGAAGAAGCTTGGACCCTCCATGAGGATTGTGTATCAACAATCCAGACAAGGTGTGAAAAAGGTGGAGGAGACGATTCGCCGAATAATTTACTCACCCGCATCTGAAGCGTAACAGAAGAGCTAAAGCGATGGGGAAGGAACAAAACAGGAAAATTCAAAACAAGGATCATAGAGGCTAAAAGGAAAATTGAAGCTTTGAATGAGGGCCGTCTAGATGGAAATGTGCAAGCAAGTTTAAAGATGGAAGAGAAACGACTAGACAATATCCTGATGGAGGAAGAAATTTACTTGAAACAACGTTCAAGGGAGGATTGGCTTAAATGGGGGGACCGAAATACAAGATGGTTCCACTCTAAAGCCACTCATCGACGACAAAAGAATAAAATCCAGAAAATAACTGACTCTGTTGGCCACTGCTTTGAAAACAGGGAAGATATTGAGCGTGTTTTCCTCCATTATTACTCTAAACTTTTTAAATCCTCTACTTTAAATGTGCAGGCGGTAGATGAAATTCGACAAGCAACTCCACCAAGAGTTTCAGATGAAATGATTTACCTGCTAGATCCAGCCTTTATAGCTGCAGAGGTGGAGGAAGCTTTAGAACAGATGCATCCAACTAAAGCCCCTGGACCAGATGATTTACCAGCCCTTTTCTACCAGAGATACTGGAACATAGTAGGGGACAGAGTGATTAGCACTTGCCTGCGATGTCTTAATGAGGGGGGAATGCCAGATCGTCTCAATGAAACAACGATTGTCCTCATTCCCAAAAAGAAAAATCCAAGCACGGTGACTGACTATCGCCCTATTAGTTTATGCAATGTGTGTTATAAACTTATTGCTAAAGTACTTGCCAATAGATTGAAAATAATTCTCCATTCTATTATATCTGATAATCAAAGTGCTTTTGTCCCTGGTAGATTAATAGCTGATAATGTTATTGTCGGTTATGAATGTTTGCATTACATTAAAAAATCTAAATCTAAGAAAAAATGTTTTGCATCTATAAAATTGGACATGAGTAAAGCATATGATAGAATGGAGTGGAGTTTCCTTAGAAGTATTATGGCAAAAATGGGTTTTAGTCCATCTTGGATTAAATGAATTGGGATGTGTGTAGAGTCTGTGTCTTTTTCGATTCTCATTAATGACATCTGCTCTGCAATTTTTAAACCCACTAGAAGGCTTAGGCAAGGTGACCCTTTATCTCCATATTTATTTCTCATGTGTGCTGAGGGCTTGTCCAGTCTCTTAAAAAAGGCTGAGACATCTCAAAAAATTACAAGTCTTAGAATTGCCAGAACGACACCATCTATCTCTCACCTCTTTTTTGCAGATGATAGTCTTCTCTTCCTTAAAGCAAGAAAGGAGGAATTTTCTGAGATGCAGCGAATTCTGAAAGTCTATGAGGAAGCCACTGGGCAAATTACCAATTTTGAGAAATCAGAAATAGCATATGGGGCAGGAGTGGAAAGTGATGCAAAAGCCTATTTAGCCAACATTTTGCAGGTCAAGATAGTTCAAGATCATGGAAAATATCTTGGTTGCCCGTCTTCTCTATCTAGAAACAAGAAAGCCCATTTGAGCTACATTACTAATAAAGTTCAAAAGGTGCTGCAAGGCTGGAAACAAAAATTATTTTCCACGGCTGGAAAGGAGGCCTTGATAAAAGCAGTAGCCCAGGCAATTCCCACTTACACTCTCACATGTTTCAAACTTCCACAGGGGTGCTGTCATGATTTGAATAGGTTGATGGCAAACTTTTGGTGGGGCAGTTCCGAACAAGGGAAGAAAATTCACTGGCTGAAATGAGAGGCAATGACAAAACCAAAGGATAGGGGAGGGGTGGGTTTCAGAGACATAAAACTTTTCAACCAGGCTTTATTGGCAAAATATACATGGCAACTGTTATATAAACCCCAATCTTTAATGGCCCAAATTCTAAAAGCTAGATACTACCCTTAAGAAGAGTTCCTAAAGGCAAAGTTGGGAGGTAGACCATCCTATGTCTAGAGGGGGATCATTTGGGGAAGAGAACTTGCTGTGAAGGGAGGACGCTGGAGAGTTGGAAACGGAGAGTCTATAGACATCTATGACGATCAGTGGATACCGAGACAAAAAACCTTCAGGCTGTTTTCCTCGCAAAGGCCATTAACTGATCGCAGAGTTAAAAGCCTTTTTTGCAGGTAACCAGTCATGGAATTCTCATTTGCTAACAGATCTCTTTGTGCGGGATAATGTGGACAAAATCCAAGATATCCCAATTGCAAGAGACAACCATCTGGACACTTTCTTTTGGCATCATGACAAATCAGGGAAGTATTCAGTCAAGAGTGGATATAAATTTGCAATTGATGATCTCCATGAGGCGTCCTCATCTGCAGACTCGTCTACCCTATCATGGTGGAAGATTTTGTGGATGTTAAACCTTCCAAACAAACTAAAGATCTTCACTTGGCGAGCTAGCCTGAATATCCTGCCCACCAAGTTGAACTGGAAAATCGTCGAATCATTAATAATCCCTATTTCCCACTGTGTGGAAAGGAAAATGAAACAACGCTTCATGCCTTATGGACCTGCAAGAAGGTAAAAAAGCACTGGGCCCGTTGGAGCCCAGTGCAACCTCTCTTTAGTACACATTACGCTGATGCCCTTGATCTGTTTTGTAGGTGTTAGGAGGTTCTTTCTACTGATGATTTGGCAACCTTCATGGCAATCATTTGGTCTATGTGGAACAATAGAAATAAAGATGTTTTTCAGGGCAACAGGAACTATGTCCAACAGGTATACGACCGCATCTGAGCCCGCTTCTTCCAAGCACCACCTTTAGAAGTGCCATTACCAATCTTTCCTCCAGGAGACGTAGTTTCCTCCAGGAGACGTAGTGCCCATATGAAATTGCAAATCCTTACCAAGTATCTCCTCCAAATGAGCAGTCAATTGGGCATTCATAGCATTTATCTCCAATTGATCTTTATCAGCTTGAGAAATCAACGGTACAACTTGATCCATATCCAACCGCTTCGCACACGTCACTGGAATCTTCCCTTCATTAAAAGGCTCTTTAAATTTGGCATTATTAGGAATGAAATTCCCCTCCTTAACGTCAACCTGCTACACAAGAGAGGAATTAATGACTTCTTTACCATTACCTTCTTTGTTCGAAACCTTCACCGGAGATCTTCCAGCCGTCGGACTTTCGGATTTGTGCAGCCAAGTCACCGGACCTCCATTACCAGGGAATTTCGCGGGCACAAATGAGAACGCTCTTCGGCTGATATTTCTGTTTATGGTAATGCGTTCAATTCGCCTCCCATCTGAAATTTGCTCGCCAGCGTTGTAGGGGTAGCAGGTGTTTGATCAAGATGACCAATCTTTGACGCCGTTGAAATACCCACAAATTTAGTAGTAACAATAGACATATATGAGCCCGAAAAAGTACCCGTATCCATGGCCATCGGCGATTGAAGCTTCTTGAGAGAATCCTGTCGATTTGGGCTAAAAAATACGTTCGAACCTCCTCAGACCCCGAATTCATCGCTTGCACTTTGGCCGAAGATCGAGCAACTGAATTTCCCCTTCCGGCATATCTAATTCATTCCCCATAAGGATGAACAGAGCTATGATGTGGAAATTTTCCTACCGCAATCGCACGGGTTAAGTAATAGTAAAGTGATTGTGAAATCGAGTGTCGTCCTCTGGATTGGATTTTTAATCAATTTTAATTACCGAAAATAGTCTTGCCCAATTTTATTAAGGGAACCAAACAAAGTGAGAATGAATGCAAAATCTAACACAAAACAATAAAAAGTGTGACAATCAATTGGAGACAACGGTCTTAGAGATTTGATTTCACCAATTGGGATTATGGAAAATTCAAGGATTAATGACATGCTATGATTCATAAATCTTGGAATGCTAAAATCACACATATCTCTCCTGAGTATACATGATTCTCCCACATGCAATGAACCCGATATCCCTATCTAAATTCATTAAACATGCAAGGCATTAAGGTTATCCTTTTTAACGATTTCTAGAATTAACTATTATCTCCTGATCTCTAGCTAAATTCTAGTTATGCACAATGATTTCTAAGTTAAATCCTCTCTCCCGAGTTAGATTCAATCACAAACATCAATCAATTTATCACCGGTAAATTGAAAGCATTAAGAACACAATTATGCATAAATGAAATCAATAGCAATAAAACCATTAAATCAATCCATAAAGTGCCCAACGGCTACATCAATCCCTAAGAATTAAACTTAGCTACACATAGTCGCGTTACAATATAAACTAAGTCTAAATAAGCCATAAAAACTACAAAAGCAAAGGGTAAAGAGAATTAAACGCTAGGTAGGCCGAGACCGCACGTCCCCGTTACGATTCCCACGAACAAAGCTTTGATTCCCGCTTTTCCTCCACTTGTTTCAGCTTCCTCAGCCTCTTTTTCCTCTGTTTTGCGGCTCCAAATCGTCCAAAAGAAGTCCTCCAATCAGACCTAATCACAAAGTATAAATAGGGCAAAATTTTGGCACAGCGTCGCAACGCTATAGGGGCAGCATCGCGACACTGTCGCGATACTGCGCAATTTGGAATGGAAAGCCGAGAGCGTCGCGACGCTGTAACCTGATGCCGCCAATCTGGAAAAGGAAAATGGCAGCATCGAGACGCCCTTGAGCAAGGGTCTCGACGCTGGTCTTCGGCCAGGCCTAAAGTGAGCTTCCAACTTCAATTCTCTTCGTTCCTTTTGCCTCTTTTCGCATCCCGAACATCCATTTAGCTCCAATTTCCCGATTTAGCTCCCAAAACATATTTCCTACAAATAAAACATATAAATGCATAATTTTGGCCAATTAATTGTAAAAGACTAGCTTAATTAATTATTAATTAATTAGAGAAAAATAGCTAGCTATGCTCCCTATCAAGCTACTTGCCTGAGCTTGTTTGTAAAACTGGCCACAATCCTTGAAATGGTGGCCGATAATGAAGGTGTTCATATAACACATACGGAAGCAATTGAAGATCGAAAGCACTTAAGACATTCAATTTTGCTCCTAAAGCATGCATGTTCTATAAAAGACAGAAAAGAGAGTTTAGAGAACACCAACCTTTGTAGCTCACAAATGAGGAACTCCTTGTGGTGTTTTCCTTCTCCAACTTCTCTTGGACAACCTTTAGAGTCTTCCCTACTATTCTCCGGGCCGAGAATGACTTGTGGGAGTCTATAGTGATACTGAATGGGAAGGGAATGCTTGAAGGTTCAAGCTCTATGGAGATATGAGATGAGAGAGTGATTGAGGAAGAAATTCAGCAGCATAACATTAAGGTAAATGCTGTCCCTTTCCACAATCTGATTCTTCCTCTATATATAGAGAGAATCCATGCAAGAAGGACCTTCAAAATGCAAGACACTTGGTGGTCTTGATGGTGAAAGTGGAAGCTAGGTGTTCAAGCAACACAACATGCACTATTGCATGAATGTGGTGTAATTCCACTTTGAGTCTTCATGCAAGAGTGGATTTCCAAGTTTTTCCACTTACTTTTGATTCAAAATCAATTATATTTTCAGCATGAATGATATTAATTTCAATTCTCAATTGAAATTAATCACAAATTCAATTTTGAAGCTTGCCTCACAAATTGTAAATGATTAATCAAATTAATCATCCTTTTATTGTGTATTCTTTATATATGAATCTCAATTCATGTATATTGTATTTAAACCCTTTTAAATACCTTATCTATCATTTTCTAATTTAATTCATAATTAAATTATTGTGTCGAACACAATTTTACGATAATACCCTATTTCCCGATTTGAACAATTCAAAGATTCCTATCAATATGTTCTAGGCTTTAATCTGATATGAGCTAGTAGGGGGACCTAATGGACCTATAGATCATGGGCTCCAACGATTCGAGGCTAGCCGACTAATCTCATTATCTAAGCTGGCCAACATTCGTTAACTACCGGGACACTCCACTATAGCTCGATAGTTGCACTCCCCTCACTATAGATATATTTCCGTCCACTTGATTTAACCATGTTCAGTAAGTCGTTCCTTCACAGGTTGTTCGTAGCTATAGCTAGGTCAAATAACCGTTTTACCCCTATAGTACTTCTTGTTCCTTAAGTTCCACTAATCCTCTAATGAACAATCGGTTTGTGGTCCAACCATCAAACCTAAGTCCCTCTCGATCCAACGAGAGGGTGGGGCCCCTTGTTCAAGTCCTGGAGTTAGTACTTAAGAGAACAACCTCTCTGCTATCCCTGAATTGGGTAGGAGTGAATTCCGTCTTGCAAAACTGTGTCCCTAGCTATCTATTCGATCTCATCCCCAAAATGGTAGGCTTGTTGAGTCGGCGATGCTGGCCACTCTCACCCATGCAGATCAAAGGATATGAAGGTGTTCATATAACACATGCGGAAGCAATTTTAGGATCGGAGGCAATTAACTACATCAATTTTAGAAAATGAAAACATGCTGTCCAAATACCGTAAGGAGAGAGCAGAATTTTTACCAACCTTTTGGAGACCGATTCAACAACTCCCTTTGATTCCTTTGATCACGAACGGTGTGTGGACCACCTCTAGTGTCTTCCCTACTATTCTCCGGGCCAAGAACGACTTGTGGGAGTCTATAGAGATAGGGAATGGGAAGGGAATGCTTGAAGGTTCAAGCACTAGAGAGATATATGGAGATGAGTGAGTTTGAGACCAAAATCCAGCAGCATAACAATATGGAAAATGGCTCTACTTCATTTGAATCTGATTCATACTCCTTATATAGACATCTTCCATGCAAAGAGAAGCCTCATGACACTAGACACATGGTGAAATTGCAACTCAAAGTGGATTCTAGGTGTTTAATTCACAACACATGCAACTAGTGCATGGTTGTGTTGTTTTCCACTATGCATCAACATGCAAGAGTGGGAATGCCACTAAATCCACTTAAAATTGAATCTAAACTCTCAATTTTCAGCTTGCAATTCATTCCTATTTCAACTCAAAATTGAAATTGATTTCTAGGCAATTAATTTGAACAATTCCAAGTAATTTTTACATGATTAATCCAATTAATCTTTATCACCTAGTGCCATGAATTATATATGATTCCTAATACATATATATGGTATTCAAAACACTTTTAAATACTCCATCTCTCATTTTCTAATTTAATTCATAATTAAATTATTGTGTCAAACACAATTTACGATAATACCTGTTTTCCCGATTTTGAACGATTCAAAGCTTCCTATCTTTTTGTTCTAGGCTTTGTTCAGATATGAGCTAGTAGGGGGACCTAATGGACCTATAGATCATGGGCTCCAACGATTCGAGGCTAACCGACTAATCTCATTATCCAAGCTAGCCAACATTCGTTAACTACCGGGACACTCCACTATAGCCCGATAGTTGCACTCCCCTCACTATAGATATATTTTTTTTGTCCACTTGATTTAACCATGATTAGTAAGTCGATCCTTCACAGGTTGTTCGTAGCTATAGCTAGGTCAAAAGCCCGTTTTACCCCTATAGTACTTCTAGTTCCTTAAGTCCCACTGATCCTCTAATGAACAATTGGTTTGTGGTCCAACCAATAAACCGAGTCCCTCTCGGGCCAATGAGAGGGCGGGATCCCTTTGTTCAAGCCCCGGAGTCAGCACTTAAGGGAACAACCTCTCTACTATCCCTAATTCGGGTAGGAGTGAATTCCTTCTTGCACGACTATGTCCCCAGCTATCTACTCGTTCCTATCCCTGAAATGGGAGGCTTATTGAGTCGGCGATACTGAGCCACTCTCACCTATGCAGATCTAAGGATAAGTCCGAATAAACAGGAGTTCATAGTTAGCTCAGGATTAAGATCGAGTTACATAGGTCATCACATGAAATAGTCAGTCTCGTTAGTAAACGGTGTTATAAAGCGAGAGCGACTTATTTCTTGGTCCTGGTCTTATGCAAACTCATTGCATAGGACGCCCCCACTCGCATGTCTCTACATGGACGATTTAGGATCACATCGTCTATACCATCTATAAAGTGGGCCGCGTCTCATAGTGTCTCCAGAATAAGGTACCCAACCCTATCCCTATACTATAGACCGTTTTGGCTATTACTCAAGCTTGATCCACTTTTATGTCTCTACATAAAGCTCAAGTGTTCATCCTATAGCCATGGATCTTAGTTTATTGGATTTGGGTTATTATATGTGCAATTTACTTTATTCAGTAATAACCTTACTGAATTAATCTCGATAACGCTTTTATCGAATAAGTATATAATTCGTTTAACATTCACTATCTACGAGTTTTAGGACACCAATCCCAACAGGATAATCTCGTATAGACAGGAGTTCATAGTTAGCTCAGGATTAAGAACGAGTTACCTAGGTCATCTATGAGAAATAGTCAGTTTCTTCAGTAAACGGCGTTATAAAGAGAAAGTGACTTATTTCGTGGTCCTGTCTTATGCAAACTCATTGCATAGGACACCCCCACTCGCATGTCTCCACATGAACGACTTAGGATCTCATCGTTTGTACTTAATACAAAGTAGGCCGCGTCCATAGTGTCACCAGGATAAGGCACCCAACCGTATCCTTATACTATAGACTATTTTGACTATAAACTTGAACTTGATCCTACGATATGTCCCTACATATAGTTCGAGTATTCATTTTATAGTCAAGGATCTTAGTTTATTGGATTTAGGTTAATCATTCGCAATTTACATATTCAATAACATCTTTTACTGAATAACCTCAATAACGTCTTTATTGAAAATAGAATATGTTTAATGATTTACAAACTACGAGTTTATAGGACATTAAACCCAACAGATAATTCTATAGAAAGAACAAAACTCCGGCAGCCGCTCATATCGAATTGGAACCCAACTCCCATTCATTGGTCCCTCCAAATTAATTTTGACTCCACGTCGTACCGTCCGAGAGATATCGATCCTAACCTTAACACGAAGGCTGGCCCCCCAAAAATGAAATCCGTTTATGCTGTCAACGTCTTCAAAGTCTCCAATTGCATTACCCAAACGGGGTGCCATTTCGACATTGTACCAATCTAAAGACAAATCGAAAAAGTGCAACCAAAAGGTAACAAAATTGAAGGAATAGTCATAAAGTTTTTGGGCACGTACCGGAAGTTCCAAAACTAGAAGGAACTTATCAAAAAACCATGGTCTCGGCTTCATAATACGAACACGATCCTCCTCATGTACCATGTGGAAAATAAAAAAAAATTTCCCCAGTGATTCAACCTGCAAACCTTGAGCAATATTCCAAGGCGCCTTGAAAGTTTTCCGCATAACCTCAGGAGACAGAAATCGATTGGCCAGCAGCTTACCCAATAAACAACAACCCAATTTTTCCGCAGTTCGAGCCACCACATTCTGATCCGCATCCACAAACACCTCCTCCTCAGATGAAGTAAGGCTTAATTTAGCCCAATCTTCAACAAGCAGTGAAGGATCCATGAGAATGGAAAGAGATCTTGGATAAAACAAAAACACCTTATCAAAAAAATCAGAGCAGAAACAATAACTCCAGAGGATGGTACTTAGTGAGCAACCACAAAACCATCCAAATAAAAACGGTGCAAAATCACCGGAATCCGCGAGATCCTTGCTCGCACAGGAGACATGCCACCAACTGGCATAGATTTGAAACGGTACCGCAGCATCCGAAGAGGCGAGATTGAGGATCGCTGGGAAGATTCGCCGGAAATCGGCAATAAGAGAGAATTCCGGCGACATTCTCTCTCGCCGAAAAAGAAGTTTTTTTCTTTTTCAAAACATTTGATACTTTGGAGCTTTTTTTTTTTTTTTTTTTTTTTTTTTTTTTTAGAATCCTAGAAGGATAAGCTCGTCGACTATATCTAATATTTTTTTATTTCTTGGAGGTGTCAAACGAATTAATGCTTAAAATAATATATATGTGGCAATATCTATATAGAAAATTCTTCAAAGAAAATAAAAACAGAAATTATGGTGGATGGGCTTCTTTAACCCATTAATTTCAGATTTGTCTAAATCTTTTAAAATTAACAATGGTAAGATTTCATGCATTAGTTCGATTGTTATTATTCCCCAATTGCCCTTATTTAATGATGAAATTCTAATAATTTAATTTTTTTTTTCATTAACCATCCGGTGGAGACATTTGGAAACTTTCTTTCTTTCTTTCTTTTTTTTTTTCATTAAACTGCTAGTGGTCATATAGCTTTATTCTTTAAAAAAAATAGATTTTTTTCTTAATTAATATTTTCTTATCAGTTTTATTCCTTTTATGTAGCACTTTCCATTGATTTCTTTTCAACTGTAGTCCACCGTCTGCTACATTCTTGTCGCCACACACCCAGAGAGGAAAAAGGGGCCAAATCCAGTTGCAGTAGCTTGCTCGTCGACGCACGCCCAGAGTGGAGCGGTAGATCCGCGAACATTCGGATCTCGCCCAGCCGCAGTTTGAACA
The DNA here is from genome assembly GCA_017139565.1 of Luffa aegyptiaca. NCBI lineage: Eukaryota > Viridiplantae > Streptophyta > Magnoliopsida > Cucurbitales > Cucurbitaceae > Luffa > Luffa aegyptiaca. The sequence goes on from CM029396.1 coordinate 13,039,913, forward strand.
ACAGGAAACTTGAAGCCGTTTATTTGGATCACGAGGCCGACGACAGAAACTTGAAGAAATCAAAGTTGTTTCTTGTCTGGCGATTCAGATCTGGGACTTGAACAAAGGCTTCATTCCGGTGAAAAAACCAAGGAGGATATTCTTCAATGGTGTTGTTTCTTGAATCTCAGATTTTAGGGTTTATTAATTGGTTAGTCCATGATGACCGTTTTTGCTCCTTCAGATGATGCATTGGCGACTCGCGTTGATAACTTTACCGATTACCCGTCTCTGTATAATTTCTAAATACCGGGTATGAATTTTTAAATACCCGGTATGAATTTTTAAATTTGCAATATATTTTTTTTTTTTGCGTATAGATCAGGGTTTTTTTTGTCATATAGATCTGGGTTTTTTTGTCGTATAGATCTGAGTTTTTTTTACATATTCTACGATTCCTTGTTAAATACCCGGTATGGATTTCTAAATACCGGGTATGAATTTTTAAATACCCGGTATGGATTTTGAAATTTGAATTTTTTTTTTTTTTGCGTATAGCTCTGAGTTTTTTTTTCGTATAGATCTGGGTCTTCGATTCCTTGTTAAATAACCGATATGAATTTCTAAATATCGGGTATGAATTTTTAAATACCCGATATGAATTTTTAAATACCCGGGTATGAATTCTTAAATACCCGGTATGAATCAACCAAATATCGAGGAGCAGACGACAAAAAACTGAAAAGGAATTTAAGAATTCCAAACTAGATGTGGGAATAAATTTGAAAATAATTATATATAATTTGAAAATAAGCACGAAAAAAGAAATTATGAATAATAAAATATAAAATTTATTTAGGGAAATACTTTCCATGTCTGAGCATACAAATTCCCTCATTTTTTGGAAACATTCGGCTGGAAGAATAATTTATATAATCTAATGGTTTTTTCCTTTTCTGTAATTTCTTTTTTTCTCTTTTTATTTTTCTTTTATTTTTAATATCAGAAGGTCAAAATGGTAAATGAGCTACAATTAATTAAAACGGGCTGGACTGAAATGAAATTTTCAAGGTTTTTGGACAAAAGTGAAATTTATAGGCTGATTTCAACCTATTCTTGTAGATACCCCAAATAAAAACAGTAAGATGTGAAATTGAACATCTTTGTTATATATTTTCTATTAAAAAAAAGAGAAAATTCCACATAATGATTTAATTTTTTTTTTTTTTTTTTTTAAAAAAGATGTAACGTCTGAACTATGAGTTGCTTTTATGTATTATTTGTTTAAAAGGTTAGTATGCACTTTTGGTCCATATACTTTTATTAAAATAACAATTTAATTAGTCCATATACTACAAATTATTTCGTGATTATTAATTCATTAACTTTTTTTTTGAAGAAATTAATTCATTAATTTTTATTAATAATTTGAATTAATTTTGATTATTTTATTGATTAATTTATTAAAATTACATAAGGTTTTCATGATTAATTCTAAAAAACAAATAGAGACATAATATATTGGTTTTCATAAAATCCTGATGACATTCTCATGTTCAACCAAACACAATTATCTTTGATTTCCAACAATCTTATTCACGGCATCCTTTATTCCCAAACATCCATAAAACTTTAAACCAAACGGTCCCTTAGTGTGAAATAAACTAGTCCCAGTAGTTAAAAATTTGTAACAATTTAGTTCCTACCCTGTAAAATGTCACACCAAAATCAAATGTCAATTTTTAATCATTTAGCATTTTAGTCTTTGTAATCTATAAATACATTTGGTCTACCATCAATTTTATTTTGATCTGTGTGTGTATATATATATATATACAACCTCATTAATTCTCAATAACATCTGTCACTATAGGACTGAATCATATTACAAAATTTAAACTTTAGGGACCTTGTTACATACTAGAGTCTAAGGATTAAATTGTCACAAATTTGAAAGTACAAAAAACTAAATTGTAACAAAAAATAATGTTTAGGGAACAAACTTTTACTTATATGAAAATATAGAACAAAAATTTTTCTTTTAACCTTTTTAAAATTTTAAGTAATAAATAGTTTTCTACGTAATTAAAAAAAAGTATATAAATTTGTTGCAACTTTTATAATTTTATATAAACTTGGGAATAGCAAATTAATTGCACTCTATGAGACTGTTTGGGGCACTGAGCTGAGTTGAGTTGAGTTGAGTGGGCTATTATAGTCCACTCAACGTTTGGAAGGCTAGTTTAAATTAACGGGGGTTGGGTTTTTTAATCCCCGTTTTGCTACAGTATCCCTGTTTTGCTATTATAACTCACTCACGTTCTTTCAACCCCATTGTCGTCGACGAGCACCTCTGACGAACATTTTGGTGATCGCCGCCAACACTGTCAACAATTCCGAAAAAAATTCCGACGATCATTGCCAACGAACGAATTCTTTTTCTTTCTTTTCTTCTACCTGTTTTCTTCTATTTCTTTGTTTTTTTTTTTATTCTTCAAAATGAAAATAAGAAGAAAGAAGAAGAAAATGAAAAAAAAAAAAAAAATCTAGTCACCAATGGCGGTAGGGATTCCAAGTTTCTCTTACCCTTACGTACCTAAGAAGAGTCTTGCTTTGTATAGGCTGTGAAGTTATATTCTTTTGACATTTTAATTGAAAATATATTATTTGTTTGCTAAATAATACACATTTGGTTGTAAATAACATATGGATTTTTTTTTTTTATACGGTTACATATAGAATTTTTCATGTACTCTTTTTCTTAAGGTCTAAAGTCCAAATTTTCTTACTTCATATTTGTTGTATTAAAAAAGGTTAACGAATGTTGCATTTCTTGCTTTTTGATTGGATATTTTTAGATGTTAAACATTGGAAAAGTTTGAAAGATTTATTTAATTGTCTTTTTTTTTTCTTTTTTTTTTTGTTGGAGTTAAAATAAGATGTCTCACTTTATGTGTTGGAATTTAATGAATTTTTTTTATCAGTACATTTTACGAGTTTTATTTTTTTATGTTTTTTAAAGTTAGAATAAATAGCAAAATTGATTGTCATAATATCATTCACATCACAAAAATAATAACAATGAAAGAAATAAAATAGTTATAACCCCGACTATTATAACGAATTCTGCATTCCAAATACAAACTTTCTAAACTCGGACTAAAATACTTTGTATCCTTAACACAGTCTATGGAACTTCATAGACTATGATAACCAACTATGTGCCCAAATAGCGCCTATGTGTGTAATTTTTATCAACTTGAACATAGCAATTCTGTGTGCGGTGTGTGTGCGTGCATCTATTTTTTATTTTTTTATTTTTTTATTTTTTGATAACTGTGTGTGTTTTTTTAGTAAGGTTGTTAATTGAATCAAAGAAAATAAAGGAAACACATATTTTATTTAATAAAAATGTTGAAGATATTTGCTCCTCCTGATTAGATTAAAGATTTATTATTTGATCAACCGATAAAATTTGCAATTGAAATTGGGTACGTACAATTTTCAATTGAAATTTATAAAAATGTCAAAAGTTTGAATAATCGTGGTTCATGAATATTGATTCCTACCTCAAACATTCAAATATTCTATTTTTTTCCTCCCATTTATATTAAAAAGAAACTGATTATTTAATAATAATTCAAATTCATTTGGAGATCCATATTTAATCGTCAACTAGCTTCAAACTTTTATTTGAATAGCTATATATGTAATTATTAGATACAATGAATAAATAAGATAGGTATATTTCATGTTTTTGTCGAATAATCTAAAAACAATTAATAGAAAAGATTCAATAATTTTTTTTACACGAATTTTATTAGCTGATTCAAATGTCTCAAAAGTTTAGGGGTTAAGATGAAATAAGAGCGGGAAAGATTTGGATCATGATGGACAGAAGTTGTGACATATTTATTTTCAATTGGATTTTATTGAAAAGACCAACAATTATTCCAACTTTTTTTTTAAAAAAATTATTTTAGTACAAACCATTATTATAGAATACAACTAGTTCTCCATCTATAAACATTCATATTTTATCATTTTTTTTTCTATCTTTCAATTTTGAGCGGTCCATTGTACTTAATTTTACAATTAAAAATTATTAGTTATATATTTTATTACTTAAACATAAATCCAAGTCTATCTTGCTATGCATCATCACGGTCAATCAATCAATAAATTTATTATGTGGCTCAAACATAAGCCTATTATAAAGTTGGAATTCACTAATTTTTTTATATATAATTTTACTACCATGCCTAGAACTATTACTTATGAAAACCTATTTGCTAAAATAAAATATTTGATTGCTTAGCTAGTGACGAAAACAAAACAAATGGGAAGACAAACACTAGAAGAAAAGAAAATTGTGGGATTTTTTTTTTTTTTTTTTTTTTAAGATCACAATTCAAACTCGAGATAAGGAGAGAATAGAAATATTTTTATTGAGCAAACTAATATCTCAAGTAATTGAGCTCACTTATGGTATGAAAATCAAAATCATCGTTTGATCTCTAAAATTTCAAACTAAAATAATGTAATCCGAACATCATCATCATTTTTACTTCTATATATATTGTATAATATTTTAAAAATGAGTTTAGAGAATACAAAAATGAATATGAGGGAATATAAGGGCAGGAAATAGCACTACATAGGGGGAGGTAAATGAGGGGAAGAATATAAAAAACAGAAATTTTGTTAAATAGCCCATTTTCAACCTTATATTTCACAAATGTCCAATTTTTAGAAAAAATTCAAATTGAGCTTGTCTCAAATTTTTGCAACATTTTTTCCCCAATTTTACCCTTAAAATTTATACATTTTTTTTTTATTTATTTATAATGCTATTGTATAGGATATTGTCCATAATGATATTGCTCATTAAAGGCAAATAATTTTACCATTAAAATCCCCAAGCCAAAGAAGACCGTTCAACCTTGGTTGAACCTTTGTTGATCCAATCCGAATAGGAAACCGAAAAACCCCTAGTCAATATGAAAATAAATAAAAGGTTCGACTCCAATAGAAGTAAGTCCGACCTCATTCTCGAAGAACCTTGTGTGGTAAGCACAACACCTATGTGCAATTTTCTTATATCTTGTAGTTAACCTCATCCCAAATTCATTGATATGAAGCACGAGGGAAACAAAAAAATTCGTCTTGGATAGATTTGTGCATCAACAATGAAAGTAATCTAAATAATTGTTTTTTAATAACGTTTTTTTGTTGAACTAATCACCATGTTTAAGTGGAGGGTTAAAACATCTAACCTCTAAATTGTGGATATATGTTTTAATCAATTGAGCTATGTGGCACAAGCAATTTAATTTATGAATGTGGCGGAATTATTTTCAACTAAAATTTATGGAAAAGTCCAAAATTTTGTGTCAGCTTTTTCTAATATTTATTTTTTATAATTTGATTTGATTGAAAAATCCAAGTTGTTTTCTCAAAATACAATATAAGAATAACTTGTAAGAGATGTTTAATTTATTTTTGTTTTGATGAATCTAGAAATTAATTATTATGAATATGGTATAATATTATCTATGCTAATTTGTTTTATTTTCTCTTAATCAATCTAATTTTGGAAGTCAACAAAAAAAAAAAAAAAAAGTGAACTCGTCACATGATTGTATCAATAATTAGATGGCAGTTAGGAATGCACAATCACAAATATACGTTAGGTAGTATAAATAGATTATACTTTATTTAAATATTTATATATTCTCTCAAACATACATGTTCAAGATATTTCAACCATTGCGAGGAGGACTCGTCACCATATTTTTGTCATCAACAAAAACTCGAACTCGATCGGGTCTAAAATCCATGGTAACTGGAGATCCTTCTGGCAAAACATTTGGCTTCCACCTAGGATCATCCTCATTTATGACTTTTACTGCAGTAGGAGCATCGACACCGACAAGTTCCGGCCATGATTTGTCTAATTTCAATCATACAAAAAGTATATGTTGAAGCCAAAAATTAAAAATATATATATAACAAAAAATAACTCTCGAAAAAAATAGCAAGAGTTTTACATACCTGGGAAGTCCATCTTGAAATCACTTTCTATTTGTTGGAGGTGGAATGGGATGCTTTTGTGTTACAAGAATAGCAATATTTATAGTAAATTTGGTCATGTTTAATATTTGTGAACCACAATTTAATAGTATACTTTTCTCAAAAGGAAAAAAAGTAGAAAGTTAAATCAAACACATTTCGTATATATTCTTGTATTACTAAAGTGAAATTTAAGGGAAAAAAGCACTTTTCATTCAAATATGCAAGATAAACTTGTTAATTAAAAAAGGACATGTCTATTGATAGGTCAACCAAAGTATAGAGATATGGGTTATAACAAGAGATGGAAGATAAAAAATTCTTCATTTGGCAAGTTAGAATAAGAAAGAAATAGGACACCCCTTTACGAAACTAGCTAATGAAATTGTATAGCTTTGTTCTATAATCAACATAGTGATATAGTGATCGGATTCTATTTTATCGCTTAGAAAATGTATCGTTTTAATTATATATTTTACTTTTATTATTCTTTCGTTTGACAATGGAGAATATACCTATACTATATATAAAAGGGGCTAAGAGGGGAGAATTTTTACTTTCCTCTTTTGCCCTCACAATTTTAATAAATTCCTATTTTAACCTTCACTCTTTGTTGATGGGATGTGACTCTTTGGGTCAAAGTGTCTGTTGAGAAAAATTTGTACAATCAAGTAAGTCTTTCAAACATGAATATTCGGGTTATTGTATATATGAAAAGTGAATTTATAAGTTGACGGGATGCAACTATTCGAGTGGAGGTGGTTAAACATTGAATCGATTTTATCCAATATTTGTGTATGTATAGGCGCATCCATTTAAATACCATGACTATTCAGGTTATTGTATATATGAAAAGCGAATTTTAAAATAATATTATATCATTAGATCGAATAGTTGCAATTTATAAGTTGATGGGGTGTGACTATTCGAGTGGAGGTGGTTAAATATTGAATCGATTTATCCAATATGTGTGTATGTATAGGTGCATCCATTTAAAGATTTAAATTAAAATATATTTTAAAATAATTGCTCATTGGTCATGTCTTTCCAAAAAGCATCTATAGTATATATATATAAAATAAACATATTAGTGTAAAATTGTTATTTCTTTTTCACTTTTTCTTAGAAGTTTCTTCTAATGTTTCTGCCCCTTCATGAAGGAAAATCAACAAGAGTCCACAACCATATGAAATTGTAAGTCTTCAATCATTAGTTTGCTTTAATTTCTTAATTTCGTTTTGAAAATTTTGTAATTTATCGTATAAACTCTTCTTTTCTTCTATTTCATTCCATAGAATCTTCATGTTTATCACTCAAATTTGACAAAACCTTTACATTAAGTATACAAACAAAGTGTTTAAACAACGGAAAATCATTTTGCTCAGTTATTTTACTCAAACTATTTTTTTATTATGGTCAAAAATAAAAACTTTAGTTTCTCATCAACAATTTAAAAGAATAATAATAATAAATGAACATATAACATAACTCTTTTATAATGTTTCAAACTCTAATTCGTTTGTAAAATTATGAGCATATAAAAAGTGTATATGGGTAGGGGTGAAACTTTATTACCCTTTACTTAGTGGTAAGTTGGAAGAGAATAGAAAACAATGAAGTTGTGAAAGAAAACTTTTTTAAACTTGTGAATTAGTAGATAGAAGACAAAAAAAAAAAAAAAAAATCGTAAAATAGATGGGACAAACGTTAAAAAATATATATAAATAATAAAACATATTTATAAAAAAAATATATTTTACATAATTTCAAAATAAATCTAAAAAATAATTGCATAAAGAAACCTTATTAAAATTATATTACATTTAATAAATATTTTGTAGATATTCAAGTTAATTTGTTTCTTTTGTCAAACGTGATTGATATGATATGATTGTCATATTTAAAAAATTTTCTTAAAATATGTCTAATGGAAAAATAAATAAGGTTTAGTTTTGATCATATATATTATTTTTGTTTTTTTTTTCAATATGTTATGTTAGAAATTCTATATTGTGTACCTATGCTTTCTTTTCCAAACAAAATAATTAAATTAAGTTCAAAACTATATAGTTAAAAAAAAAGCGATGGTTAATAAAAAAAAATAGTTTTCACTTTTGAAAAAAAAAAAAATACTTAATTTTAAACTCTCATATTCATTATAATTTTTTTTTAAAAAAAAAAACAATGAAAATTCACGTGCATTGCACGGGTTTTTTAACTAGTACATTAAAAATGATCTTAGTGAATACAAAAACGAAGATGAAAGAAAATAGAGGTCGGAAAAGGCCCTATGTAGGGGGAGGTAAATGAGTAGAAGAATATAAAAAACAGAAATTATAGCGAATGCGTTCTTTTGAGGACCAAATTTCAAAAATGTCCATAATTAATATAATTATTATCGGTAGGTTTTTATCTATTAATAATTAGTTTATTTTTCTTACCAAAATGCCCTTACATTAATGAATGGAATCAAATTTAATTTAATATTATATTTAAACTAAATATACGTTTAACAATAAAGTAAAGTTGAAAACATTTTGAATTTACTGTTTTTTTTTCCTAAAACCGTACCCCATATCAAATTTTGATTCTCCTCCTTGATTTTCTACCGATTTTCCAATTTCATTTTCAGTTATCTTTATTATTATTATTTTTCTTTATTTTCTTTTCTTCTAGCCAAACAATATTCTCTTCCTTAAAAAAAAATTTGTTATTTCCTTGTTTGTTGTAACCATTTTGCTTAAAAATAGGAATCATCTCCATGCTTTCCTCCTCCACACCGCAAAAATATTTCAGACCTTTCCTCCTCCACACCATGAAAATGTCACTGGCAAAAATACGATCCATCGTTTCATGTTGTTCGTTGTTCGACGTTTGCCGACATCGTCTGAAGATTACATTTTTTTTCTTTTAGTGTGTTGGATATTTTATAAGGAGGGGAATTTCATACCTGTTTGTAAATTGTATATGTCATTATAGAATTATCAGGAATTCGTTAAAATTATGATTTGACTAATTTCATACCTGTTTGTATGTGGTATATATATTTACAAATTTATAATGTATGTGTTTAATACCCTTTATAAACCTGAATTCATACCTGGTATGAACAATAACAACCTTACAATATACTTTTTTTTTTTTATCGAAAAACAGAGTCTCGTTCACTGATAGATGGTTTTTTGCTTTGGGTATGAGCAATAAAAACATATGAACTCAACGCCTTCCCCCCCCCCCCCCCAAAAAAAAAAATCTTGGATGTGCGATTTTTCCTAATCTTTAGAACATGCAAGCTGAAAAGAAACTAAAAAAAACTCACCTCTTCCGCTTATAAAACAAGGGTATTTTGCTGTCGACGGTAGGGAAGAAGACGAAGCAACTCACTCATTATTGAACCTAAGAACTCATGAAATAAAAACCCCCAATGATGCAAAATCATAAACCGAAAACCCCAAAATCAATAACTTACTTTGTCGTGAAGCCTACAAGATTGTCGCTGGAGTTTTGAAGAAGACGAAGCCCTAACCTTCAACAATGGAGAAAACCGTCGACTGCAAAAAATGGCAAGTCGAAGAAGACGAAGGGAGTTTTCGTTTTCGGAAGGAAGAAGACCGTGTTTTTTGGGATTTTTTCAAATCTGATTTACGAACGGTTTTTTCCTTTTATGTCTTCTCTTTTTTTTTATTTTTATTTTGAATATCAGAGGGTCAAAACGATAAATGGGCTGCATTTACTTAAAACGGACTGGACTGGAATAAAATTTTCAAGGATTATTGACAAAAGTGAAATATATGGGCTGCTTTTAGCCCATTCTTGTAGATACCCCTATAAAAAAGGTGGGGGAATGGAATATGGAGAGTAAAAAGAAGATTATTGAAAGAGAGAGAAAGATAATAACATAGCTAAAATATGAAGAAGACTTAAAGTGAAAAATGGAAAGCCTCTTATCTTTTCTTATTATCTTTATCTTATAAAGTAGCTAACTTGGATAATCATTTTTGGAAAAATTTGTCCAAACTCTAATTTTATAATTCCAAATATATATATATAAAAAAAAAAAAACCTTTAATGCATTGCATCTGCAGTTACGTTTATTTCTTCCATTCCTCTACTGCTTTTTTTTTTTTCGAGTTCAACAACACAGTTGGGTGTGGGAGTTTCGAACCTCTAACCTGTTGATTGATGGTACATGTCAATTACCGCTGAGTTATGCTCACTTTTGTTACGTTTTTTCTTTCTTCTTTCTTAATGTTTAGCCACTAATATTTTAGTTAAGTAATCAATATTAATATTACATTACATTTAATTCCATAGTTCTTTTAGAAGGAAGGTAAATAGTTTTCTACCCATCCACAGTTAATTAATGCAACGTCAACATTTAGAGTAAATCTCAATTTCTCTAAGTTTGAGTTAATTAGATTTAATTTCATGTAATTAGTGTGAAAAGAGGAATTAATTAAAGGTGTTTTTGATGGATTTTCTTAAATTAGAGCTGGAGTGGCATTTTCATAAATAAAGAGAACTTGGAGCCAAGCCAACCCTGAGTTTCTCTTTATTTATTTTCAGCCGCATGCAACCCAAGAAGTGTTGAGTTTTATGCCCTAAAACTCGTAGATAGTAAATTTAACAATTGACCGAACATTAATAAAATGTTATTGATGTATTATTCAATAAAGTATTATCGTTTTTATTATGTTTGTCTTGCCTAAATAACCATAATCCAATAAACTAACATCCTAGGTTGTTATATCAGTCTTGAACAATATGTGGGGACATGCGGGGATCAGTGTTCAAGATACAACCTAAAGGGTCTATATGATATGGGTAAGGTTGGGTACTTTATCCTGGTGATTGACGGTGCGTGTGTGATGGGTCGAGTTTGTCGGGTCCTCGGATCAAATAAAATTTATAAACTCCAAACACTAAACTACTTGTAGTAGTAGTGGTCGGGTCGTCCATAGGGAGTGGCAGTTGGTAATTGCTTGACTGAGCTAGGTTGTCGAGTCCTCGTTGTCAAAAAAAAATTATAACTCCGGCTCTATGCTACTTTGTAGTAGGTAGTGGTCGGGTCGTCCACAGGGAAAGGGAGTTCTTTGTTAATTCTAGGGATTTCGCTAAACAGGGGGGTTTGCAACAAAAGGGGAGTTTTTGGTCTATCACTGATCGAATTAATTTAAAGATGCAAGAAAAAGGGAAAAATCGCCGGAAAGAAGTAAATAGCATGCAAATAAATTGAAATGAAGTAAAAATTGGGGGAAATCAGATAAAAGCCGGGACCATCGGATTGGTTACTCTTTAGAATACTTTGTGCAATTTAGTTTCATCGTTTGCTCTAATAATATTCTGTGAATTAATTAAATTGTTCGGAATGCTTCTTGGCTTTTCAGATAGCCCACCTACTCAGCCTGTTCTTAATTAATTAGATTCCCCGATAGTCCACGAACAACCTAATTAATTAATTATTTTAATTGCGCCCGTTGCCTCTCATACTTAGATCGATAAATCCTCAACCTAAATCTAATTAGCCAAATTAACAACCCGATAAATCCTCAAAATTGCTAATTGGTTAATTGCATGAACGTGCTAGGCTCGAAATTAGTTAACTAAATTAGGATTTAATTTCTCTAATTTGATTAACCTAACTTCTCTTAGTTTCTTAGGCCTATCAGAAGTCTACGCTAGGCTACCGTCAAACTAGTGATGGAACCCCCTCAACCTAGTGGCTATCTAACAATAACAAATAGACCACGCTTATATTCAATTTAAGGGACGTCAAGACTCAAATCAATATACAAACATGATGGTTTAATCGAGAAACTAAGATGCAATTCATATTAGATTCACAAAACAGAAGGTAAGCAACAACAAACTCAACTAAATCTTACAAAGCATCTACAGAAACACCAATCCAACAATCCAATGGGGTTTAGCCCCTCATGCTACAAGAGAAATCAACAAAGAAACGAAAATACATGATAAAATAAAGATAAACTTGAATGGAGAACAATTCTGGAAGAAAAGGGACGAAAAACTACGAAGAAAACCGAGAAAAAACGATTGAAATCGAGTGCTTGCGGCTAAAAAAACCTAAAGAACGTATTTATAATTAACGCCAACGTCGAGACGTCGAACCTTCCGCTTGCGGGTTGAGTAACGGGGCAGCATCTTTACGCCGGCATTATGGCGTCAAAACGCTTCGGGTTTGCCCAAAATGTGCAAAATCTTGATTGATTCTTTTGGCTCCAAAGATGATGTCTAAGCGTTCCGGTCGATGCCTTTGGCTTCACGTCATCTCGGGGACTCCAAAATAGCTCAAAAACACCTTAAAACTCTCGAGTTAGGGCTGAAATGAAATATAGGCCTAATTGTCCTCTTGTACTCGAATTCCTGTGAAACAAACACTTAAATCATCAAATGCACACTAACAAGGTCGAATTAAAAGTAATAAGATAACACGTTTTGGGTGCTATCAAATACCCACAACTTGAATCTTGCTAGTCCTCGAGCAAGGCTAAAAGACATGACATGGATGCAAACAGATGAATTTTTATGACTTAATCCTCAAAGCTAAAGAATCAATAAGAATGCAATCAAGAGACATGCACGTGTTGTTTCAAAAAAAAAAAAAAAGAGACATGCACGTGAGACCCAACTGAGAGACAAATCAAAATTTTTCAGAGAACATCTTGGACTAGAGACTTCTAACCTACCTAGAACGAATTCTACTAACCCAGGATTGATTTATCAAGCTCTCATTCTGTCTTCCCCCTACACTGGCACTAAGGACTTGCTAAAGAGAGAAAATGAAACAAATTAGACTGCTACTTTCTACCTAGGCGCCTGAAATTTAGGAGCTCCTCACCATTGCATTCTTTTAAGGCGAGACACTAGCTTTCACACTACAATGTAGGGACCCATAACCCGAGTTTTACCCTTGGTTGGCCTAACTAATCACACGGTAGGTAGCTCTTTATACCCCTTTATCACTCATGATTATTGCAAGCATGCTTTTTCTAATGAAAGTAAAACAAGAAAGAAGAGCATAATTTTTTTTTTCTTTTTCAAGCTCAAGCTCACTCACTCATTTTTCCACACATTTTCTTTTAACAGGAAAATTTTCTTTTCTTTTTCGTAGGCAAGGTTCACATGCTAATTTGCAAAAATCTTTCTATTCTTTAAACTCATCCCTACACCTATCGGGGTGACAACAAAAATCTAAGCCTAATAAACCTCTCCTAATTAAGCATTCGACTCCTATTCTAAAGCAAGAAAGAAACTCAACCAATGCAAGATATTTCACATAAAAATTTTAAAAAGGCTCCCTTTTGGGGCACTCACGATTACAACTCATCGAAAGCAAACTAATTGATCCAAAAGCTAATCCTAGGAAATCATTGTCATGACAAAAACATCTAGAAGCATCCAACACTCAAGTCAATCAATAAAAGCATTCAATTTGCTCGACGCTTAGGTGCTCAGGGCCCAACAGACTGAAAGCAAAGCGTACCCCACCCCCAACCTAATTCTTACATTGTCCTCAATGTAATAATAGACATGAACAACAGAGGACAATAAATAGAAAAAGGGAGAAAAAAAACTCCCTTGAACTGAAGCTCAAGGTTGAAAGGTGCTCGGGTCTGTCTTTTAAAGCCGCTTACCTAAGAATTCAAAAACAACAAACTGAATGAGAAAAACAACCGAGCAAAAGTAAAACTAAAGAAAGAAAGGAAAAATAGAAAGCAGTAAAATTTTTCTTTGGGGTAGCTCCCAAAAATGCAATTTTTAACGTCGCTTGCCCGACGAGACTCTATTCTCTTTTCAACCGAAATCAATCTCTTTGATATTTAGTACATCTTTTTTCTTTTTCTTCTTTTTGATAAGCTCCTGCAAAATAAAATTCAACTTGCACACATAATGCACATCATGAGATAATTCAAATAGATTATCGATAACGCTCATTTATATGCATTATTTAGCCTTAAAAACCTAGGTTATTGTTTGGAAAGCAAAAACTTTGTGTTTAAATTCTTATCATTTCGAGTCATTTTAGCAAAAGTTGTAGAATCATGAAGAAAATCTTAGAATTATAGAATTTAAGCTTAAAATGTACATAAAGAGTTTATTTTTGTAAGAATTTATCCAAGTTAATGTTTTTGTGCAGGAGACTTTGCGAGGAGGATGCACCCGCAAGAGGAGATTAAAGGTAGCGGAGCAAAAGAAGTTAAAGTTGAAGAATTGCGCCTCCATCTAGACCTGAAGATGTGGGATATGCGATCGAAATGTGTCCACAAGCCATATAAGGAAAGTAGCCACATGCTAAAGACAGACTTGTCAAAGCTATGCACAGGAAGAATTGCGCCCAAGATGCGGCCGCAACTGGGCTTTTCGACAGAATACCAAGATTCGCGGGATCTTCACAAATTCGTCCGAAAATCCCCAATCTGGTATCAAATCTCCGAAGATTGTGGATTCTTACCTTCCAAGGCCTTCTCACACTGATCTCGGTAGCCAATCTCACCTTCCAATGTCTATAAAAGGGGACCAAGATGCAAGAAGCAAGGAGAGCTTGGAGTTTTCGTCGTTAGGATAGATTCTTTTTAGATTTTCTCTTCTCATCTTGTAACCACTCCGAGTTTTGGATTTTCCAGCCTCTGTCGGCTCCTCCATTCGAAAGAAGTAGAGGAGAAAAGCTTGTCTCCCCTTGAAAGAGGACAAGAGCAAGCAAGATAGAGAAGGGAAAATCCATAGGTCTTGTCTTTACATTTTGTACTTTCTGTTCTTTATTTCTAGCATCTTTGTACTTGTTTTTCTGTACTTTTCAATTGTACGTTAAATTTTTGTATTCAAGTCTTTATTTAATATGAATTCACTTTGTTCTTATATTTTCAGTTTTCTTTCTTTCATGTTGTGCACTTTATTTTCAATTATGAGCTAAGCTTCTACTTGGGGGTTCAATTATGTGGATTCCTTGAGTAGAAGAGAGCCCCGCCTATGCAAAAGCAACTTTGCTCCCTCTTAGCATTGTTTGTTCTTGCTGAAAATTAAAGTTTATTATTATCTTAAATTGGCCAGTTAGGTTAACATAGTTTGTATTTAGCTGATCACCGAAAGGTTGGAGTTGAATGTGCGGGTTCGCAAAAACAATAGTGGAAAAGATCCTAGAAATAGGACTTTGTTTTCTTGCATCCTAGAAATAGGACTGGAACCACTAGAGTTTTAAGAAGTCGTGAGCATATTTATCTAAGTTTAAACTAGCCCTAGAAATAGATGTCTAGTTGACTTAGTCTTCTAAAGACACCTACAGCAGAGCTGAATAAAAGTTGGACTTAACTCACAATCTAGTTGTCAGGACAATTGCAGGTGCAACTGAGAGACGCTATCTGCACCATGTCTATGTGGGCAACATAGATAGTGTTTCTCAGCCAACTGTATTGCCTGAGTAAATTGCAGACGCATAGGTGGGTGTAATCTAAAGCTTAAGGTTGAAACTATTTGAATTCCCCTGTTTATCTCATAGTTTTTATTTGTCTTTACTTTCTTGCTTATTTCCAATTTTTGTCTTAAACCAAAACCTCAATCAAACTATTTTTCTTGGTTACCGACCATGGCCGCAGATTTAGAGGAGGTTCCCATTTTATAGGATCTTGTGTTAACTTGACTAGGCACCATCTCCCTTGGGTACGATATCTAAAATACTTTCCACTTTATTACTTGATAGTGTATACTTGCACTCGAGCAATGTCATAGCACACACACGTCAAGTTTTTGGCGCCGTTGCCGGGGAGATTTTGGTAAAACGGTTGGTTAGCACAAATTTTAGTTTTTGTAAAGTAGGAATTGCGATTGGTTTGCGACTGCAAAATCCTCTGTCACAGGACATCAATTCTTTTTGTAGGGATTTCTTTGCCTATTGGATCGGTGCATGCTCAAAAGACCCGAATTCAATTTTGCCCCTGAGATAGAGAAGACTTTCCGACAGTGTCGTAAGGAGCAAAGAAAAAAGTTAAAGGAACTACGAGAAGTTCAACAGCAGGAAACCCTAGAAGAAATTTTTCTACAGGAAATTGTGATGGAGCCACCTGTTGGAGACCCTCTCGGTGCGCAGCTGTTGCTTTTCTAGAGTGGGGTAAAAATATGGTAAAAATAACTCTAGAATACTGTGCAAGGATACACAATCCGCAGCAAGTGATAAGTAATTTATCGTATCCACGGGGTTGATAGCTCTCAGTTTATCTATCTTGTGTAACTCTTTAATGGTTTCAAAAGTGGTTAAAAATGATTGATTTTGATAAAATGCTGAAGCAAAAGAAATGACAGAACAGAAAGTAAACGAATAAAGCAGACAGATTGGAAACATGCGTTGGTCAGGTTTTAGTAATTGTTTTAAAAGATGCTCTAGCAATATTATTGATTAGGCAATTCTTTTGCAGTCTTATTAGCAGGATCCTCCCGGAACTCTGGATTTTTTGGAATGTGTTTCAACTCCAATGACGTGCTACCGATCAAGCACTAGGCAACTGGTTATCCCTAACTCAGTCGCTGACATTCACCAATACATAATGATCTAGTGTGATTAAATGCCACACACTTCTCAAATGATCCCTGAAACTAAGAAGTGATATCCATATCGGCTGGCCAGGCGGGCACAAAATAGAAATAGGCTCAACAAATAATCAAGATGCTCAAATCAACATATATTGCATAGAGAATGAAGTACGACAATTACATAATCCCTAACCAACACCTAAGCAAATTTAGTTCATAAGGTTCAAAACAACACACGCTACAATCTGAGTATGTGCATCCATAACTACAAGAAATTACAAGAAAAGGCTAATTCCCTTGATGAAACCCATAGTTGATGGTCTTCTTGAAGTCCCCAATCTTTCCTCCTCTATTCAGCTTCCAAAGATGGAAATTGGAATGCCCTTCTCCAAGAATGAAATTCCCCAAATTGGAATTGTTTTTTACTTGAGATGGCTCTCTTTTATAGAGTGACTGCAAGCCCTAATTAGGTCAATTTGTACATGTGGCAGGCTCTCCAAGCTTCTCAGATATGAAAATAGCTTAACTAACTTCCATTCATTAAAATGGATTACGAGCTGTTACGTGGCAGTTTTGCTCCCTGCTTTGCTGGATCACAGATTTTGCTCCCTCAAGTCACTCAGCATTATATTCTGCACAAAATAACTTCCAAAGCATCCATTCTTCCAAATGGGTTAAAACATATAATATTCATCTAAAAGCAACCCTATTTAGCACAAATGACACACAAAACACTATAGAACTAAGACCTAAATAACTCCCTTTTGGAGAGTTATCAGCAGCAAAGAGGAGCAAAACCCAACAATGTGCAACAACAAGGTGTGGCAGCAAATAATCCAATACTTATTGCAGATGGAAGGAATAGAGCCATCAGGGATTATGCGGCCGCAACTTTTTACAATCTCAATACAGAAATTGTTGAGCCAGTCATGTTGGGTTTTATGCCCTAAAACTCGTAGATAGTAAATGTAACGATTGACCAAACATAAATAAAGTATTGTTTGATGTTTTTTCAATAAAGAGTTATTGTCTATATTATGTACATCTTGCCTAAATAACCCTAATCCAATAAACTAATCATCCTAGTATAGGGATAAGGTTGGGTACCTTATCCTGATAACACTATGGATACGGCCCACTTTGTATATGATACAAATGCAATGATCCAACGTGTTCGTGTAGGGGACATGCGAGTGGGGGTATCCTATGCAATGAGTTTGCATAAGACCGGTGATGACCGCAAAGTGCACGGGCCGCAAGTAATATAAAACGGTAGGTAATACCGAGTATCGAATCCTCAGGGAATTTGAATTATATCCCTTAAGTATCAAGAACCATCATGTTCGATTTTATTTAGAATTCCAACTCGAATGATAAAGCGAAAATTTAAGAAACTAATAAAAAGAAACATGCAAGTAAAAGGGAATTTTTCCTATCAAGGGGGCTTGACCTAGGGTGTTAACTAGCTTTTTGGATATGTAGCTCAAATACATGGATGTGTGTAACTAATAATCTTCAATTTCATAAATCTAGAAGTAATTATAAGCGGATTTCTCTTTCAAGCTCCTCCACATCTCATACTAACATAACTAATTCATGTGTCCATCTCCTTAGTTAATCATAGTATGACATTAAGCAACTTCATTATCAATTTCTAACAATTCTCTTTCACTCTCGTGCTCCAAGCAATCGTTAGCCATGCAATTTGGATCTAATCTAATTTCTCTCTGTCGAGTATCAATTTAGACCAACACATCAATTTATCCGTGATCAAGAGATTAAAAGCATTAAGAATGAATTGCATATATGGAATATGAAGAAATTCATTACATAATCCAAGTAATTGTGCTACAATATCCAATTAGCTAGAGTAACGACCCTAGGTCTCAAGATCTACTCACAATTGGAAATAATTTTGCCCAAGTGATCTTGATCCATAGGCCTAACTCGAATTATAAAAAGAAATTACAAAGAATTAACGAAGAAATAACCGATAAGTCGATCCCAAGCTCCTGTCACGAACATCTCGAATCTCGAGCCTTGGAATCTCGCTCAATTCCTCCTTTTTCCTCACAAATCTTCTCACTTTTTCTCTCTATTGAGCTAGGGGAGAGCTCCCCAAAATGGGATGATTTTCACCTTTGGGAATGGGGCTATTTATAGGAGCAGAAACGGACCTTTCTTGCTGCCCAAGACGCACAGCGTCGAGCGTCAGGTTTTCTTGGAGCAGAAGTTGTCGCAGCGTCGCGACGCTACTGCGATTCTGGATTTTTCTTCACTAATCACCTAGCGTGTCGACGCTAGGCCTTCTAGAAGCCTTAAACACAGATTTTTGCTTCCTTTCTTCTTTCTTTTGGGCTTTTTGGGCCTCCACTTCAAATGTCTTCTTTTCTTGGACTTTAAGGCTTGGATCTTCAATTATTATTCTCCAAATTGCCCAAAAAGTCTCCAAATTCATCCAAATTCTCTTAAAATCTTAGTTTTGCTTCTCAAACTCGGTTTTCTACAAAATCGACATAAAAATACATTAAAGCTCACAATTCATGCACAAAACTAACTAAAATTAATAGGAAAATGATGACATTTTTGCATGTCATCAACCAGACCGCGAAATAGTAACCGCTAGCTGTAACACCGTTAACTAGTTAGGTTTCTATTTCACTAGGATGACCTAGGCAACTTAGTAGTGGATTATGGACTCCTGTTCACGAGGGATTGCCCTTTGTGGCCAGTACGCCGACTCAATAAGCCTATCATTTTGGGGACAAGACCGAGTGGGGAGCTGGAAACATAATCACACAAGATGAAATTTACTCCTTCCCGACTTTTGAGGAAGTAGATGGGTGTTCCCTTAAGTGGTGTCTCTGGGTCTTGAACAAAAGGCCCTACCCTCTCACTGGCCCGAGAGGGGTTTCCGTTTGATGGTTGGACCACAAACAGGTTGTTCATTAAAGGAGCACTGGTACTTAAGGAGGTAAAGGTAACTCAGGGGTAAAACGGTAATTTGACCCAACTGGAGTTACGAACACTCCTGAAGGACTAACTTGCTTTTATTGGTCTATATCCGTGGACACAGAATTATGTCTGCAGTGAGAAGAGTGCAACTGTGGGTCTTTAGTGGAGTGAACCCACAGTTAACGAAAATTGATTAATTGGTTAATGAGTTTTTACAATGGATTGACTCAAGCTTCCAAAGCAGTAGTCAACGCATCAACTAATGGTTCTTTGCTTAAAAAGACTTTCAATGAGGCAATTGAAATTCTGGACTCTATTGTTGCAAATCATAGTCAATGGGGAGAAAAAGAAACACCTTCAAGGAGCAGTGTCAAGGTCCAAGAAGTCAATCATCTCGAGACACTCTCAGAACGGATGTTAACTATGAACGATATGCTTATGAAACGAACGGATGTTAACTATGAACGATATGCTTATGAAACCCCCATGTGTACCACGTGCAATGAAGACCACTTATTTGAATATTGCCAGCAAAATCTAGCTTAAGTGTACTTTGTAGGTGCACATAACAGAGTGAATCCTTACTCTAACAATTTCAATCAAAGATGGAGACAACACCCTAACTTCTCGTGGGGAGGACAGCATGTCAGCACATCCAACACAACCCTTTTTGCTAGGCAGGGAGAACCACCGGGATTTAATAACCAAACTAAACTGAAGATTGCACAACTTTTGCAGCCGCAAATGCAGCAGCCGATGCAAGTGCAACCCCAATCAACCTCAAGCTTTGGGAATCTTATGAGGGAGATGATGACCAAGAATGATGTTGTAATTCAAAGTCAAATAGCTTCATTGAAAAATCTTGAAACTCAAATTGGGCAGTTAGTTCAGGAGTTGAGGAGTAGATGATAACATGCAAAAAGCAAGTTATTAGTCCTTTAAACTTAGACTAAAACAAGGCCAAAAGAAACAAAGATGCGTTACTTCAGCGCAGAAAGAAAGGAAAATGTGATGATTTTATGCGGCGAGCTATATTCATGTATGTGGCGAAGAAATTATAAAATATAGGGCGCTAACGCAACTAATTCAGTTATTTTCCAAAGTTATTCTCAGCGCAGGCACACATCCCAAGACGATCAAGAGACAGATAAGATGGATGAAAGGACAACACTGACACAACTAACGCAAGTGGGCGGAAAATGGGCTGAAAAGCTACAAGTTGGTTGATGATGATTGAAGCAAGTGGCTGAAATACTTGGAGAAGTTAGCTTCCCTCGCCTATAAATAGAAGCCACATACTCATAATCAAGGGGACGGAGAAAATTTTAGAGACCAAGAGAAGAGGAGAAATACGAAGAAGAAAAATCACAGCGAGCTGTGATTAGAAGCAAGCTTGCGTTTGTAGTGTTTTATTTCATGATGTCTTGTTTTGCTCGCATGAGCTAATTTCTTCTTCAAGGCTTAGCACAAGCACCTCATGCGGTGATAAGTATATTTTGTAAGAGCATATTTTGATTTAAATGAAACATTAATTGCTTTCTACTTGGTTGTGATACTTTTTCCATTACTAACTCCCGCTTGGCCAACCGGATGCGGTAGCAGTATGCTAAATCCCTGACAGGTAACACATGCGGACATCTCTAAGTAGAAAAAGTTAGCGCATGACATGTAGTCTTGGTAGCATGGAAATACTACCGCTAAAAGATAGTGCATGCATGAGCTTCGATTGCGTTGTGACTGACGCAGTCCCATGTAAGTCTTAAGAGAACTAAGCCTAACGCATGAATTAGCCAAATAACCAATTGATAGTTTTATGCCAAATGCACAAGGAGTACCGGAAGGGAAACTTATGATTTTGTTTTCTCACTTAGGCATTAATGGATCAATTAAACAAAGTATGCGCTACAAGGTTCTTATAAACGCATGACGTTGCAACCGCAACATCCTTGATACCATTCCCTTTATACTTTTCTTCTTACTCTTGTCGCATGTTTAGTTTCCTACAAGTTTATTTTTCAATCTTACCAACTCTATTATTATCTTGTTTATATAATATCAACACGTTTTGAGTTTAGATCAGTGAATATTGTTAAAAACTTTGCAAATAACCTTCCTTGTGGATTCGATCCTGGACTCACCAGGTATTACTTGATTTTGTCAGTTTATACTTGGATTGATTAAAATCTACGACAATTCTGTATTAAAATACTAAACACTTTGACAAGCAACCAAGTTTTTGGCGCCGTTGCCGGGGAAGGGCAACGAAATTTTTAATAATTTTTCCGATCTGACACTCCGTTGATATTATTTACTGTGTTCCCTGTCGAGTACTTTTTCTCCAGGTAACCAGAGGTTGTATGCGTGCCGGCCGACGAATTGACTTCGAAGTTGATCCTGAAATTGATAGAACATATCATAGAAGAAGAAGGAATCGAAGAACTCGAAGACAATCAGGAGAAATGGCAGCACCTAATCAACCAAACAGACCATTGAATCCCATTCAGATGGCCGATGATAGGGCCAGAGGAATTAGAGACTATGCAGCCCCTGCAAATTGTAATTTTAATCCAGGGATAGTTCAGCCCACTCTAGAAACAGAAAGGTTTGAGTTAAAACCTGTCATGTTTCAAATGCTGACAGCTGCAGGACAATTTGGAGGAAGCCCGGCAGAAGACCCTCACTCTCACCTCAAGTCATTTTTGGATATTTGTAATAAATTTATTATTCCAGGAGTAACGCATGAGCAATTGCAGGTAATCTTATTTCCTTACTCATTAAGAGATGCGACGAAAGTCTGGCTCAATCCTGCCAGCAAATTCCATCGCAACATGGAATGGTCTGGCCGAGAAATTTCTGGAGAAGTACTTTCCGCCAACCGCAAATTCAAGATTGCAGAAGGAAATAATGACTTTCACGCAAATGGAAGATGGAACATTGAGTGAGGCGTGAGAGCGTCTCAAGAGCTTACTACAGAGATGCCCGCACCATGGACTACAATAATGCATTCAATTAGAGACCTTTTATGTAGGTCTTAACAAGAACTCATAAGTCTTGATGGACTCATCCGCAAATGGTGCACTACTCAGAAAGACGTATGACGAAGCCCACGCAATCCTTGATCGGATTGCCCGCAACAACTACGAGTGGGGCACTGCGGAAGATAGAAGAAGGAGACCCATTAAAACCAGTTTGGGAAGTTTTGAAGTTGATCCTATAACCTCAGTAAACGCAAAGATTGATGCGTTGACCTCGAAAATGGATGCGCTCACGGCTAGAATAACACCTTTGATCGCGCAACTCAACGCAGTTGGGTGCGGGATCTGTGGTGAAGGACACACACATGACCAGTGTCCCTCAAACCCAGAGTCAGTCTTCTATGTTGGACCACAAGGAGCTGCGCGCAACAACCCATTTTCAAACACTTATAATCCAGGATGGAGAAATCACCCGAACTTTTCATGGAATGGTGGCGCAAATAAACAGCCACAACAAGGTAACGTAAACCCTGCGCCCAGATTATTTAATTCTAACAACGATCAATCCTCGCAGGGACATTTTCAGCGCAATACAGACGGAGGAAACCAAAGAGCATCATCCTCGAATGCGCTGGAAACTATGATGAAGGAATTTATGGCCAGTCAGAAGGAGTATATGACATAGAATGATGCGGTGGTTGAAAGTCAAGCCGCATCTCTGCGCAGTCTGGAAATACAAGTTGGACAACTTGCGTCAGAGTTAAAGAATAGACCTGCGGGTGCATTGCCCAGCAATACGGAGGATCCAAAGGGGAAGGAGCATTGCCATGCGGTGACTCTTCGCAGTGGAAGACAATTGCAGGTAAATGACCCTGCGCCAACGCAAGACAATTTGCCTAAAAATGCAGCCGCAGAAGATCATAACCAGACACAAGAAGAAAAAGTAGCTGAGGATGAAGAATCCAAAAAGAAGGAGGCTCACGCAGAAAAGGAGCCTGACGCATATAAGCCCGCGATCCCTTTTCCTCAAAGATTGCGAAAGAAGAATGATGAGGCCCAATTTAAGAAGTTTTTGAATGTCTTGCGAGAGCTGCACATCAACGTGCCACTTGTGGAGGCATTAGAAAAAATGCCTAGTTATGCAAAATTTTTGAAAGACATTCTGATGAATAAACGACCATGGAAAGAGTTTGAAACTGTTGCGTTAACAAGTGAGTGTAGCGCAATATTTGCCAATAAGCTTCCACCAAAATTGAAAGATCCTGGAAGTTTCACAATTCCTTGTTCAATAGGAGGAATCGATGTTGGCAGAGCATTATGTGACCTGGGCGCAAGCATAAATTTGATGTCATTATCAGTTTACAAGTGCCTAGGGATCGGAGAAGCAAGGCCAACTACCGTTACACTCCAATTGGCGGATAGATCTGTGGTCCACCCATAAGGAAAAATTGAAGACGTTTTAGTCAAAGTTGACAAGTTTATTTTTCCTGCAGATTTTATCATATTAGATTATGAAGCTGACAGAGAAATCCCCATTATCTTGGGAAGACTATTCCTTGCCACTGGCCAAACACTGATAGACGTGCAAAAAGGAGAACTGACAATGTGTATGAATGATCAGAAAGTGGTTTTTAATGTTCTGTCCTCATTAAAATACCCTGACGACAGCAAAGAATGTGGCATGGTAGCCCGCATAGACGTATGTTCTCCGCAGGAAATACTACAATCAAATGCGTTCAACTCTATGAGAGAAGAAAGCAAGGAAGAACAGGTGGAAGAAAATTGCATTCTAACACAGCATGACGAAATTATTCATGTGTTGGATATGAAAGAGAGAATTCCCGCCTTGCCTTCCATAACGCAACCCCCTGCGTTAGAACTTAAACCACTCCTATCGCATTTGAAGTACAGGTTTATAGGAGAAAAAAAATCATCAAAGCTCAATTCATCGCAAGAGCACCTTCTGATGCAAATCCTCGCAAAGCACAAAAAGGCCATTGGATGGAGTCTAGCAGATATTAGAGGAATTAGCCCCGCATACTGTATGCATAAGATTCGATTGCTAGATGAAT
Organism: Luffa aegyptiaca; assembly: GCA_017139565.1. Lineage (NCBI taxonomy): Eukaryota > Viridiplantae > Streptophyta > Magnoliopsida > Cucurbitales > Cucurbitaceae > Luffa > Luffa aegyptiaca. The sequence goes on from CM029396.1 coordinate 13,064,511, forward strand.
CCAATGAATTTATTGAACAACAAAGAAGGCTAAATCCTGCGATGATGGAAGTCGTGCTAAAAGAAATTATTAAGTGGCTCGACGCAGGTGTGATATATCCCATCGCAGATAGCAGATGGGTGAGCCCAGTACAATGCATGCCCAAGAAAGGACGCATGACAGTGGTAGCTAACGCAAACAATGAGTTGATTCCATCTCGCACCACTACAGGATGGCGCATATGCATGGATTACCGCAAGTTGAACACAATCACTAAGAAGGATCATTTCCCTCTTCCATTCATTGATCAGATGCTGGATCGACTTGCGGGACAAGCATATTATTGTTTTCTTCTGGGTATAATCAAATCACCATTGCGCCAGAAGACCAAGAAAAGACTACATTCACCTGCCCATATGGCACCTTTGCGTTCAGAAGGATGCCTTTTGGATTGTGTAATGCGCCTGGAACATTCCAGAGATGTATGATGGCCATCTTCTCAGATCTACTAGAAAAATATGTGGAAGTTTTTATGGACGACTTCTCAGTTTATGGGAAGTCCTTCGCAGACTGTCTAACGCAGCTAGAGCAAGTGTTAAAAAGATGCGAAGAGACCCACCTAGTACTAAATTGGGAAAAATGTCATTTTATGGTGGAGGAAGGCATTGTCCTAGGCCATCGCATATCAAGCGCAGGAATTGAAGTCGACAAGGCGAAAATTGATGTCATTGAGAAATTGCCACCACCAAACTCTGTTAAGGGAATTCGAAGCTTCTTGGGACACGTAGGGTTCTATCGCAGATTCATCAGGAACTTCTCGCATATTACAAAACCACTATGTGCATTGCTGGTGACAAATAGAAAATTTGAATTTTCAGAGGAATGCGTCAAGGCATTCAAGGAATTGAAGCTTGCGCTAGTCAGTGCACCCATTCTCGCAACTCCCGACTGGAAGGAACCTTTTGTCTTGATGTGAGATGCTAGTGACGTGGCAGTTGGAGCAGTGCTGGCACAGAAAAAGGAAAAGATTCTGCACCCTATTTATTATGCCAGCAGAACATTAAATGAAGCACAAACAAATTACATGACAACCGAGAAGGAATTATTAGTTGTTGTTTATGCTTTTGACAAATTTCGTGCTTATTTAATTCGCTCCAAAGTCATTGTCTACACAGATCATGCGGCGATAAAATATCTAATCACAAAAAAGGATGCGAAACCAAGATTGATTAGGTGGATCTTATTGCTGCAAGAATTCGATCTAGAGATCAAAGACAAAAAGGGGAGTGAGAATTTGGTCGCAGACCACTTATCACACTTGGAGAATCCTGAGAAGGTAGATGCGCCAGGAATCCCTATCGCAGAAGAATTTCCCGATGAGAAGCTTTTGATGATTGAAGATGAAGAGCCTTGGTTTGCAGACATCGCAAACTACCTTGCCGCAGGGGTCTTACCAGAGGAATATTCAGCACAACACCATAAGAAATTCTTTCATGAATTAAAATTTTATTTATGGGATGACCCTTATCTCTATCGCAGAGGACCTGACCAAATCATTAGGAGATGCGTTGGACATAGAGATGCGTTGAAAATATTGGGAGCTTGTCATGAAGCCCCATATGGGGGACACTTTGGAGGCCAACGCACCGCGGCTAAAGTATTACATTGTGGTTATTGGTGGCCCACCTTGTTCCAGGACGCAAAGAAATATGTGGATAGGTGCGACAAGGGCCAACGCACTGGCAATATCAGCGCAAGGAACGAGATGCCACAAAACTACATAATAGAAATTGAGCCGTTTGATGTCTGGGGCATTGATTTCATGGGACCTTTCCCATCGCCGCAAGGATATCAATATATCCTCCTCGCAGTTGACTATGTCACAAAGTGGGTGGAGGCAATCGCTTGCGTTAAGAACGATGCGACGACCGTGGCAAAATTTCTCAAAAAGAATATTTTTACAAGATTTGGTGTGCCACGCAGACTGATTAGTGATGAAGGGGCCCATTTCATAAATAAGGTCATGAATAAGTTGTTGCAGAAGTACAACGTTAAACATCATATCGCAACAGCTTATCACCCACAAAGTAATGGACAAGTTGAAGTATCGAACAGGGAGATTAAGAAAATTCTCGAGAAAGTTGTCAGCACAAGTAGGAAAGATTGGGCGCAACACCTAGATGATGCGCTGTGGGCATACCGCACAGCCTTCAAAATACCCATAGGAACATCTCCATATGTGTTGGTGTTTGGCAAGGCTTGTCATTTGCCCTTAGAATTGGAACACAAGGCGCATTGGGCAATGAAACGTCTGAATTTTGATCTAGAAGTAGTAGGACAAGAACGATTGCGCCAGCTGTCAGAACTAGAAGAATTCAGAAGATGCACATATGAAAATGCCAAGATCAATAGAGAAAAGCAAAAGCAATGGCATGATCGAAGGATATGCAAGAAGGATCTTAGAGAAGGTATGAAAGTATTATTATTCAATTCTCGCTTACGTCTCTTTCCAGGTAAGCTAAAATCTAGGTGGTCGGGCCCATATACTATCCATAAAGTATATCCATATGGGGCAGTGGACCTACATTCTACTGACGAAAAGAGAATTTTCAAGGTCAACGGGCAAAGAGTAAAGCCGTACATTGAAGGGACCTTGAACGAGGTAGTTGAGATTATTCTTCTGAAAGATTCGCCTTAAAGTAGCAAGACAAAATAGGTCCAGGACAAAAAGTGCTCTCAGCTGCGTCAGGACCTAGCGCAAGGTTAGAGCACAGCAGGTTAGAAGTTGTAATTATTTATTTATTTTCGCATGTCTATTTTATTGCGTTACTACTTTTGTTAATCTAGATCACATTGCATGATTGACTCGCATTTGTTGCGTTAGAATTTTGATAAAATCATTGCGTTAGTAACTTTTGTTGCGATAGAGCCTTAGGAGGAACATCCCATCGCATGTCCCAATCCATCTGTATTTCTCTCGCATTGGAGGTGCAGCCATAATCATGTTTGCATTTAATGAGCCGCACTAATCCCTATCTTTTAACATTACCCAAGACAACCGCTCACATTCCCCCATAATAATCATGATCACCTACCTACGTGGGATGCGAAAGGGCACCAGTACCAAAGAACGCAGTACCTTGCGTTAGCTATAAAATAGGGATGCGGCTTCTATCTCTCTTCCTCATTTCCTGCGTCTCCTTCGTGCAAAACCCTAAACCCTTACTTTCCCCCTTTCGTGCAAAGCTCCTCTCTGATTCTCTCCGAGATCGGCCATGTCAGACTCACAAAATCCTTCTCTCGCCGGTTACGCTGACGATGCTCCTCCATCTTCACCGGAGGTGGAAGGGCCGCATAGGAACGTCATTATCTCATTGGATGAAGAACATAATAACCAACAAGACGATGACCACATGGAGGAAGACGAACCAGAGGTCATAGATGGGGAACAACCCATCGAAAGCTTGGAAGCTCCGTTCACCGCCAATCCATCATCCTCTGGTGCGAACACCACTGAAGTTCTCGACGTAACACCACTGGACACCTCCACTTTCAACATACAGTCAATACACCTTCAACCCGCACAAAATCTTCCCACCCCTCGAAACCTAACTCCATTTTCCTCTCCTTTCTCGTCCATTTCCATTTTTCCCCCTCCAAACTCTTCCACTGTCCTAACCCCAATCACCACCCCTTCCTCTTCCTCCACGACCGCGACTGTTTCCATTTCCCTCCCACCATCCACCTCCACAAGTCCTGCTCTCCCGCAGTTCTCTGAGCAGCAGATCGCCGCATGGAACTCCCTGCTGGGGGAGTTGGGCGAAGAAGGTGAAGCAATTCGCCTGCGTGAAGAAAAAGAGCGCAATGAGGCAGAGGAAACTGGGCGCAAGGCCGCCGATGAAGAAAACGCAGCCAAAGAAAGAGAAAGCTCCAGCAAGTAGGCAGAGGACCCGGCTGCCGCAGAAATCGCCTCAACCAACTTAGCAATAATTGCGACAGCCATGGAAGTTGAAATTTTAGATTCAGAGGATGAGCTTCCCCTTACCCGTCGCCACAACATCCAGGCAACAGGGGTAGTCATCAGAGAGCCTTCAGAAAGACCTGCGGCAGCTCCGAGTAAGAAAAGAAAAGCGCCCACCGCATCTAAAGGCAAAGGAAAAGAAAAAGTGGATGCAGGAAAAGAAACGGCGGGCGACAACTGGGGAAAATTCCAATAGGAGAGGGGTTTTAGCTGCACCCTCCCGCAAACAATGACCAATCAAATTTCCCTACGCAAGTGGGAAAATGTTTCCCTAGCGCAGGAGCGCATTCCCTTCGTATGCCCCTGCGCTAGTCCACGATTTCTACCGGACGCAGTAGCAAGAAGAAATGGACGAAGTACTGGTTCGGGGCCACGCCATCGCATTCCCCTCCGCCAGCATCAACAGCGTCTACGAGCTGCGTGACATCCCAAACGTAGAAGGGAATGCGCTCCTTGACTGCCTCGACAAAGACTTTCTCAGGGCAGTCCTTCTTGCGGTGGCCAGACTTGGGGCCAAATGGGATGGACACGGAGCCGCAAGGACCCTAAAATCGCAACTGCTCGACTTCGAAGCGACCTGCTAGATGCATTGGGTAAAGAATCGCATCTTGCCCACAACGCATGATGCGACAGTGAGCCTTCAACGGGTGATCCTGGTTTATTGCATCATCAAGGGCACTCCAATCGACTTGGGTCAGATCCTAGTCGAAACATTGCTCCAGACCGCCGCAAAATCGAAGGGCACAATGTTTTGCCCAGGCCTTGTCAGGCGCTTATGCCGAGCATCCGATCTCTTGCCCGCAGCAGATGAAGAAATATGTTCCATGCGGAAGGATTTCGATGATCAATGGTGGACTCGTGTAACTAGCACTCGCGATAAGCGTTTGCAAGGAAGCATGCAGCAGCCAGCCCCCGCAGCTTAACCTTCCAAACCTGCACCTGCGACAGAGCCACAAAAGAAGAAGAGGCGCAAGCAAACCGCAGGCAGAAATCCACCACGAGCTGCAAGGATCCTGCAATCAACTCCTCCAGCGCAGGAAAACACTGTCTGCGTTCAGCCTCAAGGTTCCTTGCCACCACTGCAAGAAAGCTTGCCACCACCACCGCCGCCGCCACCAGAAATCGACCAGAACATACTTCCTCCGCAGCACAACGAAGACTTGCGGCAGGAGGAGACGCATTTTGAAGAATCATTGCCAGACTCTCCTCGCATCAATTAAGAAGTTCCTGCACCAATCCCCACGCCGCAAGCCACAACTTCTGCGAGCACACATCCGGTTGCGCCTGATCTAACTATTGATGTGGACGAAGCTCTTGTCTTCTCACAGATGCGGCAGATGATTCAGGAAGTCGTCGAACCCTTGCGTTTGAAGCAAGTGCGATTATGCCAGCAACAAGAGTTACTACGCACACAACAGGACGAGCTGTCGCAGCGAGTCAATGCCTTGCTCCTTTTTCTAATGCGATGGACTGAAGGTTTTGGCCGCTTGCCAGTCCCGCCGAACCTGTTCGCACGACCTACTGGGCAACAAAGACCTCCTGGCGCTGGTCCATCACAAATACGCGGAACTATGCCTCCACCTGCACCAAGGGACCCAAGACCACCTCCACCTCCACCACCGCAGGGATAGAAGTCACTCACTTAATTTTCTTATTTCCTTTTGTTCCCTTTTAAATGTATGCGCCCTTGTTGTATAATTTCGTATCGCTACATTAATATATCTCGCTGATTATCTCATCGCAATTTTCTCTCTGCCTTAATATACTGTCTTTATCTAACAAATTCTCTGCGTTAGCTCCTTTGTTTTCTCTCCACGCATCTAATCTTCTGAATTTTCTTAAACACATTACTTAATTTGGTGTAACTTTTGTCTTCATTTCCTCAGACCTTAAGGAAAATCCCTTCGCATTTTCGACTTGCCGCAACTCAGCCTTGATCTCCTTCAGTCTATGCGCTCCAGTGTAAGTTTAGGGGACAATGAGGGCATTGTCCAATTTAAGTTTAGGGGAGTTAGCGCATAGATAAATAAAATTAGCATGCGTTCCTCTGAATGCGGCATGTTTGTAGCCAGGGGCATTTATGACACCCATAGCTTGCCACTGCGCGAAGACAAACGCATCCCATGAGCGTAAAGGACAGTAAAAAAATGCAATGCCCGAAGTTGGATACCTTTCATAAAAAATGTGGGTAAGCCAAACGAAAGCATGCGTTTTGATGTCTAGTGTTCTCATTAATTGCTTTCTAAAAAAAAAAACATATATATGCAAATATTCTATGCGCGCAAGACACGCAGGAGAAGATTGGCTGAGTTAACGCAAGGATGAATCTAAGCACAAAGGACTTTCTTTAAGCAATGAAGGAAATTTGGCAAAAGTTAAATCTGTTTGGTAATGCGCGCAAGAAAAAGAGAAAAGAAGATGTGAAGATCGCAGACAATGAAGAGCTAAGTAATTCATCGCAGAGTTGATAATAGGCATTGTTTGAGGACAAAAAATAGTTTAAGTTTGGGGGTTTGATAACTTGCAAAAAGCAAGTTATTAGTCCTTTAAACTTAGACTAAAACAAGGCCAAAAGAAACAAAGATGCGTTAATTCAGCGCAAAAAGAAAGGAAAATGTGATGATTTTATTCGGCGAGCTATATTCATGTATGCGGCGAAGAAATTATAAAATATAGGGTGCTAACACAACTAATTCAGTTGTTTTCCAAAGTTATTCTCAGTGCAGGCACACATCCCAAGACGATCAAGAGACAGATAAGACGGATGAAAGGACAACGCTGACACAACTAACGCAAGTGGGCGGAAAATGGGCTGAAAAGCTACAAGTTGGTTGATGATGATTGAAGCAAGTGGCTGAAATACTTGGAGAAGTTAGCTTCCCTCGCCTATAAATAGAAGCCACATACTCATAATCAAGGGGACGGAGAAAATTTTAGAGACCAAGAGAAGAGGAGAAAGACGAAGAAGAAAAATCACAGCGAGCTGTGATTAGGAGCAAGCTTGCGTTTGTAGTGTTTTATTTCATGATGTCTTGTTTTGCTCGCATGAGCTAATTTCTGCTTCAAGACTTAGCGCAAGCACCTCATGCGGTGATAAGTATATTTTGTAAGCGCATGTTGTGATTTAAATGAAACATTAATTGCTTTCTACTTGGTTGTGATACTTTTTCCATTACTAACTCCCGCTTGGCCAGCCGGATGCGGTAGCAGTATGCTAAATCCCTGACAGGTAACGCATGCGGACATCTCTAAGTAGAACAAGTTAGCGCATGACATGTAGTCTTGGTAGCATGGAAATACTACAGCTAAAAGATAGTGCATGCATGAGCTTCGATTGCGTTGTGACTGACGCAGTCCCTTGTAAGTCTTAAGAGAACTAAGCCTAATGCATGAACTAGCCAAATAACCAATTGATAATGCACAAGGAGTATCGGAAGGGAAACTTATGATTTTTTTTCTCACTTAGGCATTAATGGATCAATTAAACAAAGTATGCGCTACAAGGTTCTTATAAACGCATGAGGTTGCAACCGCAACATCCTTGATACCATTCCCTTTATACTTTTCTCTTCTTACTCTTGTCGCATGTTTAGTTTCCTACAAGTTTATTTTTCAATCTTACCAACTCTATTATTATCTTGTTTATATAATATCAACACGTTTTGAGTTTAGATCAATGAATATTGTTAAAAACTTTGCAAATAACCTTCCCTGTGGATTCGATCCTGGACTCACCAGGTATTACTTGATTTTGTCAGTTTATACTTGGATTGATTAAAATCTACGACAATTCTGTATTAAAATACTAAACACTCTGACAAGCAACCAGTAGATCACATTGCTACAAAGAAACGGTGCACAACAAAGAGAAGGAAAAGAGCATTGCAAGACCATAACTCTTAGAAGTGGATTGCAATATCAAGAACCAAAAATAACATAGGAGCATGATAAAGAAAAAGTTTTTAATAATGCAGGTTGTCCCACTCAAACTGATGAACAAGAAGATATAAAGCCAAAACCTAGTCAATAAGAGGTTGTTACAGGAAGCTTGGCACAGAATGCGCCCGCAAAACCAATTGCACCCGCAAATCCTTTACCAGCAGAAGATTCGAAGGAGCCAGCCAAGAGACCCAAAAATCTGTATCAAAATGCAAGGCCACCTCCACCATTCCCTCAAAGACTCATAAAAAATAACCAGGACGAACAATTCAAGAAGTTTTTGGATATCCTCAAGCAACTCCACATTAATATTCCATTGGTGGAAGCCATTGAGCAAATGTTGAATTATGCCAAGTTCTTGAAGGATATCCTATCAAAGAAGCGTAAGCTAGAAGAATTTGAAACAATCAAACTCACGAAGAATTGCAGTGCTTTGATTACAAGCAAGGTGCCGCCTAAACTTCAAGATCCAGGCAGTTTCACCATCCCTTGTGTGATTGGAGGAAGAAGTGTTGGACGAGCTCTATGTGATCTGGGATCCAACATCAACTTAATGCCCCTGTCAATCTTCAAGCAACTAGGAATTTGGGAAGCAAGACCAACCACTGTAATTTTACAATTGGCAGATAGGTCAACCGCAAAGCCCATTGGGAAGATAGAAGATGTGCTCGTAAAGGTTGATAATTTTGTTTTCCCTGCAGATTTTATTATCCTTGACTGTGAAGCTGATAGAGAGGTTCCAATCATCCTTGGAAGACCATTCCTAGCAACTGGCAGAACGATCATTGATGTCCAAAAAGGGGAGTTGACAATGCGAGTGAATGATCAAAAAATCAAATTCAATGTGCTTAACGCATTACGCTACCCTGGGGAAATGGAGGATTGCAACAAGGTGGAAATTTGCGATAGCATAATTGATTCAGAAGAAGATACACAAGGAAGAGGAAAGTTCTGATGAAGACATTGCGGTGGATTATGCGGCCGCAATTGAAGAACTAAGACCTACAAATTGAGATCTGGAGAAAACAATGCCAATAAAGTCTTCCATTGAAGAGCCACCAAAATTGGAATTGAAACCTCTTCCATCTCATCTCAAATACATGTTCCTTGGGGAGAAGGAAACGTTGCCTGTTATTATCTCAACCAATTTATCTGAGCGAGATGAACTTTCTTTATTCCAAGTTTTATCAAAGCACAAGCAAGCAATTGGTTGGACGATAGCGGATATTAAAGGAATAAGCCCTTCCTTCTGTATGCATCCAATTAATTTGGAAGAAGGAGCCAAAAAGTCAGTTGAAATGCAATGAGACTCAATCCAGTGATGAAGGAGGTAGTCAAGAAGGAAATCATCAAATGGATAGATGCTGGAGTTATTTACCCCATTGCAGATAGCAGCTAGGTTAGCCCAGTGCAGTGCGTTCCAAACAAAGAGAGAATGACAGTTGCCACAAACGAAAAGAATGAGTTGATACCAACAAGGACGGTGACAAGATGGAGAGTGTGCATGGACTATAGGAAGCTGAACAAGGCAACTAAGAAGGACCACTTTCCACTTCCTTTCATAGATCAAATGTTGGATAGACTTGCAGGTAAAGACTACTATTGTTTTCTTGATGGATACTGTTGGCTTTCCAGAGTGGGTAAAAATATAGTAAAAAGAGACTCTAGAGCACTGTGCAAGCATACACAATCCGCAGCAAGTAATAATTATTTATCGAATCCAAGGTCTGAACAGTTCTCACTTTATCTATCTCGTGTAACTCTTTAATGGTTTCGAAAGTGGTTAAAATGATTGATTTTGAAAAAGTGATGAAGCAAAAGAAATGACAGAATAGAAAGTAAACAAATAAAGCAGACAGATTAGAAACAGGCGCTGGTCAGGATTTAGTAATTGTTTTAAAAGATGCTCTAGCAATATTATTGATTAGGCAAAACTCTTGCAGTCTTATTAGCATGATCCTCCCGGAACTCTAGATTTTTTAGAATATGTTTCAACTCCAATGACGCCCTACCGATCAAGAACTAGGCAACTGGCTATCCCTAGCTCAGTCACTGGCGTTCACCAATACACAATGATCTAGTGTGATTAAATGCCACACACTTCCCAAATCATCCTTGAAACTAAGAAGTGGTATTCATACCAGCTGGCCAGGCGGGCACAAAATGTAAATATTCACTACAATTAATCAAGATGCTCAAATCAACATTTATTGCATAGAGAATAAAGCACGGCAATTACATGACTCCTAACCAACACCTAAGTGAATTTAGCTCATAAGGTTCATAACAACACACGCAACAATCTGAGTATGTGCATCCATAATTACGAGAAATTACAAGAAAATACTAATTTCCTTGGTCAAATCCGTAATTGATGGTCTTCTTGAAGTCTCCAATCTTTCTCCTCTATTTGGCTCCCAAAGATGGAAATGAGAAATGATCTCTTCCCCAAAAGTGGAATGACTTTGACTTGAACGACTCTTCCCTTTTATAGAATGAAGACAAGCTTAAATTAGGTTGACCTAGACACGTGGATGGCTCTACTTGCTCCTTAAATCCGAAAATAACTTAAATAACTTCAGTTCATTAAAATGGATAACGAGCTGTGACGTGGCAGTTTTGCTCCCTGTTTTGCTGGATCGCAGATTTTGCTCCCTCAAGTCACTCAACAATATATTCTGCACAAAATAACTTCCAAAGCATCCATAATTCCAAATGGGTTAGAACATGCAATAATCATCTAAAAGCAACCCTAATTAGCACAAATGACACACAAAACACTATAGAATTAAGGTCTACATAACTCCCTTTTGGAGAGTTATCATACCCCCAAACTTTAACTATTGCGCGTCTCGAGCAATACTAACCAACCTTCCCTTAAGAATTCAAAACATCAGACAAAGCATAGCTCAATCAAAACAGATAATCCAACACTACCTTCAACCTTTACCTGAGCATTCTGCAAAACCAAGCTCTACTGCAGCAAAATAATTCTTCCAGCATGGACAAATGATCACCACCTTTTACTTAATTCTAAGAACTTGCCATAGCCTAGCTCTATTATCAGACATATAAAAAAACATTTTTAGGGGGTTTATATTTTTGTTCTTCAGACTTAAGGCAGGCCTATAGTCATAAGTTCTTAAGCATGGGATGACCCACTTTATGGTGCAGTATACCCTTGCCTCAAACTCATCACCAACTAGGCTAAATACTCATTACTAAGCTAAAAAATCCTTAGTTATTCTATCCATTGCTCCTCAAAATGGCAACATTTTATGATGAAGCTCACCTAAGTCCTGGGAGATAGAAAAACTGCTGGATTATCATTCATCCTTCAAAACTTTTGCTCTGTGGATTTTCTTAGCAAAATTTTCACAATTAATTTTTTTTTTCAGCAGTTAATTTTTTTTTTCTCATCATCATTTTTTCACATTTCCTAGGTTATCTTTAGACGCAAAGATAAACTGTGGGTGTCACAAATGTCCCTGGTTACTCAATAACCTAGCAAATTATTTAATGAAGGAGAGGAATGCTCGAGCAAAACAATTAGAGTAGCAAAAAGTCCCTCAAACTTGAATTATTCATTATCCCCAATGAATCATTAACATTATGAATTATACCCCAAAACTTAAACATTTCTATCTGAATTTTCAACCTAATCGTGGGACTAGAACGAAGCTTAAGGTGGATCAAATAAGTCAACACTACCTCAGAATCTTCTTGCCGTAGCGGTGACCAGGCTAGAAGAAATGCTCAAGCAAAAGGTTTCTGGAGATCAGAATACCTTGATCTAATTAAGCTTAACTAGTTCGTGCTTCAAAAATTCAGAAGAAAATTAGTTAAGTTAGAATTACTCAGTGCCATAGAACAGAAATACTATTGGAAATTTCATTATAAAAAAAAAGAAATTACATTAGCAGACATATTTTTTTTCTGGTGACCCAGCAGCAGAAAAATTAAGAACAAGCAAAAACAACAAAAACAAGATAAACAGAAAAACAGAAAAAGATGTGGTCAGAAATGCGCGAGCAACAAAAATATTTCATCAAAAAGAAATGCGCGCCCAACTCTTCCTTCAATCCTCCTGACCAGGATCTTCTTCTTCATCTCCTTCTCTCTCAACAGGCGGTGGCGGAATCCAAGGGTTCAGTAGGTCATCAGGGAATATTGGGAAGACCGGATATGGTTTAGAAAAGTTAGACTACAAGGCCCCCCGCAACGCGGCATCCCTTCTCTTCACATAATTCCAGAAGGTTTGGAATTGCCTTTCGGCAAACTCCATCCTGCTGAAATGCATCTGTAATTGCTCCTGCATTTGATGGATGCCACACACCAACCCCCCTTGGCGTGCTTCCTGTGTCCTTTAAAGTCTAGCCAGGTTTGGCGTGTCAATTATTCCCTTGTCTATCAGAGTGACATCATTCCGCATTCATCGGAACCCCTACCCTTTGGCATAACATCGCTATGGTGTTTGGGAAAAACAGCTTCCCAACCTTTTTCCGCCAATAATCGAAAATCTCACTGGAAATTATTTTGCCCACATCAATGCTCATGGAACGCAGAATAGCAAACACAAGAAGTACCCTATCCCGAGACACCATTGAATCGTGAGTTGTCGGCAGTAAGCGCAACTTGATGAAGCCCATCCATGTATTGGCTTCACTCTTCAGATAAGTTGCTTGAAATGTACGCTTTTCTGTCTTCGACAGTCTCCACTGAGCCCCTTCGATGCCAACTTCTCGACGCTAGGCAGATTCCAGCAAATACCTTCCTTATATGAAGGACAACGTCAGTGTCGTGACGCTATCGACTTTCCAGAATTTAAATTTTCTTACTTTTTTCCACGAATTCTCCAAATTTGAGGCTCCCTTCAGCACCAAGTTTCCACGAATTGAAGGCCAAGAAGTCCTATAAATAGAGAGTCTTTGTTTAGGTTTAGAATCATCCCTCAATACAAAAATTGTAGCCACCTTTCTCTTTAGTTTCCAAGAGTTCTTTTAAGCTTTCTTAGTCCAAGGGTCGGTTGATCAAGCCCCGAGCTTAGAGGTACTTGTCTATGGCCAACTAAGCTCAGATTGTTGTAATCGGGACTCGGTAAATGTAAGTTTTGGTATTTTTGAGACCTCATATTTTAGCAATCGAATTAGGCTTCGACTTCGATGTATTGGTCGAGTTGGAAACATTAGGAGTCCTTAATCAATGGTTCCAGTGACGGTCAGACAATTTGTTAAATAATTCAATTAATTAAGAGAGTCAAAGATTGAATTACCAAACTTACATCCCGAGAACCAATTACATAGATGAGTGTTCCCTTAAGTGGTGACTCCGGGTCTTGAACAAAGGGATCCTGCCCTCTCACTGGCCCGAGAGGGACTTTCTGTTTACTGGTTGGACCATAAACAGATTATTCATTAGAGGAGCACTGGTACTTAAGGAGCCAGAGGTAACTCAGGGGTAAAACGGTAATTTGACCAAACTGAAGTTACGAACACTCGTGAAGGATTGACTTACCGTTACTGGTCAATATTCGTGGACACAGAAACATTCTACAGTGAGAATAGTGCAGTTGTGGGTCTTTAGTGGAGTGACCCACAGTTAATGAATATTGGTTAACTTGATTAATGAGTTTAGTCAGTTAACCTCATATCATTGGAGCTTCTGATCTGTAGGTCCATTAGGTCCCCTTGCTAGCTCGTAAAGAGTAATTGGGAACAATTTATCTTGAAAGAATTTGAATAGTTCAAATTCAATTTTGGGAATCAAGTTAATTGTATGAGATACAATTAATATAATGTATGGTGATACATTATAATATAAAGTTTAATATGAGATTAAACTTTATTATATGAGAGAATTATATATTTGAAAGAGTTCAAATATATGACTAATTAAGTATGTGATATTTAATTAGTTAATTAATTAATTAATTATGAATTAATTAATTATTCAATTTAGTTTAAATTAAATGTGATTTAATTAAACTATATTATATGAGAGATATATATTAGAATATAATTCTAATGTGTAATTAATTAAATATGGTACATGTTTAATTAATTTTGAATTAATTAATTGTTCAATTTAATTTAGTTAAATGTGACTTAATTAAATTAAAACTATAGATTAATTTTAATGTGAATTTTGATTCATATTAAAACTATAGGTTATAAGAGAGATGCACATTTGAATATCATTCAAATGTTTGATTAATTAAATATATGATATTTAATTGATCTAAGAATTAATTAATCGTGTGGTTTAATTAATTTAATTAAATATGATTTAATTCATCTTAATTAAAATCATATAATACGTGAGGCATGTACATATGATTAAATATGAGATATTAAATCATATGGATATACTTTGGTTAATTATTAATTAATTAAGTATCATTTAATTAAGAGAAATTTTGGTAGATAGACCGTTTTGGAGACATATTTTCACATATGTCCAAAATTTTCAAAATTTACAAGATTAGATTTTCGGATATATTTGTTTACCTTTATACCCTTGTTCTTATCATTTATTCTCAAATAATATTAAAAATGATAATAATATATTCCATAGTAGCCAACCGAATATGCTACATTTTAGGAAGGTTAATTTTCACCAAATCCCTCAAATTAAAGAATGTTCCCATAATCATGGTTTATTCTCCTTCATTCTCCGTCTGTCCTTCATTTTGGTTTTATTTCCGACCTCTTCCCATTTATTTTCTTCTTTTTTCCGCCAGCATTTTCTTTCACCTTCCGTTGCCCATTGTCGGCGGTTTTCATATTTTTTTACCTCCTCTGTTTCTGTGGTTTCGAACTGCATATAGCAGTTCATAGGAACTTTGCTTGTTCGTGGTATTTTTTCCAGTGGTTTCCCTGCTGTATTTAGGTTTTTCCTGTAGCTTTCCAGTGGTTTCAAACTGCATACAGTCAGTCTTTACGTTCCGTTTTCCAGTCGTTTGAACATGGGTACGTTTTCAGTTTTTATATTTTATATATTCCAAGAGACATCGTTTTAGTCTATGTAAGTTTCGTATACAGTACACATTATAAACACGTTTTTATATGGATACGTTTTAAGTTTTATATTTTATATATTAAGAGAGATATATCGTTTTAGTCAATGTAAGTTTCGTATATATTTCGTACACATTATAAACATGTTTTTTTTATGGCTACATTTTCAATTTTAATATTTAATATATTCCACGTAATATCTCATTTGAGTCAATTTGAGTTTCATTTTCAGTCAATATATTCTTCTTCTTCTTGTTATTCACTGTGTTTGGTTGCTTTTAATTTCAGTTTTTAAATATGTTGGGTTTTTTTTATATATCTTCATATTTGGTATATTGTGATTATATGCTAGTTTTGTATATATGCTGGGTTTGTATATATTAGGTTTTTTTCATATATTTTCTTGTTATTCTGATTATATTGTGTTCGGATTTATAGAACATGTTATATCTTATATATTTATGTATATATATCATATTTTAAATATTATATATTCCAAAGCATAACAAAATATATTGTGATTATATGTTGAGTTTGTATATATGCTGGGTTTGTATATGTTAGGTTTTTTCATATATTTTCTTGTTATTCTGATTATATTGTGTTCGGGTTTATAGAACATGTTATATCTTATATATTTATGTGTATATATCATATTTTAAATATTATATATTCCAAAGCATAACAAAATATATATCATATGTCAGAATACTTATGTTTCATATATAACATGTGTCTGATACATATTATGTGGTTTATTCCTTATATATATTTTTAAGGTAGCGTAATTGTTCAAATGCTGCACGATGGTCATTGGAACGATAGTGAAAATTATGTGGACTACAAAGTATCACAGCTGTTATTGAATGATGGGATGACTTTTACTGAGTTTCAGCATTGTATCATGCAAAAACTAGGCAGTTTAGGTAATTTGGATTCCCCCAATATATTTGTTAGCATAGGCTCCCGAAATTTTATAAAGAAGGATGCAGAAGTCTCTGAAGATAAGAACGTAAGATGGTTGTTTTGAATAGCCTCAAACAATGTTGAACAGTACTGTGCTGTAACTGTTGATTCAAATAACAACCTATCAGTTATTTTAGACAATATCCCCCTCACAGCTACAGACTCTAATGAACTGGTCGGTGAATGACGCTTTTTCCACACCATTGATGTTTCAAAGATGTCTTCCAATTTTGAGATTTGTGTGGGCGACATGTTCTCTTCCAAGATTGTGTTACAGAATGCGATTCGATCAATTGCCATCAGAGACAACTTCCAATTCAAAACCGTGAAATCTAACCGTGATTTTTTGGTCATGCAATGTGTTGTTGAGGATTGTGAGTGGTTCCTTAGAGCATGTCGGTTCGGAGATGACGGTAGTGCCACTTGGGTTGTCAAGAGATTTGACAATGATCATACATGTTCAATTGATGTTGTATTGACTGACCACAAGCAAGCGACATTTACCTTCATTAAGGATTGTATTAAACGGAAGATTAGCATTGCGGTCAGTAAATTACCCACTCCTAAAGACATTATATCATTTATTCGATCAGAATATGGTTTGCGTATTAGCTATTAAAAAGCTTGGCGTGCTCGTGAAGCTGCATTAAATGAGATTAGAGGATCTCCAGAAGACTCATACAAAATGATCCCATCATTTGCCCATATGTTGAATATTAAAAATCCAGGTTCATTTAATATATACGTCAGTTTATATAATATTTACTCTTAGCTATCACATTTACTGTAGTTGATATAATATATACCTATTATTTGTATTCATTAAGGTTCAATAACTGAATATAAGATTGATGGCGATGGGAGATTTCGATACTTTTTCATGGCGTTATCAGCATGCATTTCTAGTTGGAAGCATTGTCGTCCAATTGTTTTTGTAGATGGTACACAAATGAAAACACAAGTTCGCCGGCACTCTGATAACAGCTTCAACTCCTGATGCGAACGATCAAATATTCCCTTTAGCATTTTGTGTTGTCGATTCAAAGAACGATAGGTCATGGAAATGGTTTTTCCAGCAATTAAGTAAAATTGTTGGTCATCGTAAAAATATAGTTATTGTTTCCGACAGGCATAAGAGCATTGGCAAAGCAATTCACAACATCTTGCCTGATGCGTTACATTGCATCTGCATGGTTCATTTGTTGAGGAACTTGAAATTGAAGTATATATAAAGAAAAGCTTGTCGACAAGATATTTTATGCTTGTGCAAAAGCTTTTAACGTCGTGGATTTTGAATTTCAGATGCGTCAAATGGAGCAAGATGCAAGGGGTATTCGAGCTGAATTGGAGTCGATTGGTTTATACAGATGGTCTCGTGCTTACTCCACTCGTAGAAGATATAGGGTCATGACCACGAATATATCAGAGAGCCTGAATGCTGCCATTAAAGAAGCAAGGGAATTACCTATTGCATCCATCCTAGAGGTTTTAAGGATGATGTTACAAAGGTGGTTTCATGATAGAAGGAACGAGGCAGCTTTTCAAGTAACTGATTTTACCAAAAATACAAAAAAACATATAAGAGACCAAATTGCAATGGGTCGTTCAATGCAGGTCAGTACATCCTATTTCTGTATAGTATACTTTGAACTCTCGATATTTATATTTTATTTTTTTCAGGTCAATCCATTGGACAATGTCCAATTCCAGGTAATAGATGGTACTAGTCAACACGATGTTCATTTAACCGCCAGAAGATGCAGTTGTAGGATGTGAGACATTTTGGAGATTCCATGTTCTCATGCTTGTGCCGTTTTGACTTCGAAGCACTTGTCTATTAAGGAGTATATATCAAATTTCTACTTGAATAGTACTCTCTCTTCAATATACAATGGTCTAATCCATCCATTAGGCAATGAGTCTAGCTGGCATATCCCCAATGACATCAAAAGTATATCAATTCTCCCCTCAAACGTTAAGCGTTCCGTTGGTAGGCCAAAGAAGATCAGAATTCCCTCACAGATGGAGTTCAAAAGACGGGTTAAATGTGGTTGTTGTGGCAGAATTGGGCATAATAAGAAGACTTGCAGATTTGCACTAACCCAGTAGTTATTTTTGTATTTCAGTTTTTTAAGAACATTTGAATTTCTTATTCCTTTGGGTTGTTATCTTTTATGTTTCAATTTGTTGAGAACAATTATCCTTTATGTTTGAACATTGTTTTTCATTGGAACGATTTATCGTTATAAAAGTTGGTTTTTATTCCCCCATATATAGTGGTTGAAATTCGATATCTACGATAATATATATACTTCATTATCTAGTTATACCTTATACTAGGCATCATTATAGTTAATGCAAAATTATGGTTGATATATTATTAACCATATTTATGCATATACATTATATATTCATTATCAACTCATATATTCCCCTATATATTCAAAACAGGTATTATGTGTACACGAACTTTTGTTGTATGTACATTAACATATATCATATATACACGAACATATATGTTCGACAAGTTGAAGCACCTGAGCATGTATAATATTAAACGAAACACCTGTACATATATAACATAACAGATATATTATATTTAAAATTTAATATATCATCTCGTCAATCCCAAGAAAGAGATATCACAACAAAATCAGTATTCAACATTCCAACAACCAGATTTCAACAAACATATTCCTTAATATATTCCAACATCCAGAAATCGAACGAAGAGATTCCAACAAACATATTCCAACATCCAGAATTCATTATCAGTACTCATATATTCCCCTATATATTCAAAACAGGTATTATGTGTACACGAACTTTTGTTGTATGTACATTAACATATATCATATATACACGAACATATATGTTCGACAAGTTGAAGCACCTGAACATGTATAATATTAAACGAAACACATGTACATATATAGCATAACAGATATATTATATTTAAAACTTAGTATATCATCTCGTCAATCCCAAGAAAGAGATATCACAACAAAATCACTAGTCAACATTCCAACAACTAGATTTCAACATTCCTTTATATATTCCAACATCCAGAAATCCAACAAAGAGATTCCAACAAACATATTCCAACATCTAGAATTCCAACAAACAGATTTTCTATTAATAACTATATAAGAAGCTTAAAAAAACATCAAGAATTCCAACAAAGTCAGTATCCATCATTTCAAACAAAATTTCCCATCTAACCAACAAACAGAATGCAACAACTTAGTTCCAAAATCATAATAATTCCAGTAGTCTTCATTCTATTCATAACTATAATAAGAAGCTAAATTCCTACTGAGAAAGCAAATTGAAATTCGGTTCATTATAGTCTTGTGTGTTCACCAAACTGTTATCTTTCTTCTTGCCCTCTGCCGATCCGAACTTTGATGTGTATGGCGACCTCAAGATCATTGAAGGAACCACGACCCTGCGTTCTCTTTTTTGCACGAACTCATTTTTTGTAGCAAATGGTCCTGTCCCTTTCATCTGCATTCATAATGTAAATAATTTGATGATATATTCCTTTATATATTCCAAATAAATCAGATAGTTCAAATAATTTATTCTAAATACTTACAGCATGAATGTATGCTTTATCGACCATATTTTCAACTTCTTTCTTCACAGTTTGTTTTTTCGCCTACAAACCCATTCAGTCAAAATACAGTGAAACATTCATATACATATTCAGATTGAAATACATATTTAATGCATACTATTTACATACCTTTAAGATCTTTGCTTCCTGTTTATTCTTGCCAACCTCTTTTAGGAAGTTTGTGCTAACAATATCATCCTCCATCAGCATCCTTATATCCTATATTTGAGCAAGTAACAAAATTCACACGACTATGAACAAGAATACACGAACATTTGTAACATAAAATCATACCGTAACTGGAGTTTGTTGCTGTTCATTTCTACCCTTTCCATCATTATCGTCTATATCCTCTCCAGATTTTTCATGCTCTGATTTATCCCCCCCCCCCTCTCTATTGTCGCTTTCCCCCTCCTCATTTTCTACATCCCCCCTCTATTTTCTTCTTCTCCGTCATTTTCTCCATTGTCATCATCCTCCCCTCTTTCTTCCTCTCTACCATCCATTACTTCAGGTTCATTGTCCTTATTCATCATCTTCTTAAGGTTTTCAATCTCATTAAAAAGCCTATCAAATTTGCTATTCAACACTTCAAAGCAAAAAATTACTGTAGCTTTTATGTCTAAAGGAAGATTTTCTACCATTGTATGTATTGTATCTCCCTCTTCTCGTCCAGATTTTCTCGTAGAAGTTTCTGCTTCAAAATGTTGTCCTCCTGATCTGTTGTTTCCACCATGGAACAAAGCTTCTTCTCTCTCATCCATCATCTCATAGAATTCAAATTGAAACACATGTTATCAAATAAATAGACATATATAATTCATTCGGGGGTATATATGAAAAAATACATATTTATACTTACATTTTCATTCTCGAAGACCTTATCATATGCCCAGACCAACAGTGCATGTGGGAAACCAACTATTCGTACTACCAATGCATCTAGATTCTTTATAGCCTTCTTTATAGAATCTAAAGTTTTGGAATATGCTAGACGACCCCAAGGATATTGATCAAATTGAACTTCATCATCCAACAAATTAATGATATCCATCTCTATCCCCGTGCTTACTTGTTTCCCTAGAAGTAAGTTGGTCAAGAAATACAGCTTTGCCAACTTCACTCTATCCTTCTTTTTTACCCCATCCATTGACAAAAAAGTTCATTCACATATGACCTTTTGATTGGTTTGTCGGCCTGGAAGTACTTGTTTAAAAACCTACCATTGAGCTTTTCTAAGTCCACTTCTGGCAACTCTCCACAATTTAGACCCGTGATTCTCTCAAAATCTTTCAAACCAAACTTTACAACCTTTCCTTCAAAATTGAACCAAAGTTCGTCCCCCTTGGTTTTGGCCCATTGCCTTCTAATCATGTGGTGTAGAAGTTGCTCTGGAAATCTATTAATCTTTAGGTCCAAAAATCTCCCAAACGGACTCTCCAAAAACCTAGCTAAGTGTTTTTTACTCAGCCTCTCTCTAATATTTTTTAGGACTTCATATCTTGAATATATATTCAGTTTTTGGAGACTCGACCACTTATCCCTTGGGAGCAATAATGGGGCAGCCTAAATTAAGAAAAACAGATTAATATTTTATAAACAATATTCTAACTAATATATGTATGCTATATTTAATATATACCTCATACACATCTTCACATATAGACCCCCTAGCATACGTTTCAACCTTCATAATTTTCCTCCTCGTGTTAGTTTTCTAATAAAAAAACAAACCAGATTAGCCTTCATATTAACCATTAAACAAGTCTGTTTTTATATTAGTAAACATTAAACAAGCTAAATTTTACCTTCTTTTGGTTTTCAGATTTGGATGGGGCAACCTTCCTTTTTTGGCAGATATGTTCACTTTTTGCTTCATCTTTGTCGCAGATTGCCTTGTAACTCTTTTTGAATCTGTGACGTCAACAGTTCTTGACCTCTTTGCATTTTTTTCCTACAATGGCAATATTAATCTTTAAGAATCTTAACTATTCAAAACATTAGAGATTGTTAGCTAATGTACCTTAGGAGTTTGTTCAGTCTGTTTCTGGTTCCCTTTATTTTCATTTCCGTTCTTCTTGTTTTTCAGCTCTACAATATCATTGGCTTGTCCAACGATCTCATCATTTTTGTCACCGTCGGTTGGAATTGGTATATCTTGTTGTCCCACCGGTTAAAAGAATGATGGGAAAAATACACTTTTAGTCCCTGAGGTTTGGGTTAAGTGACAGTTTGGTCCCTGAGTTTTCAAACTCAACAAAAATACCCCTGAGGTTTGAGATAAGTAGCACTTTGGTCCCTGCCGTCTATTTTTCTGTTAAATACTAACGGTTGCTGACGTGGCACTATTATTTTAATAAAAAAAATTATTTTTTATATTTTTTTAAATAAAAACATATTAAAATAATAAAATATTATTATTTTATTTAAATTCTTTCTCTCTCTCTTCCTTTCTTCTCCCCCATCTTCTTTCTCCCTTCTTATCTCCTTCTTCTTCAGCTTCGGTGGCCGGCCGCCGCCGGCCGCCACTGGCTGCCGGCGAGCGGCGGCAACGGCGGCCGCCGGAATTTTTTTTTTTTTTTCTTTCTTTCTCCCCTTTTCTTCTCTCATTTCTTTCTCTCTTTCCTTCAATTTTTTTTTAATAAAAAGAAGGGAGAGGGAGGAGGAGCCCTCCTCCCTCTCCAGCGCCGGCGACGGGAGGAGGGGCCCTCCCTCCCCCCGTCGCCGGCGCTGGAGGGAGGAGCTCCTCCTCCCTCTCCCTTCTTTTTATTAAAAAAAAATTGAAGGAAAGAGAGAAAGAAAGGAGAGAAGAAAAGGGGAGAAAGAAAGAAAAAAAAAATTTCTGGCGGCCGTCGCCGCCGCCGTTCGCCAGCAGCCGGTGGCGGCCGGCGGCGGCCGGCCACCGGAGCTGAAGAAGAAGGAGATAAGAAGGGAGAAAGAATATGGGGGAGAAGAAAGGAAGAGAGAGAGAAAGAATTTACATAAAATAATAATATTTTATTATTTTAATATGTTTTTATTTAAAAAAATATAAAAAATAATTTTTTTTTATTAAAATAATAGTGCCACGTCAGCAACCGTTAGTATTTAACAGAAAAATAGACGGCAGGGACCAAAGTGCTACTTATCTCAAACCTCAGGGGTATTTTTGTTGAGTTTGAAAACTCAGGGACCAAACTGTCACTTAACCCAAACCTCAGGGACCAAAAGTGTATTTTTCCCAAGAATGATAATGATATAATGTATAATATATCACATATATACGAATATATACGTAAATTAAATATCATATATACATGCTGAATAACGTCATCGCCTTCGTTATTCTCTTCAATCTCCTCAGTGATATTCACTTCTGTGTGATCAGCTGGATCAATATCATGTTGTGCATCTTGTATTCATTTCAGAGAATTATATTAGTATAAAATTATAATTATAAATATGCTTAGGTTTATATCGAATACTTTTACCTTAGAAGAATCTTCATATGGGACAATTTGGGTCCCTAAAATATCTCCAACAACTTCTTGTTTCATGCCCCCTTCTTGTTCTGTTGTTATTTCTTGCATTTGCTCAATCTCTTGTTTAATTTCTGTTCCTACATTCCGCTCGTCAAAATCTTGTTTTTTTTCCTAGACATATTCGCAGATATAGATTCCGAGCTTTTGTTCTGCAGTTGAAGATACATAGTTAGCAAAATCAAATAATCATATCAGCCACCAATGTATTTATAAAAACAAAAACATACCTCCGAATCTATTGTCACAACCTCATTTTCATTGCCTTTTTTAGTTGCTTTTCTGCTAACCATATTCAAAATCCTTTGACTCCTGCGTATATTTTCATTCCCTCCCAGGTTCTTATATGTATCCATTCCCTAATAGTTTTTTTTTTATTCGAAAGTATATATTCAAAATCAGTATTATAATATTTACAATATTTCCACCCCACCAGTAGTTACCACATAAACATGTATGAATGGTATATACGATACAAAGCCATATCAATAGTTAATATATCGAGGGGCAATGTGTCATATTTCGTTGTATATATGTAATTAACTATTTTATTTTTAATAGTCAGGGGTAGTTTGGAATCGAGTTATTATGTTGCAATCCCCTATTTCATATATATAAAGTAACAGTTTATATGTCCTATGGTTTATATCGTTAATAACAGTGTAAATGTCATATGGCTTTCGAATAAATATTCCAGATTATGGCTAAAACAGAGGATCATAATGAAACTTTTCTCTAATACGGCTTCAAACAGAATGCATGTGGAATACAACTTATAATCATGAATGTTTTTAGTTTCAACAATCTTTAATGAAATGTATTTGACATTGTTGAAGAAGATTAAACCCTAGACATGTTCCAACAGTGAAGAACTAAGGACACTTCGAAAAAACAGGGCGTCGGCGATTAAGGGACAGTGGGTGTGAAAAAACCATAAAAAACTGTGGGAATGTCACGCATGAACTATGTATTTTGAATAAATATACCAGATTTTGAGGAATGTAAACAAGAAGAAAAAAGTCCTACCGAATATACCTCCGTAGTTCGAAACATACCAGAGGGTTTCTCCAAACAGCGGCACGTCTTCTTCCCCAAATTTCTGTGTCTTCTTCCTCGCAAAGTAGCCGGAAAAAAAAAAAGCCAAACTCGTGGGTTGAACTGAAGCAAGAATCGTGGGTTTTTTTCGCCTCCCAGATTGCACGCCCTTTCCTTTTCCGTTCACTCTCTCTCACACACGGTCTGAAATTCGAAAAAATGAAGGAAACAGTTTGTGTTTCCTTTTTTGGTTTTTTTTTTAATCGTTAGTGGGAATGTATAAGGGCTGAATCGTAAAAGGGCCATGATTTTTATGAAAAATATTTGGGCCATTAGGCCTTTTCTGTAAAAAATGGTAAGTTTGGACATTTATGAAATATATGGGCCTAATTTGGGCTATCTATGTACTTTTCCCTTCAATTAATTATAATTAATTTTCATTTGATGGTTGGTTATATGATAATCGATCAAACGGTTGAGATTTGATCTCGTCCCTCACATTTATGAATCACGCTAAAGGGGTCAAATGACAGTGGCTTCTTTTGTGCATTCTGAACATTTAGAATCTCTGATGATCTCTCTAACAAACTCTCTCTTATTATTATTCTCTCTGGTAAAGACACAGAGAGAGAAATTCTCTCTTAGAGATTTCTTCCCAAATTCAAGAGTTCAGTCCCACAACTGAGTTCCCAAACTCAGAGGATAGCAAGGCAAGCTTGTGGTGGTGTCCCAAGATTTTATTTTTGGTCCCTGGCATTCAAGAAGGCGTTCTTGAAGAATTCAAAGTCATCAGACGACGCTATGTTTCTCAATTGCTTAACTTTTTGCCAATGTATCGGTATTTTGTAGAATGAAATTAAATTGTGAATCGGTCCAATTGCTTCCGTTGTAACGGAATTGGGAATTCCAATCCTTCAGAGCCTAGTACATCTGGTCAAGCCCATCCTTTTCAACAGTTGAGAATACCTCGACGTAGTGGGAGGATTGTTACTCAACCTGAACGCTATCTGGGTTTAGCAGAAAATCCAGCTGTCATACCTGATGATGGAGTTGAGGATCCATTGACCTTTAGACATGCAATGAATGATGTGGACCATGACCAGTGGGTCAAAGCTATGGACCTAAAGATGGAGTCTATGTACTTCAATCAAGTCTGGGATCTTGTAGACCTACCTGAAGAGGTTAAACCCATAGGGTGCAAATGGATCTACAAGAGAAAACGAGACACAACTGGAAAAGTACAAACTTTCAAAGCTCGACTTGTGGCAAAGGGTTATACCCAAAAGGAGGGGGTGGACTATGAGGAAACCTTCTCCCCAGTTGCCATGTTAAAGTCGATAAGGTTTCTCTTGTCCATTGCCACGTTTTATGATTATGAGATTTGGCAAATGGACGTCAAGACTGCCTTTCTGAATGGCAATCTTGATGAGAACATCTTTATGTCTCAACCAGAGGGGTTCATTGCTCAAGGTCATGAGCAAAAAGTTTGCAAGCTTAGACGATCCATTTATGGGTTGAAGCAAGCTTCCAGATCTTGGAATATAAGGTTTGACACTACTGTCAAATCTTATGGCTTTGACCAGAACGTTGATGAGCCTTGTGTTTACAAAAGGATTATCAACAGTTCAGTAGCTTTTCTGGTGTTGTATGTAGATGATATTCTTCTCATTGGGAATGATGTAGAATATCTAGCTGACATTAAAAAATGGCTATCGACTGAGTTCCAAATGAAAGATTTGGGTGAAGCTCAGTATGTTCTAGGGATTCAAATTATCAGGAATCGTAAGAACAGAACGTTAGCCCTGTCTCAAGCATCATATATAGACAAGATGTTGTCTAGATATAAGATGCAGAATTCCAAGAGGGGTTTACTACCCTTCAGGCATGGAGTTCATTTGTCTAAGGAACAGTGTCCTAAGACACCTCAAGAAATTGAGGATATGAGACGGATCCCTTATGCTTCAGCTGTGGGCAGTCTTATGTATGCCATGTTGTGTACTAGGTCTGACATTTGCTATACAGTTGGGATAGTCAGCAAGTACCAGTCCAATCCAGGGTTAGACCATTGGACTGCAGTTAAAAACATCCTCAAGTATCTTTGGAGAACGAGGGACTATCAGCTTGTGTATCGCTCTAAGGATTTGATCCTTACAGGATACACAGACTTTGACTTTCAGACTAATAAGGATTCTAGGAAATCCACATCAGGGTCAGTATTTACCCTCAATGGGGGAGCTGTAGTCTGGCATAGCATAAAGTAAAGCAAGGATGCATTGTAGACTCCACCATGGAGGCCGAATATGTCGCTGCTTGTGAAGCAGCTAAGGAGGTTGTATGGCTACGGAAGTTCTTGATGGATTTGGAAGTTGTTCCAAATATGAACTTGTCAATCACCCTTTACTGTGATAATAGTGGTGCAGTGGCAAATTCTAAAGAACCTCGCAGTCACAAAAGAGGCAAGCACATAAAGCGCAAATATCATCTCATCAGAGAGATCGTGCAACTAGGGGACGTGATCGTCACGAAGGTAGCCTCTGAGCACAATATTGTTGATCCATTTACGAAAAAGGCTCTCACGGCTAAAGTGTTCGAGGGTCATTTAGAGGGTCTAGGTTTGCAAGATATGTACATAGAATAGTCTAGGGCAAGTGGGAGAATTGTAATGGGTATTGTGAATGCCCTAGTTTATTATATTTATCTGTATTTGTACTTTTCATGTATTATACAGTATTAATACAAACCACTATTCCTACTTCAATGATTATTCATTCAATTTTGATTGTTGATTTACATTGCCCACTAGAGTTTTAGTTCAAGTGGGAGTTGTTGGGTTTTATGCCCTAAAACACGTAGATAGTAAATGAAACAAATTAATCGATCTCAATAAAGCGTTATTTGAGTGATTCAGTAATTTGGTTATTGAATAATCAAGTTTGCATTAATAAACCCTAAATCCAATAAACTAAGATCCAAGGTTGTTTAAATGAAACTTGGATTAGTATGTGGGGACATACGGGGATCAGTGTCCAAGTAACAATCTAAAAGGTCTATAGTATAGGGATAAGGCTGGGTACCTTATCCTGGTGACACTATGTGATACGACCCACCTCGTATTCGATACAGATGCAATGATCCAAAGCATCCATGTAGGAGACATGCGGGTGGGGGTATCCTATGCAATGAGTTTGCATAAGATCGGACCGTGAAATAGTAACCACTAGATGTAACGTCGTTAACTAGTTTAGGTTTCTATTTCAATAAGATGACCTAGGAAACTCAATCTCAAATCCTGAGTCTGTTATGAACCCCTTTCAGGAGGGATTGTCCTTAGATTTGTATGGGTGAGAGTGTCCAGTTCGCCGACTCAATAATCCTACCATTTCAGAGGCAAGACCAAATGGGGGCTGGAAACATAACAGTACAAGATGAAATTCACTTCTTCCCCTATTGGGGTAAGTAGATGTGTGTTCTCTTAAGGGCTGATTCTGGGGCTTGAACAAAGGCGCGTCGTCCTCTCCTGGTCCGAGAGGAACTCCTGTTTAGTGGTTGGACCCTAAACAACTTGTTCATTAGAGGGATCAGTGGTACTTAAGGAACCAGAGGTAACCCTGGGGTAAAACGGTAATTTGACCCAGTTGGTGTTATGAACACACGTGAAGGATTGACTTACTGCATTGGTCAATATCCGTGGACACAGAAATATTCTACAGTGAGAAGAGTGCAACTGTGGGTCTTTAGTGGGTGACCCACAGTTAATGAATGTTGACTAACTTGGTTAATGAGTTTAGCCAATTAGTCTCGTATCGTTGGAGCTTCTGATCTGTAGGTCCATTAGGTCCCACTGGTAGCTCGTAAAGAGACTTGAGGCAATTAAGTATAAATTGTAAATTGAAAGTGTTCAATTTATTTAGGGGAATCATATAATGTATATTGATACATTATAATATAAAGTTTATGAAACTTTATAATATAATTTTGAATTAATTTCAAAATTAATTCCTGAGAGAAAATATTTGAAAGAGTTTAAATAATTAATATGAATTGGATTCATATTAACATAAATAATTTAATAAAATCCCTAAGATTAAATATATGATATTTAATTGGGTAATTAATTAATTATGGAATTAATTAATTATTTATTAAATTAAATATGAATAAGATAATAGATTTGATTAGATCTTATTCATGACTTTTTCCTATAAGGAAAAGGCCTTGGCCTTTTTCCTATAAATAGGACCCTTGGGGTGGGGTGAAAGGCATCCCATTCATTCTCCTACTCTCAGAGAATTCTCCTAAAGGCTCCCACTAGTCTCCTGCCTCTAGTAGTCTCAGAGTCATACCTGTGTAGCCATAGTGGTAGTGCTCACAATAGTTCGTGATTATTTCACAAGCAGTTGGTGAATTTAATCTGAGTCGTCAACGAGAGTAAGTAATTTGTTACTATATAAATTAGATTTAGATCTAATATTTTTGTATGTTTGTCCTTAATATAAATTTAGAATAGTTATAAGATTATTTCCAATGTATTGGTATTTTAGATTAAACAAAATTAATTACGAATCGGTCCCAATCACGCTTCCGCTTTACGGAATTACGAAATTCCAATCCTTCACCGACATGCTCTAAGGAACCACTGGCAATCTTCAACAACACATAGCACAGCCAAAAGATCACGGTTAGATTTCACGGTTTTGAATTGGAAGTTGTCTCTGATGGCAAAAGACCGTATGCATTCTGTAACACAATCTTGGAAGATAACATATCATCCACCCGAATCTCAAAATGGGATGACATCTTAGAAACGTCAATGGTGTTGAAAAAACGTCCTTCACCGACCGGTTCATTAGAGTCTGAAACTGTGAGGGGGATATTATCCAGAATAACTGATGGGTTGTTTTTTGAATCAACAATTACAGCACAGTAGTGTTCAACATTATTTGAGGCTATTCTAAACAACCATCTTACGTTCTTATCTTCAGACACCTCTGCATCCTTCTTTATAAAATTTTGGGAGCCTATGCTAACAAATATATCAAGGGAATCCAAATTACCTAAACTGCCTAGTTTTTGCACGATACAATGAAACTCAATAAAAAAGACATCCCATCATTCAATAATAGATGGGATACTTTGTAATCCACATAATTGTCACTCTCATTCCAATGACCATCGTGCAACATTTGAACAGTTATGCTACCTTAAAGATGGATATAAGGAACAATGATGAAAATATCGCCGAAAATCGCCGATATTTCGTCAAAATATCGAAAATCTCAAGGGTCCAATAGAGATATGGAGGGTAAACATCTTTTTTACCAATTTATCGCGATAAATCGGAAATATCTCCGAAATATCGTCTTATCGATAAGTCGGAACACGTGACGGAAAATCGCGGATAAAATACGGAAAAATCACGGAAAAACACGAAAAACGCAGCAAAAAAATGGCAAAAAAGTCGGTTAAAATCGCATGAATTTTAACTTTAGTATTTTTCTCGCTTTTCATAATTACATTAGTGTTTTGCTCCATTGGCTGGATGATTGTTTGATAGTGCTATCTTACTCTCATGGCTTAGGTGAATATCAAGAATTACATTTGATTTTTAGTTTTTTTTTTCTTTTCCTCCTCTCTCTATTTCTTCATTCCAAGGGAATATTTTTTTTTAAAAAAATAAGTATTTTGAGTAATAATAACATAATATTGAAAGTTAGATATCCAACTTAAGATTATTTTGTGCCTTGGTACGACATTTTTTACTTTAACATATATAATGTATACTTTTTTATATTATAATATAATTTTTAATTTAGTTTATATGGAATACTAATTGTCGTTCTTTTTAAAAAAATTAATAGTATATTTCTAATAATTTTGTATATCTTTGATAAATTTAGTTTTTGTGTCTAGATTAATGTTTTTTATCAATGAAATATTCAAGTTCATGTTCATTTTTCGGTCTTCAATGTTATCTATTATTGTATTACTATTCATATTTAGCTTATAATTATTGATATATATGCTTAAACTAATAGTTTATTACTTAAATAAGCTTAGTCCAAAGTTTCATACAAAAATTTAGAATATTTTTATGAGTTTCCATGATATCCGTGATTTTTCTCGAAATATCTGTCGATATATCCGTAAATCTGAGTTACCGATATTAGTACCGATATTGATATTTTCATCCTTGATAAGGAATAAACCACAAAATATGTATCAGACACATGATATATATGAAACATACAATCTGGTAATGTCAATATACGTATGATACATGAAATATAAGACGTGCAATATATAAAACATGATATATATAGATAAATATACGATATATAACACGTACTATAAACTCGACAACAATATAATCATGGCGAACGGTATAAAAATCAGGAATATATATGCTCAGACAAGGATGTGTAACACATACAATTGCTTTCTTTGGGATATAATATACATCTATTATATGAAACATACTATATGTGAATCACCATATATACAAAGATTATTAATTGTATATTATTGAGAATATATAATATACTAAACTATTATATAATGCATATTAACCAGAGTAATATAATAGAATATGCAATATATACATTGATTATAAATTGAATATTACTAAGACTATATAATCATCAAAAAAGTTTGACATAAAAATGAATACTAAACGGAATATATACACAATTTTTAGATATTCCGCCTAACATGATATATACATACATGAGATAAATGACCTGAGATGAAAATATATCAAACGAACCCACCATATATACAAACGTACTCATGTCGATGCTTCAACACCCAATATAACGAACTAGCTGTCGGAAATGAGAAAGCAACGAAACACCGCGAAAAACTGGAAGAAGAATCTGGAAACACCGTGAAAAACCTGGAAATGGAATTGATTTCGGTCGTGAAACACTACTACGGCTGGAACAAAATCCACTCCTGCCGCGAAACACAGATGCTGGGCGAAAAAAACGAGAGGAAAAAACAAAATAATGGCTGAAGCTGCCGCCGTCGTGAAGAAACCCCACTCTCGCCGGTTGAACAAAACCCACTCCCGCCGTGAAGAAAATAACACCGGTTGAAGATGTCACCGTGAAGAAAAAAAAAGGAGAGAAAAACAGAGATGCCGCCGGGAATAAAAAATAAAAAATAAAAAAAAAAAAGAAGAGGAAAATAGAGTTGGAACTTTC
This sequence comes from Luffa aegyptiaca, assembly GCA_017139565.1. Taxonomy (NCBI): domain Eukaryota; kingdom Viridiplantae; phylum Streptophyta; class Magnoliopsida; order Cucurbitales; family Cucurbitaceae; genus Luffa; species Luffa aegyptiaca. Next base: position 13,095,806 of record CM029396.1, read on the forward strand.
ATCTAATTATGGATGAAATGAAATGAAAATCAGCATGTTTAATTAAGGAATGAAATAAAATCTGATTCATTATATTTCCCAAATATTTAGGAAATTATTTAGATAATATTTTATAAAATAAAATTTAAATTGAAGAGAGATAATGACAACAAGGGTATAATGGTAAGAAAAAAATGCTGGAAATCTAATCTTGAAAATCTTCAAATCTATTGACATGTACGAAAATATGAATTTAAAAAAATCCATCCATCAAAATTTCTCGTATTTAATGAAATAACTTTTTTCCATAAAGAAAAATAGTCATTAAAATGAAATAATTAACTATATTACTAATAATGTATTATTATCCATAAAAGTTAATTATATTTCATATTTATTTTTAATTAGTTTTAATATATTTTATCAATTACAAATTTAATTGAAAAATATTTTAATAATGGAATGTGTTACATAATCTTAATAAATATGAAGAAGAAAGAAATTAAAAAGAAAAATCCCTCAAATCGGTTTTGGCGTTTCTCTCGATACCAAATGTTATGAAACTCCCAGGAAATGTATCTAACAACCTTGCTGAAAAACAAGACCTTTAGATCTCAAATCTGAAAACCACAAAACCGATTTGAAAATCAACCCAAGGAAAGTAAAAACCGGATTACCTTGTCGATCAAATATCTCAAGGCAAGGAAACTTGTTTGAGATTCGAATCACTCCACAAGCATGATTGATCAAGTCAAGCTTGAATGATTCTAAGCATGCAACCTAAACTACATAGAATTGCAAAGAAACTTAGCTCTAGGCTAAAGGAAAAGCTCAAAGGCTTATTTTACTACATTTCCAAGTCTTCTTTTTACAATGGAATTACATGGCATTATATAGCCTTAAAATTGAACTCTAGACCTTCCATGAGGCATTTCAAGAGTTGTAACATTCCAACTTTATGACCATAATCAGCCATTAACTAAATGTAACCTAAAACATTGATAACAAAACTTAAAAACTGAAAATTACATGGAAACTCCCTTAAATCCGAGAATTGAAAATCCCATCAACAAACTATGTCTTGTAACCTCCCAAAGTATAAATGAAGCTCTACTTGATGTAGTTTGAAGTAGCTTGAAGTATGGTTCCATCGTTGATGCTTGACTACTAAATGAACTTGACATGTAGTTGAGTTCATTCAATACAACTTGAGTTCCTTCAATGCTTGTTGACTTCAACTTTATTGACATTTGACTTCATGTAATGCAACTTAATTTTGAATATGTTTTTGGCATAACACAAGACACCTCGGTTCATATCACAGCAACTTCCTAAGAATAGGGTGTGAACGTAAAACTTGACTCAAGGGTATGATTGGAAAGACGATCCTCACGAAAATAGATTAAAAAAACGGTTTAACCATTTTTCATTGAAAAAATCTGTCTGATCATTTTTAAAAAATAGTGTATATCTTACCATTTATAAAGATTTCCCTCACAAAAATCCATGAACCAAACAAGCCGTAAAGGGCGTTTGCCACACCTAATTGGTAAAGGGCTTTTGCCACACCTAATTGGAAATGGGATGCACAATTAACCTGGTTTCTTTACTCTCAACATAGTATGATTCGTCCGATCTAAACTAATTGTATATCTGCATTTTTGTATCTGAGAGTGATTTCAAAAATGTCAAAATCACTTTTATCATATTCAAAATTACTCCGAAACATGCCTTTAATAATTCAAAATTAATTTTTGATGGTATGAAAATCAGGTTTAAAAGTGTAAAATCAAACATGAAATTGAGTTTTGAATAACTAAAGTTGTGTTTCAAAATGATTTTGAACATGATAAAAGTAATTATAATCATTTCAAAATCACCCCAAACATGCTTGCATTTTGCCAAACACTAGCTATGGCCAAAAATGAATTTACTTTATGAGACTTTTCAACAGTTCACAGAATCTATAGGCTATAAAAATCCATTATCCACAGGTCCCAAATATTTATTCACATAAGAAATGCAGTGAGTGAAACAGTAATGAATTTTCTTTCATGTGATCTTTCTGAAGCTTGTTTCCTTCAAGTCACTATACTTGTGTGTATTTGGGCATCGTTTTTCTTAAGGCTCTTCCATAATGTAATAATAATGTAAGAAAATCAGATTATTTTCTTCCTGAAAAGAATAATTAGTACAATGAAGATGAACAAGCTTAAACTTCACTAATTCCACAGCAAAATTTCCATCCGCTGCTCTTTGCCAAATCAGAGTTGCACAGGAGTTGAATCTTTAACAATCTCATATAATGAGATAATGTTTTCAATGCTCAGAAGGCCAATAATGCACCATTCCAAGAGATCTGATTTTCTATTCTGGAGGGCTTCTTGAAGAAAATGAATGTTATGCTGCAAGGAACATGCAAATTGATGAGAGAGATAAATAAATAAAATTGAAAAGTTTACACAAATATGACTTTTCAACACATTTGCCGTCCATATAACAAGAAAAAATAATAATAATAAGGTTAAAATATCATTTTGGTCCCTGTACTTTGAATTTCATTTCATTTCATTTGTCTTTGTACTTTCGAATATCCAATTTAATCCATGTACTTTGAATAAAGCTTAAAATTGGTCCCTACCGTTAGTTTGAAGTTAATTTTTATCGAAATTGGTTCAATAATTATAATAATTTTCATGCAATAAAAGAGCTGTGAACATATTTCCAAAATTTATGGGAGAAGGCTAATAAGTCTTTTTTTATAGAAAAGGTAATAATAAATCAACACGAGGGACTAATTTTAAGCTTTATTCAAAGTACAAGGACTAAACATTTGAAAATACTGGGACTAAAATTGAATGAAACCCAAAGTACATGGACCAAAATGGTATTTTAACCTAATATTTATTTCATCTTGACTATTGCCCTGGCTTTTATGAAGAATGATCAAGAGGCCTAACTATAAAGAAAAGGAGCGCTGCGAAGTAGAATCAACATTACCTCCACAAACTTTAATTTGAAATCTAGATTTCCAAAGCGCTGGGTGACCTCGTACTCTTCTCGGAGGTACTCATGTATTTGAGCATATTTTGCATCCCTCCATGCAATTTCGGATCTGAGTGGCAATTAAAGAGAAAGCTAAGATGGGCAATTTGACATGATCCTGGTTCTGTTATGCTGTCAAATACATTTATGAACTGAACAACAAAGTTTCCTAGTGCCAAGTACATAGAAAGCACGTAGTGCCATAAGTTTTAACACAAGCTTATAAGAGGCTCTAGATAAACAAGTCTACAGTTACAATCCAATCCTTGGTGTTGGATGTCAAAATTGCACCAGAAAGTTATCTTTGATTGTTAAAAGGCTTATGAACTCTTTTGCAGGACAGATTTGTTTTCATACATTCCAGTTTTATGATGTCTTCCATCCTTTTAATTTTAGGGTTCTTTTAAGATTGCTGGTGTTATCTGACAGTTCCCTCTTTTTATATAAGATAGAATATAAAAACAAAGAGCACAAAAGATAAAGCCGATAGAAGAAGAAACCCCAAGTATTACCAGAAATCCTTCTAATTATGATTAATTAAAAAAAAAAAAAAAACGAACTACTAAAATCTATTTTGAGAGAATACCCTGTCATTTCATATACTAGAATCACAGACACACATAGACATACAGAATCCTAAATTACTGGTGTAAGTAACAAGAGTAGACATAAAACTAATAAACTCAGATCTAAGATATTTAGATCAATATACTATATACTATACATCTTGTAACACTGCCTCTCAAGCTAAAGCTTATATGTTGATCATACACGAGCTTGTTATAAAGATAAACTATCGGTACTTCATTTAAAGGTTCGTAAAAATATCTTTCATTTATTCTCCAATCCTCATATATCATATATACACCAAACTTTGTTGTATTTTCCACAAACAAAATGAAACTTTAACTTCAATATTTTGTCTCATGGAATGATGAGTTGGATGCAAATTTTTGGGGAAAATACACTTTTAGTCCCTGAGATTTGGGTTAGGTTTTATTTTGGTCCCTGAGTTTTCAAACTCAACAATTTAGCCCCTACGGTTTGATTTTAGTTTCATTTTGGTCTCTCCATCCATTTTTCCGTTAAAAACTAACGGATTGCTGACATGACACCATTTTTTTATTAAAAAAATTATTTTTACATTTTTTAAAATAAAAATAAATAAATAGTAATAAAATATCATTTTTTTAACATTTCTTCTTCTTCACTCTTCTTCTTCAACACCAAACCATCTTCCTCTTCTCCAACACAAAACCAGCCCACCAAACCAGCCACCGACCGCCACTCGCCAGTGACAAGATTTTTTTTCCCTCTTCTTCTCCTTTCTTCTCCTTTCCCTTCATTTTCTTCTTTTCTTCGATCGCCGACTTGTGAAACCCTTGGACGAAACCCACGTCACTCGCCCATCTGGAATCAAGGTCGTCTGGAATCGTCTTCTCCAGCTTGAACGAAACCCACGTCACTCGCCTTCAAGGTCGTTTGGAATCGTCTGCACTCGCGACCGAGTCACTCAGCGACTACGTCCCCTCCGTCTGGAATCAAGGCCCGACCGAAAGCAACCCGAATCTGTGGGTTTCCATTATAGACGCCATGTCCGGAAGCTCATATCACCCTTTCTTTCTCTCGGAATCGAAAGGGGAAATGTTTAGAGGCGTGGGTTTCGTTCAAGTTGGCGTGGGTTTCAAGCTGAAGGTGTGGGTTTCTTCTCTTCCATTTTCAAGCTGGAGTCGAAATCGTTCAAGCTGGAGGCGTGAGTTTCTTCTCTTCCATTTTCTGGCCTTGCCCATTCTCTCTAAATCAAATTCTGGTGGGCTAAAAAATGGAGATCTCTAGTTTTCGTGTGATTGAAGGGAAGCTTTTGAGATGAAAATGGCGGCCTTCAGTTTGAATGGCGATCTTTGTGTGTTTCATTTGTCTGTTGTGTTGTTTGTCTAAGAAGCATGGACACTGACACGCGACACGGATACGACACGACACGGACACGGCGACACGTCAATTTCCAAAAAAGTAGGACACGACACGTTGGGGACACGTTAATTTTTTTTTCAAAAAAAATATATATATGTGTGCATATTTTGACATATTATGAATATTTATTAAAAAACAAGTAAACAAGTAAACAAAACAAGAGAATCAAACAAGTAAACATACTAAACAACATCCATACATTAAAACAAGTAAACAACATCCATACAACAAGTAAACAACATCAACAATATCCAAGTTCCAATAGGTTTTACACAAAAGAAATATATAATAGAATCAAACAAGCCTTCTTCTACATATTTTTCTCATTCTTGTCCTCTTCACCAATCTGAGTTTGATTCCCATCGTCAGTAAAAACCACTGCTTCTAAATCTGGTTCATCCAAAGATAAATTAGCTATTTGTAGCATTCCCACATCCTCAAATGAATCAAAAGAATCTCCAGCGATGTCCCACATTTTAGTCTCTCCTTTTGAATATTCAGGAGTTCTTCTCGATAAAAGACGAAGATTGGTATGGATAAACACCAAGTCTTCTGCACGTTGTGGTGTCATCTTGTTTCTTCTCATGGAGTTCACAGATGAATATGTACTCCAATTTCTCTCACAACATGAGGAAGATGAAGGTTGCACAAGTAGTTTCATAGCTAGTGCCTGTAGAGTTGGAGTAAAAGCTCCATGGATGGCCCACCAACTTTTAGGATCCATACAATATCTATCACGTATAGAATCATGGTCAGCAAACTCTGCAGCCATTGTAGAGAAATTGGCAAATTCTATGTTCACTTTAGTGCGCTCCTCATTTGAACTAAAATATCTTTTGATACACTTCATCCTCTCTCGAGATACTTCTAAATCTTTATGTGGTGGGACTCGATTCTTGTCTTCTTGAAGCCATTGTTCACTATAATACCTAAATAAAATTAAAAAATACATCAAACTTTAGAGTGTGCGTAGAATTTTTTTTCTTCAGACAAAAAGAACTAAGATGTATTAAAGTACCTTGGGTTTAGAGAATGTGCCAAACAATGGAGTGGAGTGTTATTTTTGTTCCAACGATCAATTAGAATTTGATGCACCACCTCATAGAAAGACGAGAATTCATCTACATGCTTTCCTTCATGTCTATAGATTGCAACCTTCACTTTTTCAATCATGGTGTCCCACATATCATATACCAAATGAAGGGAAGGTTTATCTGTATCACTAGCTCTGATCATGTCATATATAGGCGCAGTAAAAGAAAGAATATAATCAATCTTATCCCACCAAATATCATCAAGTATCAACTCCTTGACATGTCTTGCTTTCCCCACATCATCTTCTTTGTAGCACGCCCATTTATCGCTAATAACCATAGTTTGCAAACCACTCTTAATGAGTTTAAATCTTTTAAGCATAATGATCGTAGATGCAAAGCGTGTTTCTGCTACTGAAAGTAACTTCAAAGGCACAAACTCGTTGAACATAGCAAGCCTCATGGAATGATTCATAATGAAGTTCTTGAAAAACATAACATCACTAGAAATTTCAGAAATCCAACTACACTCTTCAAACACATGTTGATTACTTTCAATATTTTTTGCAGCACAAATATTCTTCAAAGCAAGATTGAGAGTATGAACTACACATGGTGTCCATACTATGTTTGGAAATTGTGATTCAATAATCTGTCCTGCACCTTTACAATTAGCGGCATTATCAGTGATTATTTGGATCACATTCTGATGTCCCACCTCATTTATGACTTCTTTCATTAGATTTGCTATGAAGTATTTATCTTTAATCTCACCCGAACAATCTACCGCCTTGAGAAACATTGGTCCTCCTTCTGTAATTGCCATAAAGTTAATTAAAGGCCTCCTCTGCGAATCGCTCCATCCATCACTCACAATACTTACCCCCTTCTGACACCATGTGCTTTTAATAGGATGCAATAATCTCTCCACATTTGCTTTTTCTCTTTGAAGAAGAGTTGTTCTCAACATATTATACCCCGGAGGTAAATATCCCGACAATGCATTGTTTGCTGCCAAAGCAAATGCATTCACATAATGTGGATTTCTAGCCAAATGAAAAGGCAAACCTGAAGAATAAAACATTCTAGCAATTTCTGCATGCACTTGATCACGAATTGCCATGTTAAATGACCTTTTCAAGTGAACTTACACTTCCCTTTCTCTTCTTTGTTTCCATGGTTGAATAAGAATAGCTACCCATACTTCCAAAAGATTGAGATTCAAGTTGGGTATGACGTGAAGGTGGTAAAGGAACTTGTTTAGGAGCATTCTTTTGGATTCGAATTTTTGCCTCATCTTCCAACTTTTGCATATCAGCAACATCTTTAGGGGTGACCTTTCGACATGGTCCAATTCCACAACCACCTAATTTCAATAAATGAGCCCTAACTCTTGTATAAGAACCTTTCCTTTTTTCTTGACAAAAATTACACTGCCAAGACATATTCCCACCTCCTTCGTTCGGGAAAAGTTCTTTCCCTAAATCGGGCCCGGGACATTCGACGAAAAAGGAGGACCCGATGTTATGCCCTTTATCCCCCCAAAAAGGCCCGGATCTCCTATTTCTTTTTTTATAGGAAAATCAGCCCGCCCCGAGGAAAAATATGTGTCCAGGAAGGCTATGTAAATTAGGGTCTTTAAGCCCTCACCCAGCACCTATTAGTTCAATCAACATACGTTTCAAAAATCATTTTGAAGCCGTATAGCCATTTCAGCCTGACTCCCTATTCTCTCTTAAATAAAGCTATGAAAAAACGGGAGTAATGTGGAATGACTCCATTCCTGTGAGCTGTAGAGTTAGTTATCCCTTATTTGTAACATATTGCCACAACGGTTTCGTGTCCTCTTCAGTATTTGTGGAAATATTTGAATTAATTTCATGACTAGAAGAAGACTCCATCCTAAATTAAAATTTTAAAAACAAAATAGTCATTTTTATCATTCATATACCTCTATTTTTTGGTAGAAAGGAAAAAAAAAAACTACAACTATTAATAAAAAGAAAACAGAAAAAAAAAAGAAAAAAAAAAAGATAAACCTTGTGGCCGCCGGAGGAACTGTGAACGCCGTCGCCCGTTGAAGATGAACTGCCGTTGGCGTGAAGAAAGGAAATGGCGCTGGTTGGCAGACAGAAGATTGATAGAAGGGGAGTGGGTTTGCAGCCGGAAGAAGAAGACAGAAGCGGCGTGTTTGCAGACGAAAGAAGAAGAAGATAGAAGGGACGGGTTTGACGAAAGAAGAAGAAAACAGAAGGGGCGTGGACTTAAAATTAAAAACCCTAAAATTAAAAAAGAAAAAAGAAGGCGTGGGTGGATTAATTCGGTGGAGATTTACGTGAGCCCCTTTTTCTTTTAAAACTTAAATGGGCTTGGGCTATGAATTTAATTTAAAACTTAAAAAATGGGCTTGGGCTATGAATTTTAAACTTAACAAAAAGCAGCCGTGTCCCTTGCCGTGTCGGAGCGTGTCGCAGCGTGTCGCAGCGTGTCTGAAATTAAAAAAAAAAAAAAAAATTCCGACACGCCACGTGGCGTGTCGGACACGTGTCGGACACGTGTCGGGGCGTGTCGGTGTCCGACACGTGTCCGACACCGACACTTCGCCATTTTTGAAGTGTCGGTGCTTTATAGTTGTTTGTCTAGACTCATAAATTTACAGAAAATGATGGGAGTGAGAGCGATTTGTGTTGAGAAACAGGGTGGAAAAAAGTTGGAGAAAAGGAGAAAATGGAAGAAGAAGAAAAAAAGAGAGGAAAAAAAAAAGGTCGTCGGTGAGCGGTGGTCGTCAGCAACTGTCAGTGTGAAGAAGAAGAAGAAGATGGGGAAATAAATAAAATTAATATAAAAAATAATATTTTTATTATTTTAATATATTTATATTTTAAAAAATTAAAAAATATTTTTTTAATAAAAAATATCGCCACGTCAGCAAACCGTTAGTTTTTAACGGAAAAATGGATGGAGGGACCAAAATAAAACTAAACTTAGGGGCTAAATTGTTGAGTTTGAAAACTCAGGGACCAAAATGAAACCTAACCCAAACCTCAGGGACTAAAAGTGTATTTTTTCCCAAATTTTTTAATTACTTTCATTAGGAGTCCACATCGTCAGTCGGTGTTGATTTTTGGAACAAACCGACATTGAAAAACAATCGTTCAATTTTGATTGGTTGGATATCAGCAGTTTTTTAAAAATGGTATAAAATCAACTTGACTGTTCAACAATTCGATTGGTCAGTTTTGACAAAACTGACCCTGAGAGTGAGTCAGGTCGAGAAAGGCAAACTTAGGGAGATGGAGAATAAAGAGAGATGTGAAGAGAATGAGGAGGGTTGTGATGCCAGAGAATGAAGAGAAATGCAGAGAAGACGGGGGAGACAAGAGAGACAAACTAAGGGAGATAGAGAGGAGAATCAAGGGAGACAAAAAGGAGGAAGCTTGAGTAAGAGAGGTGAGAGTTTGAAATGAAGGGGAAGGTTGAATCATTTATAACAAAAAATAATATATAAATGACTTGTAGTAGGGTGTGGCTTCCAAGAAAGCTAGCCATTGGTTTAAAAACTAGCGGCTAGTTTTCTTGGAAACTGCTACAGTTTGCAACAATTTTACTTTCTTTTTTTTCTATAAATTTATTTTAGAGCTCAGGACACAGATGTCTAACCACCTTGTAGAACAGATCACGATCAAGGTCATTTTTTCATCTTTTTTTCTTTAGATTTATTAATAAATATTCAGTTGTTTCCAGACACTCCAACCAATTGATAGGTTGTCGACTCCAACCAAACCAATATCAGTTCAAATTGAACGACAAACATTGGTTTGGGCAATTTCAGTAGGTCTGGTCAGTTTTTGGTTCAGAATGTTCACCCCTAATTATTTTGGTATAAGAAACAGATATTTCATTAATAAGATGAAATATATGATAACTCCAATTTTCCGAAAGGTCATTTAAATTGTATTCGGTCAAGGAAAAATAAAAGACATTTACACCAACCACAAGCCTAAACAAGAGCATTATCGTAGAATCAACCAAAAGAAAGGATGTTTAAGGTCCTATTGTTCCTTTCACATAAGCACTAGATGAAAGCTCTTATCAAGAAATCCCATGGGATCTTTTCCTCTTTCTTGAAAGGACGGCCCACCCTGAATGCATGAAGGAGAAAGCTAACATTTGTATGTAAGGGGGTTGGAAGGAGGCAAGCATCCTGTACCAAAACCTGCTGGCAAACTCACATATATAACGAGTAAATGTCTCTGAGCTTTCTGTACTTCTCATGCACATGATGTAGTAGCTGGGAGAGACGTCAAGCTTAGGGAGCTTTTTCTATAAGATTTCAAGAGTTTGCTGATAGAGTTGGACTGACAAGCAACTCAATTGTCACATCAAAAATTGGTCCAAATTGTGATACTTAAACCTAACCTGATTCAATCAACAGTTGGTATCCACATTTTTCAGTTGTGTATTTTGATTCAAAGATTGAGCGTAAGACCACATTCTTACAGTCATGTAACCAATCCGGCAAAGTGGAACTTGAATAATACTGAATCCTAAATAAAATTATCATCTTCTATAATTGCATCATAACAGCAATAGAGCAACAACTTCATGAATTTACGAATTGAGATAGAATCAAGCCTAAGAGATACAATAAAATGGTAGGAAGAAAATGAAAAACGGTTATAAGATATAAACGAGGGAAAGGGATGAGTGTACATATGTTTACCCATACAAAGAGTAATAGGAAGATTTTAGATCTAATGTTGAAGAATCTTCTAGCAGATAACATGAATCTAAGAGTTTTGTTGTTTCCTTAACATGGTAATATCATGATTAGGGTTTAAATAAGTTTGTTTATTGTTAGTTGTTAATTGGATTTAGTAGTCGAGCTGTTAGTATATTTGTTGGTTGGTTATTTTGTTAGTAATTGGTTTACTTATTCAGTGGTTAACATACCCTGTATGTAGGGGATGACCTATTAGTATTCTTTGGTATTCTTATAACTTTTTGAATAATAATGAAGTTTCTTGTTGAGTATTTTTCTTTTCGTTTTTTTGAAAAGCTCTTGTTGAGTATTGTTGAAGATTATTCTCTTAGATATTAAGTTGCATCATTCTGACAACAAGAAAAATAGCTTAACCAAGAACAATAGGCTATTTGGGATGATGTGTGGGTTAGAAGAAAGCATTGCATCTTTGCAACATTTTTCACTTCAAATTCACCTGGCCCATGTGACCAACAATAATTCTCACAAATTTGAATCTTCTTATGTTGAAGAAGATATTTGGAAAGGCCGCAAATTAATGGGCAATTGGTGGGAAAAGCTGATTTCCAAGAACCAGTTATGAAACTCGCGAAAATTCAAGTGCAAGGATCGACTTCGAAACATATTTACAAGGTAGAAATTTTGTTTGCAAGCATCACAGACTTGGTCAACTATGCACAAAGCACAAGCACGACAGATGACTTCTTTGTTAGTTTTGATGTGTATTTCAAAGAATAAGGCCCTCTAATATCAAAGAAGTCTGAATTTTGAGGAAGAAGGAACGTTTTTTTTTGTTTTGTTGATTATTTTCATAATGGAGGTGATTAGACAATGCCAAAGAGTACGGAGGATGAGTTCCATATGGCTTTTGCTGATTATTTCAATGAAGAGGTTAAATTCTTGAGTTCAGCCATGTGAAGTTAAGATTATTTGTGATATTTAGGGTGCAAGGATTTCTTACTAATTCCTACTAAATCCATGTGTCACAGACTCACAGCCTTAACACAAGGAAGTATCATCTTGCAGCAAGGATCTCTAAAAGATTATATGGAAAGAGTCATACGCAAGAAAGGTTAAATTTCTAATTTGGGAGCTTAGTTACTCTCACCTTAATACCAACAATCAAGGTTAAATTTCTAATTTGGTCCCCAGCTAGAATCTATGTTTCTCTTTGGGCATCGGTGACACGGTATTGAAATTATTCGTATACGTCTTATTTTACTTTATTGGAGCCCCTTCTTCAATGGGGTTCCCTTTTGTGGGCTTTGTGGGCTTGGTTTTTTGGATGCTCATATATTCTTTCATTTTTTTCTCAATGAAAGGTTGGTTCTTTAGAAAAATTTTAAAAAAATTAAAAAAAAAAAAAAAAAAAAAAAAAAAAAGATGAAGTGAAAAGAAGATGACCATGGATCACCCTATCTCCCAATTGGCGCTCTCTTTGTACAGCTGATAACTAGTCACCTAGGCATATATTTATGCACAAATCTTTCACCTTGAAAATATGGCTGAAATTTCTGGAAGCTTCTCATTGACCCTTGGCCATCCCCTACAGTGTGACTGATTGGCTGAATTTGGTGCTGAAGGATCATCCTTTCAAGCAAACTAAGAAAGTCATATGACAGCAAATCGACAGAGCATTAATTTGAGAGCCCTGAAATGAGTGAAATACAAGAATATTTCAAGACAAGGAAAGAAGCCCAAAAGCACCAAAAGCACCAATGGAAAAACCTAATAAACCGAGTGAGAAACGACCTATTACACAACCCTAATCAGCGTAATATGGAGGTATACTTATGGCGGAACAGGCCAATCTAGTCTTTCACAATAAAGTGATAGATGGAACTGCCATTAAACTACTTATTAGCTGATTTCTCGATCACTTCAGAATGTCATATACATCACACATCCTGGATCAAATAAAGACTCAGGGGTTCAGCCTGCTACATCCATTTCTTTATGGCTTTATATTGTGGTAAAAGAGTTCCACCCATTTGCAATTTTTTCCTTTTTGATATCCATGAGTGTTTGAACCAACTCACATGTACCTTGACAATTCTTAAGGGGTAACCATTGACCCTTAACGAGCTTTTTGATATTGTCATTTTCAATGCTATTTCTTGGTGTAAATCTTCTAGTATCTTAGCTTCATACTCATATGCTTCCCTTTTAACCAATTGGAAAAGCCTTTTGTAATCTCCAAGGATTTATCATCCTTTTTGTAAATTTCATACATCAATGAAATTGTTTCTTATATATAAAAAAATAAATAAATAAATAAATAAAAAAAAAGGTAACCATTGACTCTACTACATTTGGTTGCCAAGGTAACGCATAAAATGTTAAATCCTAGGTAAGTGGTCACCATAGCTTGAACTCATTTCACCTCTTTGCAATTATAGTTTAAATTCTCTCATATCCACCCTGAGAATTTTTTTGTAACTTCAATGGATGGATTTTCTCCTTTTTGTAACCTTTCATATCATCAGTGGAACTATTTCCTATCCAAAAAAATATTATTTATGATATTTCACTAAAAGGGAAAATGGGGAGCATATCACAGGTAAGGAATCTATGCAAGAAAATTTGTATTGTTGGAACATCATCCAACAAGCACCATTGCACAAATTAAGAAAAATTGTATTGTTGGAACATCATCCAACAAGCACCATTGCACAAATTAAGCACTACTTTCTACTGAAATAATTAGGCAATGTAGGAAATATATATAAGCGAATATGCAAACAGATGTACGACAAATTGACCTAAACTAATATCAACTATAATGGTGTTACCTTTCAAAAAGACCAACTTTAAGAATTACATCTGCTAAATTTGAATTAGCCTTTCCAACAAGTTGAAGGAGCTTTTTCTTATCCATAGTGAATGTTCCTGTTTTCTCCATTTTACGATTTATATCTGCAAACTCTTCAACTAAACTATCAACCTGAAAAGGAAAAGGGATAATGTTACATGTACGGATGTACCACAAGAAATGAGAACACATATACAAGCTCTAAGAATGGATGCTTAAGATTAAAAGGCCAAACTTGGGGATATAGAGATTTAGAAATTTCATGAGCAAGCAACTCATAACCTCCATCCTTCCAAATAGGCTACAATGAATGTCAATTACGACATGAAAAGTTGCCGGAAATAGTGATCAGTCAACAATCATTATCTAGGAAGAGGAACAGAAATAATATATGTGGGCCTACTGAGTTGATCAGGAGTAAATTAGAAGAATGTGATAGATTGGCAATGATTGTTCACAAAGAAAGCTGCTGTATGTAACCATGGGAGGACAGGAGAGAATATATAATGTGAGAGAGCTAGAAGTAAGGACGTTCAAAGAAGTACAAAAGAGCAGTTAGCTCTTGGAGAGAGACCAAGCTCTCAAATTCCTACACTTTCTTCTACTTCCTCCAAATTTGTGACAATGGGGTGTTATGATATATGCTATTTTGTATATATGTCCTTTATCGTAATTGTACATTTCTTAAGTTAGGGCTTTCTTGTATTCCTATATATATGTGTTATTCTCTAATGTGAATAATGAGTATTTTTCCTAATACTTTGTACATGGTATCAGAGCGTTTAGGGTTTTAGAATTCTCTCTTTGGCGGCTAGGGTTTTTTCTCTAGGGTTAGGGTTTGTAGTTTGGGTCACCACGTTTGAGTGGCCGTTTGTCATCACCACCTACCTAGGAAGGAGCGCCACCGTCAGTAGAGTAGAAGCGCCGTCGCCGATCGTCGGAAAACACCACGCGCCGCCAGAACTTCCGCCCCCTGGGTTTGTCTCGCCTTGTTGTTTCCGGTCAGCCTGTGTAATTAGATTTCGGAGTATCACCTTTTTTGGTCTCGAGTTGTGTAGGTTTCTTCGGTATCAAGCTGTTTTTTTGCGATTCAGTTCTGTTTTTTGTGGTTTATTGAGGTTTTTCAGCGGTTTTAAGCTACCAATGGCTGAGATGAAACCTTTGGTCATATCTAATGGAGTTCCCCTTTCTTCGAAGTTCACGGAACATAAGCTAAATGGCTCCAATTACTATGAATGGAGTCGTACAAGTCCGTTTTATCTACGAAGCACTGAGATGGATGACCATATCACTGAGGATCCGCCAGAGGATGACACAAAGAAGAAGGTTTGGCTTAGAGATGATGCTCGGTTGTACTTGGGAATAAAGAATTCTAAGAAAACGAGATAGTTGGTTTGTTTAATCATTGTGATTCGGTGAAAGAACTACTAGCATTCACAGAGTTTTAATACTCAGGTAAAGAGCAAGTTCATAGAATGTATGATGTTTCCATGGCCTTCTTTCATGCAGCTCAGAAAGAACAATCTGTGACGAATTACTTCATGCAGCTTAAGAAGACATGTGCAGAGCTTGGTACATTATTCCCATTTACCACTGATATAAAGGTTCAACAAGCTCAGCGAGAAAAGATGGTCGTCATGATATTTTTGAACGGACTTCAACCTGAATTTGGGATGGCAAAAGCACAAATTCTCTCTGGTTCTGAAATTCCTACTTTGGGCGAAGTCTTCAGTAGAGTTCTCCGTATTGAAAGTCCTCAAATAAGTTCGTCTGTCCCTCAATCTAACAGTGCTTTGATTAATAGAAATAATGACTCTAAGGTTAATAGAGGAACGAGCACTAATACTCAGAGAGCTGGTTATGATAATCGGCGACAGGATTCACAGGAGATTGTATGTAACTATTGTCGGAAGCTTGGTCATATAAAACGTGAGTGTCGAAAGTTGTTAAGTAAGGGATATCGACCTCAGCTTGCTCAGATTGCTTCCATCAGTGATACACCTGAGAAGTCAGTTTCCATTTCTGCAGACGAGTTTGCCAAATTCCAGTTGTATCAGGAATCACTACAAGCATCATCTTCCTCGAATCCTATTGCAACTATTGCTGAGTCAGGTAATTCGAATCACTGTCTTCTTACATACTCTACCAAATGGGTCATAGACTCTGGTGCCATAGCCCATATGACAGGTAATTCTAGCTTATTTTCTACCTCTTTGTCAACTGCACTTTCTCCAAATGTCACTTTGGCAGACGGATCAACATCATCTGTTCTTGGTTATGGCACCATTGATCTCACACCTTCTCTTCATTTGTCTTCTGTTTTACATTTGCCTAAACTTTCGTTTAACTTGATTTCTGTGAGTAAACTCACTCGTGACCTTGATGGTTTTATCTCTTTTTTCCCTGGCTATTGCTTGTTTCAGGATCGTATGACGAAGAAGATTATTGGTAAAGGATATGAGTCTGGAGGTCTTTACATC
The DNA here is from genome assembly GCA_017139565.1 of Luffa aegyptiaca. Taxonomy (NCBI): domain Eukaryota; kingdom Viridiplantae; phylum Streptophyta; class Magnoliopsida; order Cucurbitales; family Cucurbitaceae; genus Luffa; species Luffa aegyptiaca. Next base: position 13,111,889 of record CM029396.1, read on the forward strand.
TTTGATCACCAACTATCGAAAGCTGTGGCCTGTTCTGGAGTTGCCTCCCCATTTGAAATCCATTGTCGTTTGGGTCAATCCTTCTTTGTCTGTGTTGAAGAAGCTTTATCCCGCTTTTCAGTCTTTGTCGTCTTTAAATTGTGAGTCTTGTCAGTTTGCTAAATTTCATCGTCTTAGTTCCAGTCCTAGAGTCAATAAACGAGCTAGTGCTCCCTTTGAATTAGTTCATTCTGATGTTTGGGGTCCGTGTCCAGTATTGTCCAAAACTGGATTTCGTTATTTTGTTACTTTTGTTGACGACTATTCTCGTCTAACTTGGTTATATTTAATGAAAAATCGTTCTGAGTTACTTTCTCACTTTTGTGCTTTGCATGTTGAAATCCAAACTCAGTTTAATGTGTCTTTGAAAATTTTGCGCACTGATAATGCTGGTGAATATTTTTCTCACATGCTTGGTTCTTATTTGTGTAAAAATGGAATTGTTCATCAATCTTCATGTGCTGACACTCCATCCCAAAACGGGGTCGCTGAACGGAAAAATAGGCATTTACTTGAGACCGCGAGAGCATTATCCTTTCACATGCATGTACCAAAGCCTTACTGGGTCGATGCAGTTTCCACAGCGTGTTTCTTAATTAATAGAATGCCTTCATCCATCCTTAATGGTGAGATTCCTTATCGTGTACTCTTTCCCACCAAACCTTTGTTTCCCATTGAACCAAAAATCTTTGGTTGCACTTGTTTTGTTCGAGATGTTCATCCTTATCATACCAAGTTAGATCCTAAATCCTTGAAGTGCATCTTCCTCGGTTACTCTCGTGTTCAAAAGGGATATCGTTGCTATTGTCCTAGTCTTAACAAATATCTTGTTTCTCCAGATGTTACCTTTTTCGAAGATACTCCTTTTAGTTCGTCATTGCCGAGCCCGAGTGAGGGGGAGGATGATGATCTCTTTATCTATGAGATTATCTCTCCATCATCATCCCCTGATCCTTCCCCATCAGTTTCTATCCCTCCTCGGCCACCCATTACTCAGGTATACTCCAGGAGGCCACCACAAGAACCTTCAAGCACATGTCCTACGCCACAAGATTCTTCGACATCTGATCTTGGACCAAGTGATGATCTTCCCATTGCCCTTCGTAAAGGTAAGCGCACATGTACTTATCCTATTTCTTCATTTGTGTCTTATAACCAGTTGTCATCACCCACATATTCATTTATCACATCCCTTGATTCTATCTCTATCCCTAACTCTGTTCATGAAGCGTTATCTCATTCTGGTTGGCGCAATGCAATGATTGAGGAGATGAATGCTTTAGATGCTAATGGTACTTGGGATTTAGTATCTCGTCCTGCAGGCAAGAAGGCCATTGGGTGTAAATGGGTGTTTGCCATCAAGGTCAATCCTGACGGATCCGTTGCTCGTTTGAAAGCACGTCTTGTTGCTAAAGGATATGCTCAAGTTTATGGGATTGATTATTCTGATACATTTTCTCCAGTTGCTAAACTAACGTCTATTCGGTTGTTTCTTTCCATGGCAACTACTCACGGTTGGCCTTTACATCAGCTAGACATCAAGAACGCCTTTTTACATGGCGATCTTCAGGAGGAAGTTTATATTGAGCAACCACCTGGATTTGTTGCTCAGGGGGAGAGTGATAAAGTTTGTCGCCTTAGAAAATCATTATATGGATTGAAACAAAGTCCACGTGCATGGTTTGGTAAATTTAGTCAGCCACTTGAGCAATTTGGAATGAAGAAGAGTATGTCTGATCATTCTGTTTTCTACCGGCGATCTGAGAATGGTATTACTTTGCTTGTTGTGTATGTTGATGATATTGTTATCACTGGTAATGATACATCAGGTATAGCCTCTCTCAAAACTTTCCTTCAGGGTCAATTTCATACTAAGGATCTGGGAACACTAAAGTATTTTCTGGGTATTGAAGTGATGAGAAGCAAGAAAGGTATCTTTTTGTCACAACGAAAGTATGTACTTGATTTGTTATCTGAGACAGAAAAACTAGGAGTTAAACCATGTAGTACTCCGATGATACCAAATTTGCAACTCACCAAAGAAGGAGAATTATTTAAAGACCCAGAAAGATACTTTAGATTAGTTGGGAAGTTGAATTATCTAACAGTGACACGACCAGACATTGCTTATTCAGTGAGTATTGTAAGTCAATATATGTCATCACCTACAGTAGATCATTGGGTTGCAGTAGAACAAATTCTATACTACTTAAAAGCTGCTCCAGGGAGTAGAATCTTATATAAAGATCATGGTCATACAAAATTTGAATGCTTTTCAAATGCTGATTGGGATGGATCCAAAGAAGATAGAAGATCAACTTCTGGATATTGTGTCTTTGTAGGAGGCAATTTGGTTTCATGGAAGAGTAAGAAGCAGAATGTGGTTTCACGTTCGAGTGCTGAATCAGAATATAGAGCTATGGCACAATCTGTATGTGAGATAGTATGGATACATCAACTGTTGACGGAGATAGGGTTCAGTGTTACTATGCTAGCTAAATTGTGGTTTGATAATCAAGTTGCACTTCACATTGCATCTAATCCAGTGTTTCATGAGAGGACTAAACATATTGAAGTGGATTGTCACTTCATTTGTGAGAAAATACAACAAGGGCCGGTGTCCACAGGATATGTGAAGACAGGGGAACAATTGGGAGATATTCTTACCAAAGCATTAAATGGAGCAAGAATTACTTATCTCTGCAACAAGTTGGGCATGATTGACATATTTGCTCCAACTTGAGGAGGAGTGTTATGATATATGCTATTTTGTATATGTCCTTTATCGTAATTGTACATTTCTTAAGTTAGGGCTTTCTTGTATTCCTATATATATGTGTTATTCTCTAATGTGAATAATGAGTATTTTCCCTAATACTTTGTACAGGGGAACCTCTTTTCCCTGAAACTTCCCGGGGAAGTTCCATGTTTGTATTTGTATGTATTGAATATGTATGAAAGCCTAGATCTTGCCCCAATTGTCCTCTCTCATGAGGAAGACACAAGGAGATGGCACCTCCATCCTAGTGATCAATTCTCGACTAAATCTCTTTTATCCAATATGGGTGATTGTAGGTACCTATTGGAGCCATCTTTGACTAAAGGTGTATGGAAGGATAATTATTCTAAGAAGATCAGAATTTTCCTATGCAAAATATCTCACAAAGCTATCAGTACCAAAGATGTCCTATGTCCTACAAATACATATGCCTTATCTGGCTATCTCCCCTAGTTGGTGTCCACTATGTAAGATGGAGGATGAAACTCATAATCACACATTCATCTACTGTTCATTTGAATCTTTGGTTGGTATTTGACTTTTCCTAGAGATACAAAGGACCTTCTCATCCTTGTTTCAATGGAGCACCCTTTGAAGGATGCAAAGGCCTCACTTTGGAAGCACATCACAAGGGCATTCTTTTGGGTTCTTGGGAAGGAAAGAAATCAAGGAGTCTTTAGGGATAAAGAGCTCGTTGTTCATCTATTATGCTATATCCTAGTGTAAAATGTCTAATTTATTTGCTTCATATTCTTATGCTTCCCTTTTAATCAACTGGGAAAGTTTTTTGTAATCATCCATGGACTTCCATCCTTTTTGTAAATTTCATACACCAATGAAATTGATTCTTATCGAAAGAAAAAAAAAGAAGAATATGTATGAACGCAAAATTACCTGTGATACAAAATAATCCAAAGCAATGCTTTGACCAAGCACACTTCCAATAATGCGAACACCATCAGTGTCTAAACTTTTAAGAACAATGTAATCAGGACCTCCCTGCATATCCTCGACCAAATATGGCTTCTCTTTCACAGCATAATCTATCACAAAGTCAGTAAAGAGAAATTATATTAACTCAAAAACATATTAGAATGTCACAAAAAAATATCCAAGCACATGTACAAATTTTTATACATCACTCTCAAATCACATAAACGTAGTAAATGATGAAAGCACATATGATAAAGCTAAAAACTAGAAATTCGAGTTAACTAACACCTATCTTAACCATATAGAGTCTGTGGACTGTGCATCCAAGTAACAAATGAATTTGTATTTCAAATAAACATGTTTTTTGTTAAGAGATCGCACTTTCATCGAGAAAAATCAAAAAATATAGAAGGGCATAAAAAAAAAGCCTGAACAAAAGGAGCCCGAACCAAAAAGAACTCCAATAAAGATGTTTAATAGATAGACTTGACTCGCTCGAGGAAATTTCGCCGTTAAATGGCAAGTTATTTGGTGAAAGGAAGACTTTAAAATCCAAATTTGCAAACCTGATTTTGAAAAAGTAGAAAATATGGATTCAAAAAATGAAGTTGAGTTGGTTAAAGGAAGGGGATGTGAACTCTAAGTTCTTTCACAGATGGGCATCTTTCCGGATGAGCAAGAATTATATTGTCACTCTAACTAATAGATGAGGGGAGTTGTTGTCCAAGCAGGAAGACATTGAGAAAGAGATCTTAGATTATTATCAAGCCTTATATGCTGAGGATGGAGGTCAGCATTGTGTGCTAGATATGGTTAGAGAGAACATTTGCAGAAGAGGAGATATTTAAGGCTATTAATCAGTTGGGGAGCTTGAAATCGTCGAGACCAGACGGATTTATTGGTGAATTTTTGACAAAGGCCTAGAACATCATTAAATAGGACCTTCTTAAGGTGTTCCAAGATTTTTCCAATAATGGCATAATTAACAAGGTCACTAATGAAACCTATGTTTGTTTAATTCCAAAGAAGAAGGCGGCTAGCAAGGTTAGCGATTTAGGCTGATCAGCCTTGTATCTTCCCTTTATAAAGTTATCTCCAAAGTCTTAGCTGAAAGGATTAGGAGAATTCTTCCTTGTACAATCGATGCTTCTCAAATGGCTTTTGTTGAAGGCCGGAAAATTTTGGATGCTATCCTCATTGTGAATGAAGTGATGGATGAGTACATTCTTAGGAAGAAAAGGGCTTTCTCCTGAAAGTTGACTTGAAAAAGGCTTACGATAAGGTCAATTAGGCCTAAATTGACTACATTTTGTACCTCAAAGGCTTTGGCTTTGGTGACCGATGGAGAAGATGGATCAAAGGCTGCTGTGAGAATTCAAATTTTTCCATCATGATTAATGGTAGGTCGAGAGGGAAGATTTGGGCTTCAAGGGGCATTCACCAGGTAGACCCCCTTTCTCCTTTCCATTTTACTATTGTTGTTGATTCTTCCAGCCGATTTATCAATTTATGCACGAGGAAAGGCTTTTTAAAAGATAGAAGCTTTCTTTAGGAGATTTCTTTGGAAAGGGGCTGAGTTGCTAGAAGGAAGCCATCTAGTCAATTAGGTGAGGGGAGTATTGTGGAGAGTTGTGATTGTTAGCAAGTATGGGAAAGCTTTTCTTCGGGACCATCAAGTCCATAAAAAGTGGAAAGGGACGCATAGCCCATGGAAGGATATTGCCAAGGCCGTTAGCTTCTACTGGGATAACTGCAAATATAAAGTTGGTAGGGGGATAAGGCGCTTTTCTGGAACGATGGGTGGGTGGCTGATCAACCTCTTAAATATATGTTCCCTAGCATTTTCAAATTTTCGATGGCT